>CAWUFW010010507.1:0-689088 GCA_963921515.1 Calotriton arnoldi
GGTGGGTGGCACAACCAGTGCTGCAAGCCCACCAGCAGCATTTGATTTACAAGCCCTGGGCACACGCAGTGCACTGTACTAGGGTCTGACAGTAAGCCAAACAAGCCAATCATGGAGTCACTAATCCATACATCAATTTACCATAGGGAGCACTTGCACTGTGGCACTGAACAGCAGTGGCACAGTGCCCAAAAGCATCTAAAACCAGCAAAAACATAAGAGGCAACAGCAAAAAATGGAAGGGAGACCCACGCCAATGGTGCCAGGTCTAACAATCACCATTGAGTTCACGTAAAGAAATATTAAATATATTCATGCTCTTAATTTGATGACAGACTTTTGCCTTGAAAGATGTCTTCTATAACCATTGTACCTTTTTGGATGACATTACTCTCACTTACTCCAATCTGGGAATTGTCAAGTATTTTTATTTTGTTAGTATTTATACAGTGTTTCATACCCATGAAGAAGCACCAAGCACACACTTCTGTAGATTTTGCGCTTTTATTAAAGGATTACTGCTGAATATGTTTTTTGATTCTCTGTCCAAGTCAGATTAAAAAGTAGTCCCCATATAAATTCTGACCACATTTGCATTCCCAAAATGTTGAGGTTGGTGACGCTATTCGAGTTGGTGTCAATGGAGTTTTGCTTAAAGCAAACGCTGAAATTATTGTAATTTACTCTAAACATCATAAATTTTAAACTTTTTAAATTAATAGAGAAATGTTATACCTATAAATGTAATAAACATTTGGATAGCAGTGTTATTTTTAGTTGATTTTAAATATGTGTTTAGCCTAAAATAGGGCCTATAAAGAAATAAAGTAATAGAATTCCGTTTACTTGAAATCAGTTTTTTGTGGTCATTTTTTATTTGCATTCACTAATGTGTTGAAGTATGTATTGTTTTCAATTTGTCTTCCCCTACTGCAAATTTCAGCATGTGACTGCGGATAACTAATGCCCAAAGTTCTCTCCTGGTGATCAATGTTAAAAGAATTGGAGGCCAACAATAGAAATTATATTGGATCAATGCAGAAATATCTGAAATAACTCCCATTTTAAATAGTGTGATTTGAAAAAGAACCTGTGCTTGGTCTATCTGCCTACATGGAACAGATGTACATAATGATGTTTGAGTAGCTTATATGATCCGAATGTGTACCACTGTCTTGTGATAGCAGGGGTGGAGTTCAGTGAGAACCAGTGATATTCTGCTGCAGGAATTAGAATGGGTTAAAAATATCTAAAATCTCTCCTATTTTATAATGTGTGCTTTCATAATGAATATCAGTCCTGTGCATGGGCTATCCATGTGGGTGGCTAAATATGCACTCATTTATGTAAGAGTTGGATAGATGAGCTGCATTTACATGTCCTGGGCGTTTGATGCCCAGGACAGGAATTCCCTTGAGTTAGTATGGAAATTTATGAAACTAATCTCCTTTCAAAATGTGTCCTTTAATAATGCATTCATGTCCTTAGCATGGACTGTCTTCTTGGGTGGGTAAAAGTGCACTAATTTATGTTTGGGAAATGCAGATTACCTGAATGTGTAGCTAATTTCTTATGTACTAGTTTCCAACTGGTCTAAGAATAGCAGCCCTTATTTCCTAAAGTTTTTCCTTTATACTAAAACAGGGTTAATGAATTAAAGATGACTTTGAATTAAGAATAGTTTTGTCTTGGCATAAAACAGTCATACCTCTATAATTCCTGACTTAAGCTTAAAACAATCATTGCTGACTTAATATGTTTTTACGTTTGTTTAAAGTCAGGCAGAATTTGGCAGGGAATGGGAGTTAACCCCTTCTCAATAAAATATATGATGAATGTGGCCAGTGGTCTGTTTTATGTTTTTTTGTGTGCAGAAAGGTCAACATGCTGTTGTGGTTGGTTTTTAGGATGTATGTCATTTAAATCTGGGAAGTGGTGAAAAGGAATGACAACAAATTGTGCCGCTGATATGTTACATTTCTGACTCAAAAGTGAAAAATTTTGAACTTGAATATATTACTAACCATGAGTGAGCACATTTTCCTTTCAATCGAGAAATCACAAATAAAATCACAAATGGCACAGTCAGTGATATGAGAAATCACACTCTCTGTGACACCAGATGGTTAGGTACAGAAAAATAACGGTAGGACTAATATGTAGCTCATTTTTTATGTTTGTAAATGTAACAACAATGTTTATGAAAGGTTTTGATTTGATAACAACATCTGAATTGATATAGTAACTATAAGCTAAAACTATTTCAAATTCAATTATTTAAATGTGAAAACAGTAATTAAATATTATTTGAAAGTTTTAAATATTCAAAATATAAATTCTTGAGATGCCATCATCAAGTACATTTTTAAATAATTATTGGGCTAATGCAGAAAGTGGTGTTTAGAATGTTAAAGAAAGTGAAAATGAAAAGGAAAATAAGTATTACAGTAAAATTAGAAAATATAGCTGTTGAACAACATATAAGTAAATTAAGAAATTGTTGAAAAATATAAAATATTCATTAAAAATAAATGGTAGGAAGAAATGGATAGTGAAATAATTCATGCATGTTCAAAAACTACTTTTTGTGAGATGGACGTGGGAAAAGGTAGACTTAAATAAACAAATCTGTTTAATGATGATGACAATATATCTCTTTTAATATGTTCTGCTATGGAAAAGAAAGAGCTGCATTCAGTTATGTGATTTGTACACATATTGTTCTACCAAGATAAACAGGGTAGGACACAAAATTCTTTCCAGCATATTGCAATATGCTAAAATGTAGTAGAAATAAAAGGTCTAATATTTTATCATCATTATCCCTTTTACTATTGCCTTACAAAGTAATAGAAGTATATTGAGAAAGTAAGAGGTTGGTTTTATATAAGAATACAACTAATGTCAAACAACAGTAAACTGCAAAAACTATTAACTTAGTCATAAGAAAGCAACATATGACATTAACTTCCTTTTTTCTGCATGACATACCCAGCATAGATCATCACACATAGAGGCATATGTACAAGCCCCTATCGCCACCACAACGTCACTTTTACCGACGTTGTGGTGGCGATAGGGGCTGTGCTTTATGTACAAGGCAGTGTTAAGCCACTTAATGTGGCTTAACACTGCCTTGTACATAAGGCCCCCTTTCACGCTATGGTTAGCGTGAAAGAGGTGGGCAGTGGGTGTTGCGGTGGGCGTTCCACCGCAACACCCATTCATTTTGACGCTGCCCCCCTATGTACAAGGGTGGTGTACATAGGAGGCAGCTCCATAATTAAGACCAGGTAAATCCTGGTCTTAAGTTGGCAAAACGAGGAGAATGCATTATTTCTCCTCGTTTTTGCTTTTTCCATGTGTGCTGCCTTGTGTAGCACACATGGAAAGAGCAACATGCCATGGTTTGTTTATGTACAGGAAGGTGTCCCTTCTACTGTTAGGACTCCTATCTCTTCAAGCATGACTGCAGTTCACATTTTTCAATATGTCTAACACTGAATTCGTTCTAACAAAGCAAATTTTCTCTTTTCATTGGCAGATATAGCACAGACACCTACAAGAGTGAAACTGTGACCAAGCAACACAGCAAGTGAAAGATATTAATTTTCCGACCAGTATCTTCAGAATTTATTACATGGTAAATGCAAAATTTAAATTTCTAACTTACCGAGTTGTATTGTGCTATATATTATATCTTTCAGTTTTTCAATAAAATGAAAAGCATATTAAATAAAGTTATGGCAGAAAAATGAATGGCATTACCTCCAAATATTATCATAAGTGAAAACAATTATCATTAGCCATCACATACCATCCATTGTTCATTAATCTGTTTTGAATTCTGTTGGGGCATAACTGACATGCACTAGCAATGTTGTTTCACAATCCATGTTTTATATAAACAACAAAAATGCAAATCTACAAATGATTTATATCAAATTAGCAATTTTACTCACAAGTGATCAAATGGTGAAGTCACTTTAGTACTGTTTATTTCATTCACTAGGGAAACACTAATGAAAATGTAGTTTTACTGAATGCATTTGAATTTTCTGGCATGATGAGGCCGAGATGCTAAGGAAGCCTTTTTGAGAGGTATTTGCAAAAATAAAAACAATATTATGGTGGATACATGCAGTACATCAAGTTACAGGAAACCCAGTTTTGTGCTGATATGACTATCATGGTTTCATCAGGAAAGTCCAATTGATAAATTTTACAGATTGCAATGGTCATGAGCAACTTTGTATTTGTGCATTTTTGCACTGCCATATGCACCAATCATTCATTCACAAAAAACAAGTGCATAAACAGTCCAAAAATGAATCGTTGCACCTGTGAGTTGGTCCATATGTAGTTTTAACACCTGTTGGTAAAAACAAATCCTACAATGGTAGTCATCTATGTAGTATGGCCCCATTGTTACACACTGCAGCTGAATGACAAAGAGTTGAGACCCTTTCTGTTAAGAATTTGCAACCTTCATATTCAAATATCGTCATTGTCAAACAAATAATTTGTGGATGTTCTGATTAACGAAGAGACTGAAAGCAGGATTATAAATGGAGAGTTTCATCTAGCGATATGAGTGCTTCAACAGACTTATTCCCTAGAAAATTGTGGTCACTTTGTTCTGCTCGCTTTTGATTTTACAAGTAGTACACAATGGCCACAAAAGTGGATGTTTTACCGGCACAGTGACATATATCTGATTGGAACATGTGTTCATGCCTTAGCACACAAGTTGTCATGTGATTGTACCTTTTTTAGAATACCTAGTAGAAGGCTTGTCATAGTTTAAACAATCCTTGATCCACTATCACAGACTAATTCAATAAAACTAACTGATGGCCTACATCTTATAGAATAAAATAGTTTTTTCGGGCTTGTATAATATGAATTTTTATTTCAAAGAGCATCAAGCTATCATACAAGCTCAAAGAAAAATCTGCATGACATACATGGCTATACAATGTGAATTCAGATTGTGTCCTGAAAATGTAATCCATTTGATGTAGGTACACCAATTGGGCATGGGGTTGGACCCATGTTTGGTTAGCTTTCTCTCTGTTCTACATAGAGATCTATCCACTAGGGTCAGGTTTGGACCTATGGGAGTATTACCAACTCTTTTAGCTTGGAAGAAGGGGCCCACCAGGGCTGTATCTTGGCTCCAATAATGTTCATACTATATATAAATATCTTGAATACAGTAATAGTTGGGCAGGGTCAGGATGTACCATTTATTCACTTATTTGCTACTCAATGCTGTTATACGCAGATGACTCTGTGTTGATGGCATGTACCCGTATTAGTCTAGGCAAATCGATGTTTGCCTTTGACTCTTTCATGACTAATTTGGACTGGGATATTAAATATTCCAGTTCCAAGACAATGATATGTGGGGGAAATCTAAATATGCACATCATCTCAATTCAGGAGAATAAGGTAACAGAGGTTTCTAGTTATTCAGGTGTTACCTTTGACTCCACCCAATGCAGGTACATCAATAACTATATAAGGAAACAAAAAACTGTCACAATCTGTAGCAGAGCTATTTAATCTCATTCCCCCTTTGGGGTGGGAAGCTGAGAATGCCTCTTCTTACCATCTATAAAACACAATGCATCCCTATGGTGCTGGCATGGGAATACTCCAACTCTAACATACAAAATCAGTTTTGCTGGCACTTACTCTCCCTCCCAGCAGCTCTTAATATATATACATACATATATATGTCATGAGGAGTTGGGCCTTTCATACATCGCAGCCTCAATTAAGGTTGTCCCCTTGTGGCTATCCACATGGTCTAATGAATGTACTACTTTCAATCGAGAAGTCATCAGTGACTGCTTGTAATGCAACTTCTGGCGTGATATTCCATGGTTGTCCTACGTTAAACAGGTATGCACATTCATAGGCAAAAAGGATTTTTTGATAACCCTACTTCCATTTGCAAGAAGGACAAACTCTGGGCTAAGAGTACTTTCCCTGCCTTGAGACTTTCTGAAGGTGAAAATAATGTAGATAGTAAGTCTAGCATACTGTATTACTTAGTGGTTAAGGCTACCTTATTTAGTGAGCTCTATCTCTTGCATAATACCATACATTAGGAGCAGGATTTACTAATTCAGTTACAATGAGGTACACTCTGCAACTTGTTGGACTTCCCTTTGAGTCAATATGCAACTGACAGCATTGCCAACTGCGCTTGCGATAATGATTCAAAACAGATGTTGTTGCACTTCACATTCTCTGGCAAATTGGATGTATGTTATACTAAAAGCGTTTTAATTCCACTTTTAAAATCAGCAAATTTCAGTTGCATGCCAGCATTGCGCTTCTTACAGCAACTAAAAGATCACTGTGCAATAGGAGAATGTATTGTGAGATGTTGTAACTCCATGTATGATTACCTTTTCCAAAATGATGAGATTTTAAGCAATATAATGTGTTACCGATGTTACCTTTATGACAATCTAAGTTATAATCGAAAAACGTTTTATGATGATGATGATGAAGTACACCAATTATGTTTTTAATAGCACTTTCATCTGGCTAAAATTCAATTTAATGCAAATCACTGTGAAAACGTGGACAGCATGGTGGCTGCAATTGCTCTTCAAAAACACTGAAAGAATTCTTAACTAAAACTAACTTTAGGGCAGTAGAACATGCTTTGACCCTCTCACATTTGGATAGAGGCTGTACTGTTTTCAGCAAACTCCCTATCTCATCATGGGCACACTCAAGAGACATCCTACATGCTCTGGCTTATCTCTCCAAGAGCCTGTAGAAATTTGGCACATCACCCCAGTAGTAATGGAACCACGCTGGCTCCCACTTCATCTTCAAAGCCAACTAGACATCGGCCACATCACCCCAATGTTGAAGGAACTTCAAAGGGTCACCCTTCAAACTGACCTGAATCTACCTTAAAACCTGCTGCATTGATCTGAGGGTCCTAAAAGCAACAGCCCATGACACTTGGCTAAGCACCAAGCACTCTCAGGTGAATTGTGAACTAAAGTGCCAAACCATTGTCAGACTGAAAATGATGAAGTGGCAGAAGGCACATAAATCTAGCTTTCTGGGTATACAATTACAGGATCTTGAACAACGTTTCCATCAACTTAAGAAGCACTCGTACTGTCCTGCAATTTTGAGACAGATTGAGGAAACACATCACTTTACCTCACCCCTAAGGAGCATTAAAATCATAGAGGGTTCAAACAGGCTCTTGCCATTAGTATCAACATTCTATTGTTCCCTGGCAAGGTTCACATGTACAAATACCCCTAGATTCAAATATGCTTACATGTATGTACAAAATTACTTACATAAAGGATAGTTTCCAAAAGCATTGTAGATAGAAAACTCGTTCACTCTTCTAGCTATCTAATATGAATCGTGGTGAGAAACTAACAGGAGTAGATTTCCTCATCCTCATCAACGATCAATGAGATTGTCATCAACATAATCATGTGGCCATCCACAAACCTATGTTTTTTCAATATTAAACAATTTCTGTTCAAAATATTTAAATATAAATTCTTCAATGAGCCAATTCTGAGGTTTCCAAAGAAATGTTTGCTTAATGCAAGGTTTTTCACATCCAAGAACCATAAAAATAAGACAATTGGCTAGCAAAGCATTTTCAACATACACATGTCCTAATGTGGTCTATTTCATTACATTCCAAGTGGTCATGTTAAGCAGATCATTCTTAATGATTCGATTAATTGAATAGCATCATTTATAAAAATGAAGTAGGGAATAGTTTTGTGAACATTTTGTAAGTGTGCATCATGCACTCCGCTTAACCTTGAGATGTCAGACAGAAACATCATTCTATGGTTAACCCATGATGGAGAGATTGAGAGGTAAGGCTGCTCTGACGTGGAATGTGTTTTATGTTCTTTCATTTACTAATTCTTATTTTACTTTATACTTTTAGTGTTTTAAATGTATGATATATATTCATTGAAGCGTGTTTTTATTAATAATGTATAATTCAGCACTTTGCCAGTTATATGTTAAGAAGACTGAATGATCAACTAGACTTTTAGTTCTGCCTTACTACTAAAGAAAAAACATCTAATTTCATAAAAAGCATGGCACCCAACCATGCAAAAGTTCACCACCTTGAACGACTCACTTTTTGCTCAATGCTCCAATCATTCAGTCACTTGTCTGAAGAATGTTATGAGAGGTATGTACAAATGAAACAACTATGGGAACAGCTTAAAATCTAGGGTTCAGATATTCATATAAGACCATCAATTTACCAACATAAATATCAAATTCCTTCACCAACACTCGCATTCATATAATCTACTTTTGGCCAGCTAAGATTCAATCAAAAATCAGTCAAGCTGAAGCAAGCCTAGTTCTTTCATAAACACAATTTAAGTAAGGTTTACCATGTAAAGTTCAACCCAAAGGAACAATACAAGTTTCAGGGCAAAGAACAGCTTATCCTTCGCACATACTTCATTTACCTAAACTGGTGCATCAGTATGTCTTGTTCCAGTGAAATATATACAAATGTATACTCATTATTCGGGAAGATATGATCTTTAATTTGGGCCATTTGCTCCTTCTCTGTGAGAGCTCTGGAATTCAACTACACCAACTTTTTCCCACATTGTGTGTATGTCTAAATGCAGAAGTTTTAACCAAGAAAAAATGGATTCACTCAGTGGTTGCAAGGAGAACTTTTCACTAAAGGGTGAGAATCTAGTGCTGAATGAGAATCTAGTGCTGAAAGAGAATTTGGATAGCATTTCTACTAAGGCACTATGTGGTTGCACAGGACTTGTTACCATTATCTGCTTCACATGCTCTAAGAATCTGGTTATGTTGTATGACATTTGGGAGATATGAATATCTTTTAAGTATAGAAATATTCTTTAATAATCCTATTGTTTCCTCTTACAATTAATTTAGTTTATTAGTAGCATTTAATCATTTTCATTACTTGTATACTTCATCATTATATGTTGATATATTTCTTCGTTATGTTTTCATTTGGGTTGGAGTGTGGCAGAAGAGATGCATTTGCATCAAAATAAAATGTTTCTTTGAAAAAAGGGAGAGCTCAAGAATCATTACTAAAGATACTGAGGGGCTTATTTACAAGCCCCTTGCTCCGCCAGTGCGTCACTTTTTGTGATGCACCGGTGGTGCAACCTGCTGCCTCATATTTACAAGGACACGTAAAGCCACCCTGCGTGGCTTTTTGTGTCCTTGTAAATATGGCCCCTTTACATGCAACAGTTTGCATTAAAGGGGCATGCCATGGGCGTTACTGTGGGTGTTCCCACGCAACACCCATGGCTTCTGCCACATTTCCAGATTTATGAGAAATCGTAAACCTGGAAATGCGTCAGAATGCTAGGCCTCCCCACGGGAGGTGTAGGGAGGTGTAACGAGGAGAAATGTTTTCATTTCTCCTCATTTTTTTCCTCTTTCTATGCGTGCTGAATTCTGCAGCACACATAGAACAAGGAAATCACCTCTTGTTATTGTTTATGTGCAAGAAGGTGTCCCTTCCTGCACATAAACAATCATTGAAAAGCATTCCGTTTTTCAACTTCTATGTGGGTTTCATTAAGCAGCACACGTTGAAGTTTAAAAATACCATTTCAGATTGCTTATATGCAGGAAGGGACACCTTCCAGCACATAAACAATCATTCTCCTCAACTTAGGCACCCTTACGCTATGGTGCAAGGGTGCCTGCGTCGGCGCATGCACGCAAATTGTGCACCAGCACAGGGGAGAGCATAAGGATCAGTCATATCATTGTAGATATGACGCATCCCTGAGCTTCGGAAATAACGCGGCGCAGCCAAATGGCTTGCGGCACTGCGCTGCGTTATTTCCTTGTAAATGAGCCCCCGAGTGTTACAATCAACTTTTGTTCTAAAAATATTGGATGTAAGGATGAAAAAGTCCATGGAAGGAACATAATAAACCATTCTCCAATGCCATTTGTTTTATTTTTGTTTTGGTTCTATTAAAAGCCTTTTGGTCTACTGAGCTTACCCAAAACTCTGATACTAAAGGAAAAACAGCACTGATATCAATTAGTAATTTGAAATGAAAACTGGAAAGATAAATTAAACTCAGTGCTTAGCTTTGAAAGCAATGTGTTAACTTTAGGTAATTTAATGGGGCTCAATTGGGCAACCCCAGAGACATTGAAGTATGAATATGCCTTGCTTGGATTCAAAAGCATGAGAGAAAAGAGAGTAAATCTGAGGGAAATGGCTAAGGGTGGCAATATTTGCTGTAAAGCTGTTTGTCATCAGACATTAACAGTTGTGAAGACCCCCATGGTATGACTCATTGTTGACAACAATGGTGAAATTGGGGCCTTACAAATGAATTCCATGATGAGTGGGTGGGGAGCGGCAGGAACAAGCCGCCTGGCCTCTGTCTGAGCCCCTCTTATGGAAAGAAGGGAGCTGGTATAGCTCCACCCTTACTAGCTCGAGCCTCCCCTGTCCACTGACATTCTCTACAACCCTCTCCTTCTCCTGCATCCCACTCCCTTTTACTACCTGCTCAAAAAAGGAAGTAAATTGAATGGTTAATCCACATACAATAGGGAATTTTGTTTGAAATTAGGGCTGGAAAATCTGATACTCCCTATTTTGTGGGAATTAAGTCACAATTTCATAGCACTTGTGGGGTGTTACTTCACCATCCCAATGAGAATCTAGTGCTGAAAGAGAATTTGGATAGCATTTCTACTAAGGCACTATGTGGTTGCACAGGACTTGTTACCATTATCTGCTTCACATGCTCTAAGAATCTGGTTATGTTGTATGACATTTGGGAGATATGAATATCTTTTAAGTATAGAAATATTCTTTAATAATCCTATTGTTTCCTCTTACAATTAATTTAGTTTATTAGTAGCATTTAATCATTTTCATTACTTGTATACTTCATCATTATATGTTGATATATTTCATATACAGGTGCAGTTTTTCCACCCTACCACTCCAATGCAAATCATAAATGAGGCCATAACTTGTCCTTCGCTAGAGATATTTGTCACACAGCTCACACAAAGCTCCCTAAAAGCTGCATATCTGCCTAGCATAAGCCTATTCCATGCTTAAATACTTTGCAGGTTATTTTGAAAAGACCAGACCTCGAGCTGATTAATGTAAAATGCAAGAATTAACATATAATTTATGTTGCACATTCACTAAGTTCTGTCACACATTATAAATCGTATTAAAGCATATATATGAATAATTGATGCACTATCAACTACAATAATACAAACAGTATATGTTGTACATGTGCAATCAATTCAAAATGCAGCATGCGTCTATAAAAGATAATGTGCGACAGGACTCGCACAAAAAATGCTGGTTTAGAACAATGTGAAGGATTGCTCTTAACTGCAAAGTGAAGCAGCAATGTTTTGTGTGGAAATTATACTTGAGGTACATCCTTGAGTACAACTTCCTGCCTAATCTTAGGCACCTTAATTTAGGTATGTTGAGTAAAATGTGTAATTACACTTAAAATACACATTCTTACTTGAGGGAATATCATGCAATATTCTGCTCGCCCATTGTTTGCACCTAGTTTCATTAGTGTTTAGATTTGATGCAAAGCCAGGCCGCCCTGTTTTGGTTTATTGATTTGGCAATAATGCCTAAGGTCGTTTCTTCTGGCTTATTCCTGTTATACCCAATTCGTATACATTGGTAGGAGAGTCGGTTATGTACAACACCACGGCGGTCTTGTCAAGCATTTTGCGTATGGCTTTAAGGACTGAGGCGATGGTGGTGGTCCGACTGCCCAAGTCGTAATCAGGTGGTCCGACCACCCCAGTCATAATCGGGCAGTCTGACCGCTGGCTACTGCCACGCCACCACGAGTGTGGCGGTCCTCGGACCGCCAGACTCGTAATCAGGCCCAAAGTGTTTTTGCAATCATAGCCATTCCAGCAAGTGGAACATAACAGCTTTTGCACAAATATGTTCATTGAGGAATCCATTTGTACTGCTTTACATCACGTATTAATGCTTAGCACCAAGGTTGAGCTATTGAAAATTTAGGCTGAAACATGGTAATTCTTTCCTTTCTCAAAATTTATGCAATCGATAAAAAGAAGTGCTACACCAGCATTCCAACCTGAGAGACCATTTCTGATTATTCTCCACTAAAAACCATCTAGTATGTTTATGTCCCTTGCTCTATTGACCTCCCTTCAGAAACTTTTTGCAAGCTTTTTTCAGTGTCAATATTATTATTCTGGTCACTTTCTCAATAAGACAGTGAGTTCATCATACGAATAATACAGGATTGCGTCTTTGCCTGGCAGAGAATAAAGAGGCTATTCTCTGCAAAGAGAAGGCAGACTCTTACAGGAGAACAATTCCTGCCAATATTTACCATAGATCCTGATCAAACAGTTGAGAAGATACTTCTTGCTCTGAGCACTCAATCTTCAGAAAACAAGCATTCTGAAACATTATCACTTTTTGGTTTCAGGTGTATGATTTGAATGCCTTTTATAGCAAACATATTGATGTCATACTTACTTGAAGGGTTTTTGGTCATCCTTCTTCAGCTATTGACTTCATGTGCTCTAGGACCTTCAGCCATTGACTCAAGACCCAGTGGAGTGATTTAGTCTCACCTTTTTAATGTTTTTATAATTTCCCTTTCCCCAGTGCTTGACTGCTGATTTATAAAGGAAGCAGGGTTCTTGGAATCTCATTCTGTTTGTTCTATTTTTATTTTGTTATTCCTAAATGGCAGTCATATTTACCATCAGCCAGCAAGTGGCCCAGCAACTCTGGTGATTGAGAGCTGACAAAAGGATCTGAAAAATTGATGCTACAGAAAGTCATTTTAGGTCTGGCCTAGAGCCATCTTCATTTGGCACCTGCCTCATGTAATCAATATAATTCATAAATAGAAAATGCATACAAATACATATACAAGGGGGATTTTGCATAAGACCTCTTGACCCATAGGTCTCTTCAGCTGTTTTGTCTACACCTCACATAGCATACACCATGGGAAAATGTGTCAGCCCACTCAGCCATTGGCTCTCGTGCACTTAGGGTGCCAGGGCTCAGAGGTCACTATTTAACTTTAACAATGCTTTTTGCTCTCCAATTTTAATCTTTTTATTTATGTCTTCAGGATAGTAATTCATAATTAAGATTATTTCCCAAATAAGAATCCTATTTTTCAGTGCTGTGCATTCAAACTAAACATGATTTCTATACCTGATATGCGTATACTTGCCTGTAAGGAAGCATCAATATTGTTCTGTTAAAAGTATATGTGATGCTATTATCTTTTAAATAAAAAAAAATATTGGAAGGTTATGGCCTCAGTGTTTAGATGGTGGTATGTTTTCTTTTTCCTTCTTTTTAGCTTTGTTGCTTGGAACAAAAAATAATACATTTAGCCATCACACCAACTTATCAAGGCCAGACCTACTGGCTTTATCAATGCACGTTTTTCAGTAGCAGTTATTTTTCTAATGGATTTGTCTGCATCCTCTCCCTTGTGCTGGGCACAAATATGCACTGAAAAAAGCCAATAGTTTTGACATCTGTGTGGTGGTCAAATGCCTGATCTACACACCATACAAATGTCAGTCTATTACCTTTGAAAAGGCTTGTATCATTTTGACATCATCCTTCTAGTTGCATAAAAGCTTCTGACAGTGTGCACACGTTGTGTGTTGCAATGTGGCATCAGGGATATATGATTGCCATACTATAATGATCTGTGTTGAGCTGACAGACGTGCAAGTGGTCAGTTATGTCTCCAAAATTGCTAGAAAAAGGCTTCATTTGTTGCAAATAAAAAAGGTTTATGAAAAGCCCAGTGGTAGGTCAGGTAGTGAGAGCTTCTCGAGCAAAAAGATCAACAGTGGACTAAATGCTGCTGCACCGAACCCAATTTTGATGCTGCTCGGTGTATGTGCTGAAGACCTTGTTGCAGGTCATGTCTCACTAAGGGAAGGAAGAGTTCTCGCGGACCTACCCGGTCCGGGAGCCACCACCACCAGCAAAGCGTGACCGAGCTTTGGGTTAAGATTTGCATGAGGTACTCTGAGGATAGTGCATAGAGCACAAGTATTGGGATTGTAGAAAATGAACAGCCAATGGGAAACCTCTGTACAGAGCACATCCACTAGAAGATCCTCCCTAATACAGAGGAAATTGATTGAGAACTAAACATCTCTCTATAAAGGCAAGGTTACCAGTTGACTTCATATCATCAGGGCTATTGTTTTTAATTTGAAAGGCAGTTATTCGTTTTTTAAAAATCGATGAGAAGCTATCTTAGTAGACATTTTGGAAGTGTTTAAAAAAAAACAAGTGCCTTGCATGTCTCGCTATTGGTTCAACCAACCGCACAGGACTATATATTACAGCAGCTGGTCAAGAAATTACAATAGAAGGTTGCAGGAAACAAGAATGTTCACTAAAGTCTCAGATACAATGCCATGCTCGAAATCTTTCACCTTGCTGATTATAATCAATGTTGGAACCCAGACAAAGTAATTCATCCTTCTTTTAACAAACCAGTGTATGCTGGGAACTGTATTGCTGCTGCACCTCAATTAAACCAACTAGAATGAAAAATGTCCTAGCTTTCGTAACGGAAAGTTTCAATTCTATCAAGGACATGGAGGCGAGGATTAGGCTATTCTTTCTTCGTTTATTTTCACAGCAGCCATTTTAAAACCGATAACAATCAAACAAAGATTTAATTTCCCATGAAGCCTGAAGAAAAAACCATCAAGTTCTCAACAGAGTCTGTTAAACCAATCAGGCGTCTCCTGGCTCCATAACTGCCGATGACCCCTGCTGTACTTCCTCTTTCTTCCTGCGACAAAGCTGACTGGAAGTTTTTTAGTCCTGCTTCGAGTTCTCCGCACCTATGGATAGAAGAAAAGCAGCCGTAACCTCCTGCGTGCGGAGAAGCTATCCCGTACAACATTATTGCAATAACAGAAACCAGGAAAAAGCTTTACTTACATTCTGACGTACGTCTCATCACCCGGGTGGGTTCAGATCCATCCTGTGGGAGGGCTAATCCTCGCCACCGTGTCCTTAATAGCATTGAAACCTTCCGTTACAAAAGCTAGGACATTTTTCATTCTATGTCAGGACACGGAGGCGAGGATTAGGCTAGTTCAAAGCTTATCCACCACTAGGGCCGCAATGGAGGAGACTGGTTTAAAGTAAAACCTCTTAAAGGTTGAATCTGACGACCAGTCAGCTGCATTTAGGATATCCTCCAAGCTGGCTCCTAGCATGAAAGCTTTTGAGGCCATAGCGCCTCTGGTAGAGTGTGCACCGAAGACCTTTGTGTCAATGCCTGCCTCAAGCATCACCCAGCAAACCCATCTTGCAATGGCTGGGGAAGAGACTGCCGTGAATGGCTTCCTCAGGGCAATGAGTAGCTGACGTTCCCCGTGTGGGCGCAGCTATTCCGTCATGGCCCCATAAGCCTTTATACATCTCACCACGCAAAGTTTGGGAATCCCTGGGAAGGCCGGGTAGGAAATGACCCGCGACTGGCACTTTGTACGTCATGACACGTGGAAAGTAACCCCCTCAGGGGTAAAAGATCTTCCCGAAATATCAAGGGCTCTGACATCCGAGACACGCCGGCATGACACCAAACACAACAACATGGCCAGTGTGGCCGACAGTTGCTTGCGCGACAAATATTTATTGCTAGGCCATTCGGAAAGCAGGTTCAGGACCTTGTTGACGTCCCAGAGGACTGAGTATCTCGGCTCCGGCAGGAGAGAAAGCCGGATGCCCCGCAGCAGCTTCTTCACTAAAGGGTTTTCCCCCACCGGCTGATCAGCTACAGAAGCGTGAATGGCCGAGATTGCGGACCGGAAAGTATTGACTGTCCTGTAAGCTAGGCCCTCAGAAGCCAGATGAGACAGAAAGTTCAGGATGTGGACAGCATCTGCCCCCACGGGATCCAGACTCCATTGCAAACACCAACCCATCCACCGAGACCAGGCCGATCGATACCGTTTAATGGTGCCGTCCACCCAGGCTCGGTAGAGGAGCTCTGCAGCTTCTCTCGAAATTCCCGGGACCGTCCATCGAGTCCAGTAATCCTCCAAGCCATGAGCGGGAGGGGGTCGCTCATTATCAGAGGGTGAGGATTGCCCGATTGGATCGCTCAGGAGATGAGGGAGTGGGAGTATACAGATTGGAGAAGCCCAGGAAAGTTCCATCAGAACTGGAAACCATGCTTGCGCTCTCCAAACCGGGGTGATCCCTACCAACTCCGCCCTCTGCCGGCAGACTTGTGTCGTGAGCCGCATGATCTTGGCAAAGGGGGGAAAGGCGTAGCCCCGTTCCACCTCCCAGTCCTGAAGGATCGCATCTGTGGCCGTTGCCCCCGGGTCCGGTCTCCAACTGAAGTACCGGGGAAGCTGGTGGTCTAGGCAGGATGCAAACAGATCGATGGAGAAAGGTCCCCACAGATCCTGCAGGGCCTGGAACATCGGAGAGAAAAGCTTCCATAAACTCGAGTCCCGGAGATAGCGGGATTGCCAGTCTGCCACCTGGTTGGACACCCCCGGAAGATGCTCCGCTGTCACCGAGAGATGGTGTGACAGACAGTACTCCCAGAACTCCTTGGCGAGATCCGCCAGGGCCTTGGAGCGAGTCCCACCGAGGTGATTTATGTAGCGTACTGCTGCTACATTGTCCATTTTTAGGAGGACGAAGGACTGGGCTCTGTCCTTGGTCCAACATCGGACCGCGAAGGAACCTGCCATCAACTCGAGGCAGTTGATGTGTATCGATCGCTCCTCGGCGGACCACCCTCCGCCAGTGATGAACTCTTCACAGCGTACCCCCCAACCTGAACCCCTGGCGTCGGACTCGATCACCAGGTCCAGAAGGGATCTGAAGATGGCACGACCATTCCACGCTTCCATGTGAGAGAGCCACCAATGCAGCTCCTCCTTTGCTTCCTTGGAAAGAGGAACCTGCTGGGCGTAAGTTAAACCCCTGCGCAGGTGAGACGCTTTCAGTCTCTCTAGGGCCCGAAAGTGAAGGGGGCCCATGAAAATGGCCTGGATAGAGGCCGACAACAGACCAACCACCCTGGCAATGCTGGGCAGAGAGGTCTGAGGCCTCCGTAAAATCTGCCGTATCTCGTGGCGGATTTTTGCTATTTTCCTGGACAGGAGACTCAAGGTAGCCTCCACGGAGTTGATCACAAACCCGAGGAAGGTGGTCGATTGAGAGGGAAGAAGACAAGACTTTGCCTGGTTGATCACGAATCCCAATGATTGGAGGAGATCTACTGCTGACTGCAACTGCTGGGACAAACCCTGAGGAAATTGGTTCATGACCAACATGTCGTCCAGGTATACAATCAATCTGACCCCTTGCGATCGTAATCTCTCCACCACCGGGTGCAAGATCTTGGTGAAACACCACGGTGCTGATGACAGGCCAAAGGGAAGAGAGGTGAACTCGAAAGTTTGTCCTTGCCACTGGAATTGGAGAAAGCAACGGTGGGGAGGAAAAATAGGGACCGTCAGGTAAGCATTTTTTAGGTCCAAGCGGACCATCCAATCATTGGGGCGCAAGAGGTCGCGGAGCAGGTGAATACCCTCCATCTTGAAGTGGCGGTAAAACAACCACTCGTTGAAATCCCGGAGGTTTATCACCGGCCGTTGACCCTCGTCCTGTGTTTGTACCAGGAACAGGTTGCTCAGAAAACGGTGGATCGCCCGTTTGTCCTGGAGATCTTGGACTTCCTGCTGAACCAGAGCAAATTCCCTGCCGGAAAAACGGATTGGAACCAGGGGTAAGACCTGCACTGGGGATCCGTAAAATGCCACGTGAAAACCTTGTACCGTTTGTAGCACCCAGGCATCGGTCGTAAGGGACTGGCAGTTGTCTAAGAACTGAGCCAGTCTGCCCCCCAAAGCTTGACATGAGATAAGGCAAGAACTTACAGTGGGAGGGGGGAGCTCCACCACCGCAGGCTCCGTTACGCTGACCTCTGCGACAGGAGCCGCCCCTGGTGGGGTAGAAGCCTTCAAAGTGCGAGGAATCCTGCCACTGTCCCCTCTGTGACTGTTGGCCTCTGCCGGAGGCTGTCTGCGAAGAGTGGCCAGCCGAGCGTCCCCTACCATGGCCGGCCCCGCCGAAAACCCGAGCATTGAAAATGCGTGTGACTGTGGAATGGGCCTTGTCCAGGGAGTTGAAGGAGGAGACAAACTTGCTGAGCTCCTTTACAAACGGGTCACCGAAAAGCCCGCCCTGGGCCACTTAGCCCGCTTCAGAAGTGGCTAACTCGCCCAACTTGGGATCCAGCTTAATGAGAAGTGACCTGCGGCTCTCCGTGGAGATGGCGCAATTAGCGTTGCCAAGGAAAATGATGGCTCGTTGAGCCCAGCTGGAAAGAACTTCAGGTGGGATCAGGGCCCCAGACGCCTTAGTGTCCTCCGCCATATCGAAGATTTTAATCAAGGGACCCGTAACATCCAAGAGTTTGTCCTGGCATGCCCGCCAGGACCTATAGATGGCCTTCTTAGGGTCCTTGATATACTTCATCATGAAAGTCGCCATCCTGGCGTCAATTTCCGGGGTCACTTCCACCTTACCCTCGAGGGAAGGGTGAGGGCATTTCGCCCTGAGGTGGGGGCGGACCTCCTGATCCGGAGGTTTCCTTAGCGGAATAGCCACATATTTGGCTAACTTCTCACAGGGGACCCACTCCGATGATCGGGGGTGCAGGAGTTCCTCCGGATCCAAAAGATCCGACTGGGTATCAGCTAGGGCCTCTGAAGCCTGCTGAGAGCCCCGCGCTAGGGAAGGGGAGGGGCGCTAGGATTGACTATCGTCGGAATCCCCGTACCGACCCACCTTGGGAATCATCTGAGGGCTGTGGTGAGGCAGCTGCTGCCTGACCCCCTGGGGGCGGAAAGTCTGGTGGGGGTGTGCCCGCTGGGCAGAAGGGGTTTTTAGTGTCCAAGAACATCTGCTTCAATCTGGCAAACACATCCAGGTCTACCCCTTCTGGGTGCAGGCGTTTACGCAGTTTCTCAGAGGGGGCAACAGCAGCCTTCTCTGGAGGTAGAGGGTCCGAGGGCCCTGGAAGCTCTTCCCTCGAAGGGAGGGGTTACAGGCACTTCTGCGCCAGATCCAACAATTTCTTCTCCAGGGGGGCCACCGCCTCTGAGACCGCCCTGACAATGGAGGCATCCACCGCGTCACAAAACTCATCAGTGACCGGGAAATATTGCGCCTCCTCATAGTAGTCCTCAAACTCCTCCATGATGTGGAAGCCCGGGAGGAATTGAGGACAGAGGTATGTATCAGGTAAGATAGTTGGTGACCACCCAATGGGTCAGAGGGCTAATGTAAATGGGACGAACCCCAGGTGAACAATCCCTGGAAAGGGAGCCCGCAAGGCAGAGGGAAGGAGGTTGAGGCAGGGAGTCCCCCCACGTCTACCCTAATTCCCAGGATATGCCCTTGCTGTTGGGCCTGTGAGGCGGCCGTTAGCTAGCAGTAGTGTGGCCTCAAAGTGCAGACAAATGCCCTTCACATACACGGGCTGGGCATGAAAAACTGAGCTTGGGACGGTCTGCAGTAAAAACAGGCCAGAAAACTTGCAATCCTACCCCAACAGGGTGTGTAGGCTCCAGGCGGGCCGGGCTGTTCAGCAAACGTGGACGGAGGCGCTCGGCGAAGGCCGCAACTGACACGACCTCAGTCCCGTGCAGGCTGAGAAGAGCATCCCGAGAGACTTTGGAGGCACGCCCTCTGGCGGCCGGCGGACCGCCGCGCACTCCCGCCGGCACTGAGTGGAAATAGTTGCGGCCCCGTAGGAGCGGAAGAACGTTCCGGCGGAGCCAAAGCCGAGGCTTCGTGAAGGAACACCAATAAAACTTGTCACAATAAAGGCAACTCAATAAAGGCAACTCAATGCAAATCAAATCAGCAGTACAATCCAAAAACGGCAGCACTAAGGGAAAGTAAGGCACTTAACTGACACAGTGGCTGAAGCAGGAAGATTTAGGAAGTACAGCAGGGTTCATCGGCAGTTATGGAGCCAGGAGACGCCTGATTGGTTGAACAGACTCTGTTGAGAACTTGATGGTTTTTTTCTTCAGGCTTCATGGGAAATGAATTCTTTGTTTGATTGTTATCGGTTTTAAAATGGCTGCTGTAAAAATAAAAGAAGAAAGAATAGCCTAATCCTCGCCTCCGTGTCCTGACATAGAATTCATATATAGTAATATTAACACCTAATGCATTAATGTTGCCGATGGAAACTAACAGGGAAAATTAAGACTACTTTACTATTAGGGTAGTCATTATGCATCATCATGCTTTTCCACAAAAACCATAAAACAGCAAAGCTGACAATCTTTGATAGTACCTAATTCTATTAAACATGGTCGGACTGGTCTATAAGGTAATCTGGCACTGCCACAATGGCTCGTCTGACAAGTCAGTGTGTGGGCCACTCTTTTTGCTTTTTGTTGGCCCTTTTAATGGTCTGGTGGGTGGGGTTTACTGTTAAATTCCCTGATATCACCACAAAAATTGTCTGCAGCAAAAATAAATGCATGCAGTTTTCCATACTTTGCAAAACCCCTATACACTGTGGGGCATATTTATAACATTTTCAGACAACGGAGCAAGCCTCCTTGCTGTGCTACGCTGAGTGAAAGGGAGAGGGCAGGAATACGCTGTATTTAACATTACATGGCACATTCCTGCACTCTGCCGGTGCTGGCGCACAATGTACTGCCTAGCGCCAATGCAGGCACCCTTGCACCATGGTGCAAGTGGTCCTGCTTTGTGGGCAGGAATGAAGGGGCACCTTCCAGCACAAAAACCATCCTCAGAGGCATTTGACTTTTTCTATATATGCTGCAGAATGCAGCACACATAGAAAGAGGAACAAATGAGGAGTAAAGCATAGCATTTTGATGCATTCCCAGGACTACTACTAATGGTAAATTCTGGGAATGCACCAAAATACATTGGTGGATGCGTGGGAGCACCCACACTCTAGCCCTGTAACACCTCCCTGGGACAGAGTATTGCAACTTAAGCGACTTGCGCTTCCTTGCTTTACTCCCCACGTTTACCAAGCCATGCAGAGTCACGCAAGGTGGCCTTGCATGGCTTGGTAAATGTCATTCTAGATTTTGCACCGCCCTTGCACCCCCTTGGGTGTTGCGAGTGCAACGCAAACCAATGATAAATATGGGTCTGTGTCTTTACAAGTTCGAAACCACCCTCATTTGCAAACGTGGAACACTTTTTTAGCTATCTGATTCGCTAATGTGGGCCACTTTTATTTTGGTGCTCTGACCTATATTCCGACCCTGCTTTAAAGGAATCTTTTTCCTGAGACAATGAAAAAGAAAGCTTTAGGGTTTTGCAAATGATACTGGGTATGCCAATAGTGTATAAAGGATTATGGATCAGCGAATGTTACACCAAGAACGTGCAACCTTTTTGCTAAAGAGTATTGCATGAGCTCAGTTGCTTACAAACACGTTTATTTGTGCTTATTTCACAAATAGAAGTATTTAATTATAAAACATATTCGGTTTTCATTCTAAGGAGCTCACATGCCAGAGGAAAATTTAGTATTACCCTACAGTGATGTAACCTCGTGCTTCTGACCCAACAGGTACATCTAGTAACAGCTTGTTCTCTGCACCCTAATGCTGTATTAACAGGGACATCTAGTGCCAACCCGTGGGATTGATCTCTGCCCTGCAAGCTCAACCGAGTCATCTAGTAACAACTTATGCTACTGTACCCTTGCACTGGTGAATCAGCAGCCGCATCTCGTACCAACCTGCCGGGCCGGACTGGGAACAGCAACCAGCCCTGGCTGATTGCTGCTCGACTGGCCGGAGCCGGGGGGGGGGGGTTGCTAGTGAGAAGCACCACTTACGCCCGCATTTGTTACATGGGGCCGATATTGCAGGACAAAACCGGCCCCCAGTGACAAAAACTGCCCCCACGGGCACAAAAACGGCCCACCGGGGAAACGCCCGGGGCCCGCTACGGCCCTGCCAACCTGTAGGATGTCTCCCTTGTGGTGCTGGTTGGGACATCTTGTAAAGGCTGCTTCCATTGATTTGCACATTAAAGTCAGACCTTTTGGCTTTCCCAAAACTTGTATTATCTTAAGTGAGTACATGTTTCTTGCTATAGTAAGCATGTCCGCTTCGGTTGAATATTGAGGGCCTTATTTATGAAGGCCTGCGACACTTTTACGCCGCCGTTGCGTCACTTTTTGTGATGCTTAGCGGCGTAAATAATGCGCCATGTTGCACCATATTTTCAAAGTGACTCATCTAAGCAGATGCGTCACTCTGTAAAGACCTGCGCTACATGATACCTGTGTCAGATAACATGTATGCAGGGTGGGCGTTACCCCGCAATAAAGGGTCATAGAAGTGGTGCAGTGAAATCTATGAGATTTCACTGCAACACTTCTCGGACGCTATGGCGTCAATATCTTACGCCTGCCTCACAGCAGGCATAAGACTGACGCAGGCCCTTTCGAATGGACACATTGCTGGAGTTTCGTCTGTTTTCAGACACACCCCAGCAACGTGTCACTTTTGCGCCTACAGATATGTCAGAAATATTGACGTATCTGTAATTCCTTGCGACATGGAGCGCCGTACATTAAATACGGAGCATCCATCGTGTCACAAGGAGGGCGCAATGAAAACTGTTGCATCGCTGTTTTGTCACAGCGATGCAACAGTTTTCATAAATGAGGCCCAGAGATTGTGTAAATTACAGGATGATGGAGTTAAATGACTATGAGCTACCTCTTCATGACGAATAAACTACAGATCTGGCGACAGATACCCTGGAAGGGAAGGACATAATATTTATGTATGATTCAAAAAGAGCTTGACTTATTGTGTAAATTATTGGTTTCAGCTACTGCTGTGCACCTCGATTAATCAAAATGAGCTTATATTCCTCATTACAATTTGATGTAGCCTTCATGGTTTTCTTTATAACGATGGCAATATTTTTAACCATTTCCACAGTGTAAAAAAGTAACGACGCTTCCTTTAAAGAAAATCCATGCCTGTGCTTCTGTGTCAATCAGTTTCTTCCATTTAAAGTCCGCTCTCAAAGCACTCAAGGCTGTTATCATTGTCCATTGCTGTTTGACATATTACATATCTAGTGCACGGTGGATGCTTGAACACTACTGCAAGTCGGATTAATATATGTCATCCACCAGGAAACAGCCTTCACAGTTAACAGGCATCACCTTGGGCAGTGAACTTGACTGCCTGTCATCACCTTGGTCAATTAACGTGCCTATCATCCTCAGACGTGTCATTTAGAAAGAGAAAAAATCCTCCTTTGAGGCTGTTTCGTAATATAGCGTGACACAGGCTTCGGGGCCTACATCCTTCAAAAGCGTGCGTTATGGTTTCTGTAATAATACTGAAAAGCGTTATTTGATAGATAACTGTACAGGGCTGATAACCTAAAAGGTAGCTTAAAAGCATGATTTATGAGACAAAATTAATAGCCACGGTGTTCCTGGCCAAAATAAATCTCTCGATATTGAATACGCTGATATTCACACACTTTGCCCAAATACTTACGAACGTTTAAGAAAGAGTGGGGCATATTATCAAGGACGGCGTTAAAATTATCGCCGGTTTAGCGGCAGAAAACTGCCGCTAAAGCGGCGATAATGGGCTTGATAATATGCCCTGGAGAATTCCAATATAATTTTTACCGCCGTTCTTGATAATATGCCCCAGTATGTTTTTGTGTTCGAACAGGAAGGCCATGTGTAGATACCTCGGGATTAGTTATTTAGCTATTATGAAATTAGAATCAAATTTTAGCGTAACAGGCATATTAGGAAACCATTGGCGCTTCCGCATCAATGGCGCGAGCGTTTGCTCTGCCGAACCCTGCAGTCGTCATGCTGATGTTTGCCCTCAGCTTGAGATGTTTATTTTATTTTGGGTGTTTTTATTATTTCTTTTATTTGTGGTCTCAGTCCTATTTACTTGTGAATTAGATGCTGCACCTGGCAAATACTCGCACCCTGTGCAAGCGTTTATCCAATGCTTAATTTGTAAAAAAATAAGTGCCATGGCTCTGGTCAGGAGGCCACTGCAGCTTGCACAACACATTGCCCCTGCCATGTTGCTTATGATAGTAACAATACAACTACTAACCATCGCACTCCTACAAATGTGACATTTCGGGGTATTTCAGGACCCCAACGCTATAAGAATCGCTTGGGCGGCAGGTTATAGTCATTTTTAATGTATATTGCATAAATAATTAGCTGTTGTTGTGGTCATCTCTAAATTAGCCAAACAGTGCCTCCTTGTTGCAGGCTGTCTCAAGCGCCGGTGCAGACAATTAAGTGCCGGTGCCTAGCACCAGAAACCACAGGCTCAAGTTAAGCACTGCGTTTATCCTTTTTAAAAAAAAAATATTTAGTGCAAACTCGTCACGAAAGTATTGGAGTGCTTTACATGAGCATTAGTTACGTTACACAGGCATTCATTTTCTTTTAGACACGGGTAGATTAAGGGGTATATTTATCATGGTTTTTTTCACCCTTGTACCACGGACGGGGGCGTAGGGCCAACGCAAAACATTTAATTACATTTACCATGCCATGGAAGGCCACCTTGTAGCCCTGCGAGGCTTGTCAATTGTAAAGTTATGCAAGGCAGCGCAAGTCGCTGCCTTGTGTTACTCTGCCCCACGGAGGTGTTCCATGGTTGGATCAAGGGTGCTCCTTCCTGCACAAAAACAATCCTGCCTACAACGCATGCACCCTTACACCATGAAGCAAGGGTGCCTGCATTGGCGCTAGGCAGCAATTAAAGAAAGGGGCGAATTTAAAAACTGGGCATTCCAAAACCACTGCCAAACTGTGACCTGTGATTATTGTCAGATAAAGTGCATCTGATGAATGGGATACTGACACCCTATTGTTAGGGCGGCAGGAATGAGAATCATTGCAGTCACTTAATAGGACACCCTCTGGAGTTCAAAATTGCTGGACTTTCATGCACTGTGTTGTGACTTTCTCAGTGTGAGGCCCAGGCTTCTTCCAACATTGGCCCTTTCACCAAAACTCGATTTTGGTTAGGGCCATGCCGTGTTTGCTGTGAGAGTTGCTTTGCTATCTGGAGCAGAAACCTAGTTGTCTTGCATGATAGCTGGATGGAGTGACCGTTCAAAAGTGTCATTACTGCAGCGAGACAGGACCTGATTTGAAGGGCCCTCAGTGCTGAGCATAGCAACTTCAGCCTGAAAATTGGACGGCCAGGGCGCATGCTTTCTTGGCTGTGACCACATAAACGGCATTTGGTATCTGTCCAGGCGAGTACAAGGTCCTTGGGTACAAGGTCCTTTGATGGAAATTCACCAAGTCAGAAGAGCACTAAAGCTTGCTTTGTGGCCGCTGACATATGTGTGGTCAGATATGGCTGTGGGTCCCACTAGGTGTATGATTGCAAGACTGCCCCGGCATGCGATTTATGAGCGAGCTCTGCCTTGTCGATGATCCACGATTACAGTATTGCAGCCTTTTTGGCTACTTGTTTGAAGGTGTTACAGCAAACAAATGATGGACGGAATGCTGACAATGCAAACATTCTCCCCCAGTCAAAAGTGGGCAAAAGAACGATGGATTTAACCCAGATCTTTTGACTGGGGGAGAATGTTTGCATTGTCAGCATTCCGTCCATCATTTGTTTGCTGTAACACTTTTCGCCCTAAGTGGGATGGGTATGCCCAGACGTGGGTCCCTTGCTCACTGTGCCACTGGATTCAAGCTAGCCTGGCTGAAGAAGGGTGACATACCCTGAAACCGGTCCCAGGATGCTTGTTTCCGGTCCAGGGAGGAGCTGGCCTGGCAGTTCGGTCTGGACTGTTTGCATGGGGCACAGGGTCAAGACTGATTTGCATATGGCTGGGTCCAAACTGGGGTGGCGTAGTGGGCAAAAGAACGATGGATTTAACCCAGATCTTTTGACTGGGGAGAGAATGTTTGCATTGTCAGCATTCCGTCCATCATTTGTTTGCTGTAACACTTTTCGCCCTAAGTGGGATGGGTATGCCCAGACGTGGGTCCCTTGCTCACTGTGCCACTGGATTCAAGCTAGCCTGGCTGAAGAAGGGTGACATACCCTGAAACCGGTCCCAGGATGCTTGTTTCCGGTCCAGGGAGGACCTGGCCTGGCAGTTCGGTCTGGACTGTTCCCATGGGGCACAGGGTCAAGACTGATTTGCATATGGCCGGGTCCAAACTGGGGTGGCGTAGTGGGCAAAAGAACGATGGATTTAACCCAGATCTTTTGACTGGGGGAGAATGTTTGCATTGTCAGCATTCCGTCCATCATTTGTTTGCTGTAACACTTTTCGCCCTAAGTGGGATGGGTATGCCCAGACGTGGGTCCCTTGCTCACTGTGCCACTGGGTTCAAGCTAGCCTGGCTGAAGAAGGGTGACATACCCTGAAACCGGTCCCAGGATGCTTGTTTCCGGTCCAGGGAGGACCTGGCCTGGCAGTTCGGTCTGGACTGTTCCCATGGGGCACAGGGTCAAGACTGAGTTGCATATGGCTGGGTCCAAACTGGGGTGGCGTAGTGGGCAAAAGAACGATGGATTTAACCCAGATCTTTTGACTGGGGGAGAATGTTTGCATTGTCAGCAGTCCGTCCATCATTTGTTTGCTGTAACACTTTTCGCCCTAAGTGGGATGGGTATGCCCAGACGTGGGTCCCTTGCTCACTGTGCCACTGCATTCAAGCTAGCCTGGCTGAAGAAGGGTGACATACCCTGAAACTGGTCCCAGGATGCTTGTTTCTGGTCCAGGGAGGACCTGGCCTGGCAGTTCGGTTTGGACTGTTCCCATGGGGCACAGGGTCAAGACTGATTTGCATATGGCTGGGTCCAAACTGGGGTGGCGTAGTGGGCAAAAGAACGATGGATTTAACCCAGATCTTTTGACTGGGGGAGAATGTTTGCATTGTCAGCATTCTGTCCATCATTTGTTTGCTGTAACACTTTTCGCCCTAAGTGGGATGGGTATGCCCAGACGTGGGTCTCTTGCTCACTGTGCCACTGGATTCAAGCTAGCCTGGCTGAAGAAGGGTGACATACCCTGAAACCGGTCCCAGGATGCTTGTTTCCGGTCCAGGGAGGACCTGGCCTGGCAGTTCTGTCTGGACTGTTCCCATGGGGCACAGGGTCAAGACTGATTTGCATATGGCTGGGTCCAAACTGGGGTGGCGTAGTGGGCAAAAGAACGATGGATTTAACCCAGATCTTTTGACTGGGGGAGAATGTTTGCATTGTCAGCATTCCGTCCATCATTTGTTTGCTGTAACACTTGTTTGAAGGTGGCAAATTCCATGTTTGAGTTCCAGGCTGTTTCTAGTTTTGGGGCGCGAATGGCCTGCTGGAGGACAATTGCCCATGAGTTTTTATAGGGATTCTGCCTTCCCCTTCCTAACAAGCACATTTCAGCTAGTGAACCTAATGGAGCGGATCTGAAATTCCAGCAGAACTTGATAAGTGTTCGGCTGCTCACTGGGCCTTGGTGAAACAGATCAAACTCCAGTCTGACCTGAGATTGTGAAGTATGTTGTGGAAGGGCAAATAGTCTCTTGAAGAGTGTCAATTGGAGCAAATTTAATGTGGTTACATTGCTCCCTTTCTGTAGTTCAGAGCCATAGGTGAATGATGGTAAAAAACTTTGCACCAATAACCTGAAGCAGGTACTGATAAGATGTGCTGCATAACTTTTTTTGTAGCAGTTTGAAAGCGAACTGGAGTTTGTTTGAGGTGGCTCTTCTAAAAGAGAGGTGCTCTCTGAAGGTTAGTTGGGCGTCCATATGCAAACTTAAATATTTATATGATTTAAGCATTTTCTAAGGGTGTCCACCTGATGCTTTCCAAGTGAAGTGGGGGGTTAGTTCTCAGAGATGAAGCTGAGAAACATACCACTTTTGTTTTTTATGGTTTAGTTAAAGCCTCAGCATTTGGTTGTGTTTTTTCCCAGTTGGATGATAAGGCGCTGTAGACCGATTGGGGTTTGGCTTAGTAGGATGATGTCATCAGCATATGAGAGCCCTGCAGTGGTTCACGGGCTAGTTTAGGGGGGTTGAACACCACTTGGGCCAGTTGGTTGTCGGGGTGAGCCATATAGATGTTAATTAGACAGGGGGCTAGAACGCATCCCTGCTTTAGGCCTTTGTGTGTGCTGATCTTGGGAGTGGTTCTACAACCATTGCCAACCTTGATTTGGACCCAAATGTCTGAATACAAGTTGATAACAGATTCCAGTAGTTTTGGTGGTACTACCCAATGGGACATTTTTGCCAAATGGTGATGTCTTGGTACCCTATTGAAAGCTGCTTTCAGGTCCACAAAGCATGCAGAAAGTTTGGCTCTTTTGGCTTTTGGCTTTTGCCTATTCTGCGAGGAGGCTGACTGTCAGAAGATTGGTTGTTGTGTTCATGCCTGCTCTGAATCCTGTCAGGGAGGGCAAAGGGTGGCCTGGCAGTTTAAATCAACTCTAACCTGTCTGTAAAGATCGCAGAACTCAACACAAATGAATCTTGGCTTCAGGCCTTGCTCCTGGATAGTTGGGCTCAGTAACAATGCAAATAGTTGGTGCTTGTGAATGTGTATTCTAATCCAAGGAGGAAAGCTGCAACAGCACACAAGCTTATGACATATAAGCTGCAGTTAAATAACATGAGTTGCCCAGCATACTTGCAGGTCACTGGAGACTTCAATTTAAATCTGTTTCACCCACCAAGTGAGCAGTATGCTGAGGCAAGAGGGCCTCTTCTAGACCAAAGTTTGCCACAATACACGCAACGAGATAAGATCGGGGAAACATTTGTCAGAGCATGCAAGTTATCCGGCCTCATCGTCCTGAAAGGCTGCATGCCAGGTGACATCCTAACCAATATGGACTATGGCATCTGGCAAATCTGTCTCCTACTTAGATTACATGATGGTAAACTATCTACTATACAAATGGATGGCAGAATTTAGAATCACTCACCACCAGGAGAGTGATCACCATCCGTAGGAAATATCTATTGGGATCACCAAGCGCAAACATGAGTTAGCAAGGGCCCTGTTAAGAGACATCTGTTCTGAAAACCTGAAAATTCGGAAGTGGAGCTCCAGCATGGTGAAAGTCCTCGCGAAATATGCTGTGGAATCCCTTAAGTCCTTTGCCCATGAGGAACCCAACCTGATATTAGTCTGGGAAACCTTCACTGTGAATTTGACAACCAAACACCCTGCCAACCATGCGAACAAAGGGGTGCACCTTGGGCCCCATAAGGGCCATGTCATGAGGAGATCCGTCCGCCTGATGAGAGCCAAAGTTAGCAGAATGCTTAAGCAGCTACAGCACCCCTCAGGGGACTCAGAGTTACTACAATCCCTGCAAATGGAGAGAAGGGCGCTGAAAAGGGAGGTATGGGCTTCCAACAGGAGCAAACAAGAAACACTATGGGCCAATCTTCTGCATGCCTCAAAGTAAAAAGACCCAAAGAAATTTTGGAAGGTGATCAATGACATTGACAAAGGTCCAAGGGCAGCTTGCAATGCAAACATAAGTGAGGATGGATGGGTGTACACCTGAAGTCACATCATTCAGGAAGTATGCACAATGCAGCTGGCCTAGAGTGGCTTCAGAAGAACAGCTGGGCAGATCATGCCACTGAACCACTGGAGTACACAGCCACAGTAATATCCAAAATCATCGAGAAATCGAGATCTGACTGTGCCCTCAGCCCAAATGGAATCCCCCAAGCACTTTTCAAACAGAACACCATGGAGTGTGTCAACATTTTGGCCGGTATGTTCAACACCATCCTGTCAGAAGGGTCTACATTGGGAAGGTAAAAAGGTTCAATTATCCACACTCTCTATAACGGAGATGCTGCCTCATTACCAAATAACTAACGTCTAATTGCCCTATTGGATGTAGACCTTAAGTTCTTTTCAACCTTACTGCTTCAAGATCTAGAGGCATGGGAGTTAGACACAGGCAGGCTCCTGCCGAACCAGGCAGGATTTACGAAGAAGCAGAGAACGCTAACCAACTGTATGGCAGTAGGTCTAATCCTGAGTAAAGCAAAAGCCACTGGCACACTGCTTTACATGTGCTTTGTTGACTTTAAGGCAGCATTCAATTGCGTACAATGTGGCAAATTATGGGTAAAGCTTCAGGGGAGGTGAATCCCGCTCAATCTATTAAGGGCTATTGGGCTGCTCTACACTACACTTGGGTTAAGATCAGAGTCAGGGATGGCACCCACCTGTCAAGAGAAATGAGAGCTTCGATTGGCCTCAAGCAGGGGTACGTCTTTGCACCCCTCTTATTTAATCTAAATATTTCAGTCCTCTCCCTAGTACTAGGCGAGTTGGTTTCACATGCCCTGAGCCTTGGCAGTCACCTGCTGCCGAACATCCTGTACACGGAAGACCTGCTATTGCTTAGTAACACTAAGAAAATGGAAGAGAAATGATGATGGGCACGGGTGTCAGTTTATTGGATAAAAGCATAACAAAAAGTTACAAGTAAGCATTTCGGCTGCCGAGATCAGCATCGCCTGCTCAAGTTAGACTGGAGTTTTCACTGACAAAGCAGACTCTTGCCAGTCCTGGAGCATTTCTTAAATGTTGCCATAGATTGCGATCTGTCGCCAAAGGTTCTCTAGCCAGTTTGGTCTGGTCTGAAATTAACCTCCAAAGAGGAAAGGGTGAAGTGAAAATATACCTTGAAGAAAATATAGAAAATCTTTGGCTGAGTGAGCTATGGGGCCTAGACACATCCACCCAAGTATTTAGAAGGGTGCCAAAAAAGGTATTAGGCTGCAAAGCTGGTTGGAGGATAAAGGAGCAGTAGCTAAATGACCATCTGGGTGGCTGGTGCAGAAATCTTATGATGACCAAAAGAACCTCCCTCTCCTGGAGGCCACCTATTCTCTGAAGGTCAAACAGAAATTAAAGTTGTTGAGACTGGGAGCGATCCCCACCCTGTATTTTATACCAAAGTGGCAGGAACAAGATCAACGGGGGATATGAAATGTCACTTGTGTCACCAGCCAAACAAGACTCTGCAGCATGTCCTGTGTATCTGCCTCTGCCTAGGCCAACAGCGGAGAACCTTGTTAAGGAAGGAATTCAAGGCATTGCGGATTAGGACTTGCAGATCTGCATTAATAGAGTCGTTGGACCCATGGAATATAATACTCAACATCCATCTGGTGCAATTTTTGACATTTTTAAGGCCCTTGTTAAGGAGACTCACCATGCTCAGTCTGGGGCCAAGGTTGTTGACCAATAGATACTCCCCCAAGAGACTATGGAAGCTACCCATGCTAGGCCAGGCTGCTAGGGATGGTTAGGATTCATTAGCTCTCTATCCCACCACATTGGGTGTTAGTCACCAGTGAACACTTGCACTGTTGCACTTTAAGCATTGTTTTGCACACATGGGCAGGGCTCAGCTAATCATGCTTTTGTAAAAGGTCTAACTGCTAGATGCCCCTGTTAGAACTCCCTGGCCTTTGGTGGCAATGTTTAACTGTTGTAAACTTTATTATGTGCTCTATTTGTTTATTTCCCAGCACTTTATGCGCCCAGAGGATCCCTCGATTCTTTGCTAGCAGGGTTCAACCCCGTTAAAAGTTTATCTAGGCACTTCAGCACTTTCAGTGCATCATGGTATTGTGGGGCAGTGTCTGTTAGTCTTGAAGGAATGCACCCTGGCACTTTACAAATGGTAGGCATCCTGGTCCCATAGTAACGAGGGTCATATGGGTAAGGGGAGCTGGTTTTATGATTTTGTCCTGATGTGCTTGTATATAGATCTTTTCCCTTTTTAACATTTGCATGATGTTAACTGTATATTTTAACAATGTTTATGGTTTTAATTGACTAATAAATTAATATTCCTCCTCCTGTCTGAGTTTTTGGGATGATGTTTGTGGTGGAACCCTAAACTTCCAGGTCTATTAAAGGATTAGAGGTGTAGATCTTTGCTTCCATGTCGATGAGGGCGATCAATTTGTAGTTTGCGGGATTGGACTGCGAGCCTGATTTGAAGATGGGATGGAGTATGTAACCTCGCCAAAATGCCAGAATGGAGTTGGTGAAGAAAGCGTAGTTGAACAGTGGGGTTAAGTGATAGCTCAAAATGGTTGATCTTTTTTAAATAAAGTGTTTGGGAGTACATTCAGTTCTGGGGCCCCCTCGGATCTAAGTTGCTCAAGGATTCATAGAACCTCCAAATGGTCTGACAACAGGTAGTCTAATGGAGTGATTGTTGAATCCTCCATTGAAGTAGATTGGACCTGGGGCCCAGAGTGCCCCAATACAGGTCTCGATTAATGAACGAAGTTTTCCAAAGTGTAAACAGCTGCAGTGTATGCGACCCAGTCACCTTCAGTGATGCTGGCATTGTGATGGTGGTGGCTCCCATTTGCAAGTTTGCTGATCTCATTCCATAACAGTATGCTGTTTTTCTGTTTGCTTACATGGAAGAGGTTTGTTCATACTTTTGTTTAGTAAATGATTTTGGCTTACCATATGTCCGTTTTGTGCACTTGCCTCATTGAGGAGAGCTTATTCCTGGTTTTTGATTATTCTGAGGGTCGGCTTTGATGGCCCCTTTGATCTCCCTATTTAATTGCCTCTTCTTCAGTAGTAATTGGGGGTAGTACAACTCTGCCCCCAAGGAATAGTTACCTTGCTTCGGGATGGGGTGAATTGGAAAAGTGGTAGGTAATCAGGGAGTTGACGAAGGACTCCCAGGCCTGTGCGGGAGTTATGGGTTGAGGTAAGCTTGGGGGCTCAATTGCCAGGTGGACAGTGGCGATGTCCATAACCTTCTCTGTGGCCGGATTTGACCATGTGAGGCATTTTAAATTAAAGGCCCTGTGATATGTTATTATATCATTTGCCACTAGGCCCCTTAATAGGCAGATCTTTAACTGAAAGTTATCACTCTCCACCCTAGACGTTATGCCATAGTGATCAATAATCGGGAACAGCTTGGCAGCGGCCAGTGCATAGGCCAAGATTGCATTTGTTTTGTGTGATAGCATGGTGTATGCTGTCGGTTGATCCTGGAGGAGGTGGCCATTTAGTGTGTGAAGGCCGATATTTTCTAAGGCCCAGATACAAAACTTTCCGTGCAGGTCAGTTTTGGTGTCATTTGAAATGATTGGTAGTAAGGCTTGTTGTGTCTGTACTTGATGGTCAGGGAACGTCTCACATCTGCTTTGCGATAGGTGCATATTAAAGTCCCCTTACAGCACCAGGTGAGCTTGAGAAAAGGTGGATTGGAGAGTTTTGAGCAGGTCAATCAAAGCCTTTATTTTATCAGTTTTGCTCTTCTTACATGTGTGGCTAAAAATATTTAGAACTAGGGGGTAAACTGGTTGTGTGAAGGGGAGGGGGCTGAGAGTTTGACACTTTGTATCCAGGGAAGGCCCAGATCTAAAGGTTCTTGGTCCCACTGAAGATTTGTGGCACTGTAGGTGGAAACCCCTCCTGTAGCTCTTCCTGTCGGGTTTGGTTTAGTTGCTTCATTGTGATATTCTTTGAAGCCGTCTAATGGTGTCGTCATGTGGGTCCAAGTTTCCTGCAATAACAGGATGTCAACATTTTTTAAGTAGGTTGTGAAGTCACTCTCACCCAACTTGCTGCTGAGCACATTCACATTCACAGTCCAGGAACATTTTAATTGTATTTTTGGGGCCCCCTTGCCATTGAACTGATGCCTCCCATGGGGCTCTTGATGAGGATCCCTTCAGCGGCTGTAGGATAACTAGCCTTGTATTTGATGGCACTCCTAGTCTGTCAGGATGATGGTTGCGTGATATTTCTGGCAAGCTCTATGTTCGATTGGATCTGCCGCACCAATTGCCCCCCCTTAAAACTCCTCTGGCTGGTAGTAGCGCCTTGTATTGCAGACCCTGTGAGTGAAATAGGGGTCTTGGGTAGAACTCTGGCTCCATCCTTCTTATTTCGATACCCCATCTTGAAATTGTTCCTTATCTTTTCAAATCTAATTTGCTATTGTTGAATTGACCCAGGAGACTACTGTGATTTCGTTGCTCAGGATTGATGTATTGGGCTTGAATTCAGCTGCTTCTATGTGCTAGCATTGTAAATGGTTCAGGATAAGTAGAGAGCTGGTCAGCTTTGAGATGGCACTTCTGTTTAAGATATCATGGTGTATTCTTGTTTTATAGTGTGGTAGAGTAATGACAGTTATGGATGGCATGCACTTCAGTTAAATAGCCTCTTTGTAAATTTAAATCACCAAAAACAACCACTGAACATCCAAGTTGATTTTGACTGGGGAAGAGTGAGGACTTAATCATTTTTACAGCTTATGATGGACTGTGTTAAAGACAAACCTAGGGAACGTTGGGATTTCAACAATGTGAACTGCACTATGAATCTTCCACCTTCAAGTGAACATATCTACCCCTGCTTTCACCAGTGATTGGTTCATATAAAAACGTGAAATGAGTCAGATGGTCTCAGCCAGACTCGCATATCCAAGTATTCCAATGGAAACACCAGTTCTTTTTATTTTTAGTACTACTTAACGGTGAGCTGACTCCCAGCATATATAAAAAATTTCAGTCCATTTACACACAAGATAGAATAGTCAGGAGCCCATCTTAAAACCGCAATTGAGTACCAAAAAATGGTAAGTTTGTTTAGTGGGTTAAAACGCTTGCTTTGCAGACCAAACAATATCTCAAAAAGTAGGAACAGATAAACACAATAGGTCAAAAGTAGCATATCATATGGTACACTAAACAATATGCATCAACCAAGATCACAAACTTAAATAAACACAGTAGTGGTAATTTAAATAGACATGTTAAAACAGGATGTTTTGCCTCCAAATTCAGCATATTGTTAAGTAACAGTTACAAAAGGCACACCACAACTCCCATTGTTATTGCATGCTTTAACCCATTGTTACCTCCATATTTACTAGCAGTGTTTACAGGGTGCGATCAATCAATCAGGGGTCTTATAGAGTGTGGCTAATCACTCGTTAGGGTCTCATGGCGCTGGGGTGTGGGTTCTGCATTTCAGTCGAGGAGCCAGTTCAGTCGAAGAGCCAGGTCTTGAGGTCCTTCCTGAAATGAGGCAGTGAGGGTGACTGCCTGAGTTGTAGAGGAAGAGAGTTCCTGGTCTTTGCGGCGAGGTAGGAGAAGGATCTTCCTCCAGCTGTGGTCTTGCGAATCTGCGGGATAGTGGCCAGGGCCAGGTTGGCGGAGCGGAGGTGTCTGGTGGGAGTGTAGAAGGAGAGGCGGTGGTTGAGGTATGCAGCTCTGATGTTGTGGAGAGCCTTGTAGACGTGCGTGAGGAGCTTGAAGGTGATTCTTTTGTTGATCAGGAGCCAGTGGAGGTTTCTCAGGTGATCGGCGAGGTTAAATGATGGAACAATGACCACTTGAACAACTACAGTCTAAACAACTACTCCTTACGCACTACTTAGTCTAACCCACTAAAGTTTTAACAACAACTATTTTTTACAACTACTATGCCTTTACCATGATTGCCTTTACCCCATTAATGTATCTACTGTACAGGTAAGTATAAACCCATATATATATATATATATATATATATATATATATATATATATATATATATATATATATATATATATATATATTTGTCCAACAAAGGCCGAAGCTTCTCAAGATGCACTCAACAGTGCGTCTGCCTTCTGGCATCACGGTTCAGCCCGCCCCAGCCATCCAAGTTCGTTGTATTGCCTGACACGTTTCTGTGGCCAACGTACCACATCATCAGAAGCATTTCTCCTGTACGCATTGGAGCGCTCTTTATACTGCATGCTGATTAGTTGAAACCCCTCATTGGTTCAACTACATATTTGAATGCTTCACACAGCATGCTGGGATGTGTAGTCACATCGAGCTTTCATTAAACACCTATAGTAGGTTCCAATGCGTACAGAGTTCAGAGAGTCAATTAAAATCCTTAGTAGAATCTGGATGTGATGGGAGCAGGCACTTTTCATCAAGACGCACTGTGCTGAAAACCGGAGCAGGAAGGTTCCTCCCCCTCAGCCTCTCATTCCTTCGAGATGGTGCATCCTGCACGGGAGGGCACCCGTAGCGGTACAGTAAATTAAGGAAAAATTAATTTGCGCACTGCTCTGGGGCCCACTAAGGGTGAAATGTATGTTTTTAAGAAGGATGGAATGCCCGCAAGATCTACTAAAGATGTAATATTGTTCTTTTACAGACTACGAGTCCCAGCGTGCAACAAGAAAGGGAAATACATCGCACTGAGCGAGAGGCCCACTGAGGGCGGGACAATCAATTAATTCTGCAGCACTTAAGGCTAACCTGGAACTGCTTGCGAGATAGCCATTTGTCAAGAGACCTTAGAAAAAGAGACAGCAGTCTTGAAATGCGTTAGGTCTGAATAACAATTACCGGAGAGCAGTTGTGCAAGTTTATTCCCTTAGAACAGAAAAACCGGATGGTTTAATTTACTGTGATTGCGCCCCCAGAAGCTCTTGGGCGTTTAGTGATCAATCTGTGTACACGGCAGCCCTGCCGTGGGGGGCTGCAACATCCTCACAATGGAAGGAAGCCGTGGGGCGGAACTGTGTCCGGATCCCCGTAGCGGTACAGTAAATTAAGGAAAAATTAATTTGCGCACTGCCCTGGGGCCCACTAAGGGTGAAATGTATGTTTTTAAGAAGGATAGAATGCCCGCAAGATCTACTAAAGATGTAATATTGTTCTTTTACAGACTATGAGTCCCAGCGTGCAACAAGAAAGGGAAATACATCACACTGAGCGAGAGGCCCACTGAGGGCGGGACAATCAATTAATTCTGCAGCACTTAAGGCTAACCTGGAACTGCTTGCGAGATAGCCATTTGTCAAGAGACCTTTGAAAAAGAGACAGCAGTCTTGAAACGCGTTAGGTCTGAATAACAATTACCGGAGAGCAGTTGTGCAAGTTTATTCCCTTGGAACAGAAAAACCGGATGGTTTAATTTACTGTGAGTGCGCCCCCAGAAGCTCTTGGGCGTTTAGTGATCAATCTGTGTACACGGTAGCCCTGCCGTGTGGGGCTGCAACATCCTCACAATGGAAGGAAGCCGTGGGGCGGAACTGTGTCCGGATCCCCGTAGCGGTACAGTAAATTAAGGAAAAATTAATTTGCGCACTGCTCTGGGGCCCAGTAATGGTGAAATGTATGTTTTTAAGAAGGATGGAATGCCCGCAAGATCTACTAAAGATGTAATATTGTTCTTTTACAGACTACAAGTCCCAGCGTGCAACAAGAAAGGGAAATACATCGCACTGAGCAAGAGGGCCACTGAGGGCGGGACAATCAGTTAATTCTGCAGCACTTAAGGCTAACCTGGAACTGCTTGTGAGATAGCCATTTGTCAAGAGACCTTTGATAAAGAGACAGCAGTCTTGAAACGCGTTACGTCTGAATAACAATTACCGGAGAGCAGTTGTGCAAGCTTATTCCCTTGAAACAGAAAAACCGGATGGTTTAATTTACTGTGAGTGCGCCCCCAGAAGATCTTGGGCGTTTAGTGATCAATATATATATATGTATATATATATATTCACTCAAAAAACCATAGGTTTTAGGGACAGTTATAGTTAGTTGGACATTTCACTCGTACAAAACCGATGAAATTCCCCCGTTATAGTTAGTTCAGCTAACTATAACTCGCGCCCCGCAATGCACTGCTGATGACGTCACATATTACATCACTCATGACATGGTCAGTGACATCACTGATGACATCACTGATGACATCTCAAATGACATCACTGATGACATCATCCAGTGACTGTGTGTTTCTATAAAGTTTAAATATGTTTAATATATATGCCAAGGTGTATTGAAGAATGAGTGGATGTATAAGTGTCTGGATGGATGATTTAGTAGGTGCGTGAGTGACTCTATAAGTGAGTGATTAAAAGTATCTTACTAAATGCATGGGTTAGTGACTAAACTGTGTGAATGTCTGTATCCGTCTGTCTGTTGGTGTGTAAGCGGCTGCATGGGTTTGCGAATAGCTACATGAGTGTCTACATGGGTTATTGATTGGTTGTCTGAGTATCTGTATGGGTGCCTGAGTGTTTGTGTGGGTGGGGTGTGTGTGACTGCGCATAGATGTGTGAGTGGGTGATTCACTGGGTGCATGGTTTCAAGAGTGCATCTGTGTATGGGTGGGTGAGTGTGTGTATGGGTGTGTTAGTGAGTGAATGTATATCTTAGTGGTACATGTGTGAGTAACTAATATGTCAAAGGCAGTATATATGTGTGTTGGAGTATATAAATGGCTATAAGTGAGAGTGTGTGATTGTGAGAGTGGCTGTATGGATGAGTGTGTACTTGTATCAGTGATTGTATAAGAGCGTAAGAATGTGCTAGTATTTGTATGAGTAAGTGAGCTGGTGTGTGTATAACTGTATAGGTGAGTAAATGGCAGTGTGATTAATTATTTGCATTACTGACTAGGTGTGTGAGTACCTCTATGGATGAGTGGTGGTGTGTGAGTGTCTATGTAGGTGTATGAGTGCATATGATAGTCCTGTACTGAGTGACCGTAAGTATGAGTGACTGTACAGGTGAGTGAGTGGATGTGTGTGTAGACCTAAGAATCAATGAGTGTGTATGTAGTTATTGGTGTTGGAGTGTCTATGGTTTTGACAATGGCAGTCTGTAATTTACAGTGGGTGTATCAAAAGTTCTATTAGGGTGTGAGAAGATGCATCAAATTATCACATGGATGATGTCATCAGTGATGTCATTTGAGATGTCATCAGTGATGTCACTGACCATGTCATGAGTGATGTAATATGTGACGTCATCAGCAGTGCATTGCTGGGGCGCGAGTTATAGTTAGCTGAACTAACTATAACGGGGGAATTTTGTACGAGTGAAATGTCCAACTAACTATAACTGTCCCTAAAACCTATGGTTTTTTCAGTGAATTTCAAAGGTTTTTAAATGCTACTTTCTAACTATAACGTGCCTGAAGCCTATGGTTTTTAAGTGAATTTCAAAGGTTTTTTAAATGCTAGTTTGTAACTATGCCTACAGAGGTAGGACATGTGAAGAAAGAAGAAACAACGCACAGAAAGAAGCAAAAGAAATGCAGAAAGAAGGAACAGAAGTCCACAAAGACGAAGAAAAGTGCAGGAAGAAGCAAAAGATGTGCAGAAAGAACCAACAGAGGAGCAGAAAGAGGCCTTGTTCCAAAATCATCCTGTGCCCACAACTTTTCCGACGTGTACTGGTGGTAACTGACTCTGACTAACCAGAGCCAGTGCTTTGCTAAAACACACTTAGAATACAGTTAAAACACCTACATACACTAGGGAACACTATGCGTTGGGGTACCCCTGTGATTAGCATGACCTCCTCTGTAAGTCCCTAGTACATAATAGGGCAGGGGGATTAAAACTACCTCTTAAAATGCGCTACAGGGCGCGTTTGCACAGTGGTGAAGGGAGGGGGGGCCTGAGGTGACATGTGTGCAAACGTGCCCCGTGGCACGTTTTAAGTTGCGGGATTAAGTCCCCTTGAATCCTGAGTGTCCCTGGGGCCCAACTAGCCCCCCAGGTACCTACAGTTAGGACCACAGAGCTGAGTTGCAGAGAGGCGTTCCGAGGCCACGCACCTTTATTCACCTCTCTGCAACGCAACTCTATTGTGCTTACTGAAGGTACCTGGTGGGCTAGTTGGACTCCAGGGACCCTCAGGATTGAAGGGGACTTAATCCCCCAACTTAAAACACGCCACGGGGCCTGTTTGCACACATGTCACCTCAAGCCCCGCCCCCTCCCTTCACCACTGTGCAAACGCGCTCCGTGGCGCGTTTTAAGTTGGGGGATTAAGTCCCCTTGAATACTGAGGGTCCCTGGAGTCCAACTAGCCCACCATGTACCTCCAAAAAGCGCCACAGAGCTGTGCTGCAGAGAGGTGTAAAAGGGGCATGGCCTCTGTACACCTCTCTGCAACGCAGCTCCCTGGCGCATACTGGAGGTTCCTGGTGGGCTAGTTGGCCCCCAGGGACCCCCAGTATTCAAGGGAATTACGTCCCTTCTTAAAACGCACCAGGGGGCGCGTTTGCAGACTGCTGCAGGGAGGGGGCGGGGCCTCCGGCACGATGCCGGTCTTTTTTTCTTCTTTTTTTTGTATGGGAGGGGGGCTGCGTGGCCCCCCCTCCTCAGGCCACTTATGGCCCCGGGGACCCCATCCCCCGGGGCCGGCCTTTGTTTTTAAATTTTTTTTAATAAACATTTTTGGGAAGGGGGCCACTTGGCCCCCCTACCGGGCCACTTGTAGCCCCGGGGACCCCATCCCCCTGGGCTGGCCCTCTCCGTTGGGGACAGTGGGGGGGTCCCCAATTCCCCCACGGTCCCGCCGGCTCCCCGCATCCTTTGGGAGCCGGCATTGCTTTTCCACATGGGGAACTGCTTAGATGCAGCTCCCCGTGTGGAAAAGCAATTTGCTTTAATTTTGGAAGAGAGGCAGGTTTCCTGCTCTCTCTCCAAAATTCAAAGCAAGTTTGCTATGACAGGACGGGAGCCGCAAGGCTCCCGCCCTGCCATAGCAAACTACAGTGTCCCGAGGGTGGGCACCCGGGACACTGCAGAGAGCCGGCCCTGGGGGTGGTGGTCCCCAGGGCCATCAAGGGCTCCAGGAGGGGGCCGCGCGGCCCCCTCCCAACATGTGCAAAGCCCCGGGGAGGTGGCAGTCCCCGGGGCGTGTGGGGGGGCTCGAGCCCCCCCACACAGGTAATTTTACAACAAAAAAGAAGCCCCGGGAGTGGCGGTCCCCGGGGCTGCGGGAGGGCCGAGTGCCCTCCCGCACCATTTTTAATTCAAAGCCCCGGGGGTAGCGGTCCCCGGGGCTTTGGGGGGCCTTAGAGGCCCCCCCACACCATTGTTTTATTAACCCCCACATGCCCCCGGGACTTGGCCCACCCGGGGGCCAAATAACAACGAAGCGCGGGAGCCCGCGCTTCGTTGTTTTTTCCCTTGGCCAGATCGGCGCACCCTGTGCGGATTTTGCCGATTTCTTTTGGGCCTTAAGCAGGCCTAGGGAGTCAGGGTGTTTCTACCCTGCCCCCTTTTTGCGTTTTGCGCCTTAGTTTTTCTCTTTTCTTGTGCCTCGGTTCTACCAAGGCACAAGATGGCTGCCAACACTTCCTGGTTTGGAGTGTTGACAGCCAATTAGCATACAGCTCGTGATCGGGAGGGTGCGCGGATCCTACGCGGCCATAGATATATATGTGTTTTTACTTTTGATTTTCTCAGCAACTACTGAACGGATTTACACCATTTAACAAAAGGGTTCTTTCTGAACCAAGAACTACCTCTTTGCCAAATTTGGTGTAATTCCGTTCAGCAGTTCGGGCTGTAGCCGTGTCTAAAGTTTCCTATGGAAAATTGCATGGTGAAAACACGTTTTGGGACCCCCCTTTGTTCTCGGCCCCCGCTTGCTGAATCACCCCGAAACTTTCAGGATAGGAGCGGACCGGAGCGCCCGACGAGTTTTGAAAATTTCGCGAAGATTCGTCAACCAGCGCCGAAGTTATTTCAAATAGAATGTTGTGAATTTCCTATGGAAAATAGGTCCTAACTATAACTATCTACTGGCGACCGCCAGTAGATAATATATATATATATATATATATATATATATAAATAAATTTGAGCAGTCCTGGCCCACCTTCTTCGTTCAGGGGGTTCCTTCCAGGTACGGACCACAAAACGCCACCAGTCAATAGCTGTTGCTTGCAAGGATATTTATTAATCCTGATATCCCCTCACAGTGAAAAACAGACCAGTGTCCGCCATGACGCGTTTCGATCGCTCCAGCGCGATCTTGATCACATGACACGCCGCTGACGAATTACAACTTAAATACGGTGAATATCCAATCAGTTTAAAAAAAGACTGATAGAGCAATGTGATAAAAATGGAAAACAGACTATCAATATTGCAATAAGAAAGAAATGTCCAGGAATATAGCATATTGAAATATTAACACAGAAATATATATGTGTAAACACAGATGGTAAAACTCACAAATTGGCTTGAAGAATGGTATTATGAAAAATAGAGAAAATAAGGTTAAAAAAAAAAAAAACGTGGTATGCATTTCATATAATAACAATTTGCCATTCTATCACAATGAGACTTTGTATTAAAGTGCTAGTGCTACTATAAATGCGAAATGGACGGCAAATAATGAAATGCACATATACCACAACCTATCTCTCTTTGTAAATTGCTAATGCCAATCGAAATACCTAACTATTTAGCCTATTGATTCTACCAACGTTATATTGCAAAGTCATAATGCCTAGACAATCAGATAGTCCATAAAGTGCAGTGCATATTCAAAACTCGTAAACCACCTATGTGAAACATGAATTGCTCAAAAACCTAAAACCTATGAATTTACACATATGTACAAACTGATGAGGCTGCCCAGAGGCGCTAGTAGACTAAATTGCAACACATGGTTGCCATTTAAAGGGCAAGTGCTAGTATCTACAAAGTGCAAGTGCTTGAACATCAATCAATTATTTTCAAAACGAAATGACCTGTTACTTTACAAGGGTATATTTAGGTACTATAAACATGACAGAACCTCACAAAAGATGGATAAACAATGAGAGGGAACGACAGCAAAAGGAAGAGACTGTGAATCAATCCTTACCATCAAGACCTACTAGAATATGGAATACCTGTTCTGAGTTAGTGTTTTGAGGAAATTGTGTAAATCCTCACTCGTATTCAATCCGCTAGGCATCTTGGTGTCTAGGGTCAAAATGAAATATGATTCTAACTGTCGCAGCTTCCTTTCTCTGTTCCCACCCCGTCTTGATACGGGGACTGTCCCTAACACCGAGTACTTCAGTTCATTTACATTATTCTGGTGCACCAATTGAAGTGGCGGGCTACCGGATAGTTGGGATATATATATATATATGTATATGGAATATGAAAACGCACAGGCGACCACAAGCGGAACTCGTCCCAAATTGACTCCAGCAGAGGAGCTGGATTTTTATCAGAGGAACGGAGACAAACCCTCCGCCCAAGGACCCAAAGGAAGACAGTAGGAAGAGGTGAAACCACCGGCGCCAGGAGAGGCGAAAAGCAAGAGGAAAGACCAACCTCCAACAAGAGACGAGGGAGGGGGTGGTGGAATCGCAAGTAACTGAGGATGAGGAAATTGAAAAAACAGTGATCAATATAACCAATATAGACCTCAACAAAGCAGAAAAGCAAATCCTAGCATTGGGACTCTCCTACTGCCCGGAGTCCAACTTCAATTATGCCAATACCCGAATGGATGTTTACAAATTTGTCCGCAAATTAAAATTACAAAAGTATCACGCCTTACTGCAACAAAAATCCAACAGAGACACTGACAGTCGCAGTGAGGTAGACAACTCCCAGGAAAGAGCCACTACATCTGAGGTGCCTCTCCTGGAAACCCTTATGGAACTACAAGAAGAAACCAACAATATGAGCAGCCAAGGGAATTCTCAGACGTCTAATCAAGAGGAGACCCAGATATCAAGTATCCTCAGAAAAAAGACTTCATTTAAGAAAAAATCGACTTTTACACCAATAGCACCAAGGGACGGAATTGACATTTTTAATGAAAATGTTACTAATGAAATAGAGAAATTGAATTTCAAGATACAAAACACCAAAAGAAAATCCAATAACAGAAATTGGCAATATCATCAACTAATGGCTAAATTACAGAAAAATAACAATATTGTCATTAGAGGCTCTGATAAAGGAGGCAACTTTGTCTTATGGGCAAAAAAAGAATATGTGGAGGAAGCCTTATCACAATTAAATGACAGGGCATGTTATTGAATAAGTAATGCACTGGCAGTGAGAGGGATATATAATGACTTTTATGGCAAGTTAGTGGCGTGGAAAAGCGCGGGACTATTAACGATGGAGGAATATAAATTCATTAGAAAGGAAAATCCTAAAGTTCCAAGTATCTACTTTATCCCGAAGATACATAAAAATGCACAAAAGCCTCCTGGAAGACCAATTATATTGGCACAAAACAGCCTACTTGAAAACGCCTCAAAATATATTGACTTTTTCATACAGGATTTGGTACAACGATTGCTCTCATATATAAGAGACACTAGTGACTTCATCTTAAAATTGAAAGACTTTGGGTGGAAAAAGAACTATCTACTAATATCCCTAGATGTAGTGTCTTTATATACTTGTATTAATCACAAAGACGGGATTCGTGCACTTGAATATTATTTTGGAATGAACAAAACAGCCCTATCCCCACACAGTATGATGTTAGTCAATATGATCAGTTTTTGCTTGAACAATATTGTGTCTATGTTTGATAAAACATATTACCAGCAGATGCACGGAGTTGCTATGGGGGCCAGCTTCTCCCCCAGTTATGCCTGTTTGTTTATGGGCTGGTGGGAGGAGCTGGTCCTGGGCATCACCCATAAACACTACATGGACAAAAATGTGAAACTACTGTATCATTTTATTGATGATTTGTTTATTGTGTGGGAGGGCTCTGAGGTGGAAGCTACTGAATTTGTTGTAGCCATCAATAACAACAACATTAATTTAAACTTCACCTCAGTTATTAGTGACAAAAATATCCACTTCCTTGATGTTGAGGTATACCTAGAAAATAATAAACTGGAAACTAGAGTATACAGGAAGGAGACAGCTGGAAACTCGGTGCTGCATTCCTCGAGCTTCCACCCGAGACATCTTGTCGAAAGCATCCCTAATGGGGAAATGTTGCGACTCAAAAGAGTCTGCAGCAACCCCACAGATTTGATAAAAGCACAGGAGGAAAGTAAGAGAAGATTTTTAGCTTGTGGTTACTCCAGAAAAACAATAGAGGCTGCAATCGCTAAAACCACGAGTCAGGACAGATGTCTTTTACTAAAAACTAAAAAGAAAAAAAACTCTAATCAAAAACAAGATCCCATGGAACTGAGACTAATTCTCGCTTACAATACTCAGGAAAAAAAGATTAAAAAGATCATGCAAAGCAACTGGCCTATCGTGCAGAGTGACCCGGTTATAGGGGTTAAATTACCACAAAAGTTGGGTATCACATACAGAAGAGCGCCATCAATGCACAATAGTTTAGTGAGCAGTAGCCCAGAAATAACGGACCAGCCAAAATGGTGGGTACAATGAAACGGGTTCATTAAATGCAAAAGTTGCAAGGCATGCCAATATGGCATAAATAAGAAAACATATAAAACGGCTTTCAGTGAAAGAGAACTTAAAATTAGTAAACCGCTTCACTGTAAAACTGACTATGCCATATATGTTTTGGAATGTTCCTGCAACCTTAAATATGTGGGAAGCACTAAGCTCCCCGCCAACAAAAGAATCTTACAGCACATTAGGGCCATTAACATTTATGACCCAACGTACCCTGTAGCAATGCACTTTCGGGAAGTACATGAAAGCAATCTTAAGCACTTCTCGTATTACCTCATTGATGCCATACCTAACAATAGAAGGGGGGGTGATAAAGAAGGACAACTTAGGAAACTTGAGACCAGGTACATTTTAAATTTTGACAGTAAGACCCCGGGAGGTTTAAATACGACGGAGGATTTGTACACCTGCCTCCAATAGAAACTAATACAACCGCTCAACGAACACAGGTCCCTTATAACCTAGTTCCTCAGTGTTAGCACCTATTGTAGCTGGGAAATTAGAGAAGTTTAATTAGGAATAAAGTTGCATTTGCATTTAACCATGAAAGATGGAGGCTGCATGACCGACCTTAACCACAAAAATAGTGGTTTTTTAACTTTTAATATCATTCAGCACCCAAGCACTTGTAGATAGCTTTCAGGATGCCACTGGTGGAAAATCAGGGGAACATATACTATAGTTGCACGAGCACTTTTAAACAAACTAAGTTAGACAATAGGAACAGACTGAATGTGGGGGAGCCCACTTAATGGACCCATCTTATTTGAAGTGTGATTGAGTAGCAACAGTACAGCAGGGAAAAAGAGGGAGAAGGGACAATGCATTAAGCATGGATGCTCCACATATGAGCCATTCACCTAAAAAGGATCTGCTTTTATAAATATTTTATTGCATTTCTGGAATTTTAAATAATGAATATTTCTTTATTTATTCATTTATTTATTCTATGATATGTGACTTATTTTGAACGGTGTTTTATCATTAGTACTGTTAAAATTGATCATGATCTATTTATCTATTTATTTATATGGGGAAATGAGCATTTGTTCTTAAGGAAATGCATAATGCATTTATTATTGAAAGTAGCCTTAATGAAAGTGTGAAAACAGCGTACTGTAATATATTCAAACCCCACTTGATAGTATGTCTTCCATGTTGACTGTTTAACACCAATCACAATGCACTCGTCACTTTAAATGGGTTGTGAAAAATATCGGCGTTGTCATGTGATCAAGGTCCGGCTGGACCGAAACGCGTTATGGCCGACTAAAATAAACGGAAATTGAAGCACTTACTTTGTGGTCTGCGCCTGCTTTAACCTAAGAGGAGCTGTTGTGAAGAAGCAGTGAACTGGGATATTAAGACTGGAGAGGCTTCTACCAGTCGAACGCGGACCCCCACTCGAAAAGAGGCGACGACAAAACAGAAGCTGCATCCTCCGGTCGTGTACCGGAAGCAAACCCTATCCAGAAGGATTCTTGATCATCAGCCCCCCTGCAGCCATGGATTGGACTGCCTGATCGGTGTCGGCGTTTGCCGTGTCGGAGGACTTGTTAGACGCAGACGGTACGAGAAAGGTAGGATCAACAAAGGCACTGTGAGGAGAGTGGTGTGCGAGTGGTGAGCGGGGAAAACCACATTGCTGGACTTTTTCATACACACAAGCACCACAATTATTCTACAAATCTTTATAGACCAACATGTCGGCTGACACGCTGAGAGACCGGGAGGCTGCAGCCTCTGAAATGTTTAGCAACATTCCTTCAAGTAATGCCAATTTCAACCAACGAGGCATTAATTCAAACCCCGCTAACAGCACAATTAAAGACAAAATGAGAACTTTAGAGAAGCTTATGCGTGCGGAACAAGGAAAATGGTGGGAGCATAAGTCTTTGCAAAGGTACCTGGATGTAGGGAGGATCCCTAGAGGATTGAGGATCCTCACGGCCCCGAGCTACGAACAACCGAACCTGGATATGATGCGGGACTGGGCTCAATGTAATCTTGATTCCTCCAAGAGACTAGTAGAAATTTTAGTAAAATATGCAGAAATTGACAGAGCGGCACTGCAGGTCCAAATAGAGTCACTCAATGAAAAAATCAGCAAAATGAGCAAAGACGACGAAATAACTAAATTAAGGGAGGAAATGATTGTCAGATTGCGTAAAGAAGAAGATAAAGTAAAGGAACGTAAGGCGTTTAAGTTTCACCGTGATAGGGTGGATTATGAGACAGGGCGTATTTTCACCTTCTCTTAAAAATACGATGCTATGAAAACAACTAAAAATAAAGCAAGAGGCGAACAACCATTGAGAGCTCTAATTAACAAGGAAGGACAAATCAATAAGTCCAACTCAGGTATGAGTTCGGCGATTGAAAGCGAACTGGAATATGAAAACGCACAGGCAAACACAAGCGGAACACGTCCCAAATTGACTCCAGCAGAGAAGCTGGATTTTTTATCAGAGGAACGGAGACAAACCCTCCGCCCAAGGACCCAAAGTAAGACAGTAGGAAGAGGCGAAACGACCGGCGCCAGGAGAGGCGAAAAGCAAGAGGAAAGGCCAACCTCCAACAAGAGACGAGGGAGGGGGTGGTGGAATCGCAAGTAACTGAGGATGAGGAAATTGAAAAAACAGTGATCAATCTAACCAATATAGACCTCAACAAAGCAGAAAAGCAAATCCTAGCATTGGGACTCTCCTACTGCCCAGAGTCGAACTTCAATTATGCCAATACCCGAATGGATGTTTACAAATTTGCCCGCAAATTAAAATTACAAAAGCATCACGCCTTACTTCAACAAAATCCAACACAGACACTGACAGTCGCAGTGAGGTAGACAACTCCCAGGAAAGAGCCACTACATCTGAGCTGCCTCTCCTGGAAACCCTTATAGAACTACAAGAAGAAACCAACAATATGAGCAGCCAAGGGAATTCTCAGATGTCTAATCAAGAGGAGACCCAGATATCAAGTACCCTCAGAAAAAAGACTCCATTTAAGAAAAAATCGACTTTTACACCAATAGCACCAAGGGACGGAATTGACATTTTTAATAAAAATGTTACTAATGAAATAAAGAAATTGAATTTCAAGATACAAAACACCAAAAGAAAATCCAATAACAGAAATTGGCAATATCATCAACTAATGTCTAAACTACAGAAAAATAACAATATTGTCATTAGAGACTCTGATAAAGGAGGCAACGTTGTCTTATGGGCAAAAAAAGAATATGTGGAGGAAGCCTTATCACAATTAAATGACAGGGCATGTTATCGAATAAGTAATGCACTGGCAGTGAGAGGGATATATAATGACTTTTATGGCAAGTTAGTGGCGTGGAAAAGCGCGGGACTAGTAACGATGGAGGAATATAAATTCATTAGAAAGGAAAATCCTAAAGTTCCAAGTATCTACTTTATCCCGAAGATACATACAAATGCACAAAAGCCTCCTGGAAGACCAATTATATCGGCACAAAACAGCCTACTTGAAAACGCCTCAAAATATATTGACTTTTTCCTACAGGATTTGGTACAACGATTGCCCTCATATATAAGAGACACTAGTGACTTCATCTTAAAATTGAAAGACTTTGGTTGGAAAAAGAACTATCTACTAATGTCCCTAGATGTAGTGTCTTTATATACTTGTATTAATCACAAAGACGGGATTCGTGCACTTGGATATTATTTTGGAATGAATAAAACAGCCCTGTCCCCACACAGTATGATGTTAGTCAATATGATCAGTTTTTGCTTGAACAATAACGTGTTTATGTTTGATAAAACATATTACCAGCAGATGCGCGGAGTTGCTATGGGGGCCAGCTTCTCCCCCAGTTATGCCTGTTTGTTTATGGGCTGGTGGGAGGAGCTGGTCCTGGGCATCACCCATAAACACTACATGGACAAAAATGTGAAACTACTGTGTCGTTTTATTGATGATTTGTTTATTGTGTGGGAGGGCTCTGAGGTGGAAGCTACTGAATTTGTTGTAGCCATCAATAACAACAACATTAATTTAAACTTCACCTCAGTTATTAGTGACAAAAATATCCACTTCCTTGATGTTGAGGTATACCTAGAAAATAATAAACTGGAAACTAGAGTATACAGGAAGGAGACAGCTGAAACTCAGTGCTGCATTCCTTGAGCTTCCACCCGAGACATCTTGTCGAAAGCATCCCTTATGGGGAAATGTTGGGACTGAAAAGAGTCTGCAGCAACCCCACAGATTTGATAAAAGCACAGGAGGAAAGTAAGAGAAGATTTTTAGCTCGTGGTTACTCCAGAAAAACAATAGAGGCTGCAATCGCTAAAACCACTAGTCAGGACAGATGTCTTTTACTAAAAACTAAAAAGAAAAAAGACTCTAATCAAAAGCAAGATCCCATGGAACTGAGACTAATTCTAGCTTACAATACTCAGGAAAAAAAGATTAAAAAGATCATGCAACGCAACTGGCCTATCGTGCAGAGTGACCCCGTTATAGGGGTTAAATTACCACAAAAGTTGGGTATCACATACAGAAGAGCGCCATCAATGCACAATAGTTTAGTGAGCAGTAGCCCAGAAATAACTGACCAGCCAAAATGGTGGGTACAACGAAACGGGTTCATTAAATGCAAAAGTTGCAAGGCATGCCAATATGGCATAAATAAGAAAACATATAAAACGGCTTTCAGTGAAAGAAAACTTAAAATAAGTAAACCGCTTCACTGTAAAACTGACTATGCCATATATGTTTTGGAATGTTCCTGCAACCTTAAGCACTAAGCTCCCCGCCAACAAAAGAATCTTACAGCACATTAGGGCCATTAACAATTATGACCCACCGTACCCAGTAGCAAGGAACTTTCGGGAAGTACATGAAAGCATTCTTAAGCACTTCTCATATTACCTCATTGATGCCATACCAAACAATAGAAGGGGGGGTGATAGAGAAGGACAACTTAGGAAACTTGAGACCAGGTACATTTTAAATTTTGACAGTAAGACCATGGGAGGTTTAAATACGATGGAGGATTTGTACACCTGCCTCCAATAGAAACTAATACAACCGCTCAACGAACACAGATCCCTTATAACCTAGTTCCACAGTGTTAACACCAATTGTAGCTGGGAAATTAGAGAAGTTTAATTAGGAATAAAGTTGCATTTGTATTTAACCATGAAAGATGGAGGCTGCATGACCGACCTTAACCACAAAAATAGTGGTTTTTTAACGTTTAATATCATTCAGCAGCCAAGCACTTGTAGATAGTTTTCGGGATGCCACTGGTGGAAAATCAGGGAAACATATACTATAGTTGCATGAGCACTTTTAAACAAACTAAGTTAGACAGTAGGAACAGACTGAATGTGGGGGAGCCCACTTAATGGACCCATCTTATTTGAAGTGTGATTGAGTAGCAACAGTAAAGCAGGGAAAAAGAGGGAGAAGGGACAATGCATTAAGCATGGATGCTCCACATATGACCCATTCACCTGAAAAGGAACTGCTTTTATAAATATTTTATTGCATTTCTGGAATTTTAAATAATGAATATTTATTTATTTATTCATTTATTTATTCTATGATATGTGACTTATTTTTAACGGTGTTTTATCATTCGTACTGTTAAAATTTATCATGATCTATTTATCTATTTATTTATATGGGTAAATGAGCATTTGTTCTTAAGGAAATGCATAATGCATTTATTATTGAAAGTAGCCTTAATGAAAGTGTGAAAACAGCGTACTGTAATATATTCAAACCCCACTTGATAGTATGTCTTCCATGTTGACTGTTTAACACCAATCACAATGCACTCGTCACTTTAAATGGGTTGTGAAAAATATCGGCGTTGTCATGTGATCAACGTCCGGCTGGACTGAAACGCGTTATGGCCGACTAAAATAAACGGAAATTGAAGCACTTACTTTGTGGTCCGCGCCTGCTTTAACCGAAGAGGAGCTGTTGTGAAAAAGCGGAGAACTGGGATAAATATATATATATATATATATATATATATATATATATATATATATATATATATATATAATACCTACTGGGGGTCGCCAGTAGGTAGTTATAGTTAGGACCTAGTTTACATAGGAAAAGCATTTTTTGATTTGCCAATATCTTTGGCGCCGTTTGCCGAATCTTCGCAAAATTTTCAAAACTAATGGCCCGCTCTGGTCAGCTCCTGTTTTGAAAGTTTCAGGGTGATTCATCAAGCTGGGGCCCAGAAAAAAGGGGGGTTCCAAAACGTGTTTTCTCCATGTTAATATCCATAGGCACTTTTTTTGCGGCTACAGCCGGAACTGCTGAACGGAATTACACCAAGTTTGGCAGAGAGGTAGCTCATCGTCCAGAGCGCACTCTTTGGTGTAAATCCGTTCAGTAGTTCCTGAGAAATTTAAAAATAAAAAATATCGATATCTGGTGACAGCGGTGGATCCGCGAACCCTCCCGAGTATGAGCTTGACTCTGATTGGCTGCCAACACTTCAAACCAGGAAGTGTTGGCAGCCATCTTGGGACTTGGCAAAACCGAGTCACAAGAAAAAAGGTGAAAAAAAAGAAAAGGGGGCAGGGTAGAAACACCCTGACCCCTAGGCCTGGTCAGGGGGCCAAAAAAGCATTTTTGCAAAAAACAATTTAGGCAGGATTCGCGAATCCCGCCGAAAAAAAAACAAAGCTGGGCTCCGCGCTTCAGCTTTAATGAGCCCCCGGGTGGGCCTGGACCCGTGGGCAATATGCAAATATGTGCAAGGGCCGCGCGGGGCCCTGCAGCCCCGGGGACCGCCACTTCCCAGGGGCTTTCGTAAATTGCACCCTGTCATTGCAAACTCTGCTTTGCTTCATGGAAGCGAGAGCAGGAAACCTGCTCTCGCTTCCACAAAGCAAAGCAGTATTGCTTTTGGACAAGGGGAGCTGCATGTTTGCAGCTCCCCTTGTCCAAAAGCAATGCAGGCTCCCGCAGGAGGCAGGGAGCCGGCTAGGACCACGAGGGCATTGGGGCTCCCCTGCGGTCCCCAATGTTAGGGCCGGCCTCAGGGGATGGGGTCCCCGGGCCAGAAGAGGCCCAGGAGGGGGGCCACTCAGCCCCCTCCCCTTTAATTTAATTATTAAAAAACATTTTTAAAAACCAGAAGGCCGGCCCCAGGGGATGGGGTCCCTGGGGCCATATTTGGCCTGAGGAGGGGGGCCCCCTCTAAAATGAAAAATAAAGGCTGGCCAGGCCCCGGGGATGGGGTCCCCAGGGCCAAAAGTGGCCCAGGGAAGGGGGGCCACTTGCCCCCCTCCCATAATAAAATTAACAAAAATTTCATAAAGAGGCAAAGCCCGGGGGGAAGGGGTCCCCGGGGCCAAAAATGGCCTCAGGAGGGGGGTCGCGCGGCCCCCCTCTTTTAAAAGGAAGGTTTTGTTTAAAAAAAAATAGGAGGCCATGCCCTAAAATTGGCCTCGGGAGGGGGGGCCACGCAGCCCCCTTCCTGTATTTAAGCAAAAATAAATTATAAAATGACTCAGGCCCTGGGGGATGGGGTCCCCATGGCCCAAAATTATTAAGGGAAGGGGGGCCACACAGCCTCCCTGCTAAATAAAAAAATAAAAAAGAAGAGAGAAGCCGGCATCTCGCCGGAGGCCCCGCCCCTTCGCTGCACCACTCTGCAAACTCACCTCCTGGCGTGTTCTAAGTTGGGGGATTAAGTCCCCTTGAATCCTGAGTGTCCCTGGGGGCCAACTACCCCACCAGGTACCTCCATTAGGCCCCACACAGTGGGATTGCTGAGAGGTGGTCCAAGGCCACGCCCCTTTTTACACCACTCTGCAAATGCACCTCTTGGCGCACTGCTGATGGGGCGATGAGGTCATCTTGTGTCCTGAGGACCTCAGGACTAGAGTGGACTTCATCCCCTGAACAGCAGTGCGCCAGGAGGAGCGTTTGCAGAGTGGTGTAAAAAGGGGGCATGGCCTTGGACCACTCTCAGCAATCCAGCTGTGTGGGGCTTACTAAAGATAACAGGAGGGCTAGTTGGCCCCCAGGGACCCTCAGGAGGCAAGGGGACTTCATCCCCTAACCAAGAGCGCACCAGGAGGCGCGTTTGCAGAGTCGTGGTGAAAGGGAGCATGGCCTGTGTCCACCTCTTAGCAATCCCACTATCTTGGGCTTACTGGATGTATCAGGTAGGCTAGTTGGCCCCTACGGACCCCCAGCTGCGAAGGGGACTTTAATCCCCATCGAAGAGCACGCCAGGGAGCACGTTTGCAGACTGGTGGTCAAAGGGGGCGTGGCCGGCTATGAGTACTTACCAATGCTGCTGTGTGGGACTTACTAGAGGTAATAGGAGGGGTAGTTGGCCCCCAAGGTTGTCCTTGGGGGCCAACTACCCCTCCTGTTACCCCCAGTAAGTCCCACCCAGTGGGATTGCTAAGAGGTCTTCGGAGGCCACACCCCTCCACTCTGCAAACGCGTCTCCTGGCACACTACGGGTTGGGGGATGAAGTCCACTTTACTCCTGAGGGACTTTGGGGGCCAAGAAGCCCTCTTGGAACCTCCTGTAACTCCTACGCAGCAGAATTCCTGAGCGCTGCTTGGAGGCCCAATCCCCTTTCTCCACCACTCTGCAAACGCGACTACCAGTTAAAAAAGCATTTGTAATGTAATAGGTCTCGCATTTGCAAGAGTTAGAGCTATTGGCGTTGTAAATGTAAAAGTTTTTTACTAATGTTTTTTGGAGTGGAGTGGATGTACATTGTGTGTACTGGAATTATGTGCTATGTTGTGCAGTGAAATTATGTGGATAGAAAGTATGTGGTATTTAGTGTATAGGAATTACGTAGAGTGGGCTTATGTGTTATGGAGGGTAATTATGTGGTATGGTAGTCTGTGTTGTGGAGTGGTAACCTCAGGTTTAGTCTTCCTTGTTTCCATAGAAGCTAAACTATGAACTCAATGAGACAAAAAAAGAAGGAATCACTGAGAGCACTTCTGGACCTAGTCAGAGGTATGAGCAGGGCCACTGGAATTATGCGACTGTTTGGCTACACCGACTTCCGTACAATTATACATTTTCCTCATAAGCCACATAATCCATCATCTGCTGCCTAATAAAAAATGAACAAAAAAAGCCTTCTTTTTAGCTCAAACGGCTCAAACGTTGCCAAAAATGCAGCGACAAGTGGTACTGCGTGGTGGAAGGTCGTTTGCAAATCTAGAATGGTCACCTGTTACTTATTACTAAATGTGGGTGTTAAATTGGTACTAATGGTGTGCAAGCCACTCTTGCTTCTTTCTGCACCTTTCTTTCTTTTTCGGCACTTCTCTAGCCTCTTTCTGCAAATCTCTTCTACTTTATGTACCTCTTTTGCCTCTTTCTGCACCCCTGTTTCTGCACATCTGTTCTTTCTTTCTGCACTTCTTTTGTTTCTTTCTGCACATCTCTTGCTTCTTTCTGCATCCCACGTGCCTATTTCTGCACCACTCCTCCCTCTTTTTGCGTCCCTCTTGCCTCTTTCTGCACCTCTGTTTCTTCTTTCTGCACTCCTCTTGCTTCTTTCTGCACTCCTCATGTCTCTTTCACACCCCTCTTCCCTCTTTGTGCACCCCTCTTGCCACTTTCTGCACCTCTGTTCCTTCTTTCTGCACTTCTTTTGTTTCTTTCTGCACCTCTCGCTTCTTTCTGCACTCCTTTTGCCTCTTTCTGCACCCCTCTTGCCTCTTTCTGCATCTCTGTTCCTTCTTTCTGCACTTCTCTTTTTTCTTTCTGCAGCTCTCATGCTTCTTTCTGCACCCTCTTGCCTCTTTCTCCATCCCTCTTTGTGCACCCCTGTTGCCCCTTTCTGCACCTCTGTTCCTTCTTTTTGTACTTCTTTTGTTTCTTTCTGCACGTCTCTTGCTTCTTTCCGTACCCCTTGTGCCTCTTTCTGCACCCATCTTCCCTCTTTTTGCACCCCCTTGCCTCTTTCTGCACATCTGTTGCTTTTTTCTGCACTCCTCTTGCTTCTTTCTACACCTCTCTTGCTTTTTCTGCACCCCTCTTGCCTCTTTCTGCACTTCTGTTCCTTCTTTCTGCACTTCTTTTGTTTCTTTCTGCACCTCTCTTGCTTCTTTCTGCACCCCTCTTGTCACTTTCTCCACCCCTGTTCCCCCTTTTTGCATCTCTGTTGCTTCTTTCTGCACTTCTCTTGCCTCTTTCTCCATCCCTCATTCCTCTTTCTGCATCTCTGTTGCTTCTTTCTGCACTTCTCTTGCTTTTTTTCTGCACATGTCCCTTCTTTCTGCAACCCTTGTGCCTCTTTATGCACCCCTCCTCCCCTCTTGCCTCTTTCTGCACCTCTGTTCCTTCTTTCTGCACTTCTTTTGTTTCTTTCTGCAACTCTCTTGCTTCTTTCTGCACGCCTCTTGCTTCTTTCTGCACCCCTCGTGCCTCTTTCACACCCCTCTTCCCTCTTTCTGCACCCCTCTTGCCTCTTTCTGCACCTCTGTTCCTTCTTTCTGCACTTCTTTTGTTTCTTTCTGCACCTCTCTTGTTTCTTTCTGTATCCCTCTTGCCTCTTTCTCCTCCCCACTTCCCCCTTTCTGCATCTCTGTTGCTTCTTTCTACATTTCTCTTGCTTCTTTCTGCATCTCTCTTGCTTCTTTCTGCACCCCTCCTGCCTCTTTCTGCACTCCTCTTCCTTCTTTTTGTGCCACGCTTGCCTCTTTCTGCACCTCTGTTGCTTCTTTTTGCACTACTCTTGCTTCTTTCTGCACTTCTGTTCCTTCTTTCTGCACTTCTTTTGTTTCTTACTGCACCTCTCGCTTCTTTCTGCACCCCTTTTGCAACTTTCTGCACCCTCTTGCCTCTTTCTGTACCTCTGTTCCTTCTTTCTGCACTTCTTTTCTTTCTTTCTACAGCTCTCTTGCTTCTTTCTGCCACCCCTTGCCTCTTTCTCTACCCCTCTTCCCTCTTTCTTCACCCATGTTGCCTATTTCTGCACCTCTGTTACTTCTTTCTGCACTTCTTTTGTTTCTTTCTGCACATCTCTTGCTTCTTTCTGCACCCTTCGTGCCTCTTTCTGCACCCCTCTTCCTTCTTTTTGCACCCCGCTTGCCTCTTTCTGCACCTCTGTTCCTTCTTTCTGCTCTTCTTTTGATTCTTTCTGCACCTCTCTTGCTTCTTTCTGCACTTCTCTTGCCTCTTTCTCCAACCCTCATCCCTCTTTCTGCACCTCTGTTGCTTCTTTTTGCACTACTCTTGCTTCTTTCTGCACTTCTTTGCTTCTTTCTGAACCACTCGTGCTTCTTTCTGCACCCTTCTTCCCTCTTTCTGCACCCCTCTTGCCTCTTTCTGCACCTCTGTTCCTTCTTTCTGCTCTTCTTTTGATTCTTTCTGCACCTCTCTTGCTTCTTTCTGCACTTCTCTTGCCTCTTTCTCCAACCCTCATCCCTCTTTCTGCACCTCTGTTGCTTCTTTCTGCACTTCTCTTGCTTCCTTCTGCACCTCTGTCCCTTCTTTCAGCAACCCTTGTGCCTCTTTCTGCACCCCTCTTCCCTCTTTCTGCACCCCTCTTGCCTCTTTCTGCACTTCTTTTGTTTCTTTCTGCAACTCTCTTGCTTCTTTCTGCACCCCTCTTGCCTCTTTCTCCACCCCTCTTCCCCCTTTCTGCATCTCTGTTGCTTCTTTCTGCATTTCTGTTGCATCTTTCTCCACCCCTCTTCCCTCGTTCTGCACCTCTGTTGCTTCTTTCATCACTTCTCTTGCTTCTTTCTGCACCCCTCGTGCCTCTTTATGCGCCCCTTGTGCCTCTTTATGCACCCCTCTTGCCTCTTTCTGCACCTCTGTTGCTTCTTTATGCACTTATTTTGTTTTTTTCTGCACCTCTCGCTTCTTTCTGCACCCCTTTTGCCTCTTTCTGCACCCCGCTTGCCTCTTTCTGCACCTCTGTTCCTTTTTTCTGCACTTCTTTTGTTTCTTTCTGCACCTCTCTTGCTTCTTTCTGCACCCCTCTTGCCACTTTCTCCACCCCTGTTCCCCCTTTTTGCATCTCTGTTGCTTCTTTCTGCACTTCTCTTGTCTCTTTCTCATCCCTCATTCCTCTTTCTGCACCTCTGTTGCTTCTTTCTGCACTTCTCTTTCTTTTTTTCTGCACCTCTGTCCCTTCTTACTGCAACCCTTGTACCTCTTTCTGCATCCCTCCTCACTCTTTCTGCTCCCCTCTTGCTTCTTTCTGCACCTCTGTTCCTTCTTTCTGCATTTCTTTTGTTTCTTTCTGCACCTCTCTTGTTTCTTTCTGAATCCCTCTTGCCTCTTTCTCCTCCCCACTTCCCCCTTTCTGCATCTCTGTTGCTTCTTTATGCATTTCTCTTGCTTCTTTCTGCATCTCTCTTGCTTCTTTCTGCACGCTTCTTTCTGCACCCCTCATGCCTCTTTCTGCACCCCTCATCCCTCTTTCTGCACTCCTCTTGCCTCTTTCTGCACCTCTGTTTCTTCTTTCTGCACCCCTCTTGCCTCTTCCTGCACCTCTGTTCCTTCTTTCTGCACTTCTTTTGTTTCTTACTGCACCTCTCGCTTTTTTCTGCACCCCTTTTGCTTCTTTCTGCACCCCCTTGCCTCCTTCTCTACCCCTCTTCCCTGTTTCTTCACCCCTGTCACCTCTTTCTGCACCTCTGTTCCTTCTTTCTGCACTTCTTTTGTTTCTTTCTGCACATCTCTTGCTTCTTTCTGCACCCCTTGTGTCTCTTTCTGCACCCCTCTTCCTTCTTTTTGCACCCGCTTGCATCTTTCTGCACCTATGTTGCTTCTTTTTGCACTACTCTAGCTTCTTTCTGCACTTCTTTGCTTCTTTCTGAACCACTCGTGCTACTTTCTGCACCCTTCTTCCTCTTTCTGCACCCCTCTTGCCTCTTTCTGCACCTCTGTTCCTTCTTTCTGCTCTTCTTTTGTTTATTTCTGCACCTCTCTTGCTTCCTTCTACACTTCTCTTGCCTCTTTCTCCACCCCTCATCCCTCTTTCTGCACCTCTGTTGCTTCTTTCTGCACTTCTCTTCCTTCCTTCTGCACCTCTGTCCCTTCTTTCAGCAACCCTTGTGCCTCTTTCTGCACCCCTCTTCCCTCTTTCTGCACCCCTCTTGCCTCTTTCTGCACCTCTGTTGCTTCTTTCTTCAATTCATTGGTTTCTTTCTGAAACTCTCTTGCGTCTTTCTGCACCCCTCTTGCCTCTTTCTCCACCCCTCTTCCCCTTTCTGCATCTCTGTTGCTTCTTTCTGCACTTCTGTTGCATCTTTCTCCACCCCTCTTCCCTCGTTCTGCACCTCTGTTGCTTCTTTCATCACTTCTCTTGCTTCTTTCTGCACCCCTTGTGCCTCTTTCTGCACCCCTGTTGCTTCTTTATGCACTTCTTTTGTTTTTTTCTACACCTCTCGCTTCTTTCTGCACGCCTTTTGCCTCTTTCTGCACCCCTCTTGCCTCTTTCTGCACCTCTGTTCTTTCTTTCTGCACTTCTTTTCTTTCTTTCTGCAGCTCTCTTGCTTCTTTCTGCACCACCTTGCCTCTTTCTCCACCCCTCGTCTCTTTCTGTACCCCTGTTGCCTCTTTCTGCACCTCTGTTCCTTCTTTCTGCACTTCTTTTGTTTCTTTCTACAGCTCTCTTGATTCTTTGTACACCCCCTTGCCTCTTTCTCCAACCCTCTTCCCTCTTTCTGTACCCCTCTTCCTTCTTTTTGCACCCCCTTGCCTCTTTCTGCCCCTCTGTTGCTTCTTTTTGCACTACTCTTGCTTCTTTCTGCACTTCTTTGCTTATTTCTGAACCACTCGTGCTTCTTTCTGCACCCTTCTTCCTTCTTTCTGCACCCCTCTTGCCTCTTTCTGCACCTCTGTTCCTTCTTTCTGCTCTTCTTTTGTTTCTTTCTGCACCTCTCTTGCTTCTTTCTGCACTTCTCTTGCCTCTTTCTCCACCCCTCATCCCTCTTTCTGCACCTCTGTTGCTTCTTTCTGCACATCTCTTGCTTCCTTCTGCACCTCTGTCCCTTCTTTCAGCAACCCTTGTGCCTCTTTCTGTACCTCTCTTCCCTCTTTCTGCACCCCTCTTGCCTCTTTCTGCACCTCTGTGACTTCTTTCTGCACTTCATTGGTTTCTTTCTGCAACTCTCTTGCTTGTTACGTTATGTTATAGGAATTTGTAAAGCTCAACGGTTACCCGAGGGTGTCCTGGCGCTAGCTACTATCCCCTGGGTAAATAAGTGGTAGACAGCAATTACAGGTTAAAAAACCAAGTCTTTAATCCCTTCCTAAATGTCAGGAGGTCCGTGGTGTTTCTCAGAAAAAAAGGAAGGTCATTCCAGGCTTTTGCAGCGCGCACAATAAAGCTTCTTCCACCCCAAGAGGCTTTTTTTGTGGGTGGCACTACCACCAACTTGGCTTCCAGGGAACGCAGGGTTCTTTTAGGCAAGTACCACTGCAGATGCTGTTTCAGATAATCTGGGCCTGTGCCTTGGAGAGCCTTGAAAACGGTGCAAATGCTTTAAAGCGCACCCGTTTCCTAACAGGCAGCCAGTGAAGTTTTTTAATTTCCTTGAAGATGGAAGCAAATTTAGATGTGCCAGAAAGCAATCTCGCTGCCGCATTTTGCAACAGTTGGAGTTTATTCATGAAGCGTTCCTGCAGGCTCAGATAAAGGCTATTACAATAATCGAGCCTAGACAGGATAAGCGCCGTGACCACTGTCCGCTGACTGTCATCCGGCAAAAAGGGAAGAATTTCTTAATCATTCTAAGCACATAGAAGGTGGCTGACGACACTGCAGTAATCTGATCGCCAAAGTTAAGCTTGTCATCAACCATAACACCTAAGTTTTTTACTTTCCTCGATGGTGTAGGAAGAGTGCCCATTGCTACTGGCCACCAGTTTGGGGTCCAAAAATTGGCATCATTTCCGAAGAGGATGTCCTCCGTCTTGCCTGAATTTAATTTTAGGCAGTTTTGTGACATCCACCTCCCAACAGCTTCCATACAGTCGTGGAACTGATTGTCTATTTCAACTCCCTGACCAGGCCGCAGAGCCACGACAATCTGCGTGTCATCAGCGTAGGAGGTCAGGTTAAAACCAAAGGAGCTGATTAGTGAGGCTAGGGATGAGACGTACACATTGAAGAGTAAGGGGCTAAGCGAAGACCCCTGTGGTACTCCACAAGGCAAGGTGAAAGATTTCGAGTGAAATTCGTCCAGTGCCACTATTTGTGATCGACCAGATAAGAATGATTTTAGGAGCTTCCACGCTTTACCCTGAACCCCGCATGCCAGCAGACGGTCCATCAATAAATCATGATGGACCGTATCAAAGGCCGCCGACAGATCGAGCAGAACCAGAGAGGCCTTACTTCCCTTATCCAGGGCTTCCCTAATCTCTTCAGTAGATTTTATAAGGGCAGACTCGGTGCTGTGACCTTCTCTGAAACCGTATTGAGTAGGGTCTAACACTTGGTTTTCACGTAGGAAGGCACTGAGTTGCAAATTCATTGTCTTCTCAATCATTTTTGCTGGTAGCGGAAGGTGGGAGATTGGTCGGAAATTGTTGGGGTCCTTGGGATCAAGGCTAGGCTTCTTTAGCAAGGGTAGTATTGAAGCGAGCTTCCACAGTTTTGGGAAATGCCCTGTTTCAAAAATTGCATTGAAGAGGGAGGTGAGTGCAAGGGCGACGGGTGCCAGGGCACGTTTGATCACTGAGACAGGGCAGGGATCAAAGGGGGAGCCTGATCTAGCTGACATGAGGAGCCTCTCGGTATCAGTTAAAGATAGTGCGGCAAATTTGTCAAAGACAAGGGGTGGCTCCTTGGCTGGCCTCCTTCTCTCCAATAAATCTGCAGTCTCTGCAGAACTAGGGAGATTAAAAGCTGAAAAAATGACCTCCACCTTATTCAGGAAGAACCTGGCAATATCCTCGCAAAGTTCCTGACTTGACTGAATTTTTGCTGGACGGGGGAGGCCAAACTTGATACAGTGTTAAAAAGTTCTTTCGCCAAGTTTTTTGCTGAGATGATTCGATTTGCGAAGAAAGTTTTCTTAGCATTAAATATCAGTAGCTTGTAGGAAGCAAGACTTTGTTTATATATCTTTTTATCTGATTCCTCGTATTCTTCGCTTCTTTCTGCACCCCTCTTGCCTCTTTCTCCACCCCTCTTCCCCTTTCTGCATCTTTTGCTTCTTTCTGCACTTCTGTTGCATCTTTCTCCACCCCTCTTCCCTCGTTCTGCACCTCTGTTGCTTCTTTCATCACTTCCCTTGCTTCTTTCTGCACCCCTCGTGCCTCTTTCTGCACCCCTCTTGCCTCTTTCTGCACCTCTGTTGCTTCTTTCTGCACTTCTTTTGTTTTTTCTGCACCTCTCGCTTCTTTCTGCACCCCTTTTGCCTTTCTGCACCCGTCTTGCCTCTTTCTGCACCTCTGTTCTTTCTTTGTACACTTCTTTTGTTTCTTTCTGCAGCTCTTCTGCTTCTTTCTGTACCACCTTGCCTCTTTCTCCACCCCTCGTCTCTCTTTCTGCACCCCTGTTGACTCTTTCTGCACCTCTGTTCCTTCTTTCTGTACTTCTATTGTTTCTTTCTACAGCTCTCTTGCTTCTTTGTACACCCCCTTGCCTCTTTCTCCACCCCTCTTCCCTCTTTCTGCACCCCTGTTGCCTCTTTCTGCACCTCTGTTCCTTCTTTCTGTAATTCTTTTGTTTCTTTCTGCACATCTCTTGCTTCTTTATGCACCTCTGTAGCTTCTTTCTGCACTCCTTTTACTTCTTTGTGCACCTCTCACTTTTCTGCACCACATGTGCTTCTTTCTGCACCCTTCTTACCTCTTTTTGCAACTCTCTTGCCTCTTTCTGCACCTTTGTTCCTTCTTTTTGCACTTCTTTTGTTTCTTTCTGCACCTCTCTTGCTTCTTTCTGCACCCCTCTTGCCATTTTCTCCAACCCTGTTCCCCCTTTTTGCATCTCTATTGCTTCTTTCTGCACTTCTCTTGCCTTTCTCCAACCCTGTTCCCTCTTTCTGCACCTCTGTTGCTTCTTTGTGCACTTCTCTTGCTTCTTTCTGCACCTCTGTCCCTTCTTTCTGCAACCCTTGTGCCTCTTTCTGCACCCCTCTTCCCTCTTTCTGCACCTCTCTTGCCTCTTTCTGCACCTCTGTTCCTTCTTTCTGCACTTCATTTGTTTCTTTCTGCAACTCTCTTGCTTCTTTCTCTACGCCTCTTCCCCCTTTCTGCATCTCTGTTGCTTCTTTCTGCACTTCTGTTGCATCTTTCTCCACCCCTTTTCCCTCATTCTGCACCTCTGTTGCTTCTTTCATCACTTCTCTAGCTTCTTTCTGCACCCCTCGTGCCTCTTTCTGCACCCATTGTGCCTCTTTCTGCACCCCTCTTGCCTCTTTCTGCACCTCTGTTGCTTCTTTCTCCACCCCACTTCCCCCTTTCTGCATCTTTGTTCCTTCTTTATGCACTTCTTTTGTTTTTTTCTGCACCTCTTTCTTCTTTCTGCACCCCTTTTGCCTCTTTCTGCACCATTCTTGCCTCTTTCTGTACCTCTGTTGCCTCTTTCTGCACCTCTGTTCCTTTTTTCTGCACTTCTTTTGTTTATTTCTACAGCTCTCTTGCGTCTTTCTACACCCTCTTGCCTCTTTCTCCACCCCTCTTCCCTCTTTCTGCACCCCTGTTGCCTCTTTCTGCACCTCTGTTCCTTCTTTCTGCACTTCTTTTGTTTCTTTCTGCACATCTCTTGCTTCTTTCTGCACCCCTTGTGCCTCTTTCTGCACCCATGTTGCCTCTTTCTGCACCTCTGTTCCTTTTTCTGCACTTCTTTTGTTTCTCTCTGCACATCTCTTGCTTCTTTCTGCACCCCTCTTACCTCTTTTTGCACATCTCTTGCCTCTTTCTGCACTTCATGTGTTTCTTTCTGCACCTCTCTTGCTTCTTTCTGCACCACTCTTGCCACTTTCTCCAACCCTGTCCCCCTTTTTGCATCTCTGTTGCTTCTTTCTGCACTTCTCTTGCCTCGTTCTCCACCCTTCATCCCTCTTTCTGCACCTCTGATGCTTCTTTCTGCGCTTCTCTTGCTTTTTTCTGCACCTCAGTCCATTCTTTCTGCAACCCTTGTGCCTCTTTCTGCACCCCTCTTCCCTCTTTCTGCACCCCTCTTGCCTCTTTCTGTACCCCTGTTCCTTCTTTCTCCACTTCTTTTGTTTCTTTCTGCAACTCTCTTGCTTCTTTCTGCACCCCCTTGCCTGCTTCTGCACCCCTCTTCCCTCTTTCTGCACCCCTCTTGCCTCTTTCTGCACCCCTCTTGCTCTTTCTGCACCTCTGTTCCTTCTTTCTGCACTTCTTTTGTTTTTTTGCACCTCTCGCTTCTTTCTGCACCCCTTTTGCCTCTTTTTGTACCCCTCTTGCCTCTTTCTGTACCCCTTGCCTCTTTCTCCACTCCTCTTCCCTCTTTCTGCACCCCTGTTGCCTCTTTCTGCACCTCTGTTCCTTCTTTCTGCACTTCTTTTGTTTCTTTCTATACCCTCTTGCCTCTTTCTCCACCCCTCTTCCCTCTTTCTGCACCCCTGTTGCCTCTTTCTGTACCTCTGTTCCTTCTTTCTGCACTTCTTTTGTTTCTTTCTGCACATCTCTTGCTTCTTTCTGCACCCCTTGTGCCTCTTTCTGCACCCATGTTGCCTCTTTCTGCACCTCTGTTGCTTCTTTCTGCACTTCTTTTGTTTCTTTCTGCACCTCTCTTGCTTCTTTCTGTACCACTCTTGCCACTTTCTCCAACCCTGTCCCCCTTTTTGCATCTCTGTTGCTTCTTTCTGCACTTCTCTTGCCTCATTCTCCACCTTTCATCCCTCTTTCTGCACCTCTGTTGCTTCTTTCTGTACTTCTCTTGCTTCTTTCTGCACCTCAGTCCCTTCTTTCTGCAACCCTTGAGCCTCTTTCTGCACCCCTCTTCCCTCTTTCTGCACCCCTCTTGCCTCTTTCTGTACCCCTGTTCCTTCTTTCTCCACTTCTTTTGTTTCTTTCTGCAACTCTCTTGCTTCTTTCTGCACCCCCTTGCCTGCTTCTGCACCCCTCTTCCCTCTTTCCGCACCCCTCTTGCCTCTTTCTGCACCCCTCTTGCTCTTTCTGCACCTCTGTTCCTTCTTTCTGCACTTTTGTTTTTTTTGCACCTCTCGCTTCTTTCTGCACCTCTTTTGCCTCTTTCTGCACCCCTCTTGCCTCTTTCTGCACCTCTGTTCCTTCTTTCTGCACTTCTTTTGTTTCTTTCTGCAGCTCTCTTGCTTCTTTCTGTACCCCTTGCCTCTTTCTCCACTCCTCTTCCCTCTTTCTGCACCCCTGTTGCCTCTTTCTGCGCCTCTGTTGCTTCTTTCTGCACTTCTCTTGCCTCTTTCTGCACTTCTTTTGCCTGTTTCTGCAACTCTCTTGTCTCTTTCATCACTTCTCATGCCTCTTTCTGCACCTCTGTTGCTTCTTTCTGCACCCCTTGTGCCTCTTTCTGCACCCATGTTGCCTCTTTCTGCACCTCTGTTGCTTCTTTCTGCACTTCTTTTGTTACTTTCTGCACCTTTCTTGCTTCTTTCTGCACCCCTCTTGCCACTTTCTCCATCCCTGTCCCCCTTTTGCATCTCTGATGCTTCTTTCTGCAACTCACTTGCCTCTTTCTCCACCTTTCATCCCTCTTTCTGCACCTCTGTTGCTTCTTTCTGTACTTCTCTTGCTTCTTTCTGCACCTCAGTCCCTTCTTTCTGCAACCCTTGTGCCTCTTTCTGCACCCCTCTTCCCTCTTTCTGCACCCCTCTTGCCTCTTTCTGTACCCCTGTTCCTTCTTTCTCCACTTCTTTTGTTTCTTTCTGCAACTCTCTTGCTTCTTTCTGCACCCCTCTTCCCTCTTTCTGCACCCTCTTGCCTCTTTCTGCACCCCTCTTGCTCTTTCTGCACCTCTGTTCCTTCTTTCTGCACTTTTGTTTTTTTTGCACCTTTCGCTTCTTTTTGCACCTCTTTTGCCTCTTTCTGCACCCCTCTTGCCTCTTTCTGCACCTCTGTTCCTTCTTTCTGCACTTCTTTTGTTTCTTTCTACAGCTCTCTTGCTTCTTTCTGTACCCCTTGCCTCTTTCTCCACTCCTCTTCCCTCTTTCTGCTCCTCTCTTGTCTCTTTCATCACTTCTCTTGCCTCTTTCTGCACCTCTGTTGCTTCTTTCTGCACTTCTCTTCCCTCTTTCTGCATTTCTGTTCCTTCTTTCAGCACTTCTCTTGCCTCTTTCTGTACCCCTGTTCCCTCTTTCTGCACCTCTCGTGCCTGTTTCTGCACCTCTCTCCTCTTTCTGCACCCCTGTTCCCTCTTTCTGCACCTCTCTTGCCTGTTTCTGCAACTCTCTTGCCTATTTCTGCAGTTCTCTTTCCTGTTTGCGCACCTCTCTTGCCTCTTTCTGTACCTCTCTTGCCTCTTTCTGCACTTTTCTTGCCTCTTTCTGCACATTTCTTACTCTTTCTGCATATCTCTAGTTTTTTTCTACACTTCTCTTGCTTCTGTCTGTACTTCTCTCGCCTGTTTCTATATTGAAATGGGAAGTGCAAGCTGTTAAGTTTAAAGGTCTGCGTGCTCTCGTGACTGAGGTATATGTCTACTTGTACATGTATTCTCACATGTGTTATGGATCTGAAGATGGTAGCTTAAAAAGCGGGTAGCTTCTCTCATAGGTGGTCAAATCTTGTTAGTTCTGCTCTGTCATTCGCTTGCACAGGCAGACATGTGTTATATATATATAGGTGTTATAGAGCCCCTCAAATGTACTATTGAATATGCATGTGCCCTGTATTAGGAGCAGAAAGAAATGCATACACCTTCTTGTACACAAATGTACAGAGTATGCTGTTTGAAACACAGGCATTCAAGTATTTGTATGTTTATTTTTATGTAACATGTCACCAGGTAAAAGCAGAGACACACACATGCATACCTTCACAAACTTGGTCAGACTTACTACAGTGATATGGTTAGGATTGCTGTTTTACAATTGGTAGGCCTAACATTCTGAACAGTCGGTGAATAGTGAACCTTCAAGAGAAAAGTGAGGTTTAAGACATCTTGGGAGAAGGATTAATGATTAGGCTACATTGTATGAGTCTGTGGAAAGGTACAGTCGAAGTAGGCCTCTTTCTGCACCTCTGTTGCTTCTTTCTGCACTTCTCTTGCTTCTTTTTGCACTTTTCTTCCTCTTTCTGGACTTCTGTTGCCTCTTTCTGCACTTCTCTTGCTTCTTTCTGCGCCTTTCTTCCTCTTTCGGCACATGTCCTACCTATGTAGGCATTTTTAGAAATTACCATTTAAAAAACCTTAGAAATTCACTGAAAAAAACAGAGGTTTCAGGGACGTTATAGTTAGGAATTAGCAGTTAAAAAACCTTTGAAATGCACTGAAAAAACCATAGGTTTCAGAGCCGTCATAGTTAGAAATTAGCATTTAAAAAACCTTAGAAATTCACTGAAAAAACCACAGGTTTCAGGGACGTTATAGTTAGTTGGACATTTCACTCGTACAAAACCAGAGAAATTCGGCTGTTATAGTTAGTTGAGCTAACTATAACTCGCGCCCCCGTAATGCACTGCGGTTGACGTCACATATTACATCACTCATGACATGGTCAGTGACATCACTGATGACCGAAACCCCGGACAGTGGTATTAGGTTTAGGTAAAACGGCGCCACTAAGAAGAATCACACAAAGTATCAGGATATGCCACGTTCATGTAACGCTGCTAAAAGGTTAGGAGAACCACCAACCTCCCCAGGGCAGGCCTAAGCCTATAAGAACAACTAACACTCCTTAGCACACGTTGAAAATGATTGAAGATACTTAATTAAGCAGTGTACACAGTCAATACAGATAAGTATAATAAACACGATTCTTTTGCTGGGGGTCGCGTAACTAGTTAGCATCGAGGAGTCTCGTTCGTTATCGGAATTAACCAGACAAATCGCTCCACCAACTAAGAACGGCCATTCACCACCACCCACAGAATTGAGAAAGAGCTATCAATCTGTCAATCCTTTCCGTATCTAGTTACGCGACCCCCAGCAAAAGAATCGTGTTTATTATACTTATCTGTATTGACTGTGTACACTGCTTAATTAAGTAACTTCAATCATTTTCAACGTGTGCTAAGGAGTGTTAGTTGACATCACTGATGACATCACTGATGACATCTCAAATGACATCACTGATGACATCATCCACGTGATCATCTGCTGCACCTCCTCACACCCTAAAATAACCTTTGATACACCCACTCTAAAATACAGACTACCATTCTCCAAACTATAGACACACCAATGCCAGTTAGTACATACCCACTCACTGATTCCTAGGTCTACACACACATCCACTCACTCATCCATACAGTCACTCAAACATGCAGTCACTCTTCAATACATCCACTATCATATGCACTCATACACCCATACAGACACTCACACACCACCACTCACCCATAGAGTTACTCACACACCTAGTCAGTCATGTAAAGAATCAATCACACTCCCATTTACTCACCTATACAGTTATACACACACCACCTCACTTATTCATACAGATACTAACACATACTAACTCTCTTATACAATCACTGACACAAGCACACACTCATCCATACAGCCACTCTCACAATCACTCACTCTCACATATAGTCACTTATATACTCCAACACTCACATATACTGCCTTTCACATATGTAGTTACTCACACATGTACCACTGAGACATCCATTCAATCACCAACACAGCCATACACACACTCACCCACCCATACAGCCCCTCACAGTTGCACTCTTGAACCCATACACCCAGTGAATCACCCACTCACACATCCATGCTGGAAGTCACACAACCCCCATCCACACAGACACTCAGGCACCCATACAGGTACTCAGACAACCAATCAATAACCCATATAGACACTCATGTAGCTACTCACCAACCCATGCAGCCGCTTACACACCAACTGACAGATTGATACAGACATTCACACAGATTAGTCACTAACCCATGCATTCAGTAAGACATGTTTAATCACTCACTTATACAGTCATTCATGCACCTACTAAATCATCCATTCAGACACTCATACACCCACTCATAATTCAATACACCTTGGCGTATATATATATATATATATATATATACATTCACTGAAAAAACCATAGGTTTCAGAGGCGTTATAGTTAGTTGGACATTTCACTCGTACAAAACCATAGAAATTCCCCCGTTATAGTTAGTTCAGCTAACTATAACTCGCGCGCTACGCAATGCACTGCTGATGACGTCACATATTACATCACTCATGACATGGTCAGTGACATCACTGATGACATCACTGATGACATCTCAAATGACATCACTGATGACATCACTGATGACATCATCCTTGTGATAGAGTGGCAGACCTCCTCTCACCCTAATATAACCTTTGATACACACACTCAAAAATACAAACTAACATTTTCAAAACAATGGACATACCAATACCAGTTACAACACACCTATTCAGTAATTCCAAGATCTACACACACATCCACTCATTCACCAACAGTCCCTATACAGTCACTCATACATGTACTCACTCATCATATGTACTCATACACCTATACATCCTGTTACACACCGCCACTCATCCATAGAGTTACTCACACACATAGTCACACATGCAAACAAAGTATCAAACATCCATTTACTTGCATATACAGTTATACACACACTACCACACTTACTTCTACAGAAACTTACACATACTTACTCTCTTAAACAATCACTTATAGAAACACCTACTTATTTGTACAGGAACTCTTCCAATCTCTCACTCTCACATATACTCACTTATATACACCAATACTCACATATACTAGTTTAAAACATATGTAGTTACTCATAAAGACACTATTGAGACAGTCATTCACTCACTAACACACCCATACACATACTCATCCACCTATACAGTCCTGCACACATGCTGTCTTCAACACATACAAACAGTGAGTCACTCATTCATGCATCTATGCACTAAGTAATACCCCCACCGAACCATACAGACACTCAGACACTCATACTGATACTCAAAAAACCAACTAATAACCCATATAGACACTCATGTAGCTACTCACCAACCCATGCAGCCACTTATACACAAAGTGAGAGACTGATACAGATATTTTCATATTTAAACATTACTCACTAACCCATGTATTCACTAAGATACACTTAGTCAGTTATACAATCAATTTTACAAAAAAAATCATCCATTTAGACACTTATATACCCATTTATTCTTCCATCGACCTTGAGATATACATATATAAAACATATTTAATTTTCAGAAAAACACACATTCACTGGATGATGTCATCAGGGATGTCATCAGTGATGTCATTTGAGATGTCATCAGTGATGTCATGAGTGATGTCACTGACCATGTCATGAGTGATGTAATATGTGACGTCATCAGCAGTGCATTGCGGACGCGCGAGTTATAGTTAGCTGAACTAACTATAACGTGGGAATTTCTATGGTTTTGTACGAGTGAAATGTCCAACTAACTATAACGCCCCTGAAACCTATGGTTTTTTCAGTGAATTGCTAAGGTTTTTTAAATGCTAATTTCTAACTATAACGTGCCTGAAACCTATGGTTTTTTCAGTGAATTTCTAAGGTTTTTTAAATGCTAATTTCTAATTATAACGTGCCTGAAACCTATGGTTTTTTCAGTGAATATATATATATTTATTATACTATGTATACATGTGAAAATGTCTCGGTCCCCTGTTTGCCTCAGTGGCACAGAAAAAATGGGTGGAACTGACGTCAGCACGCCGACAAGGTCCTCTTATGGCTCCGATGACGTCATACGGTGTCGCGAGTGGAGCCGTGCTCGTTGACGTGGGAGAGCTAGGAAAGAATTTCCGTGGAATGCTGGTGCAGGGGATATTCACCTAAGTGTTCAGGCTAGTCCTTTGGGAGCAACTGTTTATGTTGCCACTCCAGAAACCGAAACCAGTGATCCGAGGGCAGAGGCCCTGCAGATGGCACACGAGGTGGGGTGCCCTGTCGTGTGCACCGGCGGGGCAGCGAGTGACAAGCACCACAACCCACAAAAAAGGTAACAAGGGCACTGAATAACACAGGATCTTCTCTTTGTATCTGGCAGGAACAACGAAGTTAAAATGCCCTAGTACCAAAATGTAGAATTAGTGCTACAACGGTCTTCAAGAGGACCTGCGATGCCGCTTCTGCCTCCCGTACCCTGGAGGCAGCTCATGGGTCACGCGGTACGGTCATACTGAGGTGGGACGCACACTCGTTGACCTCTCATGGCCCTGCTCCACACTTCAGGGAGGAGGCTTTCCATTAGCTATGTTTTCTGATGACATGTCACGCCGGTCCCGTCCAACAACAGAACTCCTTTAGATCCAAACAGACTCTTCCACTCTCTCACCGGAAGTGAAACCAGGCCACGCGGACACTTTCACAATACAACAGCCGGGAATGCACTTTTCGGTAAAAAAACCACATTCCTTCCTCCTAATTAATCAAATAAACATCTCACTGAAGAACAGGGGCCAGCTTCGATTGGTAAACAGCCGTTACAACGACTTTTTTACTTTGCGATACCATTACAGCGCATGCATTACCACGCATGCGTTGTACATCACAAAGTCATTACAACGCATTTTTAGAACGCATGGTCATTTACCACGCATGCCTTTACAACGAATTTTGTTGTAAAGGTATGTATGGTAAATGACCATGCGCTCTAAAAACATGTAGACGATCCATGTCGTTGTAAGGAAACAGAGGCTGTTCCGTTTCCTCACAACGACGTGCACCGCCCCTCAGAGATGACGTGAAGCAGGAACCACAAGGAGAGAGGAACCATGAGGAGTGAGAGGTAAGGGGGATTGGGCATGGGGTGGGGTTTCTTTTCTAGGGTTTAGGTAGTGCAGTGGTGTTTGGGTGGTGTAGGGGTCGTGCTGGGGGTAGTGTTTTAGGTTAGGTAGTGCAGTGGTGTTTGAGTAGTGTAGGGGTCGTGCTGGGGGTAGTGTTTTAGGGTTTAGGGTAGTGCAGTAGTGTAGGGGGTCGTGCTGGGGGTAGTGTTTTAGGTTTAGGGTAGTGCAGTGGTGTATGGGTAGTGTAGGGGGTCGTGCTGGTGTAGTGTTTTAGGGTTTAGGGTAGTGCAGTGGTGTTTGAGTAGTGTAGGGGTCATGCTGGTGGTAGTGTTTTAGGGTTTAGGGTAGTGCAGTGGTGTTTGGGTAGTGTAGGGAGTTGTGCTGGGGGTAGTGTTTTAGGGTTTAGGGTAGTGCAGTGATGTTTTTGTAGTGTAGGGGGTTGTGCTGGGGGTAGTGTTTTAGGGTTTATGTTAGTGCAGTGGTGTTTGGGTAGTGTAGGGGGTAGTGCTGGGGTAGTGTTTTAGGGTTTAGGGCAGTGCAGTGGTGTTTGTGTAGTGAAGGGGGTCATGCTGTGGGTAGTGTTTTAGGGTTTAGGGTAGTGCAGTCGTGTTTGTGTAGTGTAGGGGGTCGTGTTTTAGGGTATAGGGTAGTGCAGTTGTGTTTGTGTAGTGTAGGGGGTCATGCTGGGGTTAGTGTTTTAGGGTTTAGGGTAGTGCAGTGGTGTTTGGGTAGTGTAGGGGGTCGTGCTGGGGGTAGTGTTTTAGGGTTTAGGGTAGTGCAGTGGTGTTTGTGTAGTGTGGGAGGTCATGCTTGGGGTATATTTAGGGTTTAGTGTAGTGCAGTGGTGTTTGGGTAGTGTAGGGAGTCGTGCTGGGGGTAGTGTTTTAGGGTTTAGGGTAGTGCAGTGGTGTTTGGGTAGTGTAGGGTGTCGTGCTGGTGGTAGTGTTTTAGGGTTTAGGGTAGTGCAGTTATGTTTGGGTAGTGTAGGGTGTCGTGCTGGGGGTAGTGTTTTAGGGTTTAGGGTAGTGCAGTGGCGTTTGGGTAGTGGAGGGGGTAGTGTTTTAGGGTTTAGGTAGTGCGCCCAACCAGCCACAATATCCGTGGACAAAGGGGATCCTGACTCTTGGAACGCTCCGTCAATTGAATAATTTGGGTCAAGGGCCCTACCACGTCCAAGACCTATCAATTCCTTTCTTGGGATCCCTCATATACTTGGAGAAAAAGGTACATAGTTTCTCATCAATTTCAGGCGTGTGTGCCACCTTCCCCTTCAGTGAGGGCCTGGGGCATTCTCCCCTCATCCTATTCCTGACCTCCCTTTCAAGGGGTTGATGGGTTTTCCCCACCACATACTCTGCCACTTTGGCATCAGGTGTCCACTCTGCCGACCTAGGATGGTAAATTTGGGTAGGCTCGAACATGTCCGAGTGGACCCCGTCCCCAACCGGGGACTGAGAGGAGTGGGACTCTGGACGCCAGGGATGCCCCGAGTCCTTATCCTCATCGGAGGAGAAATCGTCCTCCGATACACCCTCTCCCTCTAAGGGAAACCCGCCGTCGGGATCTACAATAGTGGTGACAGTGTCGCAATTTTCTCCGGGCCCCTCCTCCTCCAGGCAGGGTGCATGTTTTAGCGTTCGCGCACTCTTGAGGAAGGTCTCCGTAAGTTTATCAAATCCTTCCAAGTGCCCCGCATTATGCTTAACGGCCCTTTTATTCCCCATCTGGGAGCTACTTGGACCCGCCACCACCAGATCTGGGTCACTGAACACCCCAGGGATGCTTTTCGCCAGCTTATCAACCTGATCCCTAAGAGGAGCCAGCGCCCTAGAAATAGCCAGAGAGAGGGCTTGGTCCACTGCTGGAGGGAGAAGTTGGGGGCCATTCCTCCTCCACTTCCTGGTAGGAGGAGTAAAAATGGTCTTCTGGAGAAGACATGATAGCAGAGGGTGTGAGCACAGAACAAATGCCCTTAAAATCCTTAAGACAGCCCCCTCGCCGGTGCTCCAACAGCTGGGCTTTCCCCGAAGCTGTTACAAGAATAGACTTAGGCGCAATACCAATTACCACCACCAGGTGGCGCTGGTCACTAACGTGGCCGTGTGGGGAAATCACTGCGTAGCGGTGTCAAAATTAGGCGAGGGTTGGTCGGGAATCAAGCGGACACTAAAGGAGTGACCGGTTTCCCAAACGCGCGTAAAGACCAGCGGGAGCGCTCGACGGAGCTGCCTCGCTCGGACCAGACGCGCCTGACAAGATCTCACCACGCGCAGAGCACACAGCGGGAGAAACTGAGAGGGGGAGAACGCGCTCAGGCAAGAGCCTGCTGCGCAGGGAATATGAAACAATACCAAGGCAATAATGCTAATAACGTGCACGAGAAACCGCTATACAAACAGCAACAACGTCAGATTAAGCCAAGAATGTAAGGAATGCACTTAACTGACGAGCAGTGAAGAAAGAGGAAGCGGAAGGGACGTCACGATATTATATACGATGGACTGTGATATGATTGGGCTATAGTTGCCTTGGAGACTACCCCCCTAATGGTTCATGGGTTGTGTAGTCTTTTGTTTAATGATTGTTGTGTTACGTTTTCTTTGAACTGCTATGCAAATAAAGTGAGGAAAGATATGCATAATCCTCGCCTCCGTCCTGCCATAGAATTCATTAAACTTTATTTGATCTGATTTAGAAACATAGATCATAAAAGTGTACATAAAAACAGTAAATCCTCTTTCCTAATACAATACAGTGAGAATTAATTAAAACCAGTAGGTAAAAACGGGTGTTACAAAGCCCGGTTCAGAGCAACTTCAGGTTAACAGAATCGTAAAGTTCAATGTTTCGCAAGATCAATCTCATGTACTTCGTGCAAAATACGCAATAAGGGGTCCAAGTAAGATGTAACGCTCCAATACCTGACCAGTTTGCACTATATAAAACTGCAGAAAAACTAAAAATAAAAAGTGTTTTGCACACTTCTGTCATTGGGCTATATGTGGGCTACATCTGGGTGATATTTGTGCTACATTTGGGCTCTTTTTTCTCTGGTGGCCATCTTGGGAGACTTATTTGTTATGAAGCTTTCCTAATTTCGTCATTTACTGCAGTCTCCTCAGTAGGAAATGCTTTCAGTTTTTTACTTTGATTCCATCAAGAAGGCATTCAGATGTGTCACACATTTGCCATAAATTCAGAATGTTAGCACTCTAGTTGTTCATTAGATCACTGTAGTAAAGCTACTGCTCACCAGGGAGTTAACTGGAAGTCTACTGCTGGTATTGAAAGTGATTGTTTCAGTCTGCATGTCAGAATTTTCTAATGAAATAGAAGAGGATTTGAGATCTCACTTAAAACATGCCCTAAATTTTCTTTCTGCAGCACTAACCATAATTTCTATGGCAAAATGAACCCCTCATTTTGTCCCTTTTAAATTAAATGTTTTAAGTGTTACCAGTTTATTCCAATCAAGATGGCTTCAGGTGTGCCATACTTTTGTCATAAGTAAGACTGTTAGCGCTCTAGTTGTTCTTTAGAACACTCTGGGAAGCTGCAGTAGAACACAAAGGCATCAACTGACAGGCTGCTCCTGTTGAAATATAACAGGAAGATATTTGAGATCTCACTTAAAACATGTCCTAATTTTTCTTTCTACAGCACTAACCATAATTTCTATGGCAAAATGAACCCCCTCATTTTGTTCCTTTTTAAATTAAATGTTTTAAGTGTTACCAGTTTATTCCAATCAAGATGGCTTCAGGTGTGCCATACTTTTGTCATAAGTAAGACTCTTAGCTCTCTAGTTGTTCTTTAGAACACTCTGGGAAGCTGCAGTAGAACACAAAGGCATCAACTGACAGGCTGCTCCTGTTGAAATATAACAGGAAGATATTTGAGATCTCACTTAAAACATGTACTAATTTTTCTTTCTACAGCACTAACCATAATTTCTATGACAATATGAACCCCCTCATTTTGTTCCTTTTTAAATTAAATGTTTTAAGAGTTACCAGTTTATTCCAATCAAGATGGCTTCAGGTGTGCCATAATTTTGTCATAAGTAAGACTGTTAGCGCTCTAGTTGTTCTTTAGAACACACTGGGAAGCTGCAGTAGATCACAAAGGCATCAACTGACAGGCTGCTCCTGTTGAAATATAACAGGAAGATATTTGAGATCACACTTGAAACATGTCCTAATTTTTCTTTCTACAGCACTAACCATAATTTATATGACAAAATGAACCCCATCATTTTGTTCCTTTTTAAATTAAATTGTTTTAAGTGTTACCAGTTTATTCCAATCAAGATGGCTTCAGGTGTGCCATACTTTTGTCATAAGTAAGGCTGTTAGCACTCTAGTTGTTCTTTTAGAACACTCTGGGAAGCTGCAGTAGAACACAAAGGAATCAACTGACAGTCTCTGCCCTTGTTGGATGTACATGTTTTACTGAGAATGTCAGACTTCATTCTCACATGACTGAGAAAGATAATGTGAATTTACAGAAAATATGCTCTCATTTTAGCTTCTGGAGCACCTTCCAAAACTGTATGGGACAAGCATGTGAAAATAGTTTTCTCTCAAACATGATTCATGATATCCCAGCAGAAGGTTTTTCACAGGGTAAAATCACCTTAGAACACACCACAATTCCTGAAATTAGTATGGTACCATCAACAAATGAATTCTAATGTAACTAAAGTCTGTTATCACCCTTTATAGTTCTCCTTTTGGTAACCCTCAAAATCTTCGATTCACTACAATGCATTTCAATGGGGTACTATCATTTATATTGGTCCCAAGATGGCTGCCAGCAATTCCAGGATGAAGTGCTGACAGCCAATCAGATCTCACGATGACATGTGTGGTTAGGCTCCGCCCAGATATATGTGTTTTCTTTTTCAAATTTCTCAGGAACTACTGAACAGATTTACACCATTTAAGCAAAAGGCACGACTCTGAACCAAGGGCTACCTTTTTGCCAAATTTGATGTAATTCCGTTCAGCAGTTCGGGCTGTAGCTGCGATGAAAGGTTACTATGGAAAATTGCATGGGGAAAACACGTTTTTGGACCCCCCTTTTTCTCGGCCCCCGCTTGCCGAATCATCCCGAAACTTTCAGGATAGGAGCGGACCGGAGCGGGCCATAAGTTTTGAAAATTTTGCGAAGATTCGTCAACCGGCACCAAAGTTATTTCAAATAGAATGTTGTGGATTTCTTATGGAAAATAGGTCCTAACTATAACTATCTACTGGCGACCGCCAGTAGATAATGATATATATATATATATATATATATATATATATAAAACATACATACACTTTTCAGAAACACACAGTCACTGGATGATGTCATCAGTGATGTCATCAGTGATGTCATTTGAGATGTCATCAGTGATGTCACTGACCATGTCATGAGTGATATAATATGTTACGTCATCAGCAGTGCATTGCGGGAGCACGAGTTATAGTTAGCTCAACTAACTATAACAGCTGAATTTCTCTGGTTTTGTACGAGTGAAATGTCCAACTAACTATAACGTCCCTGAAACCTGTGGTTTTTTCAGTGAATATATATATATAATATATTGTTATATGGCCATTAGGGTCATTGTCGACCTTGATAAGTTAGCATGAGCACGGCTGCCATGATGCTGCTTTTGCGCACGTTACTACATGACTTTGTTGTGCAAGACTCTGTTTGTGCCTTTCAGATGAGAACTGTCTGCTTTCTGCGTTCTTTGCCTGCTCTTGGAGTTTAGTCTGAACACGATGTGCAAGGTCGATAAACAATGCCCCTTGTTATTCTGTTCTGGTCAGTTCCTACCATCTAGACAAAACATGCTAACACACCTGCGCTGCTGGAAGCTCGTGCTTTGATATTATGGGGATGCATGTTGTTCTGACGCACACTTGGATAGGGTCCATTCCAGGGAGAAGAGCTATGCGGTTCCTATGATGTAAAGCTTCAATCTAGGCACTAATTTATTTATTTATTTATTTAAAGGTTTTATATAGTGCTGGCTGGACCCAAGAGTATCAGAGCGCTTTACAAGGTTTGGTAATGCAGAATTGCAATATAACTTTTGTACATTGAGGTAATAAACAAGGCAATTTGAAAATTTGAAACAGTATTCAATTTAAATGAGGTAAATTAACTAGGGAAGCATAAGTCAAACAACTGATCGAAGATAGTAGGACTGATAGAAAGCAAAGTTAATTAAATAAAATGAAGAGGGGGGGGTGTGAAAGTGAAGGGCGACTGTGGAGGGCGAGGGGTAAGGGGAAAGCAGGTGTAAGTAGGTGGGTACTACCCAAAAAATAAAAATAAAAAGGGGCGGGAGGTGGCCGTAAATGAAAGAATTGAAGGGGGAGGGGGGGTGATACAATAAGTAGAGGGGACCTATACAGTCGGGTCAGGGGTAGGAATTAGTGTCCGGGGACTAGGTATTAAGGACCCCAGTATTTGTTGAGAAGGTGCAGCTTGAGGTCTTTTTTGAAGCTGAGGTAGGAGGGGTTGAAACGTAGATCTTTAGGGAGGGCATTCCAGACGGAGGGCGCATTTCCAGAGAAAGAGCGTGACTGTGTTGATTTCTTTTTTAATAAGGGAGGGACTAGGACGAGAGCGTTAGTGCTCCTCATTGTTCTAGTACAGCCTGCTTTGTGGAGTTTATCAGAGAGGTAAGATGGGGTGCTTTGATGGAGGGCTTTGTGCGTGATGCAAGCAGTCTTGTAAGTGGATCTGCCTTCAATAGGAAGCCATTTGAGGTCTTTGAGGACAGGGGAGATGTGATCAAACCGTTTACAGTCAGTAATAAGTCTGGCAGCAAGGTTAAGTACGGATTTGATAGGGGCTAGGTGGACTTTAGGAGTTCCCGAGAGAATGGCATTACCATAGTCGAGTCTCGACAGGACCAATGATTGCACCACTGTTTTAAAGTCGTCAGCAGGAATAAAGAGTTTAATTTTCTTGAGATGATGGAGTGTGAAGAGAGCACCTTTGGCCGAATTTTTTATGTGGGGAGTAAGACTGAGGCTCTGATCGACGCTGATGCCGAGGGATTTGACTGAGTTAGAGATGGAAAGAGTGCAGTTGAGAGCTTTGATGTCAGAGATCCAGTGTTGAATAGGGAGCGAGTTGTTTTTAGGGGAGAATAGAATGATTTCCGTTTTTTTAGGGTTGAGTTTGAGGTGGTTGTGATGGAACCAGAATTGAATCTTAGTCAAGGCCTAGTTGAGGTTTAAGACGTCTGCATGGGATTTGATCTTACAGTAAAGTTGGGTGTCATCAGCATAGAGGTGGTAACTGATTTTCGCTTGCTTAAGAATGAGGGTGAGGGGTTCCATGAAGAGGTTGAATAGAGTGGGAGAGAGAATAGAGCCCTGGGGGACGCCCAAGGAGACCGGCAAAGGTTTAGAGAGGCAATCGCTGACTTTAATTTGTTGGGTTCTGTTTTGGAAAAAGGAGGTGAACCATTTGAGAACAGCACCACTGAAGCCAAAACGGTCTTTGAGAATATTGAGTAAGGCAGCGTGGTTAACAGTATCAAAAGCAGCAGAGAGGTCAAGGAGAATGAGAAGGGAGGATTCGCCCTTGTCTAGGGAGTGGTGGATGTCATCAATAATGTTGAGCATGGCAGTTTTGGTGCTGCAGCCCTTTCGAAAATCTGATTGTAATGCATCCAAGAGGTTGAATGAGTCGATGTGTTTGTCCAACTGGAGCAGGGCACATTTTTCCAGGGCCTTAGATAGGAAAGGAAGGTTAGAAATAGGGCGCAGGTTATTTAAGTCATTGGGGTCAACTGTAGCGTTTTTGATGGTGGGGGTAATTTGTCCTAGTTGGAGGGAAGCAGGGACACTACCGGTGGTTAGGGAGGAGTTGATGATAGTGGTCCAATATGGGGCGATGATGTGTTTTAGGTCTTGGACAAGATAGGCAGGGAGGGGATCTCTGGTGTGCGAGGATGGTTTAAGCTTGGTGATGATGTTGAGGACTTCCCGTTCTGAAACTGGACAGAAGTTATTCCAGGATGCATTGCTTTTTAGCTGGGGGATGGTGTAGTAGGGTTCAGAAGGGGTGACAACGGGGGGGAGTTGGGAAGGGTCCGGGGGAAGGGTAGCTGTGGATGGAGACTTAGAGGGGATGTTAAGGAGGGGTGGTAGGCTATGCGGGAGGGGAGTTAAGATGAAGGATTGATCAATCTTAGTGATTTTATCCGAGAAGAAGCTAGCAATTTCTTCACATCTCTTGACTGTAGCCATTAGTTTGGGGGGGAGCTGAAGCAGCTTGGTTTTTGACAATGCTAAATAATTCCCTAGGTCGGTTTCTTGCCCGGTCAAGTTGTGAACGGAAGAAGGAGGCCTTTTCGTTAAAGATGTGTTTTTTGTAGTTGGCCCTTGCGGCTCTGAGGAGGACAAGATTTGAGGGGGAAGGGTGTTGCCTCCACGTGCGTTCAGTCTGCCTAAGAGCGCGTCTCTCATTGTTGAGGTCAGTGTTGAACCAGGATTTGGAGGGGTTACGTTTTTGCAGTTTTAATTTGGCTGGTGCGATTTGGTCAAGGACTTCGACGATGGATTTGTTGTAGTGTTCCGTAAGGTCGTTAGCACTTTGGGAGAGAGGAGTAAGCCGTAGATGTGCTTTAATCTTAATCTCCAGTTCGCCCGGAGGAATAAGGTGAAGATTTCTAGTCAATTTCTTTTGTTTGATGGTATTTGTGGCTGGGGGGGCACAAAGCTGTTGATCGTGAAGAGGATGAGGTGGTGGTCGGACCAGTCAATGGGGATGATGTGTGAAAGAGAAGCCAGTTCCTTGCTAGTGATGATAGCGTCAAGAGTGGCACCTTTGGAGTGTGTTGGAGAATGGCAGAGTTGTTTCAATTCACTGATATCAAGTAAGTCATTGATGAGACTAACCGAGGGATCATCATTTTTGTTCCAGTGGAGGTTAAAGTCTCCGAGGAAGAGGTTTCTAGAATTGGAAATCGATGAATGGGTAAGGAGATCAGACAGTTCTTCCACAAAGGAAAGAGGGTCACCAGGGGGATGATAGATGTTATGTAGACGAATAGGGGGGAACCCTGAACTATAAGTTCAGCACCAAGGTATTCAAAAGTAGTATGGTCAGAGTGCAGGACAGGTGAGAGTTGAAGTTCTTCTTTATAGATTATGGCAAGGCCCCCTCCAATTTTATCAATTCTGTCTTTTCTGAGGATGGAGTATCCAGGGGGAGAGAGCAGGTCAAGGATTGATGACGAGTGGGCATTAAGCCAGGTTTCCGTGAGAAAGGCGACGTCAATGGCATCACTAAGGATAGTTTCCGCGATTTCTGTTGCATGACAGGCTGCCGATCGGCAGTTAACCAGCATGCAGTTGAGGGGTTTAGGGTCGTTTTTTGTGGGGGAACAGGAATGGATAGTGGTGAGTTGTTGTGGGGGTCTAGGCGAGACTGGGGAGGAAGGGATCCTACTTGTCCCCAGGATCACATGGATAGATGAATGAGGTGAAAGGGTGTTCGTAGTCGAGGTGATGGGGGAGTGGGATTTATTGAGGTCAAGGAGGTCGGAGGAGGGAAGATGGCTCAGGGAGGAGGGTGGGCTGAGTAAACAATTACTGCAAGGCGGTCTAGGTGGAGAATTGCCGTAGGGGGAATTATTCCCTTGGTGATGGAGTGCTGTGTTAGTTTGTACGGAATCCAAGGGATAGGTATGATTGGAGGGGTTCCTTGAGGAGAGGGAGTTGACATCATTTCTGAGAGAAGAGAGTTCTAACACGAGGGTTGCGAGGTGGAGTTCAATATTGAGGAGTGACTGGGTAAGAAGTGAGATAGTGAAGGGGGCTAGGAGGTCGGGGGGGAGAGGGGTATGTTCCATGCTGGTCGGGGATGGAGGTCTAGGGAGTGGACAGGGTGGGAAGCCAGGTGGGGGGATGTGAGGGGTGTTTAGGTTGCAGGATTGAAGTGGAATTAAAGGGTGCGAGAGGGCATTCCCAGGGGTCAACTGGGTGTCATGAGAAGAAAAGGGGGCATGGGGGAGGTGATGAAGGCTGTTAATTAGATAATGGGGGAAGGTTACTAGGAGAGAGGGAAATTGGAGTTATTAGTGGAGCCATCGGGGGATCGGGGGGAGGGGGTACATGAGGAGGAGGGGGGTTTGGGTGATTGAGGGAGTTGTAGGAGGGTTACTAGGAGGGAAGGAGATTGGAGTTATTGGTGGAGCCGTCGGGGGGTCAGGGGAGGGGGTACATGTGGAGGAAGGAGGGTTTGGTTGGCTAAGGGAGTAGTAGGAAAGTCAGGAGGAGAGGGAGATGCTAATGAGGTAGGGGGAAAATACATCAGGGAATCAGGGATTTCATTGATGATTAATGAGTCAGGGAAAGGATGGGTTGGGCTAGAGGTGGGGGGGAAGAAAAGGCATCCTGCGATTGGGAGGCTGAGAGGTTAGAGGTAAGTGTAGGTAGTAGGTAATGGGATAGGGAACTGAAGTGGTGTTCAAAAATGGTGATGTGGTTTTCGGAGGCTTGTATAAGGATATTTCCTGATTTGAAAATAGAGATGTCGATTTCGCCAGGAAAAGTAGGTGAAGGAGTGGTGGATAGTTTCAAACCATAAGGGATTTTGCAGGAATTCGTGATAGGAAGGTGGTGGAGAAAGATACTTTTCCATTTAGAGGGGCGTTTAGAGTAGAAGATGTAGTTAGTTTTTATGATGGAGGTTAGGCTAAGGTAGTTGTCAACAAATAAGGTTTCTTGGTGCCATATTAGAAGTTTGCGTTTAAAGTTTTTCTTGCCACTTTTGGAGAGGTTTGGGGGGTAAAGGATGGACCAAGAGTTAGGGCCATGCCTAGTGATGGGTGAGTCCAGAGTCGCGAGAGTATGGTTGAGGGGAGGCATGATGGTTCAACTGGTGTGGTCAGGAGGCGACGGGAAGGTGTGCGGGAGGGAGAATGGGGTGGGGCACAGAGGGGATGGGGAATAAAAGAGAGGGGGGGCGGGGGGGAGTCAGTGAGAGGTAATATCCCCAGATAAGAGTGGGGGCCGTGCGATGAGGTGGCTCAAGAGGGAGGCATTAGGGGGAAGGAAGATGGGAGAAGGGGAGAGTCCAGGAGTAGAGACAATAGATAGGGTCAATATCTTGAGAAAGGAGAGTATGTAAAGGTAGAACCAGTTGGGGGAAAATAATAAAGTGAAAATAGGGAAGAGGAAGGGGGAAGGATGTAACAGAGGGGAACAATAATAATACACAGATCCGTGAGACAATAATAATAAACAAATCAGTGAAGTACAAAGAGACAAAGGTACTAAGTGCAGCTGTACGTCTTCTTCAATGGTAGGCTATATAACATTCAGAAAAATTAAAAATTAAAACCAAGAAAGATAAAATGAGGTAGACCAATTATGAGTGTACATAGAGCAAAGGTAAGTAATAACTAGCAACTATTCAGAAAAAGTTACGAACAACAAACAATCCAAGAATAAAAATAACAAAATGAGGTAAATCAGAAAGATGGGAGAAGGGGGAGAGCTGAGGAGAGCAGAAGATGGGAGAAGGGGGAGAGTCCAGGAGTAGAGACAATAGATAGGGTCAATATCTTGAGAAAGGGGAGTATGGAAAGGTAGAACCAGTTGGGGGAAATATAATAAAGTGAAAATAGGGAAGAGGAAGGGGGAAGAATGTAACAGAGGGGAGCAATAATAGTACACAGATCCGTGAGACAATAATAATAAACAAATCAGTGAAGTACAAAGAGACAAAAGTACTAAGTGCAGCTGTATGTCTTCTTCAATGGTAGGCTATATACCATTCAGAAAATTCAACATTAAAACCAAAAAAAGATAGAATGAGGTAGACCAATTATGAGTGTATATAGAGCAAAGGTAAGTAATAACTAGCAACTATTCAGAAAAAGTTATGAACAACAAACAATCCCAGAATAAAAATTGCAAAATGAGGTAAATCAGTGAGGGTGGGCATGATGTTATAAATAGCTGTAGGAATGTTTGTGTGCAGCTAGCGTAATAGATAAGTAGTATCCGACAGTTTAACAGGTTATACGATTATAGGATAGTCATTCAGCCAAAGAAAAGGACTCTTTCTAAAATAAGGAGGGTACTGACTTATTCAGTAAGGTGGAGAATGAATACCATGGAAATCAAAATATTATGCAACCTAGTGGAAGTGGGCTGGTTATGGCAGATTCCCTAAGTAAGGTTTGGAATTTAATTTAACAATACAGACTCATAAAAGGGGGGACTGGTAATTAGTATGGAGGAGTGCGGGGTGAATGGCTAATGAAGATCAAGGACAAAAAGACTTAGACTAAAGTAACCGTAATGAGGAGCATGTTAGAAAAGCTAAACCTCATGACTGACTCCCTTTCAAGATGGCTACCGTAGGAGCGGGGTGGAGATAGTCCTTTTTCTCTTTCCCCACTTATTGAAGCAACAGGATCAGGGAGGGTCAGTTCCAGGATTGAGTAAGGAGGACAAAATGGCGATCGAATTTCGACCGACCAATCCAAATGGCGTCCACGTTTTAGGATCATTGTCCAGATCAGCGTCCCCAGAAACCAGAAGTCCGGGTTATCAGCCAGCCACTAAAAATATTCGCAAGGCGGTTCAAGCGCTGCCTGATCACCATGTTTTATTCACCCTAAAGGCCCTAGACGATGCGTACTTTGCGGACCGGCCGCGCCGTCCGTCCGTGAAGCGAGCGTCCTGGTGCAACCTATCGGGAGGTCTCCACCTATGCCCTGCAGAGGGAGAGGTCGCGTCTGTCGAGCGCAATTTGCGAAATCCGCCTCACTGAGACCAGTCGTGAAGGATTAATAAGCAGGCATGAGCGGGGTTAATGGCAGGCTCTTTAAGATGGGGAACGACAGCAGCAGGCGCCGGCCAGTCACCGATCTCGCCAGCTCTTCGGGAGAGCCTCACCGGGTGGCGGCTACGGATCTTGGGACCCCTGGTGCCCGGAGAACGTGCTCATCAGGGGGCAGGCAGCGTAGACGGGAGGACGGGAGGACCGGCACCGTCAACCAGGGCTCACCGTGGAAGCGATCAAAAACCTCCAGCAGCAGGTCCGCCCCGTTGATGATGAGCCTCGGAACCCTGTCGGAGTCCAAGCGGCGTTGGTGTCGAGCAGAGTCGCAGCCGGGGACAGTCCGGGTAAGTAGGCCTCCACGATTCTTTTGAGTTGCATAGGTCGACGGAGGGTGTGTAGTCCGGTTTAAAAAGCAGGCGGGTGGTGGGCGGTGAGGTGGTTTTTGTAGGGAAAAAGATAGGCACTAAGGTAGGGGGTCTGCTGACAAAGCCCAGAGATCTTCTTTTATATAATAGACACCTTACCAAGGAGAGGGTGATTAGGCCTTATAGTCCTTTTTCCACTGTCTATATATAATGACATCCCCCTTTGTATTCTATGGAATTGTAACAATGCTAATTGTTCTAAGTTTATGCATTTCGCTGCTGGTAGTGGCTCTTATACTGCATTATAGAGCACGATAGTTAAAATAAACATTTTGAACTATAACAGTGACTCAGACCACTCTTATTGTGGACAAGTACGAGTGAGCGAGCGAAAGGGTATGTTTTGCTACCGCGATTCCTGAGAGAGTCGGGAATGTTGTGCTCTGGGTTGTCTAATCATTTGTAGCTTTGTGATTTTGGAGGAGAACGAATGAGACACTATAGCTAGTCGGTTTTGGGATTTTGGGTACTAAGGTGGTAGGTTGGTACACCCCTATACACCGAGGTCCTGTTTTCCTGCGCATAGTTCTGTGTAGGTGCAGAATCCCCGCAACAATATATATATATATATATATATATATATATATATATATATATATTTATATGGACGTGTAATAGGTTTGTATGTACCTGTAAAACACTTAAATTTCATGGTAAAGGCATGCATGCTAAAGACATGCGTTGCAAAAACCTACACCCACTCCAAACTTTCAAAATTCCCTTTCCACCCAAAAACCTATACCCACCCTAAACTCTATGAATTCCCTTTCCACCCAAAAACCCACACCCACCCTAAACCCTAAAAATACCCTTGCAATCACAAAAACCCATACCTACCCTAAACCCTAAAATTACACTTGCCTCCCAAAAACCCACACCCACCCTAAAATTACCCTTCCCACCCAAAAGCCCATATTCACCCTTAACCCTAAAATACACTTACCACCCAGAAACCCATACCCACCCTAAAATTACCCTTGCCACCCAAAAACCCATACCCACCCAAAGCCCTAAAATTACCCTTGCCACCCCAAAACCCACACCCACCCTAAACCCTAAAAAATCCCTTTCCACCCAAAAACTCATACCTACCCTAAACCCTAAAAATACCCCTGCAATCCAAAAAACCCATACCCACCCAAAAACCTAAAATTACCCTTGCCACCCACAAACCATACCCAACCTAAACCCTAAAATTACCCTTGCAATCCCAAACACCATACCTACCCTAAACCCTAAAATTACCCTTGCCACCCAAAAGCCCATGTCCACCCAAAACTTAAAAAATACCCTTGCCGCCCAAAAACCCATACCCACCCTAAATCCTAAAATTACCCTTGCCACCCAAAAACCATACCCACCCTGAACCCTAAAAATACCCTTGCCACCCAAAAACCCATACCTACCCTAAACCCTAAAATTACCCTTGCCACCCAAAAACCCATGCTCACCCAAAACTTAAAAAGTACCCTTGCCACCCAAAAACGCATACCCACCCCAAACCCTAAAAATACCCTTGCCACCCAAAACCCCATACCCACCCTAAACCCTAAAATTACCCTTGCCACCCAAAACCCCATACCCACCCTAAACCCTAAAGTTACCCTTGCCACCCAAAAACCCATACCCACCCAAAACCCTAAAATTACCCTTGCCACCCTAAAACCCACACCCACCCTAAAAATACCCTTGCCACCCAAAAACCCATATTCACCCATAACCCTTAAAAATACTGTGAAGAAGACAACGTCGGGAGAGATGGAGTCGAGCAGTTCCCAGATTTACATAGCGTGTTTGTTGAGGGAGCGTGTGTTGAGTAGGATGCAGCTGAGGTGGTCGAGTCTGGTTCTTGAGGGCCGTGCAGATGGTAGGTTTGGTGTGCGAAGGCAGGAGAAGGTGCAGTTGCGACAGGTGATGTGGGACTTTTTTTAAACAAATTTATATATATTGGGAGGATGATATGGCATAATGGCCAGAGCTGCCAAATGTGGATCTGGGCATCCAGGTTAGAGTCTTGGCATTGGCTCAACATCCTGTGATTCTGGGCAAATCATATATCCTCCTATGCTAATAAAAAATGAATGCACCCTTGTGTAATGTAACTGGCGCTCATGTAAAGCACTCCAATACCTTCGGGTCGAGTTTGGTCTATATAAAACCGCTAACAAATATGTATATATGCTGTGAAAAAGTTTTTACTGGTCACTGATGGGGTGAATATGTTTCATAAAGCTGTTACCGATATATTTACCAGGCAGTATGTGGTGTTTCTGCACGTATTGCGCATAACTTCTAAAACTTGTAAATGCTTATGGTGAATGATAAATTGCATTCTATGCTATTATTGCATCGCACTTTTCTGTTACATTAACAGAACAGTGAATTTTGAAATCACTAACATTTTTCCACCTCACATTTCAGCATAGAGGTCCCCACTCGTCAAAAAATAGTACATCTTTCCTTGTGGGCCTACTCCCTTGATTGGGTGCAGATTTACATATCTTTCGAATTCACAAAATGTAAAGGATACAACAAACCTGCGAATTTCCAAGTAGGCGCGTGTAAATGCAGTTCTGTTTGTATAGCTGTACACAGTGAACAATTGTGCATGCACATATTCATTCACATTAGTGCAGTGGCACATCTACCTACATTTTTTTTCTCCATAGCGAAAATATTTTTCCCCATGTAGTAGTACCCCTTTCCTTACACCTTCACCAAATTTGAGGGAGTACCCTTGCCATTCCACTCTAGAAATAGATTAGCTCTTAGAATTGGCAGGAATAAACCTCTGAATGTTGAAATGGGTCGCACAGACGTTTGTAGGTATTGTATTGTATTGTAATTGCATTTATATAGTGCTTACTACCCCTGACGAGGCATCGAAGTGCTTTTTCAACGAGTAGCTGCCAATAATTTGTACGCATGTGCTTGTTCCAAAACTTTCTGTCCATGGTTGGAATGCCCGCTCTCCACCTCTCAGAGAGGATTTACTCATGTGCAATATTATACAATATTGAAATGTATGAGTAAATCCCTTTATGTGGGCAAATTCACTTTTTTGAATTTCAGTTGTGGATAAGTCAAGCCATTTATATGTGTAAATTCACCATGTGAAAATGGCTTTTATGAATCAGGCCTGCGAGTTAATATCTATTATATTATAGCATTTGACATGTTTTAGTATAGTATAGTTTGAACAAAGCTAACAAAGGTCTTGTGTATCTGTGGTTTGAAAAAACTTTTAAATAATGTAGCGTTCTCCTTTTACTCACTCCTGCACAGTTTAACTGGGTTCGAATTAGATTATCTCATTTTACATTCAGAGAAAGAAAATTAAACTACAAATCTCAGTGTTAAAATATTTATCATCAGTTTGTCAAAAACGTTGGCTGATATCTGATAGTTGGCGTTTGAAAAAATAACTAACACTGCTCGGAATACATGCAGGGCCCTTTCATTGTTAATTTTGTGGATTCTTTCAAATTTTGTGGGGTGCTGCAACACCTGCCACACTTCTTGTTCCTGTGCCACTGTCCTCTCTCTCTCTCCTACACCAGCGCTGATGCACCTGACTCCCCCCTATCCCCAGATGGCCATCTTAAGAGGCAGCTGGTACATCCACACCAAGGATAATTATGACTCTGGCAAACCCTATAGAGTTGTCACGCTGATGTTTACAGGCAGTTTGATTAATGGATTCATTTATTATGAATTAGACATTTTTACTTAATTAACATAATTGCTTATTAATTCTTTTAATTGTCACCTCGGTTTCGTTTTGTTGTAATTTACCAAGAGGATCGCAGATTAAGATGATATTTATTTTTGAGTATGTGTTGTTATGAATTGATGTTTGCTTCTCATGTGTTGTTACTTAATGTTTTTATTTTTATTTTTGTGAGGTTAACAGCGCCGAACTTGATATGTTAGTTATGATTTGCATGGCTGTTGTGCAAATTATGCATTGCGGAGCTAACCATAACGCCTGAATGTCAGTGGTATTTCAGATTTAATTCATAACCATAACTGTATTTAAGTGTTGTAAGTCAATTTCATTGTTTATTTTTAAACATACTGTAAGGTATAATAACTAAAGCTAATCATAACTTCTATAACCTGTGTAATTTTGATCATATACCACATCCAACAGTTGGTCGCATTGGCTAGTCTATGACCATGCCTTGTGGCCAACCTGTTCTAGGTGGACAACCTGTTGCATACCACCTTTATCCAGGAAGTACAACAGTGGCCACAGGGATCAGCCTACAGATTTGCCCTATATGCAACGTTCCATTGCATGGCGAAACCCCATTGATTATGGCCTTCGGCCCACCAATCAAGGACTGGACCCTTATATATAAATATTTTATATATTTCTATTACAATTTAAAAAAATATATATTTAAGGGTTTGCGGACCCTTCTACAGAGATTGCAAACTCTTGCAAGCTCTTGGAAGCTTGTTGGGCCTTCCACAGGGTTCCTGAACTGAGCAGTGCATCTTTGAACCCTGCGGGTTCCCGACAACAGTCCAAGACCCCATGCCTAGGGTGAGCTGAGGCTTAATCAGTGTTTGCAAACCTCAGGACCTCGCTGGGGTCAATGAACCCAGCCCTGGACTTTGTGATCCCTGTGGCATGATCCTCAGGGGCTTATTTACAAGCCCCTTGCGCCACCCGTACGTCACTTTTCCCATGTTAAAAATGACGCAAAAGTGGCGCAAGAGACTTGTAAATAAGCCCCTCCATCTTTATCTTATTTTGACACCAGGGGGTGTACCTCTGCATCTCCCCCTCAGCCGACCCAAGGAGTCAGGATGAGCCCCCCCCCCTAGAGCTGATTTATGTTTTCAGGACTCAAGAATGGTGCTCCATGCTCTGTAATGGCAGCTACAACAAACATTTTTGAGTTGCAGCAAGTTAATGAGAGGCTTTGGGTCCATGGAGTAGAAATGGATGACATGAAATAAAGCTCCCTAACCAAATCACTTTCGTTTATGTTTTCATTGTGAGTCCATGAATGTTTAAAGTCGTCCATGGACTAATGGTCCAACTATCTATTGCTAATCTTTTAACACATTCCGTCCCTCCTTGAAATAATGTTTTAATGCTAATATTTCAAAAACTACAGGACGAATTTACACTAACAAGGAAAGGAACTTCCTTTCACCAGCAGCAGCAGTCTGTCATTTAACTACTTAGTGATCAACTGCAGCTTCATTCAGCACAGAGTTCAAATGAGCACCTAGTCTACAAACATTCAGTATTTATGACAAAAGCAAGGAACACTTGAACGCCACCTTGATGGAATAAATCCTGTAAAATGGAATGCATTTCCTACAGAAGAGGCTGCAGTAAAGGAGCAACATGAGGGGGCTCTTTTCGTCATAGAAATTATGGTTAGTGCTCTAGAAAGCCAAAATCAGGACACATTTTCTGTGAGTTCTCAAATCTTTCTTCCATTTCAGTAAAATATTATGACATAGAAGGTGAAACATGTACTTTCAACACCAGCAGCAGCAACTGCAGCAGCAGCCAGTCTATCATTTATAAACTGCAGCATCACCACAGAGATCTAATGAAAAACTATAGTGCTAACATGTTGTATTCAAGACAAAAGTAACACACTCAACTATTTTATTGGAATAGTAGCTTGTGAATTTAACACCTTTCCTGAGGAGCAGGCTGAGGTAAATGAGCATTGAGATATTAATGCAGGCATGAAATCAGTGGATTAAAAATATGCGGGGAGGTACGGATTTTTTGCAATTTGAGGTATAATGTATTTTTAATAGGCTTAAAATAGTTAAAGAGAGACATGTCTGCATAAATAGAACATCACCTTTCCAAATCTGTTTACTCAAACTACTCACTTTCTCAGTCGCTTAACAGCTCCCTAATTTTAAAATAGTAACATTTTGGTAGACAAATATTTATATCTATATTCACTGAAAAAACAAAGGGTAAACCTTTTTTTGTTTAAACTTTTTATTGATTTTCGCAAGACTGAAACATCACATCAACAATGATTCAGTGCTGACACACATTGTGCAATAAAATCTTGCTTAATAACCAACCCCCAACTCCCCCCGAGTCCCCAATGCCACTCATATTTCCCTGGTTCCACATTGCAATTATGGGTGATCATCATACTTAGGAGTAGTGGTTGAAACATTAGCTGCATCTTCAGAATGACAATAGCCCCCGATCTGCGTGTCTAGTGTTATGTCTTGAGCTCTTTCTCCCCCAGCAGTCTCCCTACCTCGGTTCAGTCTGGATGAAGCTGGACTGGGGTTTGGGATGGACACTCTCCTTCTCCATCCTCCCTTTGGCCCTCTACCATGTTACTGGTCTTTTCCATCTCTCCTGCTTCTTCCATGTTCACATTCCCATCCGTCATTTCACACAGCTCAGTCAGCATCAGTGCCCATTCAGCCAAGTCATCTGCAAATTTCTCATCCCTCCTTACATGTTTCATCCTGACCTCTTCTGCCACTGCCCATCCTGACATATCACGTAGCCAGTCCACATAACTGGGGGTCACAGCACCCAACCGTTTTATGGCAATATGCCTCCCTGCAAGCAATAGGCCTAGTAAAATTAATTTGTGGCTAAGTTTCTTCTTTGCCGGCGCTATAATCAGACCCAATAACACAGCATGTGGTGTGAGCAGTACCTCCCATCCGGCAGCTCTGTTCAAGTTCTCTGTCACCTCCCTCCAGAAGAATGTTATGGCCAGGCAGTGCCAGATCACATGTATACAATCTGCTGCAGCAGTCCTACAGTGAGCACACTGATCCGGCCGGTTCGGGTATATGTTATGTAAGGTCCTGGGTGAAAGATACGCCTGGTGTGTGTAATTATATTGTATCAGTTTAAAGTGCGCGTTGGTGCTCACTGTCTGTTATCCTGCATCCTCCTGTGTAATAAATTGGGCCCCAAAGAAATAAGACTCCCAGAAATTCACAGCCCTCGTCTTTCCGTTTCTGTACTGACATTTCCTCAGCTATTTTTACAAATGGTCTTAGCTCCCACAGGGGCATGTCCCACGTGCATGGGGCCCGTCTCAATTCCTTCGTGACCGTGTGATCCCATATCCAGCACATCTGTCATATGATGAAGGGTATGTCTGACGGCACACACGCACCTCACATGAGCAGTGCAGTGTGAATTTGGTTACCGTAGGATCCTTTCGAGCGCCTTTTTTCCCAGTTTCCGCTGTGTCTAGCCAGTGGACTGCGTGTTGCAGGTGCGCCATCATATGGTATAGTAGAGTTCTAGGCTCGGTATCTCAATTCCACCTCTCTCCCAGGTCTGTTAAAGCATGAGTAGTCCAATCCGTTTCGTCTTGTTGCTCCAAAAAATGTCTACGATCAAGCTATCAAGTTCGGTGAAGTAGCGGTGGGGATCTCATAAAGTGTGTCTTTAACACATACAAAGACCTGGGGAGCACCACCATTTTTACAACCGCTTCTCTGCCCATCAAGCACAGTGGAATGTCTCTCCAAATATGAACCAACGCCTGCAGACCCTCTAGTACCCTGCTCATGTTGAGGTCTAGGAATTTCTAGTCTGTGTAGGCCATCCTGATTCCCAGATATCGGACCCCCTCGGTTCCCCATTGGAGCCCCACCAGCGGGAGCACCTCCATCCGAACCCTAGCTAGTGTTTCCTTTGGAAACAGCTGGGACTTATTGATGTTCACAAAGAGACCCGACACCTCCCCAAAGACCAGCAGGGCGTTCCGGAATATGGGGACCGAGTGCTCCGGGCTTAACATAGGGTAAACCTTTGTTATTGTTAGGAAAACTTTATTCTTTCTATACAAGCCAAACTTAAATTACACAGACATTAGAAATGCTAAATTTAGAGTTATACCTTACATTTATAATTTACGCACCACCTTTAAATTACTATAACTTTATTTATTCTTTCGATACAAACAAAACTTAGACTACACAAAATTTAGAAATCATAAAGTTATAGTTTTAATCCTTTAATTTGTAATTTGAGCAACACCTTCAAATTATTAGAACTCTCACATCTCCATATTCAGTCTATTTAGCTCAGTAGCCACAATACATTAACTATAACTCGCCACTCTACCATGCACTCTGTTCTCACAAATGATGTGATTTGCAATGGTATAAGTGTTGTTGTAAATGCTATGATTTTAGATGGTGTAAATGATATAATATGAAAGGGTATAATCAGTGCATGTAGAAGGCACAAGTAATAGTTAATGTATTGTGGTGGCCGAGTTGAATACACTGTGTATGAACATGCAAGAGTTATAATAATTTGTAGGTGTTGCAGAAATTATGAATTAAAGGTATAAATATAACTTTATAATTTCTACATTTTTTGTAGTTTAGGTCTTGTTTATATAGAAAGAATAAATAAAGTTTTCTAAATATAACAAACGTTTAACCTTTGTTGTTTTTTAGTGAACTTTAATGTTTTATTTTTTTTATAAAAATGGGTTTCAAATTGTAAAGTCCCTTGTCATTGAGTGGAGTGGTTTTAACATGAGTGTAGTACTGTAGAGTGGAGAAAAGTGTTACATTGTGTAGTGTCACAGAATATAGTGTTGTAGAGTAGAGTAGAATGGAGTGGCATAGTGTACAGTGGACTAAAGTGTCATAGAGTGTAGTGGCATGTTGTACAGTGGCATGGAGTGCACTAGAGGGGACAGGTATAACATAGAGTTGAGTAAACTGTTATAAATTGGAGTGGCATCTTGTAGTAGAGTGGAGTTGTGTGCTGTAGAGTGTTAGAAGGTGCCATAGAGTGGAATAATGTTGTACAGTAAAGTGTAGGTGCATGCAGTAGAGAAGAAGGTTGAACAATGTAGTGTAGGGGCATAGAGTGAAGTACAGTGTGGTATAGTGCCACAATGTGTAGTAGAGTCTTGTAGAGTGAAGTTGATTGAGTGGAGTTGCATAAAGTGGATTAGAGTGTGGTAAAGTGAAGTAGTGTAGAGTGGAGTGTTGTAAAGTGCCATAGAGTTGGGTGAAGTGTTGTGCTGTGGAGAAGAGTGGAGTCCAGTGGAGTGGCATAGTGATCAGTGGAGCAGTGTATTGTAGAGTAGAGTCGCGTGGAGTGGATTAGAGTTGACTGGCATAGTACATAGAGGAGTAAAGTGTTGTAGAGTGGAGTGTTGTGTCATACAGTGGAGTGGACTGGCGTGTTGTAGAGTGCTGGAAAGTATTGCAGAGTGGAGCCGAGTAGATAGTGACATAGTGGATCACAGTGTTCTACAGTGGAGTGGCATGGATTAGAGTAGATCGTTGTACAGTATGGTAGCATGGAGTGTTGTAGAGTTGTGTGACATAAATTAGCGTACTGTGGAGCACCATAGTGTGCAGTAGTGGAGTACTGTGGAGCAGAGTGGAGTAGTGTCTCAATCAATCAATCAATTCAATCTTTATTCGGGTATTAAAAGATAAAACAGCCATAAAAGTACATGCAATAAAATACATTTAAGAAAAATAGCACAGTTTGCGATACCAATTATTAAGAGCAATTCCTTTCTAGATTATAGCAAAATGCTTTTCCTTGCATTAATGGATTTCAGAATGAACAGGGCGACATTATAACATGTTAACGGATCCTCTAATGTCACTAAAAATTTCATAGCAATTTTATGGGACCTAATATTGTGGGCAACAAACAGGGGCTTAAGATAAAAACATCTAAAATTACGATAAAAATGACAGAATAATAGAAAGTGCAATGTGCTTTGTTTGCTCTTATTGTCTCACGGACATGGTACCAAATCTGGGGGGCGTGATTTCATTTTAGGGAATGCGACAAAATAATGAGCAATACCACATCTCAATCTCAATAACACAAAACGGTGCTGTACATAGGTCACGTGTGACAGATAATTATTAGCTCCCTCCTTTAACATAAAAGATTTATATCAGGCCACGGTTGGTTTAATTAGCTCCGATTTTGCTCTGAGATCCCGCCTTTGTAACAGGAAGGAGTCTTTGATCTCTTTCTTATTAAAGGACAATATTTTTATAGGGTCCGACCGTACAGATATATTAAACAAGTTCCCAAATGTGGCATTATTATAGGATAACCACAGAATTTTTAGAACATCATCCAAATTTAAACAATCTAAAATAATTTACCTGGTAAAAACTGTCTCTTCCCGTCTCCAAATTGATGCCCATAATACCAATGCCCCAACCATTAAGGTGTCCACTAAAAATTGAAACCCCACCTCATGATGTACGATGGTATTTGATGCAGATGGTGGTAAATACAACAAGCGTTTTAAAAAACAGTTTTCTTCTGTTTGCAGGACCGTACTATTGGTGTAACCCCAAAGGCCTGCCCCATAAAGGGCGGTGCTTACTCATTTGGCTTTATAAATGTTACCATCTCCTTGATTGGTCGGTTTCCTAGTTTGGAAGCAAAATTTAAAAATTCCTTGGTTGGTCCTACTCATATTTGCTCTTGTATTTAAAATATGTTGGGTCCATGTACCATTTCCTGAAAATAAAATACCAAGGTAGCAAAAGGAGTTCACTGTATGTATTGGGGTGCTGTCAATAAAAAAGGTTTTACAAGATTTCTGTTTGGCCCCGCAAATCATGGTGAATGTTTTCGATTTGTTAATTACCATTCTCCTTTGTTTCATAAAATCTGAAAAGCCATCCATCAGACTTTGGAGACCTAATGGGGTCCGTGACAATAGTACTGCGTCGTCCGCATATAACAATATAGGTATCGGACGACCAGCCACCCTCGGAGCGTCAGCCTGTATTGATTGCAAGTGGTTATCAACCCTGTAAATGAAAAGGGAGAATAGGATTGGTGCTAACACGCATCCTTGCCATATACCCCGCCCTACTTTAAATTTAGATGAGCATTCGCCCTGGGGACCAAACCGAACTTGACTAGTTAAGTTCTCATATAGGCAGGAAAGGAGGCCAACAATCGCCCTAGGGGCTCCCATGGAAGTCAGAGTTTGCCAGAGTAAATTATGGTCAACTAAATCAAATGCACTACTCAAGTCGGCAAAGCATAAATACATATTACCTGTCTTTGCCCTGGTATACTTGCCGATAAGTAGCTCCAAATTAATGCATTGTTCAATTGTCCCCAAATGTTTACTGAACCCATACTGCACAGGGGTTAGGATAGAGTACTCCTGGACCCATTCCTCCAGTCTCTTTATTAGAACCCTACTCATAACTTTTAAAGCAGTATCTAGGAGTGAAATGGGGTGATAGTTTTTAGGATCAGTTATGTCCCCTTTCTTGTATATAGGGACAATGATGGATTCGCCCCATGTCTGAGGTATTGTGTCAGGTACAGCTGAGTTAAACACTCTAGTTAAAATAGGTCCCCATAATTTAGGTGCAGATTTAAAAACATCAACTGGGACACCATCAGGGCCTGGTGCCCGTCTCCCAGCACTCTCCTGGATGGCCTGGAGAACTTCTTCGTAAGTAATGTTCAAGGCGTAAGGCCTCCCTCCATAGGACTCCAGGTCAAATCCCCCCAGCGTCTCCCCATTATTACTAAAAATCCCAGTGAAATGTGTCACTCATTTATCTGGGGGAATAAAGGAGCAAAACTCTGGGATTTCATCATTCTTTAGGAATTATGCATTTACTGTATCCCAGAAGAGTTTATTATTCCTAGTTTCTGCTGAGATAATCAGATTTTCCCATGCTTCTTCCTGTAATTTCTTTTTCCGGGCAGATAAGGCTAATTTATACTCTTGTCGTAGGGATTTAATAACCAGTATATCTCGCGATGTTTTAGATAGTGCATACTTTAACACCTGTAATGCTTTGGTGCAAGTAGCATTGAACCATCCCTTTTTATTATTGCCTGGTGTACCAATCTGCCTGGTTAGAAGTGATTTAATAGATGTTGTAATACAGTGGAAGTTTATGATTACTGTATTTGGGGAAATCTCATCCTGAAGACAGTAAGCTATTTCTCGCTGGTTGGACATTATTATTTGCTGCAATATCAGGCATGGGTCGACACCTGCCCACTTTATTCTAATACCATTTTTCCTAAAAGGATTAATATGGTTAGCTAAGTCATATACTTCACTCCTTGAGCCCCAGACCAAAAAAGATAGGGTGAGTAGATTGTGGTCAATAAATATAGAGGGAACAACGCTAGGGTTGCCACACCTGCGTGTAGCCGGGGCAGACACTAGTATATGATCGATGGTAGAATACATATTTCTTCCTATGAATGTTGGAAGTAAATCCCCTTTGGGTCCACAGCCCCCCCCTAAGTAGATGGAAATCATATTTTGAGATCATCCAATTTAGGGCTTCTCCATACTCATTATGGCGGAAATGATCATCTCCCTCACCATCCACATAAGTGAGGCTGCATACCTGGTTATTAGGCATATCACATGCCTGTATATTAAAGTCCCCTGCCCATAACAGAACATAGTTGGTGCTAATTGGGGGCTATAAATATTTCAAGGGCCTGGTCAAGGGCTGTTACCACGTTGGTACGTGTCAAATCAAAGACATTATTATAGAAGTTTACTAGTATCAGGTCTTTCCCTCCTTTTTTACTTAGCCATAATATCTGTGCGTGGGGACCCACTGATGTAGCTTTTTTTACCCTGATGGGAATTTTGTTAGAGATAAGTGTCTGTAAACCCCCTTTTGCTCGGCCTGATTGTGCCCCAATGGCTGTTTAAAAATATGAGGAATATGCTTCTATGTGTACAGGGTTTATACACCAGGTTTCCTGTAAACATATGACATCATAACTAGATATAGTGTTAACCCAGTCAATATTCCCAGCCTTATTTATTAACCCATTCACATTCCAGGTTGCAAGCTCAAACCCTTCCATAGGGGTTTGTCCTACCGGCTCAGTATCAGTTATGCTTGTGGGTATAATATTGGCTCTGAGAGGGTCTTTGCCGGGTACCTCACATACCGCCACTAACTCGGCTACCACAGCTTCAGCTAACCCACCCATAGGAGGTGCCTCTCTTGTATATGGGCAGTCCCTTGGCCATAGCTTGCTTATCTGACTAGCTGTATGAGACATTTTGGGGGTCCCTCTCTGATAACTCTTGGGATCCTCAGCATGATCTTGATAAAAATTAAGTCAGTCATTATCGTTTAGTCTACTCAGCGTCTCATATCTATTGGGCGCTGCAAAATCCAGGACATATTGTGGGAGCAAGCGTGTGATATCCCTCTGTCACTGGGGGTTTGATAGGCCCCTTTGACATTGCTCCAGTCCCCTCAAATGACGGTAAAAGAACCCTAGTGGGAGTATACCCATTGCTTGTCTATCTATAGTTGATACCCCTGTCAATTTATGAATGCTACTAGCGGTTCTCGGGCTACTAAAATTGATTATTACACAATCACCAAACAGATCTTTTTCCAGTGGTCCAATCCACCCCACTCTTCTTGTAACCAGAATTTCCTGCGCTCTACTTGGGGTGAATAAGTGTCTAGAATTAAGCCAATGGACCACCTTGATTTTCAAACATTCCGTTGTTTCCATGACTCCTGTCTTCAATGGGGGGACATTAACTAATACTGCCACATATGGGCAGCTAGCGGGTGGGAAGTTAACGGTGACTAGCTCTTGTACGGACACATTGGTGTTGTGGGTTTCTATATTTATACTTGTTTGGTTTTTGTGTGGGGCATAATTCCTGGTACATTGAATTATGGGCTCCTGTATATTCCTATTCATCAGCCCCTCTTGTTTAGGGTGGTTTAAAGTTTTGACGTGAGGAGATATGCAGCCTGTGTTACTACTCGTACCAGTGGTTGTTATTCGGGCCCCCCGGTCCAATTGCACTTGACTCGGATCAATAACCTTTTTCAGACCCTCCTCCACCTTGTCCAATCTTTCTCTAAGTGGGCTTAATAAATTGCTGATAACAGTTGTTAGTTTATCCCAAAAAGGGGCCCATAATTTGATTCTCTATATTATTAGAGCCAATTCCTTGTCCCCCCCCCAACAGGATAATTTCCTCTGGGTTTCTTGAAACAGCAGATATATCATCTTGTTTCTTCCTTTTACGTTTGGCTGCAGGCTTACGGGTTGTGTTAGAAGTTTTTGCTGCTTGTAAAGTTAATGGTCCTGAGACATTGGGAGGGGGGCCCTGATCTGGGACAGTTAATGTCAGTGTTTGGCCCAGAACTTCAAAGATTTTGCCTTTTTCGAAAACAACCTAAATTGGAATTCGAAAACAGAATTTTTGTTTTATTTTTACACTTCTGCTCTCACTGAGCATTATGGCTTTCGGCAAGCTCAGTTGGTCTTACAGTGTATTGACTTTTTAGAGGACTTATAGAGCTTTTTCACGGTTACACCTTTTTCACATATACTATGGGGCATATTAGCAAGACCCACGTTAAAATTATCGCCGTTTTAGCGGCAGGAAACTGCCGCTAAAACGGCGATAATGGGCTTGCTAATTTGCGTTATAGAATTCAATAGAAGCCCATGTTAGATGTGCAGGACATCTAACCTGGGCTTCTATTGGAATTCCATAACGCATATTAGCAAGCTCATTATCGCCGTTTTAGCGGCAGTTTCCTGCCGCTAAAACGGCGATAATTTTAACGTGGGTCTTGCTAATATGCCCCTATATTTTTAGTTGTTTTTAAACTCATATTTTTTTGCAATGTTTTATTGCTTTTTTAACAGGCATATTTTAGCATTTATTAAATGTCGTCCAGTCGGATGAGGAGTGGGTGTTATGTACCCCAATATACACCTAGGTAGTTACATGAACTTTGGCCTACATCTGTCCTACCATTGTTCTGCATAACGGGTCTGGCGCTGACCTTTTACCTAGTTAGGTGCTACATGACTGTTGTGTGGTTTTCTCCGAAAACTTGCCTCATGTATTATGCATGAGGATTCTCAGTATCACAGCAGGATTACCATCTTCTGCATAATAACTCTGTATAAGGGTCACCTCTATCGTCATCCTTGCCCGACATGCCCATATATAAGCACTACATCTTTAGTGGCAAACCAGAGGAGAAAAAGACTTCCATGCTGACACACAGATGCGAGATGCTGAGGTTCCCGCACGCAGACACTTCAGCACGCAGTGGTCTGACATCCCTCGCGGGGTGTCCTTCTTGAGACCAAGACGGGGTCCTTCGCTCTCCCACATCAGGTAATGGGGTTTGCTCTATCCTAAGGGGATTCTTGACTATACAACTACATTCATGCTATGTACACTTAGGTACATCTAGTTAGGGCTTGCATTGTAGGAGTGCGCATTTTATTGTTATGTATCTATATGCCTGCATATATTCATTGTTTTAGCACTATGGTAGAATTCTACCTTTTCTTTACCCTGATGGGGCTCATAATTGTATACATCTGTTTCTGTCTACTGGTTGCTGCAGCACACGTATTTTATACTAGAATGACGCTGGTTCATTAACTGCTTATTGAAAATCTTCCCACCATTTATTCTGCATATCTCTCTGAGACAAAGTGAGCACAAGTGACTGAGTGAAATGTATTGTACTGTTTCCACGATCCCTGAGGGGTCAGGGTTGTCATGTTCAATGGTTGCCAGAAACTATTCGCTCCTTGGTTAGAGGGGTTCATAGTGAGCTAGCTAGTGTACAGACTAACATATCCTTTGGGGGTGTCTGGAATCAGTCTGGACACCAATCCCTTAGTTTATGTTGTCTAAACGTGCAGATCCTATATAGATTTGTAGGAACTACACAACACCTGGATGACTTACAGATACTGGATCCAACACAGCTGAAAAATATGCCACGGGGCACATTAAACCACATTAAACAGTGTAAGAACCGAAAGGACAGGCGTAAAAAATTGCTAAATTGTAATCTGACATCCTAAGCGTGGGTGCATGACATAAACTCTCTTTCAGTTTTTAAATGCCTCAATGTATTCTTCACCAAATGGTACCGGATCTTGAACATCATTACATGTCAGCCTTACTAAAGGCTTTGCAAACAAGGAAAGGTTTGGAATCCACTGATGACAGTACCCAACAATTCCAAGAAACATATGCACCTCTGACTGGGTGGTAAACTGCTCAGTTTCAAAATTGCAGAAATGCGTTCTTTTGAGATTTGTTCCATACCCTTTTCAATAAGGTGTCCAAAATAGATGACTTGCTTTTTACAATACTGCATTTTAGTTATTGAAATGTATGTCCATTCTCAGCTAGATGTCTCAACGAGGCAACTGTATCAAGTTTACATTCCTCTTTTGTCTTAGATGTGACCAATCAGTTGCCAATATATTGCACCAAACTGAATTGCATTGCAGCTTTAAACTCTCTAGATCTTTCTTCAAAATTTGGCTAAAACACAAGGGACTTTCTGTGTAGCCTTGTGGAATCCAATACCACAGAGAACTTTATTCAAAAATTGAAACGCAAAAAGGTATTTCAATTCCTAATGCAAAGGAATTGAGAAGAATGCTTGGCATAAGTCGATGACTGTATACAATTCTATCATTTATGGAATCTGAAACAAAATCACTGCTGGATTTGGTGCCACTGGACAACCTGGAACAACAATCTTATTACTCTTTTGGAGATCATACACAATTCTCCATTTTCCAATCAGCTTTTTAATTCCCATCACAGGAGAGCTACATGCACTACCTAGTACCTCCCTTAGGATTTCCTACTCAATAATTTTTTTCAATCACTCGCTTCATTCCCTCTTCTGCTTCTTTTGTAAGTCTGTATTGCCCTGTTCTAGTAAATATTGCATCTGATTTGACTTTCATTTTGACTTGGTTTGCTCATTTAATCAGTCCAATCACTTTTCCAGTATGTTTTAAATCCAGAGGCAGGTTTTCTTCAGTCAAAACTGGGAAAAACTCATCTCTCGATTCTTGTGAATTTATTTTGAGCATAGAATCCTCATCTTGTATTTCAATTGCAACACTACCCAGTATAACATAATTCACACAATTCATTTTGCAGGGCAAGGCCCTTCCCAACAAGTACACAAAACTTGAATCGCACAAAATAAATTAGTGTCTAGTTTCCATCTGCCCAATTTTAAGTGCAACATCTGCTGTAATCTGAATAACAATTTGTTTATTACTGATCCCTATAACTTGGACTTCTCTGTGTGTGAGGGCCAGATTTTGAACGTCCACAGAATGAGCTGTCAAAATGATAACCCCCATATCAATCAAAAATGAAACTGGATGGCCATTGACTTCTCTGTCAACATATGGGCCACTTTGGTCTACCTAAAGGACGGCTCCCAGTATGCAATACTCCTCCCCCCTCATGCACCGTCATTGTGAACTTCTTCCTGCCAACTCATCATTCAGAATCAATGGACTCTGCTGGTACTCTGCATTATATTGCATCTTATCCATCATGTTTTGCTGCATCACTGGGGCTGTAGGGATTGACATTCCAAATGATTTCTGACTCTGCACAGTCTGTTCAGAATTTCACATATCCTGGACCATCACATTATTTCTCTGCATCTGTGAAATGTGTCCTTCATTTCCCTAAATCCTGTTAGGATGTTGATGGTGTTCACTTTTCCAGTGCTCAATATTCCCACAGAAGTGACAAGCTGTATTCTTTTTCGTCATTTCAACACTCATATTCATACCATCACCTCTACCACCACCTTGCATATGCATTTGATTAATTTCATTCATACCAGTATGAACAAAATTCATATTTGAACCCATTTGACTCCAAGATGCTTTTTCCAATTGCTTTGTTTCGGCAACCATTAGCTTCTCCTTGATCCTTTTCTGTTTCATTTCAAGATATTAATTAATATATTTTGGCAGTTTCAAAATCTCATCTATGCTCTTTGTTTGGCAATATATCTCATTCTGCTAAATGTGATTACTATTTCAATTCAATTAAAAATTCTTTATTCGGTCAAGTAAAATAGACCATAAAAGCACATGATATCGAATACAAATTCCACAATATAGCAACAATAAAAAAATGCAAATTTCCATTGATTTAAAAGCACTTAAAAATGCAGTTGCATCAGCACAATTTCGGTCGCCGAATTCATCATAAAACCAAGTTTAAAAAGAAACACAAAACACAAACACGCACATGGGCACGCTCACAGACATATAATTATCAGATAAAATAGGAAAACAAAAAGCACTTTTAGGGTCCTCCATGTGACCCTAGCTGATATTGACAAAAAAATAAAGTAATGCCTCGATCTAGTGCCGTCTAACCATATAGGGGGGTCAATACATACAAAATTAGCTATCCATAGTTTTCCTAACCCAAATATCAGCTTTCAAAAAAACACACACGGAATAAGAAATTTCTTGTAAGCTTAAAAACTGTAAGTGTAGCAAGGTTACTCCACACTGTCGCAAGCCTACTTTGCATAGCAAAGGCTGAATAAACAGCTTGCGTGCAGAACTGTACAAATTACAGAAAAACATAAAGTGCAAAAGTGATTGTGCAGATTGATTATCACAGGGGCAGAGTGAGTCTGCGTTATCAGTAATATCGGGGGATTTTTAAAAAACAGTAACCAATAAATGGATCCTGTCCTGAAACGGAAAAGAAGTGATCCCTCCCATCTTGTAAGGGCTAAGGACAGGTACACCGGAGGTAGGCCAGGTAGTAATGATCTGTAATAGGTTAAGACTGAGGATTTTGCTACCTCAGTGTTTGTTCTTAGATCTGCACTATATTCTATATATGCTACTTTCAACTATGCCTTTGCATGTTATGGAATACTATTAGGTTCGGAGAACCAGGCAGACAGGCCCAAGGTTCCGAAAGTGTTCAGAATATACCTTAACCAAGGGATCGAGAGGGCCTTTTCGTGCGCAAGACAATCAAGTATGATGTACCTGCATAATTTTGCCGGTGGATTCATCCACACACTGACCGACGGTAGGAGTGGCGCCACGTGTACTTTGTCTGATATATAGGCCTGATTCAAACCGGAATGTATAATAAAGCTGGAGGTGGTAAACACAACAGCCACCAAAATAAAGCAGTTTTCCTCAGACTGGAGGCCAGCACATTTGTTAAAACCCCAGACACCCGCTCCGAAAGTGGCTGTACTGATGGACTGAGAGTTATATACAATCAGGGGAAGAAAAACAGACCCTCTAGTCCCTGCTCTTAAAAGATTACAGACAGCCCCTGCAGTTCTGCAAAGCCTTTGGCTGGCCTGTGCCAGATGGGGATTCCAAGATCCTGATGAACTAAAGGTTAAACCTAGGTAACACAAGTTATCCATGGCCATTAGGTCTTTCCCATTGAGGTTGATTTTATTCAGCCTTATCTTTCCTGGTCCACAGGACATGATGTGCGAGTTTGTATAGTTGGTTTTCAGGTTCAAGTCTGACATGAAAGAGGAGAAAAGCTCCACCTGTAACCTCAGTGCGTTTGGGGTATGGGCAAACAGTACTGTGTCGTTGGCATAAAGTAACGCAGGAATTGGAGTACCTGCTATTCTAGGAATATCTGAGGGGCGGGAAGTTAAGGGGGCTGTTAGTCCATTTATATATAATATGAATAAAAGAGGAACCAATATACAACTCTGCCGCACTCCGCTCCTCAAGGGAAAAGCAGCAGGAGGCTCACCATAGGAGTTTAAGCGCACTCTGGCCGACAGATCTAAGTGTAGTGAAAATAAATATTGATGAATGAGGGTTCCACTCCTTGGTCCAACAACATTATCCATATCTTGTTTCTGTCCACTGCATCAAAAGCAGTGGACAGATCCATAAAGGCGAGATAAATGGGAGAACACCTGGCATTTGTTTACTTAGAGAATATTAAAGCCAGGTTCAGACACTGTTCGTCTGTGCCTAATTTCGAGCGGAAACCAAATTGGAAGGGGGAGAGAATGCCCTTATCCACCACCCAGTTAGCTAAGTGATCATGAATGACTCTGCCGATAATTTTGACCGTACTGTCAATAAGTGTTATAGGGCGATAACACTTTGGGGACAATCGATTGCCCTTTTTAAATAGCGGCACGATTGTTCCAGAAGTCAAGGAAGAGGGAATGTTTGTATTTAGACCAGAGTTGAACATATTACTAATAAGGGGGCCCCAGATCTTAGACATGGATTTCACAAGATCCATAGGTATCCCGTCTGGGCCTGGTGCTTTCCCTCCCTTACTCTGATGAGTAGCTAATTTGGCTTTGTGCAATGTTGTTAACAAAGGTGGAGAACTCTCTAATCTGTTGTGTAGATGAGATAGCGTACTAGAGTCTTATACAATGGCATAAATAGAACAGAAATGATTGACCCAATCTGAGCCTAAAATGTTATTTTGTAGGGGGGAGGTTTAATAGGGGAATTTCTAGATTTAATTATTTTCACTAAGTCCTGTCATAAGGTTTCTGCACATACAGAGCTATGCACAGGATAATAGGACCTCGGAATATAGTGGTGAGCCAACCATAAACCTTAGCACCCAAAACCCCAACCCAACTAGCCTTAGCGTCCCATTAGCACCAATGTACCAATGCTTAGACAACCCAGAACACGGTATCTCTCTCTCAGGACTCGCAGAGTCAAGAACACTCTTTCGTCACATTCGTACCTGTCCACAACATGCGTATGAAGAGACACTGTATAGGTTAAAATGTTTATTTCAACTTACGTGCTCTAAGATATAGTACACGTGTCAGTACTAGTAGCATAATACATAATAACAATATAATCAGCATAGTTACTACTCCATAAAATACGAACGGGGAAAGCATCTCATAAAGCAGTGGATATATGTCTAACTAACATTACCACCCTCCCCGTGCTGGAAGCCAGTTTATTATAATAATAGAAGACCTTTGGGCTTTGACTAGCGAACCCCCATACCTCAGTCCCTTGATGCAAGACTACATCAGCAAACAATCACAGCTCCTCTCACTGGAAAAGTCGTCTCCAAGTGCTCTCTTAGAGCAAGCAAACGCATTATTAAAAGCACACTAATTTCTCGATGGCAGCTGTACAAGTGTTATGTCTAGGTGCGAGGGACGGGCCAAATCAGTATAAACCAGGGGGTTGTTATTCGACCTTGTAACTGTTGTTCAGACTGAGCCCAAAAGGGAACAGGAGAAAAGGTGAGCAACAGAATATGCAGACTGTTGCAGAATCACTTGGCAATAACAAAGGGCGAAAGAACAACATCCAATAATAACGTGCGCAATAGTCATCATGGCATCCAGGCCTGCGGAACATGGTCAGACCATCCAGGAGGCCATGATCCACAAGACACCCTCCCCTGGACAGTCCATCGGCCGAAACAAAAACGAAGACAGAGTTCCAAACACCTGAGCAGAATTGAGGCTGTCTACTGAGAACTAACGGCAAGTCAATCAATCCAAAAATGTGAATGAGCAGAAAAACGCTATACCGTCCAACAGGACATCATTGGAATCGTCAAAAAATGTAGACGCCATCCAGTCCAACAGGTCAAAGCTGCAGGAATGTTCTTCAGAGTATGGAGCATCCAAAAGCAATGCGGGACAGCTTGCGTGATATTCAATGTAACTTTGTTGTAGGAGGTCCTGAGCAGCCGCCCAGATATCCCATTGTGCCAAAATCCCCAGTGCAGCCGCACGCATCATAAAACCAGCAGCGGAACAGTCCCGTTCATGGGCCTCTAAGGGACCCACCAACCGAACAAAATCCGGTACCGACAATGACGAATTGGAGAGGCAATAATCCATGGTCCATGTAAACGGACATCGGATGCAAGACATCACAGGTTGCACGCAAGTGAAATACGCAAAGCGAAAGGAAAGGGTGTAGGACACACTGATAGTTGCCAAGGGCAGAACATCGAAGCCAACCAGGAGTCGCTCACGGAGCAGCTGGAGGCGTTCGGGATCGAGAAGGGCCCAGTGGAGTGCAGCCATTGCGCAGAAAACAGACCAACAGCAAGACACCGGCCGCCAAAGCGAGGATTAATGGAAATCCACCAAAGACGCTAGAAAAAATGGAATGAATGAATGCCGGTATCACACCGAAAACAGTTTGAAAGGTGGACACGAGGCCAGACCCCACAACCTTAAAAAAGTGCACCAGACCCTCGGTGTTTGATGCGTTAAAAATACGATGAATTAACTCCCCAAAATGTTGGGGGAGGTCAGTGTTCAAAAGGGCCTGTATTTCACTGTGGGTGCTCGCCACCTGGAGAATGAATGTCTCCCGGGCGGATGTGAGCATAACCTCCTCATTCAATAATAGGGCCTTTATTCTGCTCAACTTATTGAAATCTGCCTCCATGGTAGGAATGGAAGGCCAAATAGAGCTATCAACGATGTCGTGAGGGGGAGGAAAAAGCACATTCTTGCAGCAGACAACTCTGTGCGAGACTGTAACAATATACGGAATGCCGGCCTGCAGGCCGCAACAATTTTCGTTATTTAAAAGCAAATAGCTACCGTTGGTAAGCAAAGTAAAAGTAGGAGAAATAGCAGGAGCAGGAATACCCTTCAGGACACATGCAAGATTTGGAACTGAAACGCTACAAGCCCCGTGCAATTTAATATGTTTACAAATAAGCGAATGACCCACAGTTGAATCACAAGACTCCCCCGTGAGAAATACTTCCTTGCCATCTCTAAGGCATTTATACATGAAAGGCAAGGACCAAAGTTCATGCAGGAAAGCACCACCCAAAGGCTGGAAACGGCCCACAGGATAATGCTTCATGCACGAACTGAACTCAAATAGGGAAAAAGGTAAAGCTATAACCCCATGAACTAGCCATACCGCAGAATCTAGTTCTGCTACTGAGAACGGTAAAGGATCCACTTTTTCAATATGTAACAAAGTGTAAGATGCATCTTTCATGGACATGAACTGCTGTTTGTTAGTCAAATTAAAAGGCAGAAAGAGGGCAGTGGTGTTTAACAAATTCCAAGGAACTTTACCCAACTTAAGAGTTTGCAAAGTCCATGCAAACTGCATCACTGAGCGCAACTGATTCTGACCATGATACAACATAGAGACATCATCTTGTACAATATCAACAACAGAGGATACAATATTGTCTAATGTGTAAATGCGGGAAGACAGGGTATTTATACTATTGTCAACAACAGCAAGCACCTTTTCCAAATTTGCTTGGTCTATTTCTCTAAGACGGGAAGCAGCTTCCATTTGTGACAGCTTCCAGAGCTCATTATACGCTTCATAAATGAATCTCTTCGGTCGGGGACCACGAGGTCCCAAGATAAAGTCAGATAAGTCAATAGTGCCTGATAGGAGGGATAAATGGTTCTTAACAGAGTCTAAGGACGAATGTTGTAACCATTGTTTACATAATTTACCAACTGAATACGTGGTCACAGTACGAGTTTCAGTAAATCTCGGATCAGGCTTGTCCTGTATGTAGCCAGGAACTGTGCCATGAAAACGCAGTTGGCATGCATTAGATGATATGGGCCATGCCAACCAGGGTGACTGTATCAGTGCAGAAACGTTAAAGGAATTATTCTGAAACTGAGCCTGTAACGCCATAAGGGACATATTAAAATGCAAACTATCATTTGGCAGACTCGACAAGGATGGGATGGTTGGCGCATTTAGTTGTTTAACGGTAGCCAACCCCCAACACGTGGTCTGATAAATGGAAGCATTTAAAAATAGAATTTGGGCTGGGATAAGGCAAGCACGGTGCAAGGCCTCAGTGCCTTGCACCTGCCATGGCTTCGAACCCCAAATTGATTTCAAATTCACTGTGTCTTTCCAATATTCATAACCACCCACTGCCAAGGCGCTCAAAAAGGAACCCGAATATAATAATTTAGTATGGGTCAACATTATTTTCTGAGTCAATGGAGTTTTTAATTTAAAATAATATGACCCAGGGTTCGATCGATTAAAATCAGTAAAATAGGTGAATTTATTTCGAAGAGTTTGGGAACTACCTGGTATGGGGTTTGGACAATGTTCCCATTGGGTGTAAGTAACAGGGCCACGTAGTGCACTCGGTTTGTGGAGAAAATGATTGCCCCAATGCTGGTAGCAATACAAATCGGCATAATTCGCAGAATTCATATACAAGTCCTCAGCATTAAAGGAAGCATAATATTTTAAATCAGCAAACAATGCTTCAACGGCATGCACATCCCAATCATCAGAATGAATATTACTTTTTACTACATCACCCATCGAGACTCGAAGGACATTTGGTACATTAATAATTTCCGTCGGGCCATGGATTTGAAAGTTTACCGCATCCCATACGATGCCATCTGCAACTGGAAACGCTGAAATGTTCACAAATGTGTGGTCACGCTTCATGATGTGTGAAGAGGAATGTGGAGCCAAAGTCCCAGCCACACTGTTCACAGCAGAGCGTTCAGGTAAATAGTGACCATTGATGAGTAGAAAAAACACCGTGACAAAGCCAATGGACATGAACAAAAAAACCAAGAAAAGTACCATCCAAATATATGTCCAAGGTGGAATCAAAAAATTGTCTCTGAACCATGATACAAAAAGACTAAACTTGGACGGGGCCTTTGATGAGTTGGAATCCGAGTCAAAGGAATAACGTGTCGGGCTCAGTGGCGTTGTTGGTTGGTGTGCCACCGACTCTGTGGCGGGATAAGTATATTCGTCCTCATCAATGCAGGGGGATGCAGGGGGTTCAAATATATTTTCAGGCAAATCGACCATCTCCATGGTAACATCAGTGACTGTTCGTGCAGGCGTGCCGCGGATACATGTCCGATAAATGGCAGGACAAGAGACCGCTGGTGTGACACTATTCAGGATCGGCCAGATGTTGTAGCTTGACATTTTCTACTGAGATGTATCTGTTTTCCTTGCGACCGGGAAGCGGTGGTAAGATGACTGTACGTGTTCCCTTCAAGCCCAGGACTGGAACCGGTGCACGAAAAGAGGGGCCGAATTCTTTTTGTTCTCCACCTTCTCTCGTACCAGGTCGCCAATCTTCGGAAGCCAGCCGGCAACCGGAATCTGCAAAGCAGGGTCTGTGGCTGAAGGCAAATGTGCAATTGCAAGTTTGTCTCGGGCTTCTTGTAAGTCCTGTAACATAGTAGAATGGTTATCTACATCAAACTTGGCGGATTGCGCCGCCATGTCTAGACCATCAAGGTCAGGCACAAACATTCGTATGCCAAAGAGCATTTCGTAAGGGGTCCGCCCACCCAGAGGCCTTCTAGGGAGATTATTAAGTGCACGTTGAACAGTATACAAGTGGGCCAGCCAGTTCCTGCCAGTACCTATAACTCTAGCTGTCAAGGATTGCTTTAAGTCACGGTTCATTCGTTCAACGATAGAGTTGCCCTCAGGCCTATACGGAGACGAAAATTTCACCCGCACCCCTAAGGAGCCCATTGCGTCCTTGTAAGCCTTAGAGGCAAACGCCGGACCTTGGTCAGAATGGAAGGTGCCGCATGCAAAAATTCCCACAAAGACTCGCAAATCCCTAATGACATTTCGTGCGTCAGCACTCCGTTGTGGCCAGACCCAGATGAACCGTGTGCACGAGTCCACTGCCACTAAGATATATTTATAGGCAGTGTCTGAAGAAAATGGACCGCAGTGATCCAAGTAAACACACCCAAAGGGTCTGTTCGAAATTGCAAGCGAGGTCTGCGGTGGTCTTGTGACTGTCGAAGGCTTGATCTGTTGACAAACGTCACAGGAAAGCACATAAGTACGTGTATCTTTGTATAAACCACGCCACCAGTAACGCTGCTGCAAAATGGAAATTGTCGCTGACACACCAGCATGCGCCGAAGCCATGCCTTCGTGTGCTGCTGCCATCAAGGAAAGTCTGCGGTCCGCGTTGGGGATCAGCCGAACCCCAACGTTAGGTATTGTTACATAAGGAGCCTGATCGGGACCTATCTGGTAAGAATATTTAGAAGGGAAACCTCTAGGGTAATTAATTCCTTCTTTTGTTGCAGCAATAGCTGCCAAGATATCAGTGTCTATTCTAGACATGGATCTAGTAACTGCTGCTACTGAACACGTGAGTACTGCTGATCTGGCAGCTTCATCTGCCAGACTGTTACCAACAGCGTGTGCGCCCACCCGCTGATGGCCTAGGGTGTGAACCACCTGTGTGAGTGGCAGACGTCTTTGTAATTCTGCCACCCTAACCCAAAGCATTTTATGCTTGATTGTGTTGCCTTTAGCGTCTCTATAGTCATTTTGCGACCAAAAGAACAGATTGTCATTGTATGATTGAACACAGTAGTAAGAATCGCACACGATTAAAGTGGTCACATCAGGATTTACGAACTCAAGCGCAAGCACCAAGGCACGCAACTCGGCCAATTGTGCGGTACTGTCCCCGAGTGCCTGTGTATGCACCACAGTGGATTTGAACTTTCCGTTCACAAACGTACCTGCAACAATGGCACATGCGGCTGAATAAGCATGCTTGGAACCCGTGGCCGGTTGTGCCGAACCATCGGTGTAGATTACACAGTCGTAATCCTCAAGCGGCAATAAGGACAAAGGAGGAGGATGAATGAATTCATACTGTAAAAACTCCTGAGTCTGGAGAGAAGAGTCGAAAATGTAAGTGACATCCGGAGATGTCAACGATGTTGCCCATTGAATCCAACGGGGGTGCAAGGCTTTAGAGTTCGGAACACTTGCTTTAGTCACTGCCTCTAGGGCAGGATAGGGTGTCACCACCAGAATGCGTTTTCCCTGTGCCAGTGCGCGCTCCTTCAGGATCGCCATTTGCACTGCTGTTAGCACTTTCTCCACAGATGAGAACCGCATTTCTGCAGAGGTGTATAGATGTGACTTGTATGCGATAGGTACTGTGTCTCCTTCATTAAAGGTTAAATACGTGAAGCCCACTGCCCCTGGAATGATTCTAATCACCAAGTTTGTGTGGTTATCACGCGTCAAAAGGTATTTAGACTCAAGAAGGTCTTTCTGCAGTGATTGCAGAATGGAGGTATGCTCCGGAAGCCAGCAAGACTTCGAAAAAGTAGGCTGTATCAAGGCATACAGTGGCTTGATACGCTGGGCATATTCGGGAATGTATGTACGTCCGAAATTCAGAAAACCCAGCAAAGACTGAAGCTTCTTCAGATTTGTAGGAGGGCACAGAAGTGCACATTTCTCCAGAAAATGGGGGCTAAACCCTTACCTTCATTGTTGAGCTCATAGCCCAAGAACAAAACGGTAAACTCAGCAATATGGGATTTTGCAAAGTTAATTTTGTATCCCTGAACCGCAAATTCAAGAATAATGCGGTCCACTCGCGTCAGATGCGGAAACAATTCATCGTCTGTCAGATAAATGTCATCCACATACGAACAGGCGTCTGGATCTATGCCGTCTAATAAAGAGACAACACGAGCGGCAAACACTCCTGGACTATTTTTGTACCCCATAGGAAGACGCCTGAATTTGAACATTTTACCACCGGAAGTAAAGGCACACCATTGGCCACTCTCCGGGGCTAAGTTGTGCGTGTAGAATCCATTTGAAAGGTCAAGGGTCGTTTTGTATTTTTTACGAACAAGACTGTCTACAAGCGCAGAACTATGGGTATTTTGCACCGCAAAGGTCCGACAATGAGAGTTCAAATGCCGGTAATCCAATACTAAACGGTACGATCCATCGGGTTTAGAAACCGCGAAAAGGGGATTGTTCATAGGTGATACACAGGGTTCAATTACTCCCTGATATTCCAACTGTGTCAGAATTTCGGAAACGGGGCCTTTGGCTTCACGTTTTATGGGATATTGGGGTTGTGGCTGCGGCAACGATCGCAAAGGTATTTCATGGGGGGAGATTCTTCGTCCCAACCCACGTGATTGCGGAATAACGCTGGAGCCAGGGACACAGCCCATTCTGCTGCAAGAGCCTTTGCTTTGTCCTTTGGGACATGTCTAGAAAAGCTCGGAAGGATTACCTCCTCCCCTTTACGCGCAGTAAGTACGAATGGGGGTGGCCAATCCGCCTCTGCTAATAAAATATCATATGAAGAGGTCAGATTTTCCCAAAAAATACCTTTAATTACTCGCTGTATATCACCTTCAATTTGGAGGACAATATTAAATAGTCTGTCAGGGGGTGCCACTCTGGTGTCTGCTGTTTCAACAGTAATGAATGTTTCAGTTGCTGTCGTCTCCATATGAGGACGTAGCGCCTCCCGCACTATGGTTACTTCCGCGGCGCTGTCTAGGAGGGTTACTGCCCACGTCCAATTCAGGAGTCTCGTTCTCACCGTTTGTGGCATATTTAGCTGTTACAGCGGCAACTTTGTTCTTCTGAAATTGTGGTCGAAAACGTTGAGCGTCTTCTTCTTTTCCTCTGACTTGTTGTCGAGGCTGGTCTCGTCCCTGTGGGGCCTCACGGGCCCTTCCTCTATCCTGGCGGTCACCTCCACCGGCCTGTGACGAAGTCTGTGCCTGTAAAGAACGAGGAGAACGCGTATCAGGGATCTGAAACCTATCCGGAGACTTAATTCTCGCTCTATCGCGTAAATCATAAGTACGTTCAGAAGAAACTGAAACCGGGGATGCGCCTCGCGATCCCGGCTTTGTCTGTTGCTTACCCTGTTTTTTCAGCCTCCAGCTCTTTTTAGTGAAGACTGGTTTCTCATCTTTCTCAGATTGAGATTTGGTTTGTTGCTGTTGTGGTTGCGATTGTGTTTGCTGTTTAGCAAAAGGCTTGTTACCCAGGCTGTTTCTACCAATAGTTTTGTAAGCCTGGGTAATAATTTTCGGTAATTCGCGAGGCTTGTCCAATTCTGGGACCAAAGCCAAAGCGTTCGCTACTTGAAAGTTCACTGCATCGCCCTTGACATTCGCAAGGATCAGTTCAGCTACTACTTCAAACACTCCCACTAGTCTCATCCCTAATTCCACCGCCGCTTCAGGGCCGTGTTCATCCTGTACTTTTTTAATTACAGAGGGGAGAACTGTCATGGAAGGCGTACCAAAACATTTAGAATATACTGCTGCGAATACTCTACCCCAGTTGTCACATGCTGTCAACTCGGGAATTAAGTCTTTTGGCAAACTAATCGTCAAAATACGATGTTTATCCACTGGAGATGTATGTGGAAAAACTGCCTCCAACTGATCAAATTTTTCTGCAAGCCAATAAGGGAAATCATCCTTATGTTGTGGACGTTTGCCCATCACAGAGTTCACCATGACAGGACTTATGGTTACTCCGGCTGCACCAGCTGGATGGCCGGCAACTCCAGGAGGGGCTCCCTGGATGTTGCCTGTAACATATTGCACTAAGGCTCGATGCACTCGTACTAAAGCCGAATACATGTTACGCAATTCCGCGACTGGTATCGTCATATATCGCGGATGTGGGGTGTACCCGGCCAAAACAGGCCAAGTGGCCCCATCAATAGATAAGGGGCCTAAACGAACCGTGGTAGTCGGTTGTGGAAGGGCGCCATTAAACCAAACACGGTGTTGCCAAGCCGTGAGCGGTACCTCAAGACAAGAATAAGGTATATAATTATTAGGAACTGCGGTGGCTGTATATTCATGGAACAAATCGTCAGTCCCATCCACTGCAGGAAAAGTTACCCATGAGTAGAACACCTCAAAGTGGTAAGCCGGATCGGCTTGTACCACAAAGATCAGTTCGACTCCAGCATCTGGCACTCCATACGCCCGTAAGTGTGTTCGGAGTGCTCCGCGGCTATGCGCCGCAATTTGAACAGCCATTTACGGCTAAAATACTTCGACAAACTAACAGGAGGCAGCACAAGTAGGGTTTTAATCAAGAAAAACCTTTTCTAATAACTTCAAGCTTGAAAGAACCTACAATAACTGTAATATAGGAGGTATCACCATCACACACGCTTCCGGAAGCGTACGTGAGGGTTGTGTGGACAAGCACAAGTACTACTCAAGCGTCTCGCAAGTAAGCTGCCCCACTTGTTGGTCGCGCCATGTCATAAGGTTTCTGCACATACAGAGCTATGCACAGGATAATAGGACCTCGGAATATAGTGGTGAGCCAACCATAAACCTTAGCACCCAAAACCCCAACCCAACTAGCCTTAGCGTCCCATTAGCACCAATGTACCAATGCTTAGACAACCCAGAACACGGTATCTCTCTCTCAGGACTCGCAGAGTCAAGAACACTCTTTCGTCACATTCGTACCTGTCCACAACATGCGTATGAAGAGACACTGTATAGGTTAAAATGTTTATTTCAACTTACGTGCTCTAAGATACAGTACACGTGTCAGTACTAGTAGCATAATACATAATAACAATATAATCAGCATAGTTACTACTCCATAAAATACGAACGGGGAAAGCATCTCATAAAGCAGTGGATATATGTCTAACTAACATTACCACCCTCCCCGTGCTGGAAGCCAGTTTATTATAATAATAGAAGACCTTTGGGCTTTGACTAGCGAACCCCCATACCTCAGTCCCTTGATGCAAGACTACATCAGCAAACAATCACAGCTCCTCTCACTGGAAAAGTCGTCTCCAAGTGCTCTCTTAGAGCAAGCAAACGCATTATTAAAAGCACACTAATTTCTCGATGGCAGCTGTACAAGTGTTATGTCTAGGTGCGAGGGACGGGCCAAATCAGTATAAACCAGGGGGTTGTTATTCGACCTTGTAACTGTTGTTCAGACTGAGCCCAAAAGGGAACAGGAGAAAAGGTGAGCAACAGAATATGCAGACTGTTGCAGAATCACTTGGCAATAACAAAGGGCGAAAGAACAACATCCAATAATAACGTGCGCAATAGTCATCATGGCATCCAGGCCTGCGGAACATGGTCAGACCATCCAGGAGGCCATGATCCACAAGACAGTCCCAAAAGGACTTACTGTCCATTTCGAGAGCTGCATTTTCTAGTATCTGCCAGTCCCATTTGTGGAGTTCTCTTTTCCTGTTTGAGAGCACAGTTTTATATTCTCTCCTAGCCAAGCAGATCGCACTCCTATCCCTGAGCTGCACATTAAGGGCCTTCGTCAGCTTGCGATTAGCCTTTGAGCAAGTCTCATTAAACCATCTGGGTTCCCTGTTTTGTAGGTTAATTGGCTTAAGCATGGACTTTCTAATAACCTTTGTTGGTCGATAATAATACAGACCCACTGTCTCTTACCCAATCTCAGCTAGGCAGTTGAGGAAAACTCCTAAGTGGGTTTTAAGGAGAATTGAAAGAGGTTCTAGGGGCTTTTTTAGGTGCCAGACTAGTCTTAGGCTGTCCCAAGAGTGCTGTGTGATGGATATTAGGTTACCATTGCAAGCGAGTCCCTGATTCGGTAAAAGCATATTGGAGCATAGGGCACTGTGGTCACCCCACTCTGTCAGTAGGATCTCCCCTTTATAAAACCAAGGCATAAAGTTGGGGCTTATGAACATATATTCGATTATTGAGGCCTTTTCCCACCCTTTAAAAGTTGAGACCATATGGTTTGCACCTCCTAAGCTCTCGATTAGATCTACCAGTCCGAAAGTATTAAGATGCTTATATAGCTCTGCCCCCCTTACGTCCTGTTTAGTTACAGAGTCATCAGTGCGAGTGTCTTGGGACCATGAACCTCTGTTAAGCTTTGCGTTAAAATCTCCACAGATAAAAAAATGCGATTAGGCGGGACTGTGCTCAATCTTGGTTTGTATATCTGATAAAAAGTTGAACAAACTAGTAAGGTGTGTGCAATTGACGTTAAAATCATTATTATAAATGTTTATCAGGTAAAAGGCTATATTTACCTTCGGGATATGGATTAGTATTGATAAAAAAGTGGTTGACCCAGAATTGACCTGCGATACTTCCACCTTAAGGCTCAGGCTCACCCATATTGCCAGCTCTCCTACGGCCCGTCCCCGGGTCGAGGGGATAGCGTCGCAAAAATAGAAGGCGTAACCTTTTATGTGCTGTGCGGAAATAAGCCATGTTTCTTGTAATGCAATAATGTCAAACTTAGGCATAAATGCCCGCCAATCCCTATTATTAATCTTCCCCTTTAAACCTGCCACATTCCAGCTCAGTATAGATAGAGAACTGTACTGTGTGAACAAAGTAACGGGAGTTGCTGTAGTGAGGGAACTAAGATTGCTGATGTTGTGTCGACCTGAGCTTGAGTAAGGATGGCAGCAGGTGTAAGAAGGGTCTTGTTATCTGCTTGTCAATCTAAATCAGAAAGTGCGTCAAAACTGTTTGATAAGGGTACAACGCACGGATGCTGTGTGGCCTGTGCACTGGCTGAGGCATTGACAGAAGAGGTACTGACTAGACTTGGGGGAATAAAATTAGATGGGCAGGGGTTGTCCAAACCCCAATAAGTAGGAGTACACATATCTGGAACACAGTGACGCTTGTCTCGCAAAGAATCGCATGACTGGCGCCATAGGGGAAAAGGACGTCTATAAAAATAGCCAAGTGGGACCAGAGAAATGGAACTCTGAGATAAATTGCTGCGCCTAAAATGAAAAAGCAAATAATGTACCAGGTTTGGGGTTCTTAAAATTTACTACAATACAATCTTCTTGTTGGTCTGGAAGATTAGGCCCAATCCAAGTACACCTCCTTACGTGCAAGATGTCATCTGCGTAGGAGAAAGACATGCTTCTGTGACAGACCAGCCAATCTAGAGTTTTGTTAAAAAGTTCTTCATAGGATTGACACTGCCCTTCTCTTAATGGAGGGACACCCAATAACATAGCCACATACGGGCAGACAGCTGGGGAAGATCAATAGTCATGAGTTGATTAGGCAGCTGCTCTGGAGCGATTCTGTAAGCGACTCCTTTCTTTGCAGGAAAACTACCAGGGACTGAAATAATAGGAAGATCTATGTTTTGCCTGGCTGATATAGGGTTGTTATTCGGTTGAGCTAGACCGATTTGTGGGGTGAAAAAAGCAGGGGAAGCAATGTTGGAAGTGCCTGATTCCCCCACAGATGTGGCAAGTGTTTTTGGTAGAGTGCCCTGCTCATTAGATGCATTTTTAATGCTGCCTAGGTGAGGAGTAGCCACTACTGGAAGCAAGGGAAGCTAGTTTAGATTCTATATTGACCAAACGTGCAGATAGGGGGAGAGAGTGCTGCGATGAACATTATATGTAACTTTTCTGAAAAGGATTCTAAGTTCACAACCAAAAGATTGTTAATACAATTATAGAACCAAGTCTTTTCTTGCTGTAATGCTGGCAGTAAGAGTCTTGGGCTAGTCGTTGCAGTCGGTGTATGCTCAAGTCCTTGCAGAATATCTGAGGAAGTTGGGTGTGGGCTGACTGTCTGGTTACGGCCCTTGCCTCATTTGTTCTTCTTTGGATGTTTCTGAGGAGCAGCCCTTTTAGATATTACAGGGGTAGAAATAGGCTCTGTGGGTTTGATGACCACACCAGTTAAGCTTGGACCTTGAGCGGGTGGGCTAATTAAGCCTTTATTGTTGCCTCCTTGATTCAGAGAAAGTCTCCGCTCTGTGCGGGTGATTTTGCTGCTGATAAAGTAGACGGCTCGCTCCAACATCCGGGCTATGGAAGTTGGTTTTACTATAGGAGTTGAGGCACAGCCGCCATTTCCTGCTTTTTTCCTCCCCATGGTTTGTCGAACAGATTAATAATGGCAAGACCTAAAAATGGACCACACTTTGGATGGCACAATAAAGGATTAAAAAGTACCTCGATGTTATGGGACTGGATGAAGGGGGGCAGGCTCAAGTGGCCCAGCTACAGCTTCAATGTCCAGAGTTGGTTGTTGCAGATGGTAGTATTATGGCCAGGAGCTCAGAGAGTGGGCCCAGCCCAGCCACAGCCGACCTCGGACTGGCGCAGACGGGCCCGCTCTTCGCTCGGGCACGTCCCACGCTGCGGGGAGCCCCAGCAGTAGAAATAAGTGCCTCCGGGCACGTTACGGGAGTGTAGTGGTCGTAGGTGGCATCAGCTGCAAGAGTTCCTGGGGCCTGTGGTCCTTGGCCCCTTCCTGGTTTTCAAATGGGCGTCCCGTGCAGCGGGAGCCCCAGCAGTAGAAGTAGGCGCCTCCAGGCACGTTGCGGGAGCGTAGAGAGCGTAGGCGGCGTCAGCTGCGAGAGTTCCTGGGGCCTGTGGTCCTTGGCCCCCTCCTGGTTTTCAAACGGACGTCCTGTTTGATTACTAATGTGATTACTAATGTCTGCCCTCAAACCATTCACATAAGCAGATACAAATCCACTAGCCTCATCCCTTTTGGGGTCTTCGACTCCACTATATCTCTTGAAATTTCAATAAGCCTCTCATAAAAGACATGCACTGACTCTTTCAGCTCTTTTGAAGTACTTAAAATGTTATTCCAGTTTATATCTTTCTCAAGAACTCGCTTTTTCAAATGCTCAAGTATTTTGTAGCTCCCACTTCAGCAGGAGCACCACTAGGAGTAATCCTTGGTGGTTCTTATGTAGGCCATCCGACAACAGCCATACACACAGCCCACAAATCACTAGGAACAGCAATCTCTAATAGCATATTCAAATCAGCTCACAACATCTTGGAAATATGCGTTCATTTTTTTAAAAAAATGAACTAATTTTATTGGTTTTAATGACAGCGTAACAAAAACATCATAAACTCAAACATTGCAACCCGATCCAGGCCTCGCCATCCCACTCTGCTGCCCACCACAAAAATGACCAAAACACCTCATTAAACCATGGATTAGGGATCTGGAGCGGGAGTTCTGCAGGATGTAAAGGAAGCAGTGGAGTATCATCATTTTGATCAGTGCCAATCTGCCCAAGATGCTAAGAGGGAGATTTTGCCATGCAGCTAGATTACTTTTAGTCCCTTTCACGAGGGGAGTAAGGTTGGGAAAGCAATAGAGCACCGGCAGAATTGAGATGTGGATCCCGAGGTATTTGAAGCTCAGGCAGCAAATGGAAATGCCAGACTGCCAGTTTAGTGATGCGCAGTTCCCCTGTGTATGGATGAGGAATGTTTATTCAAAGGCCAGAGTCTTCATCAAAAAAGTGGAGGAGCCCAAGAGCCCACAGGCCAGAAATCGTGGGGGGAACAAGAAACAGGAGGACATTGTCTGCATATAGTACAATTCTATCTTCGCTGCTCCACTCAATCTCTACCACTGCATTTGGACGTCACAGCAGATTATACGAGTGCCACGCTGAATAGGAAATTCATGAGACAGTACGCCATTGACAAGAACCAGGGCCATCGATCATGAATACAGAAGTGCCTCCATGTCACGGAAGCAGGGACCAAAGCCCATCTGTAGCAGCGGTGACCTGAGGTAGTCCCAGTCGATGGTATCTAAAGCTTTTTCAAAGTCGACTAGCAACAGAGTTGCCACCTCCTTGGCCTCTCCAACATGGGCCAGGGCTACATGTAGCCAACAAATACAGTGTTTAGTGTTGTGGCCTGGCATTAAGCCACATTGATCTGGGTGGATCAACGAGTGGAGGACGGACTGCAGCCTGGTCACCAAAATCATGGCACATATTTTAATATCTGTGTTGATTAAAGAAAAGAGGCAATAGGATGCGCAGCGTACAGATGACAACATTAGTTGGTAGGTCGAGTTCAGGGAAAAAAGACCCCTATTCCAATGCCTCGGAGTAGAGCCGGAGGAGATGTGGGGTAACAGTGTCACAGAGTTTAGAATATTATTTGAGAGGGAAGCCATCTGGGCCTGGAGTCTTACCAGTTTTCAGATCTCGGATGGCTGCTTGGATTTCATCATCCGTGACTGGTGCAATTTGGGTCTTTTGCTGGAGTCATGTCAGACGGGAGAGGGGCATCTCAGAAAGCTGCGGTTGGGCAAGCTCTAGGGCCGATCATGGTTGACGGGCATAAAGATGCTGATAGTAGTCTGCAAATACCGCCACAATACCGCCACAATATCCTCACTAGCTGTGATCAAGGACACAATGGCATCCACAAGGCCAGAGACAAGCCCAGAGCTGATATTTCATTTTGCCAGCCTATAAAGGAGCATGCTACTTTTGTCCCCCTGTTCGTATAGACATTGGTTGGTGGTGCGCCAACATTGGTGGGACCCTCTGAAGGCTGAGTGATGTAAAGGCGCCCTATCTACCTCTAGCTGTCGGGTCAGGGATTCAGTGAGCGCCTCTGTCTCAGTCCTGAATATGCGAACTTCGAGTTCTGTGATGCGCTGATGCCTGTCTCTACCTATGCGCATGAGTTATGCCTTGGCTATTCCCTGTTTTGTGGGTTTACTTGCCGCCCAGAGCGTACCAGCCTTCTGAATCGACACTTCATCAGGCTCGAAATAGGGACACAATTCCTCAGACAGGTGATCCATGAGTTTGTCATCTGTGACAAAGCAAGTGTTCAAATGCCACATGTGTCGTTTATGGCTTAATGAAGTTCTGAGACACATTAGTAGGGGGAGTGGCCCAAGATACCACAAGGGAACAAGTAGGTGCCCGATGTAGAAGAGACATCTACGGCCAGGAGGAATATGCAGTCAATGTGTGGAATAGTTTTTGTAGATGCCGAGGTATGGGTGTATGCCCATTTTCGTGGGCTCCACACCCTCCAGATATTACAGAGTCCCAGGGAGTCTGCCCAAGATGAGTTAAGAGTTCTTTAGAGAGCTTGCTGGTCCCACAAGGAAGGGCCAGAGACATCTAAATCTGGATTAGAGACAGCATTAAAGTTCCCCCAAGGAGTAACTCCAGTCAGGTCTCGGAGGGTCTGTCAATGCAGGTGTGGAGGTATGTAAATGGTCAGCAGATTATATGGTTTTCCCTCTAGAGTCCCAGCTACCCCCACGTAAATACCAAGGGGATCATGGAAGATCTGGGTAACCACTAAGGGAAGATTCTTGTGAAGGTAAATCGCTGCACCTCTGGATCCCCTATGAAAGCCAGAGTGTTAAACACGATCATAGCCAAATCTGTGCAGGAATGGGCAGATGGTGCCCAAGAGATGTGTCTCTTGCTGATGAGAAAATCCTGGTCGATAGCAACAGAGAAACTTGAGAACCTCAGTGCTGGTTATACGGTCTAATAGGGCTTTTGTGTTCCATGAGATAAGCTTAAACTCCACGTAAACTGTGTCTAAGGCTAGTGTATGTCAATGACCAGAATAGTGAGAGATCACAGTGGAGCCACAAGAGGGTCATCTTCATCAGAGGCCGACGACCCACTCCATCATGAACCATGGTGACAGAGAGCCCTCAGGTATGCAAGACCCGAGCAAGTTTTCCATGAAGGTCTCTGGAGGAGGGGTCTCGACCCTTTCAGGGAAGCCAACAAAGTGTAGGCTGCTCCGGCATGATCAATTTTCTGCATCTTAGGACCTAGCCTAAAGGGTGTGAACAGTTGATAGTAGCATAGTTGCTTTGACTTTCAAGTTTAAGGAGTTATCCTCAAGGGTGGATACTCAGTTTTCCACCACTGTCACCAGCCCTGCTACACTGCAAAGATCCTGACTCAGCAGGACAATGTATATACCAACTTCCCCAATTCTAGACTAGAGGGCCTCTCGCAATGCCTGGATAGCTTGCCATATCTGGTGTGCATCTGGGGAGGCAGCGGGTACTGGTGACCGTTCACCGGCTGTGTGCCTTTTACCAGTGTCCAAGGGGCATGCAGTAAATCTGCCTATTTTGGATTGGGAGCCCAACATATTGAGCTTCTCTTTCCCCATCATAGCATGTGGTGAGGGATGACCAAACCAGACACTGTCTCACGTCTGCGGGCCGGTGTAGTGCACCAGACCCGGCAGCCGGGAGAAGCAGAGAAGGAGCCTTCTTAATGCTGATGTCACAGTGCCGCTAATGCCCAGTAACACCAACTCCCAGCCCGCTTGCACACATAGTTGACAGGCCAGCTTGTGCTGCCAGAGCAGGGGGTAACTGCAGTTGGATGAAGATGATCTTGCAGCTCAGGGACACAGGCTGTAGAAGGAGGGGGGCCTAGAACTGGCTGATTCCAACATTGTCTCTGGTTTCAACATAAGCGGCGGTGTTGCAGCACTCAGCATCTGCAGGATGGGGTTTATTGGTAGTAGTCAAATGGCCTGCTTGCCCCCAGGGACTTGTCGGGGCAGCATGTGCAGACGGAGAAAGCATCCATGTGCCGATCCTGTACCCCTCTCCAGAGGAGAAGAAGGGCTCTGTGGTTTCAAGAGGGCAAGACTGACCATCAAGTCATCTAGGGCCACTCGCCAAGGCCAACCCACGCCAGCCAGGAGAAGCACCTCCTAAGTTCACTGGTGTATTAGGCTTTCACAGTTTTCTACTGAAGGCAGGATCAATGGGGGGATGCACTAGCCCTAGAGGCATTGGGCTCTGGGCTCCCCCACGAGTGTTTGACTCCCCTGTGCCCCCGGTGCACCCCCATGGCTTGGGCTGTCCAGAAAGGCCCAGGGGGGTAGAGAAATACAGCCTGGGCAATATGTGCAGCATCTATCCCACTCCTCGCAGAGGCCTCACCAGGCCAGGGGGAGAGAGCACTCACCAGGGGTTGCACAAATCAGTTTGCATCCAGCCGGGAACCATCGTGCAGCTCTCCTCCGTGGCCCCTCACCACTCTGGGCTTTCAGGGGAATCTGGATAGGGGAAGGAGAGAGGGCGCACATGCCGGGGCGCCATGTGCTGCTTGGGTCACAGCCTCTGCCGACGACTTCTACTCTTCCTACGCATCTGCTATCTTGGCGTCACCAGGCCAGGGGGAGGACATTTTTAGAGGCCTCGCTGGGCCATCCCAGACTTCACCAGCTGTTGCCTTGAGCCCTTCAGTGGTCCCCTTCAGCTCCCACTTGGGTGTGTATGAGGCAAAGGCAGACCACTTCAGCTGCGGGCCAGAGCCATCTTGAGGGAGAGAGCATGGCAAGGCCCGCAGCAATAGTTGCTTCCCCGCGGCCCTCGGCGAAGTGATGTCCGGCCCCATAAACAGCCGCCAGTAGTTGGAGGAGTACACTAGGGGTTCTCACTGTCATCAAGCTGGACCCAGGGCAGCAGATGAAGCAGGATGGCGGAGGAGGTGCCGGGAGTGCCTCTGAGATGCATCCACCATCTTGGCTGCTTCGGCCACGCCCCAATATGTTTTAATTTATGCATCTCTTAATACCCTTTTCCAGGATCCTCTCTCTATTTTACGAAATTATTAGTAAACGCATACAAATAAGCTTGAGTCCATGGCACATGCACAAAATTCCCTTCATGAACTTCTATCAAAGGAAACTACTTCCATCATTATTGATATCTTTTCGAGCCACTTCAATCCTTTGTTTTTTTCAATTAACTCTTTAATATAGGCTGTCAATGTAATTAAACCCATCTCTTTAATTTCAGCATGTGTTAAATCCATGCTGTAATTTCATTTCATATTTGTCATCTTGCTAATGTCAACCTCTTGTTCATCAGCTATTTCATCTTGTTGCTGTCAACCTCTATACATCAAATATAATGGGGTGACCCTCAGAACCTGGGTATCTGAAATATATGCTACAGTAGGTTCTGTCGGGAGAAGAAGAATTACTTTAATCTATCATGCGCGATTCAAAAAGGAGTCATAGCAGGTCTTCTTCAGGACACGGGGGACAGCCAGTGAGGCTAGCAACCAAAGGCCAGTACTTGACTCAAGCCACAGCTGATGTGATTAATGAACATCAATGCTCCAAGAATCTGACTTGTGCCATTCCTGATGTGAACATCATTGCTCCTACAATCCAACCCTTGGTGGATTTAAATTGATGCAATTCATCCTCATCCTTGACAAGAATCCAACCCCTGGTGGATCACAAACTGAAGCACTCTACTGGCCTTTGGTTGCTAGCCTCACAGGCTGTCCCCCCCGTGTCCTGAAGAAGACCCGCTGTGACTCGTTCTTGAATCACGCACTTCTCTGGGTCGAAACGTCGACGTGCTTGCACAATCTATTCCCTACTCTCTCCACTCCACGTGAAAAGCTGAGCAAACTATATATGGATTGGAGATTCATGTGTATAGGGATTGATGTCTACAGAATGAACATTTTAGATACATCTTGTACAGCACTGTATATACATTATTCACTTAAAGCACTTTGTCACTTCTAGATCACCTTATCACCGATTAGTTTGCCTTGAGTCGTTTATCAATATTGTTTTGCTTTTTGAGACAGCCTGACTATGTTACAACCAGATAAAATTGTAAAAAGAAAAAATGGATTGCTAATACAATTCCTTTTGATTACATCAAACTAGGTGTATTCTTCTTTCTTCATGCATAAATGCTTATGATAGATTAAAGTAACTTTTCTTCTCCCGACAAACCTACTGTAGCATAGATGTCAAACTCTAGTTCATCAGCTAATTCTTCTGAAGCTTCTAATTTATTGTATGCTTTATTTGCATATCCGACTGCTTCCTTAATCAAATATCTCATTTCATCAGCATTGTAATTCAACAGTCAAATTAAGTAAACATTTCCCTGCAGCATTGCACCAAATTTGATTTTCAAAATACCATGTTCATTTGTTTAAGAACTTCTCCAACCACAACTGCCATTACAGGTGTGGTAGCTTAAATCTGTACTTCCAATTGTTCATCTCCACTTGTGCTAGGCATAGTAGCCATCGCTCTCTGTTTGAGCACTTGGTACTTAAAGGTCCAAGTCAGAGGCCTCAACAGAAAAGAGGAGCTACAAGGCGCTGAGGGCCTGGGTAGTAGCCAGACATGCTAGTGAGCAATCTGGTGATCCTGGTATGGAGGCGGAGGAGCCTATTCCAAGGGTTGATGTGCTTTTCGGAGGGGGGAAACCTCCAGACTAGGCAGCAGTGGCTTGTCCCCAGAGGAGCTGGAGGACAGGCGGGAAGCAAGGAGAGCTGCAATGGAACTGGAGAAGCTCAAGTTGGCAATGGAGGAGAAAAGGATGATGCTAGATCATGAGATTGGAGTGAAGGAGCTGGATCAGAGGAATAGGTTCGGCACAGATGGTGGCAGCAATTCCTCAGTGCAGGCAGATGGAATTGTGCACATCCCCAAGAATGTAGGCAGATAATTAAAGAAGGGGGATGACATACAAAGGTGGTTTCAGGGTTATGAGGCATCTATCCACAAGAATAGGGTACCTGAGAAGAATTGGGGGGCAGGATTGTGGCCTCTTTTCCCAGAAGAGGGGAAGGACACTTTATTGGCTTTGGGTAAGGGATGTAGCCTCACCTATGCTGACATGAAGGAGGCCCTTCACACCAGGTATGGTCTCACACCTGAGAAGTACAGGGATCAGTTTAGTTCCAGTAGAAAAACTGATGCACACACTTGGTTGGAATGTGTAGATTATTTTTGCAGGTCACTGGATGTCTGGGTGAAGGGCAGTAATGTGACAGATTTTCAGGGGGTCTACAATCTAATTACATGGGAGCACTTGTCTAGTCTATGTTTTGCAGAGCTGTGCCAGCACTTGGTTGATAGTAAGCTGACTGACCCCAGGAAGCTTGCTATGGAGGCAGACTGCTGGGTGAGTACCAGGGTCCACAAGAAGGTGTTTGGGGAGACTCCGCCAAAAGTGGGCAGGGTCCCCAGCGGAAGAGTGGGGGGGACAAGGGTAAAGCACAGGAGTTCTCGAAAGGGCCCCAAACTAATACCCAGGGTAAAGGTTCCCATCCCCCGGGAGAGAAGAAACAAGGGGTCTCCTCAGGAAAGCCTGCAGACACCAGCCCCCGCAAGTGCTATGCCTGTGAGCACGTGGGTCACTTGAAGGGGGACCCCAAGTGTCCCAAGAGGGCACAGCCACCCACAGGTGGGCAGACCAAGTTGTTGGCTGGTGTAGTGCTTGTGGTGGAGGGGGTACCCACAGGAGGGTGGGGATCCTGCAGAAATGACCCTCGTCTCACTAGGGGACAGTGAGATGGTCCCAGGAAACCAGGTGCCTGCTAACAATAAAAAATACAGCGCCTGGGTGACCTTCAATGGGAAAAGGATAGAGGCTCTCAGAGACACTGGAGCCAGTGTGACCTCAGTCCAGTGTCACCTGGTCGCTGAGGAGCAGGTAGTCCCCGGAGCATTCCACCAAGTATTTGCTGTGTACAACTCAGAGCACCAGTGTAAGGTGTTGCAGGTTCCCTTTGAATGGGGGGGTCTCAGGTCCCTTGAGGGTGGTTGTGAGCCCTATCATGTCTGTAGATTGTCTGTTAGGAAACGACCTGGAGCAGTCCTTGTGGAAGGATGTTGAGCTCAGGACTCATTTGTAGATGCTTGGGTTGCCAGAGTGGGCATGCATGACCATTCGTTCAATGGTGGGCAGAAAGGGTGATCAGAAGGACCTGGAGCCTGAAACAGTGGCCCATGTTTCTGCCAAGACAAAGGACAGGGGGCGCGGGAATCCTGCCTCTGAGGTTCCTACGGTCTGAGAGGAGGCTGACGCCTCAGTAACTACAAGGGAGCAGGTAGCTGAACTAGGGGATCTATCCAAGCTGACCCATTGGCAGCAGGAAGGTGGTCCCACCAGGGAAGAGTTTTGCAGGGAGCTGAAAGAATGGCCTTCTCTGAAGGGTTTGCGGCAGCAGGCTGCAAACCAGGCAGCTGGTGATCAGTCTGGATCACACTGGATCTACTAGGAGAATGGTCTCATGTACAGAGAGCCTAAGGTCGCTGGGTCTGGGTCAGCCTGTGTGCTGGTGGTACCCAAGCGATTCAGGACCTTCCTACTCGGTCTGGCTTACAACGTGTTTTTGGCAGGACATTTGGGGTGGGACAAGACATTTGAAAGGCTTGTCACCCACTTCTTTTGGCCCCAAATGCGAAGGCAGTCAGATGGACATTGCAGGTCTTGCCAAACTTGCCAGGCAAGTGGTAGAGTGGGATGGACATCATTGTCGGGCCACTGGATCCCAGGACAGCCATGGGCAACAGGTACATCCTGGTCTTGGTGGACCATGCCTCATGGTACTCGGAGGCAATCCCTCTCAGAACTACGACGGGTGCCAGTGGTGGGACGGGCGTTAATGGGGATCTTTTCCCACGTGGGTTTCCCCAGAGAGGTGATTTCTGACCGTGGGACCAATTCCATATCCAAATATATGACATCCCTGTGGAAGGAAAGCGGTATAACCTACAAGTTCACCACGCCTTACCACACACAAGGTAACAGTTTGGTTGAGAGATTAAACCAAACCTTAAAGGGCATGATCAAGGGTCTAACAGAACCCATGAGGCGTAAGCGGGACGTCCTCCTACCATGCCTTCTCTTTGCATACAGGGAGGTACCACAGAAGTCTACAGGGTTCAGTCCCTTTGAACTTCTGGATGGGCACCCTGTGAGAGGACCTCTTAGTTTGGTCAAGGAAGGCTGGGAGACAGCTCCCAGGAAAACTCCCCAGGATGTATATAGCTACATGCTGGCCTTCAGGAACCAAACTGCATGCTTCAGGAAACTCGCTCAGGCGAGCCTGGAAGCAAGCCAGGAGGAGATGAAACGCTGCTACGACCAGAATGCCACTCTGGAAGAGTTTCAGCCTGGCCAGAAAGTGTGGGTCATGGCCCCAGTGGAACCTTGTGCCTTGCAGGACAAGTGGACTGGGCCTTTTGAGGTGGTGGAGCGCAAAAGTGATGTCACCTACCTAGTGAATTTGCAGACTCCCAGGAACCCTTTGAGGGTCCTCCACATGAACCGCCTCAAGCCTCACTTTGAGAGGTCCGAAGTGAGCATGCTCTTGGTGACAGATGATGGGGTAGAAGAGGAGAGTGAAGCTCTCCCTGACCGCCTGTCTACCAAAATACACAATGGGCCAGTGGAAGGTGTGATCCTCTCCCCTACACTGACCCCAGAGCAGCACAGTGACTGTCACCAGTTGTTTGGGCAGTTTGCAACACTGTTCTCTCTGACCCCAGATGTTACTCACTGGTGTACCCATGACGTGGACACTGGTGACAGCCCTCCTGTAAAACACAAGATTTACAGGTTGACTCGCCGGGTCAAGGCCAGCATCAAAGAGGAGGTCTCTAAGATGTTGGCATTAGGGGTGATAGAGCCCTCCAACAGTCCGTGGGCCAGCCCAGTGGTCTTGGTCCCAAAGGCTGCGGCGCCTGGTGCCACTCCTGAACTGCGGTTCTGTGTGGACTACCGTTGGCTCAACGCCATCACCAGGACTGACGCACACCCCACCCCTAGAGCTGATGAGCTCATTGATCGGTTGGGAGCTGCCATGTTCCTCAGCACGCTTGATTTGACGCCTGGGTACTGGCAGATTGCCTTAACCAATGGGGCCAAGGAGAGGTCAGTATTCTCAACCCCAGAGGGACATTACCAATTCCGGGTGATGCCCTTTGGATTGAAGAATGCCCCTGCAACCTTTCAGATATTGGTCAATCAGTTGTTGGCTGGACTGGAGGATTTTAGTGCCGCCTACCTGGATGACATTGCAATGTTCAGCTCCAGCTGGGAGGATCACTTACAACATCTCTGGGAAGTGTTGAAGGCTCTGCAGAAGGCAGAGCTCACGATCAAGGCCAGTAAGTGTGAGATCGGGCAGGGCTCTGTGGTGTACTTAGGGCACCAAGTAGGAAGCGGCCAGGTAGCGCCCCTACAGCCTAAGATTAACATCCCCCCAAGACCCAGACAGAGGTGAGAGCCTTTTTAGGTCTCACCGAGTACTATCGGAGATTTGTTAAGGGCTACGGCACCATTGTTGCCCCCTTAACAGGGCTGACTTCCAGGAAGCAGCCCAGGAAGGTGATCTGAACTGATGCCTGCCAGAAAGCTTTTGATGCCCTGAAGGCAGCCATGTGCACGGCGCCCATGCTCAAGGCACCTGACTTCTCCAAGCAATTCGTAGTGTAGATTGACGCTTCATAGCATGGTGTGGGAGCAGTGCTCTCACAACTGAACGAAGAGGGCCTAGACCAGCCTGTAGTCTTCCTTAGCAGGAGACTACTCCCCCGGGAACAGAAGTGGAGGGCCATAGAGAGAGAAGCTTTTGCTTTGGTCTGGGCACTGAAGAAGCTAAGACCCTAGCTGTTTGGGACTCACTTCCGAGTTCAGACCAACCACAGGCCCCTCAGATGGTTGATGCAAATGAGTGGTGAGAACTCAAAACTGTGAAGTGGTCCATCTCCCTACAGGTGATGGACTTTACGGTGGAAAACCGCCCTGGCACAGCACACGCCAACGCTGATGGTCTGTCCAAGTTCTTCCGCCTTAGTGAAGAGAACCCCAAGGACGTTGGGCAGTTCTCCCTACTTTCAGCTGGAGGGGACATGTGTTAGACCTGGCATTTTTTGGCGTGTTTCCCCTGTCATTTTGCTTTCTGACCTCCCAGTTTTGACTGTGTTTTTTCTGGTTTAGTGTCTCGGCGCAATTTCTCACTGCTGTACAGTGTTAAATTGCAAGTACTCCTATTGTAAATTGTGTTACTGATTGGTGTTTCCATGAGTGGCATATTTGATTTACTAGTAAGCCCCCAGTAAAGTGCACTGAGGGTGCCAGGGGCTGTAAATCAAATGCTGCTAGTGGGCCTGCAGCACTGTGTGTGCCACCCACACAAGCAGCGCTGTAAAGGGTTCTCAGACCTGCCACTGCAGTGTCTGCGTGCAGTTTGTAACTGCCTTGTCGACCAGCTTGCCAGGCCCTAACCTTCCTTTTTCTTACATGTAAATCACCCCCAAGGTAGGCCCGAGGTACCCCTGTGGGCAGGGCGCCGTGTATATTAAAGGTAGGACCTGTACTTGTGTGTGTGACATGTCCTGGTAGTGAATTACAGTGTATTTCGTTTTTCATTATGGAAAGGCTATCCGTCCCATAGGATAGAATGGGAGTTTACTTATAACATCTTATAAGCATATCTTCCCATTGGGAAATGGGGCTTAGTGTGCCTGAACTCAGAATATAAAAATGCATCTTTTAGTAAAGATGATTTTTGTGTTCTGGGTTTGAAAATACCACTTTTGGAAAGTAGGTATGTTCTTGCTTAGCCATCCAGTGTGCCTCTGCTGGGTTTGTGGGTTGACTGTCTGGCTTTGTAGTGACAGGGGTTGGGGATGTGCATTCTCTCCAGACAGCCACTGGTGGGGTCGAGGTGTGTCCTGCCTTTCCTGGATGAGTCAGGGCAGGATGTATAGACCTAGGCTGCATTTTGAGTAGTGGGAGGAGATTTCCTTGTACCTGAATGGGCCTGATCTGCCTTGGACAATGCTATCTCCACCTCCTGCCAAGAAGCCGGGCCTGAGAGGACAAAACTGGTTTGGGCTGGGCACAGAACCTCCAGAGAACAAGGAGAAAGGCAGTATAAATATTGGGGCCCAAACCCCAGAACTTTAGAACTTGCTGGAATCACAGAACTTGACAAGAAGAAGAGCTGGAAGAACTGCTAGGAGAAGTACTGCCCCTTTGCTGTGTCGTTGCTTTGCTGGGTTTGCCTGCAGTTGCCGCTTCTGCCTTAGGCAGTGAAAGGACTGGACTGAACTTTCTTTACTTGTGCTGAGTATCACCAAGGGCTTGAAATAGAGCTTGCCTCAGGGACTGCAAAGACTTCACCGACCTCTGGGTACTGCCTCTGGAACCGTGGTTTCAGTTGCCACAGAGGAGGGGAAAGCAATCGACTCCATCACCAACTCCGTCGCTGGCTCTGTGTCCTGAAGGCACCCCAGAGGGCACCATCCGCATCTTGCACCGCAACCCTGGTCTCACCAACGACAACGACCGATGCCGCCACCACCGAGCTGCTGCTTGCACCGTGACCTGTGGGCACTGCACTCCACACTGCCTCGCTTCACTACGCCACCCTGATCTCACTGAGGCCACCGCTACATGCTGACCGCCACTTCTGTGACCGCATCGTGGCTTGGGGGTGCTGCTCGTAAGTCTCAGGGCGCGCTGCCCCGTCCCACACCACAGTCCGGACTGACCGACGTTAGCTCCCCGCAACTGGCTTTGTCGCCTGCACCGTGATCTGTCAGTACCGCATTGAGCACCACCTTCACTCCGCACCGCAGCCCTGGTCTCATCGACGCCACTGGGCTTGAGGGCACCGCACGCTGCACTGCTCCGCTTCATACCGCAACCGCGACAGTTGCCATGACCGGCCCGCACCAATGTGTTGGCCACAACACAAAAGGTACTGTTTACGAGTCTGCTGACACCCTCGACCGACGCAGTCAGACAAAACTGTTGGATTCTCTTATTTTCAGTACCGCGGTAGCACCGGACGGAGGTACCGACTTCAAGGAACTGCATTTTTAAAGTATTCTTGCAAAGTGCATATTTTTAAGTACTGTATATCGTTTTGGTCTTGTTTTAAGTATATAAAATATTGGATATTTTTCTAAACTGGTGTGGTGTCCTTTTGTAGTGTTTTCACCGTATTACTGTTGGTTAGGTGCAAATGCTTCACACACTGTCTCTGAGATAAGCCTGACTGCTCATGCCAAACTACCAAGGGTGTGAGCAGGGGTTATTTTAGGGGTGTAACTCCCTTACCCTGGTTAGGAATAAGGGTCCCTACTTGGAGAAAGGTACCTACTTGTGCCAACTATAGATCCCCATTTCTAACACAATATATTAAAAATAATAATAATAATAAAAAAATACACAAATAAATTATCTTTACATACAGCAACACTTGAAAATCTGAGTTTCTAACTACCTATTCATACATGGACATATGGAACTTTAAACAATACAACCTTATATCTCTTTATTATTTTCCTTATTCATGTATACCCTTTCTATGTAGTTATGTATCTATATATTTATTACTTCACTACTACTACAGAAAAAAACTTCAACTCCCTCTAATGCACTACTCTATGTCTCATCCTATACCGCTCTCAATATATCCTCTACCTCCACTCTCTGACTAATCCCAGCTCATTCCACTACTATGATCTCCCTTATAACCCTTTCTTGACCCTTTCCTCCACTATCCTCCTTGACTAACCCCAAAACTCATTCTACTACTATGATCCCCCATATAACCTTTCTTGACTCTTCCCTCATCTATCCTTCTCTAACTCATCCCAAGCCTCATTTTACTACTTTGATCTTCAAAATAACACTTTCTAGACTCTTCTCTTCTGTAGCCTTGCTTTGACTCATCCCAAACTTCATTTTACTACTATGATCTCCCTAATTAGCCCTTTCTAGACTCTTCCATCGTCTATCCCTCCTTTGGCTCATCCCGAGCCTCATCTTAATTCTATGATCTCCCAAATTGCAATTTCTAGACTCTTCGCTCCTCTATCCCTCTTTTCTCCTATTCAGTGTAACTAACAGACTCACATGTCCACTGCTCAAATTAGCAACTCATATTTCCCCATACTAATCCACACAAATTCTTTGGGTTCCAGAATGCCGTGTTACTCGCCGAAAAGTGCTTCACTCAATGTCAGGGCTAGTAAATGCTATATAAATGCAATACAAATACAATTGCAATCATATGCATAAAACATCACAGGCATATTTACAAGTCCCTATTGCCACGGGAAAGTCACTTTTTTCAACGTTGCTGTGGCGATATGGGCTTAGCCTTATTTACAAGGCAGTGTTAAGTCACTTAATATGCCTTAACGCCACCTTGTAAATAAGGCACCCTTTCACGCTATACTTAGTGTGAAAGGAGTGGGCAATGGGTGTAGTGGTGGGTGTTCCACCGTAACACCCATTGATTTTGACGCTGCCCCATGTTTACAAGGGTGGTGTAAATATGGGGAAGTGCCAAAATTAAGACCAAAAAAAACCTGGTCTTAACAATGCGCAACGAGGAGAAATGCTTTCTTTCTCCTTATTATTGCTGTTTCTATGTGTGCTGCATTGTGCAGCACACATAAAAGCAGCAAAACGGCATGCATGATTGTTTATGTGCAGTAAGGTGTACCTTCCTGTACATAAACAATCATTTTAAAAATGACAAGTTGCATCTTCTATGTGTGCTGCACAAAGCAACACACATAGAAGTTACAAATCCCCATTTAAGATTGTTTATGTACAGGAAGGGACACCTTCCTACACATAAACAATCATTCCCATAATGCAGGCAAACGTACACTATGGTTCAAGGGTACCTGCGTTGGCGCTAGGCAGCTCTAATTAGCGCCAGCTCAGGGGAAAACGCAGGACTGCACCATATTGTTGTAAATATGGTGCAGCCCTGCGTTTCAAAAGTGGCGGAGCGCGGCATTAAGCCAAGAAGGCTAACGCCGCACTCCATCACTTTTCTTGTAAATATGCCCCCATATTGCACCAGCATTCCCATTGAATCCCTACTGGAATTTAAAAGGAAGTGAAACAATGTATATCCTACCTCTAAACTGAAGGGTTTATGAAACTTTATTACTCAGAGAACGTTTCACAAGCCATTTGACTGAAAGTAGTGAATCAATTCCTACAGATTTACTCTCACATTTGGAACTGATGTATTATCTTTAAGGGATTTGGAAAGGATTGCAGGAGCACTCTAGTAAATCTACAACAGTTGTAGGTAGCCTGAGGTACCCCACTGTGTTTTCCAACTAGACTGAAAATTCTGCACGTGAATGTGATGAAAATCTGCTTTACCACGTGTAATATTTTTCCCATATCGGAAATATAATGTTAGCAGTGGAGAAAATAGTTCTCCCGTAGCCCCATTAAATGTGGTACTGCTCCTACTCTCTAATCACCCTTAAAAAATGTCATGCTTTTTCAAGGTATATAATCTCCAAGAGGTGAATGCCCACAAACTGCTTGTGGGTGTTCTCCTACCATGGCATGATGCCCACTTTAAAAAACCTATATACGCACCACTGCCCTTAACTTCTACCATCTTGAACAATTTTCTGCAATCATAATTACATTTCCGCATATAAAGCTCCTTCATTAAGGACCTGGGGCTTATTTACAAGCCCCTTGCGCCACCCGTACGTCACTTTTCCCATGTTAAAAATGACGACTAAGTGGCGCAAGGGGCTTGTAAATAAGCCCCCTGGAATTTACTGTCCATCATTGCTGGTTTTGTGCGCCAAAGCTCGATTTAGGCGCACACAAATATATGACAATCAGTTCCCAATTTGAGGATAATCTTAAAATTTCAAAGAAGGTGTACAGGATCATGTATATTTTATTGTGCAAAATTGGCGAGAAATTGTATTGTGAAATTAGCGTAATCCTTGCAACATCATACAAAATATGCAAAATACACTTCACCGGTATCTTGTTTAACTTTTCACATAAAAACGCATGTGAGGTATCAGCAGGCAGCTAGTCCCAGGAGCAAATATCTTGCTTGAGGAGAAAATATTTCTCAACAAGACATTTTCCCTTTGAACCAGTCTCCCATGGGCAACAAATTACATGACATTTCATGTTATGTCAAATGGAGATTGTTTTGCACATTTTGCAAACACGCTTTTTGGGTGAATTTTGCAAGATTTAGCCTGCATGATAAACATTTTGGACGGGCCTCAGTATAAAAACTGCAATTTTAAATCCCAACTATGAAGACCGTTATCAATAAGAGACAAATTTCAGGTATTTTGTTAATGACATAAAACATGGAAACTATTCCATGGAAGGAATTGAAATAGTCCAAACATTTAATACAGCTCCCCTCCCCCACCTCCAAAAAATGTGAGGAAATTATTGATTTCTCAAAGCTATTTTTAAAAAAGCTTTAAAAGTTGAACGGTGTAATTGACAATATCTGGACAGTCTTTTAGTATAGCTCAGCATTTTCATGTTTATGTCAAGTTTGTTTATGGCTGAAATATTCTTTTACAATGTAAGAGTAAATCATCCATGCAGTAATTGTCAGATTGGTTACACAGCCACCTTTGACTTTGCTGCACCTAGCATATCTAGGCAAAGGTTGCACGAATGGGATGACATGGAGACCGCAGCATTCCTATGTGATACTATTAACCAAATATATGCACCTTTCGGAAAATAAAGAACACCTCATTATACAGGCGAAATGGCGTACCAGGGCCAATTATATAAAACATATTCAATGTTCAAATATACTGTCAGAAAAACATACAAGATATATTGTGTAAAAAAGACGTCGTGGAGTCAAATTGTCTGATACAAAAAAATGTAGCAAAAGTCGGCAAGTCACACAGGCAATACTTTTTAACATGCACATATGTAAAGCAATATAACACAAATATTTTGCTTCTTTTTTTTTGGTTATATGGAATCTCTCTTTTCTGCTTTGTCTTTCGTGATTTTCCACTTTATTTTTTGGTGTTATTATGACTCTGCTCGCTGTGACACAGCCATACAATGCCACAGTGTGTGCACTCTGTCCCTCTGGCCTGTTTAACCTTCCAGTAAGGTCATGTTGTTTGATGCAGAAAATACCAGTGGGGCTGGAGGATATGTGAACACCGCCAGAATATATGACTAATGTGGATGGCCCCAGATGTGCTCTAGCTAGACTTCAGTTTAAAAACACTGTGGTGTTACATGGCTAAGAAAAGCGTTATGCCATTAAAAAACCCTACTTTTACACATTAGCTATGCCATCCCAAAATTGCCCTAGTAAGCTCCACAGGTCTGAGGTTCTAATATATAAAAGTAGGGCATGCTAAATGTAAAGGAAAAGCATGTCTCCACAATGAACATTCACAAAAAGCAATTTGTCACTGCGCAGGTAACGCTAGATTTTACATGAACAGGACCAGTTTTGAATACAATCCACTTGAGTGTATCTCAGCATCGGAAACTGATACAACTTTTAAAAAAAGTAAGGGGCATATCAGCAACAGACGGCGATAAATATCGCAAAGCGCGCTTAGCGCTTTTATATTTATCGCCGCCTATCGCAGGAATTTATCGCCCGGATAACGCGTTATCAACAACGCGTTTCTCCAGGGCGATAAATAATCCAGCAAAAGCGGCGTTATGCGGGAATATCGCTGGAAATCCAGCGATATTCCCGCAGCGATAGGGGAAATCTTGATGATAGGGCGATGTGGATTCAGCCACTGAATCCACCTCCCATGTCAAAGATAGGGTAGTCATGAAAAAAGCAGACGTACAATACCGGCGATAACAGCGGTTAGCGCTGTTTTTAATGTCGCTATGGGTGTCCTGGGCCGTATTGCAAATACGGAGAAGGACAGTTAGCGATCATTTTCCATTAGTTTTCGCAGGGAACACCTACTTTGCATCTCATTAGAGATGCAAAGCGAGGCGTAAACAAAACGGGAGCTGAATCAAGGAAACACGCGATAGCGTGTCCTTGGAAATAATGCGATATAATTATCGCCGCTTTTCGCCCAAAAACGGACGCTAAAGCGGCGATAATTATATCGCCAGCCCTTGATGATATGCCCCTAAGTTACTATTTTTTACAAATCTGGGGGCATATTAGCAAGAGTGGCGATAAAATTATCGCCGTTTTAGCGGCAGGAAACTGCCGCTAAAACGGCGATAATTGGCTTCCTAATAAGCGTTATAGAATTCCAATAGAAGCCCAGGTTAGATGTGCAGGACATCTAACCTGGGCTTCTATTGGAATTCTATAACGCATATTAGCAAGCCCATTATCGCCGCTTTAGCGGCAGTTTCCTGCCGCTAAAACGGCGATAATTTTATCGCCAGTCTTGCTAATATGCCCCCTGGTTCGTTTGTGAAAGTAGGTTTTGATAACTTTAGTAGGAAAGCAACTTTATAGAAGTGTTCCATTTGGTGCCCAAAAGCAAAGTGGGTTAGAACGAAGATGACACTATACTCATTATAACACTAATGTCCTCTTCCGCGTATCACACCACATCCCTACCAAGATGTTAACAATTCAGAATATTTGATGATGTTCCCATGGCAACCCACATACCCCATTATACGATTGTTCCTTCCTGCTTTGTACTATGTCTGTATTTCCTTTCTTATAAAACCTTCATTAAAAATGATTTGAAATTAAGAAAGAACTGCTTTGTCCGGTGGCAATTCTTCAGAGACAGAATACATGCCCCTGGTTGTCTGTTAATGACTCTTATTGCTGGACAATGGTCTACCCTCAGGTACAGAAAGACTAGAGAGATGTTGACAGTATCCGTTTAGCATGGGCTGTTCAAAGTAGGAGGTTTAGATCCATGGCAGATTGTCAAGCTGCCCACATAAAATAATTGAAGATACAATTATGCTAAATTGCACTCATTGTCACCTGTGGTTTTCTGTGCATATTCTGACTCAAAAGAGTTATCATGTAGTGTTATCAACAATTTCTATATAAACTGGAGATTTGTAAGATAAAATTATGCTAAATTGAAATCATTATTCACCTGTGGATTTCTTGGCATATTCAGGCCTTCCGGACCTGCAAGTGCATGGACAGTAGCGGCCCATGGTGGGCGTCCTGCCGGGCGGTGACGCGGGGCGGGGGAGGGGCAGGATGGGGGGTAGTAAACTACGTAATTCGGCGCACAGAGGTAAGTACACAAACAAAGAAATAAAACGAATTTCGTTGCGCGCGCTGCATCGCATTTTGCGATGCAGCGCGCGCAACGAAATTCGTTTTATTTCTTTGTTTGTGTACTTACCTCTGTGCGCCGTATTCCGTAGTTTACTACCCCCCGCCCCGAGTCACCGCCCGGCAGGACGCCCACCACAGGCCGCTACTGTGCCTGGATACCCTATCAGGTGATTAGCCAGGCTTTATAAATCCTGATTGATTGATTCTGACTCTAAAGAGTTATCATGTAGTTTTACGAACAGTTTATATATAAACTGTAGATTTATAAGGAGGAGGTGTTTATTTCCAGAAGTTCGGTGAAAATTCTGTGACGTTAAACATTGTTGAAAAATATATAGTGTATGGGTGACTCAATTACAAACTGTACAAATCGCAGTATGGTTATGTGTTTTCCTAGTGGTGTATGTCATTCGGCTCATTTCTGGAATATGTTTAAGGTATTTTTACAAACTACAGAAGTTTGTGCATAGGACCTGCCTTTGCATGCCTTATCAGTGGCTAATGCATAGATGAGAAGCCAGATCACTTACGCATTTAACAGGTATATCTAATTAAGGTAACTAATGACCAAACACTTTTTGAACGGTATTGAAAGGTTTAATAAACTGCTCATGGCATTAAAAAAATGAGAATAATATCTTCTAAATGGGGTGATTTCATCGACTGTTTTGCCCTGCATTTTGCAATAGGTCATGCCCACAAGTACTAAAGAATTGATTTGAAAACTGGGTCCAGCTAAAGCTCTTGCTGAATAACTTTCAGTATGAAAAGCGTATATGAAATTGTCACATTCATTGGATGATGTCACAAGTGATGTCTTCAATGATGTCATTCAAGATGACATGAGTGATGTAATATGTGAGGTCATAAGCAGTGCATGACGGGGAACAAGTTATAGTTAGCTCGCTGAACAAAAACTGGAAATTTCAAGTGTTTTTTGGTTTATATATGTTACATTGTTTCAGGCTTAGAGTGCTGCATACAATATGTAAAAATGGAAGCAAGGAATTCTAGGCACTTCCTAAGTTTGGCTCGGCATGGATGACATCAGCTAATCCTATGTTTAAAGACCTTTCTGTAAAAATGGCAAAAGACTTTGTCAGTTTCTAGATTGGAGTAGATAGCACTGTGCTAATCCTATGTCTAAAAACGTTGCTAGAACAACAGACATTTGAGGTGAGCAGATTCAGTGTGTCGCTGGTGTTGTAGGGTGCTGTATATGGGAGCTGCTCTCCACCTAAACTTGGGAACTACCCAGAGTTCCTTGCCTCCTTTTTTGCAAAATGTATACAGTACTCTAAGCCTGAAAGGGTATTGTTTTGACTTATACTAGGTGCTCCCTTGTGTCTGGACACATCTATACCTCTCTGAAGAGCTCATAACAAGAGGGAATATTTTGTCTGGGGTTGCTTTTGCTCATTCCATGTTGGCTCGGATGTTAGTTTTCCAATCCAAAGCTGTAATACTGTGCCTGGAGCGGTAAAATACTTTTGCCATTTTTCAGCTCAGCATTGGTGACACCAACTAATCCTATGCTTAAAGACTTTGCTGGAAAAACAGACATTTGAGGTGAGCAGATTCAGTGTGTCGCTGGTGTTGTAGGGTGCTCTATATAGGAGCTGCTCTTCACCTAAATTTGGGAACTACCCAGAGTTCCTTGCATTCTTTTTTACATAATGTATGCAGCACTCTAAGCCTGAAAGAGTATTGTTTTGACTTATACTGGGTGCTCCCTTTTGTCTGTCCCCATACACAGTGTCCTCAACTCGCTAACCAGACTACATTAACTGTAACTCTTGCTTTCCCCATGTACTGCCAATACCCTATCATATGACATCACTTATGGCATGCTAAATAATAGCATTCATAACAACACTCATGACATCTCAAATGGCATCATTTATGAGAAGAGTGTGCATTGTAGAGGACCGATTTATAGTTAGTTTAGCCTGGCTAGCGAGTTGAGAACACTCTGTAGGGAGGTGCGTGAGTTATAGTAACTATTGGGAGGGGCATACATTATAACTATAATGTTCTAACTCTAACTTTTGAATTTATAAGGTTTGTGTAGTTTAAGTTGAATCTGTATAAAAATAATAGATGAAGTTTTTCCAACTATGGGTAATATTAAACCTTTGTTTTGTCATTAAAAATAAATTATATATATAAATATATATATATGAAAGAAGTATCCAATGTATATCCTCAAAATGATGAAGAAACCAAAGGAGCGGCACACCAGGAGACTGCACAGTTAGTTTATTGCGCACCAAGACGACGCGTTTCAACGTTTAGCCTTTTTCGAAAAAGGCTAAACGCCGAAACACGTTGTCTTGGTGCGCAATAAACTAATTGTGCAGTCTCCTGGTGTGCCGCTCCTTTGGTTTCTTCGTAATTTTGAGGATATACATTGAATACTTCTTTCACATTAAACAGCTGCTGTCGCCGTCAGCTGGCACCGACACCATGGGAAGGCGAGCTGCTAAGTACAGTGACTTCTGTATATTAATTATATATATATATATTCACTGAAAAAACCATAGGTTTTAGGGACAGTTATAGTTAGTTGGACATTGCACTCGTACAAAACCCGTGAAATTCCCCTGTTATAGTTAGTTCAGCTAACTATAACTCGCGCCCCGCAATGCACTGCTGATGACGTCACATATTACATCACTCATGACATGGTCAGTGACATCACTGATGACATCACTGATGACATCTCAAATGACATCACTGATGACATCACTGATGACATCATCCAGTGACTGTGTGTTTCTGTAAAGTTTAAATATGTTTAATATATATAGGGAAAGGCGTATTGAAGAATGAGTGGGTGTATAAGTGTCTGAATAGATGATTTAGTACGTGAGTGACTGACTCTACAAGTGAGTGATTAAACGTATCTTACTGAATGCATGGGTTAGTGACTAAACTGTGTGAATGTCTGTATCCGTCTGTTTGTTGGTGTGTAAGTGGATGCATGGATTTGCGAATAGCTACATGAGTGTCTATATGGGTTATTGATTGGTTCTCTGAGTATCTGTATGGCTGCCTGAGTGTTTGTGTGGGTGGGGTGTGTGTGACTCTATACATAGATGTGTGAGTGGGTGATTCACTGGGTGCATGATTTCAAGAGTGCATCTGTGATGGACTGCTTGGGTGGGTGAGTGTGTGTATGGGTGTGTTAGTGAGTGAATGTATATCTCAGTGGTACATGTGCAAGTAACTACATATGCAAAAGGCAGTATATATGTGTGTTAGAGTATTTAAATGGCTATAAGTGAGAGTGTGTTATTGTGAGAGTGGCTGTATGGATGCGTGTGTGCTTGTATCAGTTATTGTATAAGAGCGTAAGAATGTGCTAGTATTTGTATGAGTAAGTGAGCTGGTGTGTGTATAACTGTATAGGTGAGTAAATGGGTGTGTGATTAATTTTTTGCATGACTGACTAGGTGTGTGAGTGCCTCTATGGATGAGTGGCGGTGTGTGAGTGTTTATATAGGTGTATGAGTGCATATGATAGTCCTGTACTGAGTGACTGTAAGTATGAGTGACTGTACAGGTGAGTGAGTGGATGTGTGTGTAGACCTAAGAATCAGTGAGTGGGTATGTAGTCTTTGGTGTTGGAGTGTCTATGGTTTTGAGAATGGCAGTCTGTAATTTAGAGTGGGTGTATCAAAAGTTATATTAGGGTGTGAGAAGATGCATGAAATTATCACATGGATGATGTCATCAGTGATGTCATTTGAGATGTCATCAGTGATGTCATCAGTGATGTCACTGACCATGTCATGAGTGATGTAATATGTGACGTCATCAGCAGTGCATTGCGGGCGCGAGTTATAGTTAGCTGAACTAACTATAACAGGGGAATTTCACGGGTTTTGTACGAGTGCAATGTCCAACTAACTATAACTGTCCCTAAAACCTATGGTTTTTTCAGTGAATTTCAAAGGTTTTTTAAATGCTAATTTCTAACTATAACGTGTCTGAAACCTATGGTTTTTTCAGTGAATTTCAAAGGTTTTTTAAATGCTAATTTCTAACTATAACGTGCCTGAAACCTATGGTTTTTTCAGTGAATTTCAAAGGTTTTTTAAATGCTAATTTCTAACTATAACGTGCCTGAAACCTATGGTTTTTTCAGTGAATTTCAAAGGTTTTTTAAATGCTAATTTCTAACTATAACGTGCCTGAAACCTATGATTTTTTAAGTGAATTTCAAAGGTTTTTTAAATGCTAGTTTCTAACTATGCCAACAGAGGTAGGACATGTGAAGAAAGAAGAAAAAACGCACAGAAAGAAGCAAAAGATGTGCAGAAAGAACCAACAGAGGAGCAGAAAGAGGCCTTGTTGCAAAATCATCCTGTGCCCACAACGTTTTCAGACGGGTACTGGTGGTAACTGACTCTGACTAACCAGAGCCAGTGCGCGTTTGCACAGTGGTGAAGGGAGGGGGCCTGAGGTGACATGTGTGCAAACGCGCCCCATGGCGCGTTTTAAGTTGCGGGATTAAGTCCCCTTGAATCCTGAGGGTCCCTGGGGCCCAACTAGCTCCCCAGGTACCTACAGTTAGGACCACAGAGCTGAGTTGCAGAGAGGCGTTCCGAGGCCACGCACCTTTTTTCACCTCTCTGCAACGCAACTCTGTTGTGCTTACTGAAGGTACCTGGTGGGCTAGTTGGCCCCCAGGATTCAAAGGGAATTAACTCCCCAACTTAAAACGCACCACAGGGCGTGTTTGCGCACATGTCACCTGAGGCCCCGCCCCCTCCCTTCACCACTGTGCAAACGCGCCCCGTGGCGCGTTTTAAGTTGGGGGATTAGGTCACCTTGAATCCTGAGAGTCCCTGGGGCCCAACCAGCCCACCAGGTACTTCCAGTAAGCACCACAGGCCTGCGTTGCAACGCCTGTAACAAATTGTGCAGTTGTGTTTAGGTAGTGAAGAGGGTCGTGCTGGGGGTAGTGTTTTAGGGTAGTGCAGTGGTGTTTGTGTAGTGTAGGGGGTCATGCTGGGGTTAGATTTAGGGTTTAGGGTAATGCAGTGGTGTTTGTGTAGTGTAGGGGGTCATGCTGGGGGTAGATTTAGGGTTTAGGGTAGTGCAGTGGTGTTTGTGTAGTGTAGGGGGTCATGCTGGGGGTAGATTTAGGGTTTAGGGTAGTGCAGTGGTGTTTGGGTAGTGTAGGGAGTCGTCCTGGGGGAGTGTTTTAGGGTTTAGGGTAGTACAGTGGTGTTTGGGTAGTGTAGGGGGTCGTGCTGGGGTTAGTGTTTTAGGGTTTAGGGTAGTGCAGTGGTGTTTGGGTAGTGTAGGGTGTCGTGCTGGGGGGAGTGTTTTAGGGCAGTGCAGTGGTGTTCGGGTAGTGTAGGGGGTCGTGCTGGGGGAGTGTTTTAGGGTTTAGGGCAGTGCAGTCGTGTTCGGGTAGTGTAGGGGGTCGTGCTGCGGGGAGTATTTTAGGGTTTAGGGTAGTGCAGTGGTGTTCGGGTAGTGTAGGGGGTCATGCTGGGGGTAGTGTTCTAGGGTTTAGGGCAGTGCAGTGGTGTTCGGGCAGTGTAGGGGGTCGTGCTGGGGGTGGTGTTTTAGGGTTTAGGGTAGTGCAGTGGTGTTCGGGCAGTGTAGGGGGTCGTGCTGGGGGTGGTGTTTCAGGGTTTAGGGCAGTGCAGTGGTGTTCAGGCAGTGTAGGGGGTCGTGCAGGGGGTGGTGTTTCAGGGTTTAGGGCAGTGCAGTGGTGTTCGGGCAGTGTAGGGGGTCATGCAGGGGTGGTGTTTTAGGGTTTAGGGCAGTGGTGTTCGGGCAGTGTAGGGGGTCATGCTGGGGGTGGTGTTTCAGGGTTTGGGGCAGTGCAGTGGTGTTCGAGCAGTAAAGGGGTCATGCTGGGGGTGGTGTTTCAGGGTTTAGGGCAGTGCAGTGGTGTTCGGGCAGTGTAGGGGGTGGTGCAGGGGGTGGTGTTTCAGGGTTTAGGGCAGTGCAGTGGTGTTCGGGCAGTGTAGAGGGTCGTGCAGGGGGTGGTGTTTCAGGGTTTAGGGCAGTGCAGTGGTGTTCGGGCAGTGTAGGGGGCGGTGCAGGGGGTGGTGTTTCAGGGTTTAGGGCAGTACAGTGGTGTTCGGGCATTGTAGGGGGTGGTGCTGGGGCTGGTGTTTCAGGGTTTAGGGCAGTGCAGTGGTGTTCGGGCAGTGTAGGGGGTGGTGCTGGGGCTGGTGTTTCAGGGTTTAGGGCAGTGCAGTGGTGTTCGGGCAGTGTAGGGGGTCGTGCTGGGGCTGGTGTTTCAGGGTTTAGGGCAGTGCAGTGGTGTTCGGGCAGTGTAGGGGGTCTTGCTGGGGCTGGTGTTTCAGAGTCTAGGGCAATGCAGTGGTGTTCGGGCAGTGTAGGGGGTCTTGCTGGGGCTGGTGTTTCAGGGTTTAGGGCAGTGCAGTGGTGTTCGGGCAGTGTAGGGGGTCGTGCTGGGGCTGGTGTTTCAAGGTTTAGGGCAGTGCAGTGGTGTTCGGGCAGTGTAGGGGGTCGTGCTGGGGCTGGTGTTTCAGGGTTTAGGGCAGAGCAATGGTGCTCAGGCAGTGTAGGGGGTTGTGCTGGGGGTGATGTTTCAGGGTTTAGGGCAGTGCAGTGGTGTTCGGGCAGTGTAGGGGGTCGTGAAGGGGTGGTGTTTCAGGGTTTAGGGCAGTGCAGTGGTGTTCGGGCAGTGTAGGGGGTCGTGCTGGGGGTAGTGTTTTAGGGTTTAGGGTAGTGCAGTGGTGCTTGTGTAGTGTAGGGGGTCGTGCTGGGGGTAGTGTTTTAGGGTTTAGGGTAGTGCAGTGGTGTTTGTGTAGTGTAGGGGGTCATGTTTTAGGGTAGTGCAGTGGTGTTTGGGTAGTGTAGGGGGTCATGCTGGGGGTAGTGTTTTAGGATTTAGGTTAGTGCAGTGGTGTTTGGGTAGTGTAGAGGGTCGTGCTGGGGGTAGTGTTTTAGGGTTTAGGGTAGTGCAGTGGTGTTTGTGTAGTGTAGGGGTCGTGCTGGGGGTAGTGTTTTAGGGTTTAGGGTAGTGCAGTGGTGCTTGTGTAGTGTAGGGGGTCGTGCTGGGGGTAGTGTTTTAGGGTTTAGGGTAGTGCAGTGGTGTTTGTGTAGTGTAGGGGGTCATGTTTTAGGGTAGTGCAGTGGTGTTTGGGTAGTGTAGGGGGTCATGCTGGGGGTAGTGTTTTAGGATTTAGGTTAGTGCAGTGGTGTTTGGGTAGTGTAGGGGGTCTTGCTGGGGGTAGTGTTTTAGGGTTTAGGGTAGTGCAGTGGTGTTTGTGTAGTGTAGGGGGTCGTGCTGGGGGTAGTGTTTTAGGGTTTAGGGTAGTGCAGTGGTGCTTGTGTAGTGTAGGGGGTCGTGCTGGGGGTAGTGTTTTAGGGTTTAGGGTAGTGCAGTGGTGTTTGTGTAGTGTAGGGGGTCATGTTTTAGGGTAGTGCAGTGGTGTTTGGGTAGTGTAGGGGGTCGTGCTGGTGGTAGTGTTTTAGGATTTAGGTTAGTGCAGTGGTGTTTGGGTAGTGTAGGGGGTCGTGCTGGGGGTAGTGTTTTAGGGTTTAGGATAGTGCAGTGGTGCTTGTGTAGTGTAGGGGTCGTGCTGGGGGTAGTGTTTTAGGGTTTAAGGTAGTGTAGTGGTGTTTTTGTAGTGTAGGGGGTCATGTTTTAAGATGCAATGCTCCAATACCTGACCAGTCTGCACTACATAAAACTGCAAAAAAACTAAAAATAAAAAGTGTTTTGCACACTTTTGTCATTGGGCTATATGTGGGCTACATCTGGGTAATATTTGTGCTACATTTGGGCTCTTTTTTCACTGGTGGCCATCTTGGAAGACTTCTTTGTTATGAAGTTTCCTAATTTCTTCATTTACTGCAGTCTCCTCAGTAGGAAATGCTTTCAGTTTTTTACTTTGATTCCATCAAGAAGGCATTCAGATGTGTCTCACATCTGCCATAAATTCAGAATGTTAGCACTCTAGTTGCTCATTAGATCACTGGAGTAAAGCTACTGCTCACCAGGGAGTTAACTGGTAGTCTGCTGCTGGTATTGAAAGTGATTGTTTCAGTCTGCATGTCAGAATTTTCTAATGAAATAGAAGAGGATTTGAGATCTCACTTAAAACATGCCCTAATTTTTCTTTCTGCAGCACTAACCATAATTTCTATTTAAAAAAGAACCCTCATTTTGTTCCTTTTTAAATTAAATGTTTTAAGTGTTACCGGTTTATTCCAATCAAGATGGCTTCAGGTGTGCCATACTTTTGTCATAAGTAAGGCTGTTAGCGCTCTAGTTGTTCTTTAGAACACTCTGGGAAGCTGCAGTAGAACACAAAGGCATCAACTGGCAGGCTGCTCCTGTTGAAATATAACAGGAAGATATTTGAGATCACACTTGAAATATGTCCTAATTTTTCTTTCTACAGCACTAACCATAATTTCTATGACAAAATGAACCCCATCATTTTGTTCCTTTTTAAATTAAATGTTTTAAGTGTTACCAGTTTATTCCAATCAAGATGGCTTCAGGTGTGCCATACTTTTGTCATAAGTAAGGCTGTTAGCACTCTAGTTGTTCTTTAGAACACTCTGGGAAGCTGCAGTAGAACACAAAGGCATCAACTGGCAGGCTGCTCCTGTTGAAATATAACAGGAAGATATTTGAGATCACACTTGAAACATGTCCTAATTTTTCTTTCTACAGCACTAACCATAATTTCTATGACAAAATGAACCCCATCGTTTTGTTCCTTTTTAAATTAAATGTTTTAAGTGTTACCAGTTTATTCCAATCAAGATGGCTTCAGGTGTGCCATACTTTTGTCATAAGTAAGGCTGTTAGCACTCTAGTTGTTCTTTAGAACACTCTGGGAAGCTGCAGTAGAACACAAAGGAATCAACTGACAGTCTCTGCCCTTGTTGGATGTACATGTTTTACTGAGAATGTCAGACTTCATTCTCACATGAGTGAGAAAGATAATGTGAATTTACAGAAAATATGCTCTCATTTTAGCTTCTGGAGCACCTTCCAAACCTCCATGGGACAAGCATGAGAAAATAGTGTTCTCTCAAACATGATTCATGATATCCCAGCAGAAGGTTTTTCACATGGTAAAATCACCTTGGAATACACCACAATTCCTAAAATTAGTATGGTACCGTCAACAAATAAATTCTAATGTAACTAAAGCCTGTTATCACCCTTTATAGTTCTCCTTTTGGTGACCCTCAAAATCTTCTATTCACTACAATGCATTTCAATGAGGTACTATCATTTATATTGGTCCCAAGATGGCTGCCAGAAATTCCAGGATGAAGTGCTGACAGCCAATCAGATCTCACGATGACATGTGTGGTTAGGCTCCGCCCAGATATATATGTGACTTTACTTTTGATTTTCTCAGGAACTACTGAACGGATTTACACCATTTAAGCAAAAGGCACGACACTGAACCAAGGGCTACCTCTTTGCCAAATTTGGTGTAATTCCGTTCAGCAGTTCGGGCTGTAGCTGCGACTAAAGGTTCCTATGGAAAAATGAATGGGGAAAACACGTTTTGGGACCCCCTTTTTTCTCGGCCCCCGCTTGACGTATCACCCCGAGACTTTCAGGATAGGAGCGGACCGGAGCGCCCCAACAAGTTGGAAACTTTCGCGAAGATTCGTTAACCGGCGCCAACGTTATTTCAAATAGAATGTCGCGGATTTCCTATGGATAATAGGTTTTAACTATAACTATCTACTGGCGACCGCCAGTAGATAATATATATATATATATATATATATTTATATATCTGTAAACAATTTCTCGCCGCAAGACCGCCGCTCACTTTTTTAGATGGGTGCTGCCGCAAAGCGGTGACAAACCGCTAATTCTGCCCCCAAACACTCTGCTTCACACAAAGTATGCGGCGCACTCACAAGTTGGTTCTTTTCAAATTTTATTCACGAAAACCCACCTTGGCTGACAAACGCGTTTCGGCCATGATGGCCTTTGGCCTTTGACATTGACAAAGGCCGTCATGGCCGAAACGCGTTTGTCAGCCACGGTGGTTTTTCGTGAATACAATTTGAAAATAACCAACTTGTGAGTGCGCCGCATACTTTGTGTGAAGCAGAGTGTTTGGGGCATATATATATATATATATATATATATATATATATATATATATATATATATATATATATATATATATATATAATATTAGTTAGATATTGTAATAATATGTAAAAAATAAAATAAAATTTAAAACCCTAGAAATTCACTGGAAAAAAGCAAAGATTATTATGACGTTATAGTTAGGCCTGGACTAATATAAAATGTATCATTTTAGAACGAAAATAACACTAACATTCTCCAATTATAGTTTACTGAGCTACCTGCAACATGTGCCCCGCCATGCACTACTTACTACCTTACCTATTACATCACTCATGACATGTTAAATGGCATCATCGAGGACATTTAATGACTGGTCTATCACTCAGCATTCCAATATGCCAATGCGTCTCAGTTTTTTCAGATTATTTTTCAGAACATTCCTCTGAAAATAGTTTTTAAAATCTTCCAAGTTTCACTGCGAGCTCTGGATCATTCAATTGTCGATCATGTCATCATCAACATTATAAATCACTCAGATTACATGACATGCTTATTAGGACTAGAATGTGTGGACTGCAGCAAACATTCAAGGTCACTAATATAAATGTAGAAGAGCTTGAGGTTACAGAACACCCATAGTGCAATACAGCCCTGCCTGGGTTTGGTTGAACATTCATGGAGCAAGACCTTTCATAAGTCTTTGCTTGGTTGCTAGTGTGGCCTAATTTGTAGAACAACAAGTGGTAAATGAAGAATTCTTTCTGCAGCCCTGCGTTCATTTTCTCTACCCAGCCCTTTCCATTTTTTCACCTCTCTCCACAGCTTCTCATCACTTACAATCTTGCCCATTTTGTCCCTTACTTCCGCTCTGCTTTGCATCCTTCCTTTTCATCTTCACTGCCATTCTCCACATTTTCTCTGCCGACTGTATCTCACTGCCTTCTCTATTAGGTTACACCGTTATCATTTTTCTCCCATCTATTCCTCTAGTTAGCTCATTTTCAATTGTCTTCCTCTTTCATCTTGGCAATTATTGTCCTACCTTCAGGCCCACCACTTCTTTTTGTCCCCAGTCCTTTCCTCTCTTCAATCCTTATATAGTATTTTCTTACACACAGGCTTTCACTAATAATGTCTTCCAGTCAGTCTTTCTCCTCTTCTCATCAGTCATCTGGTACCTCTGTCTTCCTTCACATCCAACTTTGTTATGTTTTGTATTCCTCTCTGATCTTCGCCTTTAACCTTGTCTATTGGTTTTCTCAAATTTTTGCTATCTCCTTCCTTTATTCCCTTCATGACCTCCCCTTCCTATTTTTCCCTTACCTTTTCTGTCCTTTTCAGCTCTTCCTCTATGCTACCCCCATTTTCCTCTTAGACCTTCACCATCCATTTCCTCATCTCAGCCCCTCTCTCCCTGTTTTCTCTCCTCAGTCCTTCTCCCTACGGCTCTGTTCCCTTTGCTCTACCACCAGTTGATGGTGAGTTGTACCGTGTGTTGAGCACTAATCCTGATCAATCTGTCTTGGTCTTGTCCTCATCTTCATAGCCTGGGGAACTCTGCTTAGAAATTACTGCTGCTGCGGTACTACAGATTAAGAGAAGGCTCTGTGTCCATCAGTCAGATCCTTGTCCCCACATATTTAATTAGGGATCCACCCTGCTCAGTGAAGCCCTCACACCCATCATTAACACCTCCATCACCACAGCCATTTTCCTGGAACCTGGAAGCAGACAGTGGTTACTGCTGTTCTAAACAAGCCCTCAGCAGACCCAGCTAAACTCATGACCTACCGACCAATCTCCCTACTGCCATACCCAGCAAAGGTCCTAGAAAAAGCCATCAAAAGACATCTTGCTGACGACCTTGCCAAACACCAGTTCCTCAAAGCCACGGTCAGGATTCCAGCTGGACCACAGCACAGAAACGGACATTATTGCAGCAACAGATGACATCTGGATGATCCTGAACAGAGGAAAAATCGTGGTCCTCATCCTACTCGGCCTCTCAGCAGCTTTTGACACAGTTTCCCTCCCCATCCTAGTAAGGTGACTACATGAGATGGGCATCTAGAGACCTGCCCTCCATTGGATCTGCACATTTCTTACCGGAAGAACCCAGACAGTCAACATGCCACTTTACACATTGAAAGCCCAAGACCTAATTTATGGGCTTCCTTAGGGTTCCTCTCTCAACTCAACCCTCTTTAACATCTACATGTCACCACTAGCCAAAGTCATCCAAACCCACAATATTGACATACTCACCTATGCCAAGGACATGCAACTAATAATATCCCTCTCGGACAAAGCCTCCAGAACAAGGAACAACAAGGAACAGCTTCAACACCTGCATGACTGATGTGGCCACCAGGATGAAGTTCAACTGCCTCAAGCTGAATACAGGCAAAATTGAAAAGGTGATTTTCAGAAAAGAGGCTTCACCATTGGACTCTGCCAGGTTGCCTTGATTCAAGTAAGAAACCTCAGGATAATCATAGACAACAAGCTGGACATGTCCACCCAGTTCAACTTCATCACCATGTCCTGCCTCCACACTCTGAGAATGCTAAGAAAAATATTCAAATGGCCACCAAACAAAGCCAGAAAGACTGTCACTCAAGCCCTCATCACCAGCAGATTTGACTATATGAATTTGCTCTTCGCACAAATCTCTGAGCAGCTCACATAAAGACTATGGACCATGCAGAACGCACCGGCCAGATTTGTTCTCAACCTTCCTTGCTGATTCCATATTACGCTCCACCTGAGGGAACTTCACTGGCTCCCTATACACACGCATGTCCAGTTCAAACTCTTCCCCCACACTTACAAATCACTGTACAAAATGGTCTTAGCCTACCTGAACAACTGCATACATTTCCACCGACCCTCCAGGCACATTTTCTCAGCTGGACTCTTACTTGCACATGTCCCTAACATACACAAAAGCAGATCAAGAGGTCGAGCCTTCTCTTACATTGCTCCTAAAGCATGGAACAACCTCCCACACCACAGTACAGCCTCCTCCTCCTCTCCTCTTGAATTGTGCAAGAAGCTAAAGACGTGGCTCTTTGTCTAAGTCCCCTCAGGGCTAGCCTTACTAACCTGCAAATCGCCAGGTTATCCGAACAGGTGATAGCGCTCTATAAAAATACAATTAACATAGCGTAACATGTCCCCAAGGACATAGTGCTTCACTTCTAGGGTTTAGTTAAAGAATCAAATTCAAATTGACCCAAGAGAACTAACGTGCCTGAAAATAAATATTAACATAAAAAACAGGACTCAAGCATCACATCTCCAGTGACAAGGAATCATATTGCAACCGCTTGTTACAGTGTGACTGATATTAGTTCAAGGCTTTATTGCATGTCAACCAATGAGCCAGAGTTAGATTAGACAACCTGGTGACAATACAAACAATTAGCAAAATGACTTTAAAAGTTGAAGAAATCAGCAGCTATGGCACTTCATTTGGTAGGCTGTAGACTGCTATAATTTTCGGCTGTCTACCACCCAAATCAATACACTTGAGGACTCCCAGGCTGGTATAAACCTCTCTTCCTCAACAGAGACATATCAAGTCTATATACCCGTTCTTGACATAAGATAGGAAGGCTGGGTAGGACTCAGAGGAAAACAGTACAGCTACATCCAAAGTGACCTCTAGCTCATCTGTGGCCCACCTAATAACCCCTTGCCAAAGCCAAACTGTGCTTCTCTGAGAAAAAGTCTGCCTCTCATAAAGCTTCACATATGCTGGAGGCTTGGATGAAAGGAACCAAGCTGTAGACAAAAGACAAGCTTTCTTCTTAGTGAGCACACCTAGGATAGCTCATTGTTATTCATTGCATGACAATGAGATAGCTCAACATGGGTTAACAGGGCTGCCGCAGCCTCCTGGATTTTGTGAGAGAAGCACAAACCAGCATGCACACCACACAAAGAAGGAAAACAAAAACAGCCCATAGCTAGCCTTAGTCATTGGCCAATGATGCAATAATAGATTTCCAGTCTTGCCAATCCAACCCTGTCTCTGCAATGTTGGACTTTATTGGAACTTTTACATACTTACCTTCAAAGTATTTTAGCAGAACATATTCTGGATACATTATTTTGGCAGAATGTTCAGTATTGTGTTACGATATTGTCTGTTAACAATAAACATGTGCTGTAATTGGGTTATCTAGGAAAAAAAGATGCTCCTGCTCTCTAAATGCAGCCCTTAGTGTCATTTCCTTTATGGATACTTTCTGGTCAGTATCACTTACTTTGCTTTTATATTTTTGTGAAGAATTGTGGTATATTATATGGTGTGGTTGTGCAACCTCACCTTGGAAAACACTCATGAAACCAACTTGAGTCTAGTAAGGCATGTTTGCTAAACCTTAGCTCAACCCTGAAACCCTGGGTATTTGTGGCTTCGAGCAGTCAGGCTTAAACAAAGGAACAAGTATAAAGCATTTAGCAGTACCTGAAACAACATAATAAGAAAGTCACACAACACAAAAGAAGTCCAACATCAATTTATAGAAATAGATTATTTTTTTATGAAGTTCTAGACACCAAAATGAAAAAAATCTACCAGAGGGTTCCATAGATATAGATTTCTAAGCAAAACATGAATCTGAGCTTTTTACTCAAAATGGCAAACAAGCATTGGTAATCAGAAAGTTTGGAAACTTTGTCAACATTTGAAAAAGTTGTATTTGGCTACCTCAGTCCACGTGAAGCAACCAAATCGAGCAAGCGGAAGCTCAGGGGAGCCAATAAGGAGTAGTAAAACCGTTACCTTGGTACCAAAGCAGTCACAAGTTCAGTTCCAGGGGCTATGGGTGAACCACCATATATTTCAATGGAGTGGTCCTGATGCAAGGAGGATGCTGAAGATGTTGTAAAATGCTGATGATGTGGTTGACAGAGGGCTTTCTGGGGCTACTCTATGGCCCACTCCAGATGGAACGATTTTGACCACAGGGGTCGATGTCCCTCAAAGTCCTCTTTGGTTCAGCAAAAGTCCAGTTGCTACTGGACTAATGGTCTCCGGTCACAGCAAAACCAGCTTTTCCTTTTGATGAAGGCTAGTGTTTGTCTTGGGTGACCAAACTGCTCTTCCATATCTCTCCCGGGCTTAGAAGCCTCGGGCACAACTTTTGAGCATCAGAACTTTGTCATCTGGGCTACACGTTGGCAGTCAGCAGCTGTCAAGTGAATTTTGCTTCTGACTGGCCAGAACATGCTTCTTCACCTTTTCTGATTCTGGTGGCCCAGGTACTGTAACAGGAAGTCAGCCAACTAACTCTTGGAGTTCACCTTCTCTGGCTGGGGCTCTGGAGCAGCTTCTCCACTAGCCAGGCTCCTCAGGCACAGTCCTCTCTATACTAGGCCACGGACCGGAAGGTGCAGTACAGCAGTTGGTGCAGTCTCTCTTGCCCGGTCTAGGTACTGTAGGGCAGTCCTTTTTCAGACCTCAAGTCCAGATGTGATCTCATGTCTAGGTGACAGGGGTGCCATATTTATGCCCAGTAAATGCCCTCGGCGGATTTTGCGGTCACTAGCCAATGTGCTAGTAGGAACTTTCCTGCCTGCTGAATACTTTCTGCAAATTGTGTCATCTAGCTATCCCAGAGTGTACTATTCTGCCTGCTCCCAAGATGGCAGAGCCTCTCTTTCAGTGTGTGAAGTTTGTTAGCTTTTATACTACATACCATTTTCACAATATCCCAAAATATACAAATATTTAACAGTATGAATGACGATCAAACGTTAAAGCACACAAAGCACAATACACAATGGCCATGGAAATGCAATACAACACAATGGCCAGTTAAGGCTCTTGACCATTAACTTTATATACCATTCACATACAATAATGATCACAAACACCAGAAAACTAATGGAAACAGAAAACAAAACACTATCCCAGGGAATTACTGTTATGGAATGTCCGAACTAATGTTAGTCAATGTACTTTAAGTTTTCGCAATCACTATCTGATCGAAAAAATAGTACTGTAAAATGGAGAGGAGATATTCTCCCATCAAAAATGAGTTGCTATGTTCGAGTGAACAAACCTTTAGGATTCCCAACCCGTTTAATCTCAAACATATAATAGAGGGGAAACAAAGAGATAAACATTGTCAATTATAATGCAATACAACAGTAACCTTCAAGTGCAATGAAAAGTGGATCAGGTCGGAAAAGTGAGTTGCAGCGTATAGGAAGATACACCAATGTCCTAATTTTGAATAAAGGGATGTTAGTCATTTAAAATGAGGATATCTCATGACCTGGCAGTCCAGAGGTTCCAGACCAGTGCCTCCACATATAGGTGAGAAAGCCGTGATGATGAAGGCAGCAAACCTAACTCTGACCCACAGTCAATAGTGTGCAAGCCCAGAGGCACAATGGGCTCACACTTGATCCAGCAGGCTTCACTTGATCTGGCTAGCATACTGCTCAGATTAATGCTTGACTTTCTCAGAAAGAGAAACTTCAAATAAACAACAAAAAGGTCATGAAGGGAAGGAGTGTTTTTGCTGGGCAGAATCACTGCTAAACTTACCCACCTGCTTTAGATGGAGAGGTTTATTGAGACAGCCCTCCTTGGTGTCTGTATGTTCCTCAAAGTTCAAAAACCCAACTAACCAGAGTTTCTCTCTTCAGAGGAGTTTCTGGAAAGGGTACCCAATGTCCCTTTCAAGAATGAATTGAGGTGGCCCCTGCCAGTGTCTTGAAGAACTGGTGTATTCCCTAAGACAAAGGCTAGAAACAAATAATAAGTGTTGTTCTCTATGTGCAATAGCCAATCTCAATCTTTCAAAAACAATGCTTAGAAGTGTACATATCTTCAGATAAATGTAAACTTAACAAAAGTTGTACACCTTTCATAAACTATCTCCAGCTTTTATGGATGCCAGTATCCATCACCCCTGTGTGCAGCTACAGTCCCCTAAAAGCCTATAAATGTTGCCACCAACCATGTCTTGTGCAGAAGAGATCGACGGGGCTGCCCCCCATGACTAAAGAATTTGAAGACCTAAGGAGGACCACCCTCATCCTAGGGCACACCAGTGGGCATGTCTGAGTAACAAACCGTTTGCTATTTGAAGAACCCCCCAAACTGTTGCCAACTCAAAAGGAAATCAGAACTGGTAGAGACAAAGGAATATAGTGGAAATGCCACAGCTGCACAGTTCGTTAAAGACTTTCATCCTTTCAACACTGTGCGAAAGTGGATGATTAGTTGAAGTAGATGGTAGCCCTCTTCAAGTAATAATGGCACTATTCCTTTCTTGGTCAAGTTAGGACTCAATAATTTAACCTGAGCTCACCCCTTACTAGCTGAAGCACAGAGCAGACAGGCTTATCTTAGGAGAAATGTGTAAAGCATTTATCAGTACCAAAATGGTTACAAAGTAGAAAGCATAACAAAATAAAAATCCTGCTCCAATTTATAAAAATATAGCAAACTGTAATAAGTACATACACACCAAAAAACAAAAATCGGATGTAGGGATTTCTAAAAGTTTTAGGTGCTTCTAGCGGCAAAAAGTACAAAGTACCTACCACAAGCATCTGATTGTGCTAGACAGGCTCAAAGTCAAATGTTAATGCCTACAGCAATGGAGCACAGGTTAGATACAGGATATAGTTTGAGTCCGGTGGAAAGTTTTACATGCTGACTTTTATCCTTTACACACACCACAATTCTCTCCCTGTGTACAGATATACTGGTTCACTAGTACCAGGGAATTTTTTATGGGGATCCAGGTCCAGAAGAAATCCTTATGACCCCTCTTGAGGCTTTGACATAGGTCTGAAACATGTTAACCATCATATAAAGGTCAAATAATTTTCCTTTCCTTTTCAATCTCCTTTAGGTGCCCTCAATAAAGTTATTTCAGGGATAAATATAATATAGTTTAATTCACTGTTTCTCTCTTTTTGATCCCCTGCCCCGTTTAGTAACCTGGTATAGGACAGTGTGATCTTTCAGTTCCAGTGACGTTTACAGACACATGTCTACATCAGAATTCTCATTTAACAACAACTCCCTCTTCTTTGAGGTGAGCCCGCTCATGCTCTTCACACTGGGCACAAGTGAGCCCAGCAACGAAGCATGCAAGCATGAACGCACAAGTGGGTGAGGGCTGTACTTCCTTTGCGACAGACGTTTTATCTGCTTAGACAACAACTGCCTTCCAAAGGAGTTTTTGGGCATCTATTAATCACTTTATTTTTGTACACTGTGATCCTCCAAGCATGTTTGTATCTACAGCACACTAGAGCTTTCTCAGGGCTTAAAGTACATGCCCATGTCATGATGAAAAAAGCTGCTGTCCATTGTATATTAAATGGACAGTATGTCCATCCGAGCTTCGGCAGTTTGAAGCAAGGATGGACCGCACACAGCAATTCTATGTAATTCTATGCAGTGAGGGTTATGAGGGCACGCCGAGATGTCCTGTCAAAAAAATGTGATATACAATGGACAGCAGCCTTTTTGTCCATAACATTGACATGTACTACAAGCCCTGAGGAAGCTCTGGTGTGAGCGAAACAAGATGGCTGTTTTTAATGAAGATATAACGAATAAAGAACGTATTTAAATGACATCGGCTGCAAATACTGCTATATATTGACTATTCAACTTTACACTAAAAACCTCTGGAAGTGGATTTTCTATAACTGTTATCTCTATTATCTGTTATATATTTTCCTATGTTGGGTTGTTTGACAGCCAACCCCTAGAGGTGGGCAATAACCTGATACACATAAGGGAACTCACTGGCAGTGTGGTGCAGTGTGGTGCATAGGTTCTTAGCTGACTAGGCAGTTTGTTTGTCACAATGCGTTTTTTCTTGCAATTAGATAATACGTGGGAGTCATCTGTCTACAACACATATCTCCAACCAATCGATCGCGAGCTACCAGTAGCTCCCAGAGACCTTCAGAGTAGCTCACATCCTTGAGCTAATTTTTAAATTAACACAGGTTCACATTTTCCTTTTAAAGTTAAAGGAAGGCTGTATTTATTTGACATTATCAGCATTCTACAGGCCTCTTGCGCCCAGTGGCCAGAAGACACTGTGCCATATTTACAAAAGAAAAATACAGTCATTTTTTTTACTTGGGAGAAACTTTAAGTGTTAATGCTTTTCTTCACTTTCACTTAAACCATATGTTAATATTTTATGAAGCATATTTCTTCACTTTAAACCCCTCCCATTTAAACAAATGGCTGTATTTTTCTGTAATAAATATGGCACCATGTCTACAGGCACTGAGAGAAAGATTCCTGCTGTCTATAAATGTGGCACTTATAAATGGGAGAAAATTGAAATAAGGAGTTTTATGGAATCCATATAAACATAAAGTTAACTCTTTAGTTTAATCTTCTCCCATTTCCAAGTATCTCCTTTACAAACAGCAGGCATCTTGTTCCCAATGGCTTGCAGACACAGCGCCATATTTATAACTGAAAAATACAGCCACTATTTTAAGTGGGAGAAAGTGCAGAAAAATGTTACATATTCTGAAACTTTTTGCAGAACGTTTTTTCTGCACTTTAAATTTCTCCCATAAAAAAGGGGGGTTCTATGTTTATGTTATACATGTAACAATGCCACATATTGGTGAGAAGTATGTCTGATACCACAGGTACATAAGACACAGACTCCTTCACTCATACACATCTATACCATTCATACGCACACATGTTCATACATCCCAAAAACCATGCTCTCACTGACACACATGGCAGCCCTGTCATAGTGCCACTAATCTTGTATTTGGTTCAAACCATAATAACTTGCTCTATGTACATTAGGCTTAAAGTCAATGAAGCTGGGTGTGGGGTGTCTGGTAACAATGCGTGAGTTGCTTACCCTTCAGTAGCTCACAACGATGTTCATTGATCACAAGTAGCTCTCACTACAGAAAAGGTTGGCGACTCCTGGTCTACAAGATATCACTTTAATATTGCATAACATTTTTGGCAGTGGCAGTTACTTAAATATATATTTGTCCTTAATGTCAGCTCGATGGGCAACACCTTCTATTAGCCAGTATTTGATTTCTAGGAAACTACACCTGTAATGAAAAATATGCTCTGTGAGATATCTGCTTCCACTATAAAATATGAGGTATTTGTAGATATACTGAGTGATTAGTTCCATCTAGGTTTAAGTTGGACACCAAGAGTAGGAATTGTTTGTTTACTGCATTTTCATTTAGTTGTCAGAGCCTTTCTCACTAATACAGAAAGCTAAAAAAGCCTTCTGCATATGGAGCACACATTTCAAATAACACCCACAGCGTGACTCACCTAACTTTGAAGTGAAACCAATAACGAAGGTTGGACCGTGAGAGCTGCTCCACGCCTCAGTCATGTCCACGCTTCTCTGTATCTATATGTAAATACGAATGATACGCCATGTCATCTTCAATCAAACAAGCCTGAGACATGGCAGCTGCTTTTTATTCCACCTTAATAAGGGGCAAGCACAAACAGAAATAACTTCCGTGTGATGCGAATATACATTACCCCTCATGCATGACAGGCAGATTAGGGTGATTCATGCATGCAATTAAAAACAGTGACAAATGAGCTATCTCTGTTTCTTGTGATGTCATAGTCAAGGAAGGAGAATATGCTTTTTCCTGAAAATGTACAACTACAAACCACCGTTAAGGCATCAGGTTTATGTAAAAATGCAGGCTCTCATGTGTCTTGTTATATTACTTGTCATAAACATACCTTACCTAGAATATATTGTGAGTTTGATTTAGAATTTTGTATGCAAGTTTTTCTTTTCTGCCAAGGTGTCAGAAAATACTCTATTAATCTTAGGTTTCACTGCCAAGGCAACAGAGGTTTCTCCAACAAGGGGCTTTATTTATGAAAAGTGTTGCATCGCTGGGGTGAAACTGCGATGCAACACTTTTCAGTGTGCCAACCTTGCGACACCATGGATGCGCCGTATTTACTGTACGGAGCTACATGTCGCAAGGATTTACCGATAAGTCAGGAATCCTGACGTATCTGTCGGCGCAAAAATGGCACATTGCTGGAGTGTGTCTGGAAACAGACGAAACTCCAGCAATGTGTCATTGCACATGGGCAAGCCACATGTGAAAAGGTCTGCATCACCCCTTACTCCTGCTTCAAGCAGGCGTAAGGATTTGACGCAGTGACGCCATAGAAGTTGCGCAGTGAAATCTCATAGATTTCACAGCGCCACTTCTTTGGGGCTTTTCTGCATCAGAACGACCACCCTGCATACACTATACCTGTCACAGGTATAATGTAGTGCAGGGGTTTACAAAATGGTGCATCTGCCTGGATGCCAAAGATTACCCCAAGGCTGGCATGAAAGGAGAGGATGAGGCCCTGTGACTGGGTTCCATCGAGGAGGCAGCCAAAGCCAAGCATGCCCTGTTGCTCGGTCTGCACCACTATTAATGAGCCTTCTACAAGATCACCTATGGAAGCTTTGTTACACCTTTTGCTTACTATTGTCAGTCAAGTTTTATCATCTTCTCGCCACACCACCACGGTCATTGCTGACCCCTGCAGATCTGGTCTAATGACATCACTGAACCTTCCAATCAGTAGTATTTACGGGCAGAATGTAGAAAGAGCAGGGACTTAATCAGCTCAGTCTTATGACCCACACTTACTTGGAATTCTTCATTCATGGGAATCAATTGCATTCCCCAATTCTTATCATGTACAGGATTCATAGGTCACCCGTACCTGTAGGCAAAATGTAGACACACAGTAATCTTTTCAATGCAGCACACCTGCAGCTGCAGACATCTAAGGGAATCACAGACCTGTTATTTTTTGATCTTCTGTGGCCGAATGTTACTTGTTCATTTATGAATTCGAAATCTAACCGCTGGGGATCAAGTAACAAGTTAGCATGTCAAAGACTCCTACATTATCAGAATTAACAAGAAAAATTGGTCCACCAACTAAGAAAAGTCATTCACCACTACACATAGAATCAAGAAGAAGCTATCACTATACCAATCCTTTCTGTGTCCATAGAGTGACATTTCCCACGTTTGATCAAACTGAGCCACAGGCTCCAATCCTGTTGGCGGCCTTTCATCAATTTATGTAACCTTCTTCTTTGCAACCATACTCCCCCTAGGAACCACAGACTCTGGTTTTGTGGAAGCTGCTCGGCGAGTAATTGAGAATAAAACCACTTGATCACCCATCTGCATTATTTATGGTTAGAACTATGACAGTATCCGCTTCAAACCTCCAGCATTTGTTCCTAATTTAAAAAAACATTCCTTGGAAAACATTTCTCTTTCATTTGTCTTGCATCAGACTAAGAATTTCTTCCATAGTGGCGCAAAAAGAATGTCCCCAACAGTCCCTCTAACTCATGGTCCCAGTTACAGAAACCAAGAAATAGAAAAATGGACCTCTTTAATTGTCCCTATCTGAAATATTCAGGTCACCGGCCTGCTCTGAACACTCTCATTTTTTCAAAGTAAACACTTTGAATCCCCAGACCCTCAGTCAAGAGCATGAAGGGGGTTCTGAGTGACAGGGACTGGGACATGCAGGAGTTCTTTGACAACTCAATCCCAACATCCAAATATGAGCTTTTACAGACATCCACTTTAGTATGTGCTGTTGGAACTGGAGCTGCTGTGGCTGCTGTCACCAGAGTTGCCCTCCAATGGACACTCATTAATGAATTTAAGGTGTTCTTTTTCCAATTACAGGTCCTCGAAAGAATCCTGCACTGTTATTGCATGTCACTAATGCTCTGATTTGGCAGTGGGTAATTTACACGCCTCCTATCAAACTTGGAAGTTGTATGTATGTAAGTATGTGTTACAAAGTCATCCTCTGCATATGTAACACACATTTCGAATAAAACCCACAACGTTCCTCACCTAACTTTGAAGTGAAACCAATAACGAAGGTTAGTCGGAGAGAGGTGCTCCATGCCTCAGCCATGTCCACGCTTCTCTGTATCTATATGTAAATATGAATGACACACCATGTCATCTTCAATCAAACAAGCCTGAGACATAGCAGCTGCTTTTCATTCCACCATAATAGGGGGCAAGCACAAACAGAAATAACTTCCATATACACTAACCCTCATGCATGACAGGCAGATTAGGGTGATTCATGCATGCTTTTAAAAACAGTAACAAATGAGCTATCTCTGTTTCTTGTAATGTCATAGTCAAGGAAGGAGAATATGCTTTTTCCTGAAGATGTACAACTACAAACCACCGTTAAAGCATCAGGTTTATATAAAAATGCAAAATCTCATATGTCTTGTTATATAACTTGTCATAAACATACCTTACTTAGAATATATTGTGAGTTTGATTTAGAATTTTGTATGCAAATTTTTCTTGTCTGCCAAGGTGTCAGAAAATACTCCATTGTACTTTGGTTTCACTGCCAAGTCTACAGAGGTTTCTCCAACAAGGGGCCTTATTTATTAAAAGTGTTGCATCGCTGGGGTGAAACTGCGATGCAACACTTTTCAGTGCACCACCCTTGCAACACCATGGATACGCCATATTTACTGTACGGCGCTCAATGTCACAAGGATTTACCGATACGTTAGGAACCCTGATGTTTCTGTCAGCACAAAAATGGCAGATTGCTGGAGTGTGTCTGGAAACAGACGCAACTCCAGCAATGTGTCATTGCACATGGGGCAAGCCCCATGTGAAAAGGCCTGCGTCAACCCTTACGCCTGCTTCAAGCAGGCGTAAGGACTTGATGCAGAGACGCTGTAGAAGTGGCGCAGTGAAATCTCATAGATTTCAAAGCGCCACTTATATGAGGCTTTTCTGCGTTGGAATGTCCGCCCTGCATACATCATACATGTCGCATGTAGAATGTAGCGCAGGGGTTTACAAAGCAGCGCATCTGCCTAGATGCGTCACTTTTTAAATATGGCACAGTGTGGTGCACTTTTTACGCCTCTGCAGCAGCACAAAAAGTGACACAACGGCAGCGTAAGGGCCTCATAAATGAGGCCCAAAGTGGTTTTTTCACGCATTGGCAGGAAGACAGGGGCATAGTTATAAATAGTGCAGCAGGTACAGCACGCCAGTGCTCTGTGATCCCGGGGGCCTATTTATTGCAAATTAGAGGTTGTTTATACAACAGAATCAGGGAATGGGGCAATGTCCATGCTTGGATTAGGACCCAGGGTGTCCTTGCTATGCCACGGCAGGGAGACTTTTAAGGGAATTTCCTCCCTGGCCTGAATTTGGTAAAGGAAATTCTTTCATCAAATGGTTAATAGAAAAATATATTGGCAGCAAACTGTCTTTATTTCTTCGAAAAATGGTAACCTTGATCTGGTGTAGGTTGTCTTCAGGCAACTGTCCTGCACAATTAATTTCTGATCTCCATAGAGCTAGCTTTCATTTGGTTTGACTTCTAGGGCCTAATTTATAAGGCCCTTATACCGCCGTTGCGCCACTTTTTGTGACTCTCCGGACGCGTAAAAAATGCGCCATACTGCGCCATATTTACAAAGTGACGCATCTAGGCAGTTGAATGAATGAATGAATGAATGAATATTAGATTTATAAAGCGCTAACTTAGCCCAAGGGCGTCAAGGCACTGCAGGAAGGACTATTATACAGAATTAAGATAATATGCTCAAACTGATGTCTATGTGAAGAGCCAAGTCTTCAAAGCCTTGCGGAAGAGGGAGTGTGACACTTGTCCAGAGAGATCATCAGGGAGGGAATTCCATAACCTAGCAGCGGCAATGGAAAAAGCCCTGCCTCCCCATCTAGCCTTCTTAAACCTCGAAACTATCATCAGATTTTTACTTGCCAACCTAAGCTGCTTAGTTGGAACATAGCGCTGGGACAGCCCTTTGATGGATTCAGGGCCTAGGCCATAGAAAGCATTGTGGGTCAGGCATAGGGTCTCAAACAAAATTCTTCGATCCAGAGGAAGCCAATGCAACATGATGAGAGAAGCTGAGACTGAGTGGTATTTCGGAAGATCCATCACCAGCCTAGCTGCCACATTCTGTGCCAGCTGCAAACGTCGCACCAGGCCTTTATTAATGCCCAAATAGAGGGCATTACAATAATCCAATCTGGACATCACTAAGGCAATAACTGCCTGTTTTCATGAGGCAAACGAAAGAAACTGGGAAATTTTTCTAAGGATCCTAATTATCCCAAAACAAGTGGACACTGTTCTGCTAATCTGCAGACTCAGAGAGAGAGAGTTGTTCACTATAACCCCTAGATTTTTCCCATGGGACACAGGGCAGGGACAGCAACCAAGCGTGTCTGGCCACCAGTCATTGGACCAGATGTTCTGTTGATTTCCAAAGATCAGGACCTCGGTTTTTTCCCCATTAAGTTTGAGATAGTTTTCAACCATCCAGGAGGAGACTGCCTGCATACAGGTTTTGAAATTCACGGTAGATTCCCTAATGCTGTGGGTAATGGACACCATAATTTGTGTGTCGTCAGCATAGGACAACACCTCCAGTCCAAAGGGTCTTACAACCTTGGCCAGCGGGGCAACAGTAAATATTAAAAAGGGTCGGGCTCAAAGAGTTGCATCACTTTGTAAACCCCTGCGCTACATTATACATGCAACAGGTATAAGGAATGCAGGGTGGGCATTCCAAAGCAGAAAAGCCTCTATAGCTGGACTACGGTAATGCTCTCTATTTGGGTGCTCCCAAATCAGTCATAGCGAAGCTCCAGGTGGTCCAGAACTCAGCAGCTAGACTCCTTACGGGCACAAAAAGCCACTGCTCAGCAAAGCCTGCCCTTCGCTCTCTCCACTGGCTCCCAGTACAGGAGAGAATACATTTCAAGGCCCTCTGCATTGCCCACAAAGGTTTGCAGGACAGAGGCCCGCCTATTACAAAACACCTGGTCAAATCATATAAGGCCAATCGATGTCTGCGCTCAGATGAGCTTCACTTGACAGAGGTCCCCAGAATTAAGAAGGCCAGAACAGGTGGTCGCCGTTTCTCCTACAATGCTTCTAAGTTATGGAATGCACTCCCTCTTCCTATTCGTAAAGAGGTGAATCACCTGACCTTCCGGAAATCCTTGAAAACCTGGCTATTCCCATAATTTCTCCTCCCTCCCCCCCCCCCCTAGTTACCTCCGCAGCGCTGGGATGCCTCCGGGTAGCCATGCGCTATACAAAAGCTCTTAACATAACATAACATAACATTCAAGTGGCGCTGTGAAATCTATGAGATTTCACTGCGCCACTTCTACGGCATCACTGCGTCAAATCCTTACGCCTGCTTGAAGCAGGCGTAAGGGGTGAGGCAGGCCTTTTCACATGGGGCTTGCCCCATGTGCAATGACACATTGCTGGAGTTGCATCTATTTCCAGACACGCTCTAGCAATGCACCATTTTTGCACCAACAGATACATCTGGATTCCTGACGTATCTGTAAATCCTTGCGACATGGAGTGCTGTACAGTAAATACGGCACATCCATGGCGTTGCAAGGATGGCGCACTGAAAAGTGTTGCGTTGCTGTTTCACCCCAGCAATGCAACACTTTTCATAAATAAGGCCCCTAGTTTGCTGACATAACCCAAGCAGAATGTCTTCCTCTTGTCCAAAGCCCAAGCAGTGCATCTTCCTCCAGTTAGGACATCTTTTAAACCACTGGAGAATGGGGTACATTACACCTCATCTTTGAGTCCTACTCTTTAGTCCTAATGGCCCAATTGATTTGGTCTTTTTGCCTTGCATTTAGAACGTATACCACCGATACCCAAGCCATTGTCCATCTTGACAACAATTTAATGTTCACACAAATTTTCCTTCTAAAATGTTTCTAGCCATGGATCCCTTGATGAAGATTAATTTCCTGAACTTAATGCCAACAACATTGAATTGCTGGTTGTTTGTGGTGAGTCTACCCCTGGTCCCTGGAATGGTGACCCAAGAAGTTAAGATTATATCCCACTCCAGTGCCAACAGGGGGAAATTCGATTTTCTCGCTAGGTTACTAACCAACACTTTATACTCATTTAGATAAATCTGCTGCTTCTTAATGAAAATGTTTCCTAAGATCGGCCTAATATTGCCATCTTCCTTCTTAAAACAGGGGTGCAAGCTTTTATACATAGCTTCCTGGATTATAGCAGTTTTCTGTACTTAGAAGGACCTGGATATTTGCTTGAAAGTAACAGTTGGGAAAGTCTACTGTGGTAAACCCCATTTTGGGCCATTAAAGTCATATACATATTTCTCATTATCCTCACAATTTTCTCTCACATACAATTGAAAGCAGGACTGTTTTCAAAAGCCTTTATTTTTTACATCAGGGTTTATCATTACAAAGGTCTTCTCTGTCAAGAATCCATTTGTGTTATCCCTCCAGATCTCTCCAGTTTGCTACCGTTCACCTGATTGTGGTACCTCAAATACATACAGCCTGGGCAGTTGGACGCTTTTTTCTTCATTCTTGGTAACCAAATACTGGAATTGACCACTGCTTAAACTTGCATCTACAGGGCATACACTTAAGTTTTCATAAGCATTTGATGACCTGAGTTTTTCACATACTTATTGGATTGAGTCATCTAAGCACCAGGTAAGCCATTAGGTAATAGCACACTCTTTAAATCAGAATGTGATCAAATAAAATGAAATGGGTGCTCAGGTAGTGTACTTACGAGTACCTTTAAAGTGGCAACAGATCTAGTTTTCCTAACTCACTCGTGTGCTTCCCAGCATGTTATCAGCACTGTCATTATGCATGTGAAACTGTAGTATAACACACAAATGGATTTGAATCAACTTATTTTTCCCTCCACACAAATAGAGGTGTAAGAATTTTCCTACGCCTGCTTGGCTACTGACATTTTCTTTTAAAAAAGAACACATCATTTATTACCAAGACTCAGAGCTGGCATGCCCCTACTTGGCTATTGCATAATGTGCCTTTGAGGATGAAGGGTAAAGCGGGGCAAACACCATTTGTGATTTTTTTGGGCAAAATGTGATTTCAAAGCTGAAAAGCTGTAACAAGCACATGTTTCTAATTTTTGCAAACCTGCATGCTTGGTGAGACTCCACTGTTCAGCAGGGTGTAAGACTCAAGCCAGTACTTGGAGTGGCGTGGTCAGCCTGAAGATGCAAGTGCCTGGAGCAGTGACCGGGGGGGGGGGGAGGTGAGGGCCTGGGTGTTGTTCAAGAGCGGTTCACGGAGCTCCCGCTGCATTTTATTCTAAGCTTGATGCACCAAGGAAGCATGAGGGACCTCCATGGTCTGGTCTGGTGGCTTCCTATGCAGGGAAGGTGGCTCTGGTTGGGGCCAAGACCCCTGGCCCAGGGAGGTGGGGCAAGACCCAGGCGTTCATAAAGGCATGATGCAGCTCTCATCTCATTTATCTGTATCAGAAGCCCAGAGCAGCCAGTGCCTGGTGCCCTGGCCCTGTGGGACAAGGCCCCGTATACTCAAGTAGACTTCACGGAGCTCCTACTGCAGGCTTGTCATAGTTCACATTCTTCTTGGTTCTATCACACATGTTCATGCTCCACCTCCCTGACTTAGAGCGCTTGGTGAGTGTGGATTCTGTCTCTGGAAGGCTTTCTTCCACATTGGGGCCTCTCCCAGGCTAAGAACCCAGAGCCAGGGTCTGCATCATGCACGTCTACCAGTGGGCTGCTCTGTCAAATTCACTCCAGAAGAGCCCGGAGAAGAGAACCAGGCTACTCACCTTTACACTCCGGTTTTGGTTGATCTCAGCAAGAAGAGCCTGCCCTGTTCAATGTCCTTGGCCAACCTTTGACAGCCAAAGACTACCCCATGGCTGGCATGAAAGGGAAGGATGAGGCCCTGTGCCCGTGTTCCATCTAGGAGGCAGCCAAGCATGCCCTGTTGCTCGGTCTGCACCACCATTAATGAGCCTTCTGCAAGATCACCTATGGAAGCTTTGTTACACCTTTTGCTTACTGTTGTCAGCCAAGTTTTATCATCTTTTATGAAATTGAACTCTAACCGCTGGGGATAACATAACAAGTTAGCATGCCGAAGACTAATACTTTATCTGAATTAACAAGAAAAATTGATCCAACTAAGAACAGTCATGCACCACTACACATAGAATCAAGAAGAAGCAATCCAGAGGGACATTTCCCATGTTTGATCAAACTGAGCCACAGGCTCCAATCCTGTTGGTAGCCTTCCATCAATTTCTGTAACCTTCTTCTTTGCAACCATACTCCCCCTAGGAACCAGAACTCTGGTTTTGTGGAAGCTGCTAGGCAAGTAATTGAGAATAAAACCACTCGATCACTATTCAGCATCATTTATGGTTAGAACTATGACAGTAACTTATCAGCTTCAAACCCCCAGCATTTGTTCTTGATTAAACAAAACATTATTTGGAAAACATTTCGCTTTCATTTGTCTTGCATCAGTATAAGAATTTCTTCCCTAGTGGCGCAAAAATAATGCCCCCAGCAGTCCCTCCTAATGAGGGTCCCAGTTACAAAAAACAAGAAATAGAACAATGGAACTATTTCATTATCCCTATCTGAAGTATTCAGGAGACAGGCCTGCTCTGAACGCTCTCATTTTTTCAAAGTAAACACTTTGAATCCCCAGACACTCACTCAAGAGCATGACGGCGGTTCTGAGTGACAGGTAGTAGGACATGCTGGAGTTCCCTGACAGCTCAATCCCAACATTCAAATATGAGCATTTACAGACATCCACTTTAGTATATGCTGTTGGAACTGGAGCTTCTGTGGCTGCTGTCACCATAGTTGCCCTCCAATGGACACTCATTAACCCCTTCCCTGTTCATGACGAGCTCAGCTCGTCATGCTGCGCGGTCGGGCTGTGCGCATGACGAGCTGAGCTCGTCATGACCACGCCCGCGATCGGAATGTCCAGCACCTGGGCGGAATTCCGATCGCAGCGAAGGCGTTAAAGAATTTAAGGTGTTCTTTTTCCAATTACAGGGCCTCAAAAGAATCCTGCACTGTTATTGCATGTCACTAATGATCTGATTTGGCAGTGGGTAATTTACACGCCTCCTATCAAACTTGGAAGTGTATGTATGAATGTATGTATGTATGTATGTATGTAAGTATGTGTTGCAAAGTCATCCTCTGCATATGTAACACACATTTCGAAGGGGCGTGGCCAAGCAAGATGGCGGAGTAGTCGCACTCTTCGTGAGCTCCCGCTATCTCCGCATCCTGAAACATCCTGGCGGTGACAAACGGACCGTATTACCCAGTATTTCTCGAGTCCCCCCTGTCTCTCCCCGGGGCTACATCGTTGGGGCAATAACCTGCTGTGCCTGTGGCTGCGACGAGTCTCCGACTATGATGCCGGGAGCCGGACGGCCATCTTGTGGGCCTCGGGGACCTGAGGGCTGCTCCGGTGTGGAGGCCGCTGTACTTGAGCTGAGGCCCGGGCCGCTGTTGGGAGGCCAGAAACGGACTGCCGGTTGCCGCTGGAGGGCTCCTGTTGCTAGAATTCGGCAGTGGACGGCAGACGGCGCAGCCGGTACATTGGGTGCTCTCGGCTCGCCACTCCCACTGTAACATCGGGAGGCATTCCTCCCCTGGCCGCGGTGCTGTATCCTGCGGAGGGCTGCGCCTGGACCCCTGGGTGGCGCGTGCTGCCTGCAACTGGAGCCCCATCTGCTGCAGTGAACCTCCGTAGCTCCAGTGGATGCCGGTGAGAGACTGGGCGGTGGCGTGCTGATCGGCCGGGTGGGGCCTTCTGGGACGGTCCGTGCTGGGCTGCGACGTCTAAGACCTGCAGCCCTCCCCCTGTGGCCTGAAGTGCGGGCCTGTTAAAGGATGGACACTGGGCACTACATTATAATGGCGGCTCTCCTGCTGGGGAGGAGTGACGTGCTAGCTGCTCGCCGCAGCGGCCTGATGAAGTGTGGGGCCTGCTGAACCTGACTACTGATAAGGCCGTGGCCATATGCCCCTTCTGCCGCTGCTGGGGGCCATACTGTGAAGTGGGGAAGACATGAGACTGACCGTCTCCGCTGTACTTTTATTGCTGATGCCCTGACTGTGTATAGGGCATACATCTGGGATACCCCCACCCCCGCTAGTGGTGCTTTACAACGGGGGTCTCTGTGCATCCTGCTGTCCGCGGCCTGTGCCGCGTCATAGCGGCATTTCTGACTGGTCGACTCACCGGAGGGGTCAGGCCCATCGTCAACGACTGTTGCTGGTAAAACTTTCTTTTACCGCCTGGGGCTGTCCTTGCCGTCCGACCACACAACTACAATGGTCAAAGATAAAGGGAATAAAACGGCCCAAGCAAATAAGATCTCCAATTACGCCCAGCCGTTGCCAATGGAACACGGGGCCACCATGTCGCTGCTACCTGTGGGCCCGGAAGCGCCGGCACAGAATGCTGATCGGTCCCCATACATAACAGAGCTCCTCACGGCTATCCATGCCACGAGGGATGAATTATGCACCAAAATCGACTCCGTGGCTATAGACCTGTACCAGTGGTGGCTGGTGACTTTTTTAACTGGTGGGGCGTAGAATGATTGTCCTACTGCACCGTAGCGAGCGAGCGTAGCGAGCGAGCCCGAACAACCTAAGAGGGGTTGAAAAAAGAGTGGAAAAATGGTGCATTTTCAAGCAAATTTCAACCACAGCATACCATACCCTGTATCACATCCATACCCCTGGATTTAAACCTCATTGATAGTCGGTGAAAGCTGCAAGGAGAGCCCGAAATGAACTAGAAATAGAAACTGCCACAAAACGAGTGCTTTTTTTGCTCAAGCCTTCATTATTCTCTAAAATATTAACTGAATAAAATGACAGGTAAAGTAAACATCACAACAATGCATATGCCCATGCCTCCTGAGGGGTGAATGAACATTAACAATGAGACAATTACTGCACGCTGAGGCCTGACCAGTCTTCCACTTTGTTACATGATTGTTTTTATTTGTATAATATTTACCTGACTATATGAATGAGTTTAATGCTTACAAAGAACAGATTATGTGTACCTGCAAATAGTTTACATAACTGGCTTTTTGCATCATATTAAGCCAGCAGATGACAATGCAAAACCAAATGTAATTAGATCTATGAGCTGTATTTCAAAGAATTAAGCCACAGTATTAATCTATGCTTAAATGAAAAGTGCTGACAGTAAACCTATGCAAACAGCAGAGCCCTAGGTAGGGGTGGGTAGAGATGAGGTGACAGCACACTACAGCAGTACTGCCTAGAGGAATTAAAATGTAGGAATTACCACTGGGACCAGTTCCCTCAGTTTGCGCAGGCACACGCCAGACACCGACCGTGGCACACACGGGCCGCGCACACTTCTCACTCAACACGGAAAGCTCTCCTACCCCAACACGCACATTACACCCTCCTCCCGCCAGTGAGCGACTGAAAGGGGCAGCGGCAGGCAGCAGGACCGCTGCATCTCTCCCTGGCCAGGCTCCAGCTTCACTCTGGTAGTGGTACCTGCTGCTGGCTGCGCACACCGAGCACACTTCGTGTCTCCATCGTGGTATTTAGGGTACTTTCTTCGTAATTCTGCACTTTTTTTTAGCATAAAACCAAACGACAAACGAAGCCCATGGTACGCCATGCACTCACTGCATGTGACAATAATCCACCAGCATATACACTACCTACAACTTTGTTCTCTGCAGCCAGAGCATGTGCGTAGCGCGGAGGCACCTCCCAGACAGCATGCTGCCCCGGATGGTCCTTTGAGCTGCCTCACAGCGCACGATAAAGTCAGACTCACGGTATGAACATTTTAAGAAAGACCCGATAAAGACATACAACTCATGATACAAAGTAGAGACAATGTGGAAAAGGCAACCACCGCACTGCAAACTTATACATTTCAAAGTGCCTGGGGTTGTACAGTGAGTTGTACGCAGTCACACATAACGGTTAAAGACAAGCACTATATAGTTAAAGTTGGCTTCTCACAATCAGCACAACTACAGCGCGGTAAACGGAAAATGAAGAGGCGTTATACGGTCAGGGAGGATACTTTAAGCATTGATATCTCCTGAGTACACCAAGGCAGCACCCACTGCTAAAAGCAAGCATAAGACAGAGACCTTCGGTACATTTCATAGTAAGCCGAAAGGAGCCACACCTAACGGCCGCGGAAAAGGCACCATATTCCCAAGTAAGATACATCAAAGACAAGCAGGTAGAGTGTAACACCGCAAACACCATATATTGTAAAATTAAAACATTGCAAGAGCTGAACTTGGAGATAAAGACACTCAGGTCCTACTGTGAAAGGAGACGCACAGGTGCTACTGTGAAAGGAGACGCACGGCACAATAAAGGCAGACATTGTAAGCATAAACAACGCGCGGTGAACTTGTACGCCTCTCTGAAGTACAGAAGTCCCACCGCAGTTCAGCGAAGTTCTACCACATAGCGCCTAGAGGACCGGTACTCACACGAAGACGTGGTAGATGAAGGCCCAGGCGCGGGGTCTCTCCAACACATGTTGTATAGGTAGTTCTGCAGCTTGCGGTACTTGACGTTCCGGCGGCTCAGCTCCAGCAGGCTCAAGCGGGCGCCGGCACTGGCACGGTGACGGAGTCTGCGCGGTCACGTCACAAATCACGATGGCCAAATCCAATCACAGTGCGGCACAGCGCCCAGTGCCACCCACCCACGTGCGGCACCCAATGCAGCAAATGCCTGCCCTCAGGCTCAGGCTGCGCGGTGTCTCTGCCAATCCAGACGCTGCATTAGCAGCGCCAGGATTGGCTAGAGCACGGTGACGCCTCGCCCATTAAGAGACCGGGTGCTGCTGCATTCAAGCAGCCCTCGGCCTCTCGGTCCCGACCCCCCCTCGCTCTCCTGGCTCAAGTATGGTAGTAGGGTGGCTGTAGTGCGCATGTTCGAACTGGTCATAAAAATGACCAGCCCAAAATCGAACATGCGCACTATTGCAGCAGCGCTTACTAAGCGCAGCTGTCACTCAACCCGCTGCCGCAGCCAGCCCCGCCCCCACCCCCTTCAATCAGCTGCTGACTGCCAATGCCGCGAGCCGAGCGGGCGCGGCGAGTGTTATTTAACTTACTACATTAATAAAAGAACTACAAAAGACTTCTTTTGTAGTTCTTTTATTAATGAAGTTATTGTTATGAACTACAGTTGAATGGGGCCATGTGGCTAGTGGGGCAACGCCCCACCACCCCAATGGACGCTCCGCCCCTGACCTGTACCTGCTTAGATGCGATCTGCGAAAGGTCGTGGACCGCGTGACAACCACTGAACAGAACGTGGATACCCTACAAACAGAGGTGCACACGCTCAGAGACACAGTGATCAGTATGCAGCAAAAACTGGTGCGACTGGATGCACAAGCCGAGGACGCGGAAGGACGCTCCCTGCGCAACAATCTTTGCTTTATTGGATTTCCTGAGAGGGCGGAAGGACCATCGCCGGAGCTGTTGCTGGAGGACTGGCTGATCGGCATTTTAGCGCCAAAGAAACCTTCCCGCTTTCTTACGGTGGAAAGAAGGCACAGGGCGCTGGTCCCCCCCACCCTCCCGAAACCCGGGGCACCTCCCAGAGCTATGATAGCCCGCTTCCTTAATTTTCATGATCGGGACCTACTGTTGCAATGGTCGCATAACAACGGTCAACTGCAATATGAAGGACACCAAATATCCATCTACCCGGATTACACGCAGAGGGTGCAAGAGCAAAGGCGGTCTTTTATGGCCGTCAAACGCCGAATGAGAGACCTGGGCCTGCAGTACAGCCTATTTTATCTGGCAAAACTACGAGTGGAGCATGGCGGCAAAACTTTTTTCTTTTTCTCGGCGGGGGAGGCGACGGATTGGCTGGATGTGAGGGGCTCTCCGGGGGCCTGTCTAGTCCCCTCCACGATGACGCCAAAGAAACCTGGACCTCGTTCCCAGTCGCGGGGACACCGTCGCCGTGGACAGTCGCTGGACGCGGCTGGGACCCACAGCCCTGCCAGGATCCTGGTTTGCTCAGATGGTACACTGCAGGCCTCCGACATTGTGCCTGACTCACGTCCGTCATCACCGGGGCACCCGTCCAGCACCAACGTGAGCGATGATATAGATGTCTGAGAGGGGACTATACTAGGGTACCTGAACTGCTTGAAAACCCACGGCATATAAGTGCTACCCATTTGGTAAGACTGAACTGTTGTGGACAGGGATGGGGGCATTTATATATTGTGGAGTTTGTCACTGTTTTACACATGATGGCGGGGGCTCAGCCCCCCCCCTTTCTTAGAGGCTGGTGCCTGTTGCTGGAGTTGGAGGCATGCCCTCACACCTCAACAGCCAACCATCCACTTATCTCATTAAGGAAGGGTGGGATGGGATGATATTGACATTTTTTTGTTCAGTACATTCATAAAGTTATAAATTGGGGAGTTACAATTGGGAATGGGGCGACACCTACATACCTACACCAGGCAACACGTGGCACAGGGGGGGAATGTGTTATTGCCCAGGGGGTGGGGGGAAGTTGGGGTAGAATTGTTTGATTATTCTCAGTCCGTCCTTTTTAGAGCTCAACTACGCAGCAATACTGTACTGTACCAGTGGTGGGTGGGGATCACCTTTCTATGTGACCGCCTACATTGGGGACGATGGAGAGTCAACAAAAAAGTGCTGGGGCAGCCACCAGGAGTAAATGGCTTACGTGGAACGTGCGGGGTATCGCCACTCTTGAAAAACGTAGGCGAGTATTTGCTTACTTGAAAAGATATAAGGTGGCGGTGGCATGTCTCCAGGAGATGCATGTTTGGGGGTGTTCTGTGAAATTTTTAAAGAAGTGATGGAGGGGCCAAGTCTACGCCACTTCCTACACTGACTTTGCTCGGGGGGCCCTTATATGGATAGCACTGGGGGTCCCGTTCCAACACTTACACCATGCTATAGATCCCAATGGACGGTATGTCATCTTACATGGGAGGATGGATGGGACAGAGATATGTATAATCAACGTGTATGCTCCAAACGATGACAACGCTTCCTTTTTTGGGGATCTTCTTGCGGTGGCCTCCCCCTACTTGGGAGCTCCAATACTTTTGGCTGGAGACGTAAATTGTGTACTAGATGGCACCCTCGATAGGGAACCTCCCAAGCTACACACTAAACCAAAAATGACCACAGCACTTCATGGGATGATACAGGGGCTGCGACTGCGGGATGTGTGGAGGGAGTGTCACCCCATTGGGAGACATTTTTCCTGTTATACACCGGCTACACAAACTTCCAGTCGACTGGATTACTGGTTCTTGTCTGCAGACTTGGGTTGGAGTGTGGGAGGGATAACATATCAGACGAAATACCTCTCCGATCATGCCCCGGTCCTGTTGGAATTAGGGACTAAAAAAGAGAGGCCTGATATATCCCTTGGGTGACTTAACACTGATGCACTCACGGACCCGCCTTTTGTAGACACAATTTCCACACAGCTGGGTAACTACTTCCAGGAAAATTGGGGTTCGGCTTCGAGCCGTGCTATGGAGTGGGAGGCCATGAAGGTGGTGATAAGAGGCATTTGCATAAAGACCACATTCGGCATCCGGGCGCAGTTGGAAAGAGATGTTGCACAACGCGAGGCTAGGCTGGGGAAGCTGGAGGCAAAGATTAGTACAGCCCCACACAAATTGACTGAGTGGACTGAGGCTAAGGAAGCACTTTTGACAGATGTCCATAGGCTAGAAAAATACATGTACACAACCTACAGGCAACTGCTTTATAGGAAGGGGATAGAACTGGAACGCTCTTGGCACGATTGGTCAAACAAGAAACGTCTGCCACACAAATATTACAGATGAGGGATGCGGCTGGGGGCCTACTATACACGCAACAGGCTATTACGGAAGCACTGGCTACCCATTTGGAACAAGTATATACTAACCGTCCTGAAGCAGACTCTGGGGCGATGGGAAGGTACTTGGCTACGCTGGGGCTTCCCCACCTTACTAGGGAAGAGCAAGAGGCTCTGGATGTCCCGGTGACTAAAGAAGAAATACAAAGCGCCATTGGTCGACTTAAGACAGCCAAAAACCCAGGCTCTGATGGCTTACCCGGGGAGTTCTATAGGTGCTTTGGGCCACTCTTGGTGGATAAACTATTAGAGGTCTACAATGAGGCATTGGACAGAGCTGTACTCCCGCCTACCCTGAGTGAGGCACTTGTCGTCATGATCCTGAAACAGGATAAAGACCCTGACCTCCCTAGCTCCTATAGTCCGATATCGTTACTAAACATTGACGTTAAAATATTGAGTGGCATCCTAGCTGAGCGCCTTCTCCCACTGATGAAACGCCTGATTCACCAAGATCAGTCAGGGTTTTTACCGGGACGGAACACGACTTATAACTTACGACGGCTTGCGCACATATGGCATGCTCCTGTCCTCCTGGAGGTTGACGCTGCCATTGCGTCATTAGATATAGCGCAAGCATTCGACTCGGTGGAGTGGCCGTATATATGACACGCTCTGAGAACGATGGGAGTGGGGGCGCAATATCTGCGGTGGAGTCAATTACTCTACTGGGCCCCTACGGCTAGAGTACGGGTGGGCAAAACAGTGTCGAGATCCGTTCTACTAAGGCGAGGAACCAGTCAGGGGTGCCCTTTATCGCCGCTCCTATTTGCCATTTCTATGGAACCCATGGTTGCATGGCTGAGGACGGTTATGGATGCCTGGGGTATACGGTTGGGGATGACTAACCATGTGATCTCGATCTATGCTGATGACACCTTGGTTTATCTGAGGCACCCGGAGCACTCGGTCCCACTCCTTGTGGCAGAAATGACTGCATTCGGCAATATTTCAGGATTGCAGGTCAACCCCGCAAAATCTACACGGATACCAATGGGTAGGTTGGCGGTGGCTACCCCGGAATCGAGGCCTCCCCTGGATATCCCGTGCACGGAAGTAGGGTCCAGATACTTGGGGATTTATCTAGCGGGCTCCACCGACTCTTTTCACAGACTGAATATCAACCGGGTGGTGGAGAATTTGAGAGGCTCCAATTGCTTTTGGGTGGATTTACCACTTTCATTAATGGGGCGCATAGCACTCACTAAAATTATTGTATTACTGCGCTGCCTCTATACGCTGCAGCACTTTTTCATGATCCCGCGATCCTTCTTTGATACGTTGGAAGTCTTGCTGGGCAACTTTTTGTGGGGCAAGAAACGTAGGCGTGTGAGCTTATGGACATTGCAGAGGACTTGGGGGATGGGGGGTCTCGATGTTCCACAGCTAGAGCTCTATTATATGGCCTCCCAGCTCCAGTTTGCAGTACACTGGCTTGATGACAAAGACAATTGGGAACAATCCCTTTTAGCGGGGACGTCCCGAGGGCATACACTAGCAGGGCTTTTAATGATGGGAGGAACGGTTCCTGAAGGCTACCCATACATTAAAAAAAAAAAAAATCTAAATCTAAATCAGTATTTGTAAAGCGCGAACTACTCACCCTTACGGGTCTCAAGGCGCTGGGGGCCGTCGTGGAAATTAAGTGAGCTATTGCCCAGAGTCACATGGTGCTGAGCTGCGCTGTCGCCGGAGATCGAACCGTGAGCCCTGTGCTCCGAAGTCAGCTGCCCTTGCCACTGCACCACACCTCTCCACTACATAATACGCTGTGTAGCAAATTTCTGGGAGAGAACAGTTCGCCGAGTAGTCCGTCACGCCCCATACGCGCCGAACATGTCCCTGTGGGAAATAAGACCCTTCGCCGCAATTGCCGATCCTATGTCGATCAGACGTTGGAAGGAGGGGGGTTGTCTTCTTCTGGGAGACCTTTATAGGGACGGCAAATTTATAACACAAGCAGACGCACGAGCTGAGTTTGACCTGGGAGCGGGACAGTTCCTGCAATATGCCAAAATTTCAACAGTAGCCCGGGAGTTGTGGCCGAACTTTCCCTCCGAGCCCCCTACCACTAATATACTAGTGACAATGTTATATATGGCACAGGGACGATGCCTTATATCTCACCTCTATCAAGCGTTACGAGAGGACGTCCCGCAAGAACCATTGGGACTACAACACAAGTGGGACTTACTGTTGCCCTCCCCCCTGACAGCGGCGGAATGAGGGAAAGTCCATGAAGGGGTTCGTAAGGTAAATGCAAATGCAAGATTTAAATTACTTCACTACAATGTCATACATCAGGTGTATCTGACCCCGCGCACTCTCCACGCGATATACCCACACCGAACGGACGCTTGCCACAGATGCGCTGCTGGGGGAGCGGACTTTTTACACATGATCTGGCAGTGCTCCAGGCTTCAGCTTTACTGGGACAGTGTTTTGACACGTCTGGGGGGGGCTGCGGGGTGGGTTATACCACGAGAGATTAGACAGGTGCTCTTAGGCCTACTACCCAAACCAAAGAAAAAGGCACTGAGTAGGACATTTGTAACTCTGGGATTGGTGTTTGCTATATGACGGGTAGTTATACGGTGGATGCAACCCCAACCACCGACTTACACTGACTGGCTAAGGGATATGAAGGAGTGGGCAATGGCGGAGCTCATCAGAATGAAATTTGTGAGAAGAGATGATAGGGCAGAAGAGGATAGGACGTTGTGGAATGCCATGATCATAGACCTCCAGGGGGACCCTGGTCAGACTTCCCAACTAGCTGATCAACCGGACACACCTCAAGGTACAGTGTGAATTGCTAGCCCTGATCTGGAGGGGACAGTACATCAATAGGTGGCATAGGCTACATGGAGGGTATACTTACCGTCATGAATCATGTTGCTCCAAGGGACTGGACAGACGTACGGGGGTTATAGTTCTAGTTTAAAGAAGTTTTTTTGAATTTGTGGCATTGAAGTTGATATACACCACAATATTCGTAATGCCTTCTCTGATCTTTCCAGAATGTATGAGGTTGTCCTCACATAGCCATACTCCGCTTCAATGGACTGAATTGTGCTTGGAATATTGGGGATTATTGCACATTACTTTGTGGATTAATACTGTGTGTTGTAACTGAGACTAAAATGCCAATAAAGAACAAATTTTAAAAAAAACACACACACACACTTTTCGAATAAAACACACAACATTCCTCACCTAACTTTGAAGTGAAACCAATAACGAAGGTTGGTCGGAGAGAGGTGCTCCATGCCTCAGCCATGTCCACGCTTCTCTGTATCTATATGTAAATATGAATGACACACCATGTCATCTTCAATCAAACAAGCTTGAGACATAGCAGCTGCTTTTCATTCCACCTTAATGGGGGGCAAGCACAAACAGAAATAACTTCCATATACACTAACCCTCATGCATGACAGGCAGATTAGGGTGATTCATGCATGCTTTTAAAAACAGTAACAAATGAGCTATCTCTGTTTCTTGTAATGTCATAGTCAAGGAAGGAGAATATGCTTTTTCCTGAAGATGTACAACTACAAACCACCGTTAAAGCATCAGGTTTATATAAAAATGCAAAATCTCATATGTCTTGTTATATAACTTGTCATAAACATACCTTACTTAGAATATATTGTGAGTTTGATTTAGAATTTTGTATGCAAATGTTTCTTGTCTGCCAAGGTGTCAGAAAATACTCCATTTTACTTTGGTTTCACTGCCAAATCAGCAGAGGTTTCTCCAAAAAGGGGCCTTATTTATGAAAAGTGTCATATCGCTGGGGTGAAACAGCGATGCAACAATTTTTAGTGCATCATCCTTGCGACACCATGGATACGCCATATTTACTGTACGGCGCTCAATATCACAAGGATTTTCTGATACGTCAGGAACCCTGATGTTTCTGTCAGCACAAAAATGGCAGATTGCTGGAGTGTATCTGGAAACAGACGCAACTCAAGCAATGTGTCATTGCACATGGGGCAAGCCCCATGTGAAAAGGCCTGCCTCAACCCTTACGCCTGCTTCAAGCAGGCGTAAGGACTTGATGCAGTGACGCTGTAGAAGTGGCGCAGTGAAATCTCATAGATTTCAAAGCGCCACTTATAGGAGGCTTTTCTGCGTTGGAAGACCCACCCTGCATACATCATACCTGTCGGATGTAGAATGTAGCGCAGGGGTTTACAAAGTAGCGCACCTGCCTTGAAGCGTGACTTTGTAAATATGGCGCAGTGTGGCGCACTTTTTACGCCACTGCAGCATCACAAAAAGTGACACAACGGCAGCGTAAGGGCCTCATAAATGAGGCCCAAAGTGTTTTTTTCACGCATTGGCAGGGAGACAGGGGCATAGTTATAAATAGTGCAGCAGGTACAGCGCGCCAGTGCTCTGTGATCTCGGGGGCATATTTATTGCAAATTAGAGGTTGTTTATACAACAGAATAAGGGAATGGGGCAATTTCCATGCTTGGATTGAATGTATGACGTTACTACGCCATCTATTACCCCGCAGTAGGTTACAACGCGGACGTTACATCGTCCACGTTGTTACCACGCATGGCTTTACATCACAAGTCGTTTCTACGACTTGCGCTAGATGGCGCGCTGGATTTAGGAATAGTATAAATTACTATTCCTACTCCAGTTAGCGCAACAGCAGGCAATGTGTTGGATTTAATATCCAACACATTCCCTGGTGTTGCGCGCCATGTAGCGCAAGTCGTTGAAATGACTTGCGATGTAATGCCACGCGTGGTAACAACGCGGACGATGTAATGTCTGCCTTGTTATATACCCGCGTGGTATTACCAGCGTTGTAAACGCTGTTTCCCACTTGGATTAGGGCCCAGGGTGTCCTTGCTATGCCACGGCAGGGAGACTTTTAAGGGAATTTCCTCCCTGGCCTGAATTTGGTAAAGGAAATTCTTTCATCAAATGGTTAATAGAAAAATATATTGGCAGCAAACTGTCTTTATTTCTTCGAAAAATGGCAACCTTGATCTGGTGCAGGTTGTCTTCAGGCAACTGTCTAGCACAATTAAGTTCTGATCTCCATAGAGCTAGCTTTCATTTGGTTTGACTTCTAGGGCCTAATTTATGAGGCCCTTATGCCGCCATTGCGCCACTTTTTGTGACTCCACGGACGCGTAAAAAATGCACCATACTGTGCCATATTTACAAAGTGATGCATCTAGGCAGTTGCATCACTTTGTAAACCCCTGCGCTACATTATACATGCAAAAGGTATCATGAATGCAGGGTAGGCATTCTAAAGCAGAAAAGCCTCATTGAAATGGCACGGTAACATCTATGAGATTTCACTGCACCACTTCTACAGCATCACTTCGTCAAATCCTTACGCCTGCTTGAAGAAGGCATAAGAGGTGAGGCAGGCCTTTTCACATGGGGCTTGCCCCGTGTGCAATGACACACTGCTGGAGTTGCGTCTGTTTCCAGACATACTCTAGCAATGCGCCATTTTTGCGCCAACAGATACATCAGGATTCCTGACGTATCTGTAAATCTTTGCGACATGGAGTGCTGTACAGTAAATACGGCACATCCATGGCATTGCAAGGATGGCGCTCTGAAAAGTATTGCGTCGCTGTTTCACCCCAGCAATGCGACACTTTTCATAAATAAGGCCCCTAGTTTGCTGACATAACACAAGCAGAATGTCTTCCTCTTGTCCAAATCCCAAGCAGTGCATCTTCCTCCAGTTCAGACATCTTTTAAACCACTGGAGAATGGGGTACATTACACCTCATCTTTGAATCCTACTCTTTAGTCCTAATGGCCCAATTGATTTAGTCTTTTTGCCTTGCATTTAGAACGTATACCACCAATACCCAAGCCATTGTCCATCTTGACAACAATTTAATGATCAGACACATTTTCCTTCTGAAATGTTTCTGGCCATGGATCACTTGATGAAGATTAATTTCCTGAACTTAATGCCAACAACATTGAATTGCTGGTTGTTTGTGGTGAGTCTACCCCTGGTCCCTGGAATGGTGACCCAAGAAGTTAAGATTATATCCCACTCCAGTGCCAACAGGGGGAAATTTGACTTTCTCGATAGGTTAAGAACCAACACTTTATACTCATTTAGATATATCTGTTGCTTCTTAATGAAAATGTTTCCTAAGATCAGCCTATTATTGCCATCTTCCTTCTTAAAACAGGGGTGCAAGCTTTTATACATAGCTTCCTGGATTATAGCAGTTTTCTGTACTTAGAAGGACCTGGATATTTGCTTGAAAGTAACAGTTGGGAAAGTCTACTGTGGTAAACCCCATTTTGGGCCATTAAAGTCATATACATATTTCTCCTTATCCTCACAATTTTCTCTCACATACAATTGAAAGCAGGACTGTTTTCAAAAGCCTTTATTTTTTACATCAGGGTTTATCATTACAAAGGTCTTCTCTGTCAAGAGTCCATTTGTGTTATCCCTCCAGATCTCTCCAGTTTGCTACCGTTCACCTGATTGTGGTACCTCAAATACATACAGCCTGGGCAGTTGGACGCTTTTTTCTTCATTCTTGGTAACCAAATACTGGAATTGACCTCTGCTTAAACTTGCATCTACAGGGCATACACTTAAGTTTTCATAAGCATTTGATGACCTGAGTTTTTCACATACTTATTGGATTGAGTCATCTAAGCACCAGGTAAACCATTAGGTAATAGCACACTCTTTAAATCAGAATGCGATCAAATAAAATGAAATGGGTGCTCAAAGTGGCAACAGATCTAGTTTTCCTAACTCACTCGTGTGCTTCCCAGCATGTTATCAGCACTGTCATTATGCATGTGAAACTGTAGTATAACACACAAATGGATTTGAATCAACTTATTTTTCCCTCCACACAAATAGAGGTGTAAGAATTTTCCTACGCCTGCTTGGCTTCTGACATTTTCTTTTAAAAAAGAACACATCATTTATTACCAAGACTCAGAGCTGGCATGCCCCTACTTGGCTATTGCATAATGTGCCTTTGAGGATGAAGTGTAAAGCGGGGCAAACACCATTTGTGATTTTTTGGGCAAAATGTGATTTCAAAGCTGAACAGCTGTAACAAGCACATGTTTCTAATTTTTGCAAACCTGCATGCTTGGTGAGACTCCACTGTTCAGCAGGGTGTAAGACTCAAGCCAGTACTTGGAGTGGCGTGATCAGCCTGAAGATGCAAGTGCCTGGAGCAGTGACCGGGGGGGAGGTGAGGGCCTGGGTGTTGTTCAAGAGCGGTTCACGGAGCTCCCGCTGCATTTTATTCTAAGCTTGATGCACCAAGGAAGCATGAGGGACCTCCATGGTCTGGTCTGGTGGCTTCCTATGCAGGGAAGGTGGCTCTGGTTGGGGCCAAGACCCCTGGCCCAGGGAGGTGGGGCAAGACCCAGGCGTTCATAAAGGCATGATGGAGCTCTCATCTCATTTATCTGTATCAGAAGCCCAGAGCAGCCAGTGCCTGGTGCCCTGGCCCTGTGGGACAAGGCCCCGTATACTCAAGTAGACTTCACAGAGCTCCTACTGCAGGCTTGTCATAGTTCACATTCTTCTTGGTTCTATCACACATGTTCATGCTCCACCTCCCTGACTTAGAGCGCTTGGTGAGTGTGGATTCTGTCTCTGGAAGGCTTTCTTCCACATTGGGGCCTCTCCCAGGCTAAGAACCCAGAGCCAGGGTCTGCATCATGCACGTCTACCAGTGGGCTGCTCTGTCAAATTCACTCCAGAAGAGTCCGGAGAAGAGAACCAGGCTACTCACCTTTACACTCCGGTTTTGGTTGATCTCAGCAAAAAGAGCCTGCCCTGTTCAATGTCCTTGGCCAAGCTTTGACAGCCAAAGACTACCCCATGGCTGGCATGAAAGGGAAGGATGAGGCCCTGTGCCCGTGTTCCATCTAGGAGGCAGCCAAGCATGCCCTGTTGCTCGGTCTGCACCACCATTAATGAGCCTTCTGCAAGAACACCTATGGAAGCTTTGTTACACCTTTTGCTTACTATTGTCAGTCAAGTTTTATCATCTTTTATGAAATTGAACTCTAACCGCTGGGGATAACATAACAAGTTAGCATGCCGAAGACTAATACATTATCTGAATTAACAAGAAAAATTGATCCAACTAAGAACAGTCATGCACCACTACACATAGAATCAAGAAGAAGCAATCCAGAGGGACATTTCCCATGTTTGATCAAACTGAGCCACAGGCTCCAATCCTGTTTGCAGCCTTCCATCAATTTCTGTAACCTTCTTCTTTGCAACCATACTCCCCCTAGGAACCAGAACTCTGGTTTTGTGGAAGCTGCTAGGCAAGTAATTGAGAATAAAACCACTCGATCACTATTCAGCATCATTTATGGTTAGAACTATGACAGTAACTTATCAGCTTCAAACCCCCAGCATTTGTTCTTGATTAAACAAAACATTATTTGGAAAACATTTCGCTTTCGTTTGTCTTGCATCAGTATAAGAATTTCTTCCGTAGTGGTGCAAAAATAATGCCCCCCGCAGTCCCTCCTAATGATGGTCCCAGTTACAAAAAACAAGAAATGGAACTATTTCATTATCCCTATCTGAAGTATTCAGGAGACAGGCCTGCTCTGAACGCTCTCATTTTTTCAAAGTAAACACTTTGAATCCCCAGACACTCACTCAAGAGCATGACGGCGGTTCTGAGTGACAGGGACTAGGACATGCAGGAGTTCCCTGACAGCTCAATCCCAACATTCAAATATGAGCTTTTACAGACATCCACTTTAGTATATGCTGTTGGAACTGGAGCTTCTGTGGCTGCTGTCACCAGAGTTGCCCTCCAATGGACACTCATTAAAGAATTTAAGGTGTTCTCTTTCCAATTACAGGGCCTCAAAAGAATCCTGTACTGTTATTGCATGTCACTAATGATCTGATTTGGCAGTGGGTAACTTACACTTCTGCTATCATAATTGGAAGTGTATGTATGTATGTATGTATGTATGTATGTATGTATGTATGTAAGTATGTGTTGCAAAGTCATCCTGTGCCCTGGGCACCTCCAACTTTTTGCTGACTTGTACTGGTGGTAACTGACTCTGACTGACTCTTGGCTCTGCCTAACCAGGCCCAGGGACAGTGCTCTGCTGTAGACACACTTAGAATGCAGAGAAGCACCCACATACACTAGGGTACACTCTGGGCTAGGGTACCCCTTTGATTGGCAGGACCTCCCCTTTATGGCCCTAGTACATAATAGGGCGGCAGGGAGATTGGAACTACCAAAATCGACTTTTGTGTTTGGGGCACTTACAAATTGATACACTACAATGTTGGGGCATATTAAGTATCCCCAGGGTCTCCCCTAGGTGTCCCAGGGGAGGGGAGCCAAATTTATAAGGAAGACCCTTAAAAAATGTGTTTCATATGCCCTGGGGTTCGTGAAATTGCACATTTCACAACCCACATTGCAGTAAAGTGCTTCCCAAAATCGACTTTTGTGCTAGGAGCACTGTGAATTGAGGATCTGCAATATTTTGATATATCCGGAACCCCTAAATTATTTCCTAGGTGTTCCAGGAGTGGGGGGTTCTGTAGGTATAAGCAGGGTCCTTATAAACATGTTTTATTGGCCCTGGTATTGGAGAAATTGCCCAGTTCATTTTTCCATTGCAGATCCCCAGCCCATAGGTCAACATTGCAAGAGGTTATTAATTGATAACTGGAGAAAAGAAAGCCATAAAACTAGGATTAAAGGACTCAGTAGAATAATAATGATGAATCCAATGATATGGTATTGTCGAATTTATTCTACAATGTACAGAAAATAAGTTATAAGACTTTCTTGTCTGTAAGCCAAAACTCAGCCCTCTAGTGCTCTGCCTTGATTGGTCAGATAAGTGGGTTAGCCTGGCTGCTTTGAAGAGTTGATAAATGACCTCTGGGGTTAGGAAGCCTTTCTGGGAGGAGAAGTTGCTGGGCATAGGAATGCCAGAGCCAGGGGGCGGGGTAGTAAATAACGCTCTTCAAGGGAAGGAGGAGACAAGCTGGAGAAACCATTTTCATTTACACCTCTCCACTTTGCCCCTCAGCCAGATGGGGGGATTAAGGAGGAATCCCCAGATATAAGGGGAGTGGACTTATGCAGATGAAGCCATCCTGTAGGCTGGTTTAGTTAGTGCTGCTCCCTCTGCTGGAAAACCAGTCATGATGAATTTTGGAGAAATGGTGCTCCCTGGGAGAAAGTAATGCCACACTTTAGAGGATGTGGTCATACCGTGGGGTGTTACCCTGCACCTCATTGGACAGGAGTGCCCTCCTGCTTGACCCAGAGGACTTGGAATAAGTATCTTAGAGGGACAGTGCCTCTCAGATCTGCTGCTTGAAACTTGAGAGAAGAAGGGTTCCTTCTGAGGAGTGTGATTTGCACCAACTAGGCCCTGCACTCTGAAGATTGCTCTTGTTGCACAATCTGGAACTACAGCCCTGAGGGCTACCTTGCTTCAAAAGGTCTAAAGAGTGGACTCCATACAAGCTACAGGTTAACAGAGCTCACCTGGACCATCACCACTAAGAATCCCCAGCCTGAAGAACTACCAGTGGATTTGCAAGGGTTTCATCCAAGTGGTTTGTGGGAACTGAAGCCCCGAACTTTCAAGGACCATCTTGGAGATTCCAGACCCTTGGAGTAAGTTTTGGACACTTCTGGACCCTTTGGGGAATTCAAGGAGTAGTTCTTGAAGTTTGGAGAAGTTTGGAGCAACTTTGGAAAAAAGCTCTATAAGTGGACCGACTCGACCTGACCAGCCAAGCCGACAAACCTCAACCTCAAGCCAGCCTGTTGTCCAGGTTTGGCCCGTGAAATGTTGCAGAGGTCTGACTTCCAGAGTTTGACCGGGAGGAGGCAGAAACCCAAGCCAGTGAGCCCTCACCGAAGCCTGCCTGGTGAAGAGCTGCGAGGGACGCATGAAGAAAAAGCTCTGTAAAAGTTTATAAGTCCAAAAAAGAAGACCGAGACAAACCGCGAGAGCCAAGCCGCCCACCTTCAACCATGTGCCAGCCTGGATCCCTGGTTCATCCCACTGGAATGCTCCAGAGGTCGGACTACCAAAGGTTTGACCGGGAGCTCGTCACAAGTCACGCCGGCGAACCCTCACCAAATCCGGACTGGCTGAGAGCTTCGAGGGACCCCGGTAAGAAAAGCTCCAGAAAAGTTTCTAAGTCCGAAGGAAAAAACTTTGACCGAGACCTTCTGCGAGGGGTAGCTGCGCAGGGCTCCATTGTGGTTGGCCTGAAACTTTTACCCAGTCTAGCGCGACAAGATGTCCCAAAAGGTGCTTTAGGTTTCTATGTGCTATTTAGTGCTACATCTTTAAAAATTCATATCTCCGGGTAACTACGTTAGATATTTTTTGTTTTGGTGGCATTTTAAAGATAAGTATATTTCCTATTTTTATAAATTGGTGTTGGGTTTTTATTGTGTGCTGTGTCTTTTTAATTATTTACTGAATTTGTGTTTTTAAATGCTTTACATGCCTGTCTTTGAAGTTAAGCCTGCCTGCTTGCAGCTAAGCTACCAAGGGTTGAGCATGGGAATAATTTTCTAAGACCTATACTGAGCCCTATATTGTGGTAGTGGCCTTATTGCAAGGGGCAGATATACATTTGCCCCTACTAATAACCCACTTTCCAACAGTATGTATGTATGTATATGGTTTTTCTATAGCGCAAGCCTAGCTAAACAGCAGCGGCGCACTGTACATGGTCAAGGTATATTTAAAGTCAATGAGTAATAAGACAGAAAGCTGAGGAATGTGGTGCCGTTTCTCAGGCCCCATCTTAGTAATCAAACTCTCTTTAAGGCTTTTGTTCCTTCTACCTCCTGGCCTCCAGAATCAACCAACCAACTGTGGCTATGCCAGGTGGAGCATCTCAAAGTGCATTGATGAGGAAGTCCATGTTTCACTCTATCATGCAGCAGAAAACAAATCCAAAAGCGTCAATAGGTAGGAGTAGCACTCATTAAGTCTGCAGGCTCTTTCAAATGTTGGAAACATTATTTTACTCAAAGGGCCTGATTATGAGTATGGCGGTCCCAAGACCGCCGTACCCGCGGTGGCGGTCAGACTTCCGTTACTCATCAGTCCGACCATCCAATTACGTGTAAGGCGGTCTCAATCCCACTGCCATCAACAGGATCGTGAATCCGCAGCGGTTGGGAAACCTTTTCATGGCGGGAACTCCGCCATCGAACGTTTGTCGGAAAGACAGGGGCCCTGGAATTTTAGCCCATTGGAAAGTATGACTGGGGGCACTATGCCTGCACTGGTGTGCGAGCACTCTGTGCCATGCACGGCATGCTGCATGTCAACAGTGTGTGCACGACAGTGCATGCGCTGCAGTGCGGTGACATTCCCTTCAGACTCGTTCTGTGAGCCAAAGCATGCTGCTGCTGCAAGACTGCCATCGGCACACCGCCGGCCCGACAGTAAACTCGCAATACGGTGGCCGGGATGCCACAGGCCTGGCGGTGTACACCTGATTGCCGCAATGGCGGTCCAGCAGTCAGACCGCTAATCTCGTAATCGGGCTACTAACACATCTTATTCCACTAGATGGCGCCACATTCGATCTGCTGGGTTTTCTCTTTCCCTTCAAGACATTTTTGAAAACTTTGAAAAAGGTTCTCCTCCTATTGAGGGTCCTCGCTTTAATTTGATGGCCTGGGCCCTGAAAGAGCTTTTGACATGCCTGAGGGATATCAATGTATGACACAGAACCATAGTAATGTGTGTCCTATTGCACAACAGCTACTAGGAGGGGTCTGTATGTAGAAGTATAAATAGATCTAAATGACATTGAATCATCCCTTCTGTCAACTGGCCAGAGTAAGGGAAACAGAAGTGCAGCCTCGCCACACAGCAATAACCATAGACTGCTTTTGAGGTTAGTCTCTTACAACATGATTGGCAACCCACCTACTTAGTTGAATTATTTGCACTTATCTAATTGCAAACAAGTGAATTGTAGCTAGGCTGTCACTAAATGCTTTCCACGTAGGTTTGCACTATACAAGAGCCTTTACATACTCCATTTACAATGCATAAGTGAAGTATTTGAAAAAGAAGTATTTTGATGTGCTTTGTTCATAGGTGCTATATCAATATGAGTATGAGTATGAGTTTATTATTATTGTATGAGTTTATTATTATTGTGTGGTTAATAAAAACCATTGCAATTCATAAAAAGCATGTTAAAACAGCGCAAACATTATTACTGTTTAAGTTAAAACAAAATATCACAACATAGACCATTATTAAAGTGCTTACCTACCACCCAGTTGAGATAGGTTATTAACCAATATGTGCAAAGACACAAAGGGGCATATTCACAAGGAGCTATCGCCAAATTAACGGCACTTTATCGCAGCCAAAGTCGTGATAAATTTACCCTCCCCATTCACAAGCCGGTGTTAACAGCCCACAGCACCAGTTTACCCGTGATAGCAGCCGCAAAAAACATCGCCAGAGAGGACCCTCGCAAATATCGCTAATGAGATGCAGAGTAGGCGTTCCCGTGTGAAAAGTCGAGACAACATCACACCTCAACATTCACAACGACCAGCCACATCGACGATAAAAAAACAAAACAGGCGATGAGGTGCGGTAGCCGCAGGTATTTAACACCTGCCTCAAGCAGGTGTAAAGAAGGACGTCCACCTGCAGTAGGCAACGGAGTCCCGCACACAGCCATACCCGAAGAACAAACGACGCCATGGAACTACTCTACATGCAGCTCGGAACCCCAACAGGGCCACAACACCCCCGCCACCATCCCCTGGACCGCCACCCCCCCCAGGACCCGGACCCGCTCCTCCCCCGGACCACCACAGAGGCAGCGTAGAGCAAGACAGCGGAGCTACCATAAACGCACCACTCTCACAGACCTAACGCCCGCGGAAGTCATTGCCCACTACAGGCTCAAAAGGTCAACCATCCTCCGCATCCTGACCCACATTGCCCACAGGCTGATGGTCCCAACACAGCGGAGAACAAACATCCCTCCGCAGACAAAGCTGCTGGCAGTGCTGCACCTGTTGGCCTCCGGGACCTTCCAACCAACAACTGCCAGAGTCGGAGGGGTCTCACAGCCAGCCCTATCAAAGTTCATCACACCCGTCCTGGATGCCATCCTCAGCTTCATACCCCAGTACCTTCACTTCCCCAACACTGAGCAGGAACAGCTGGAGACTAAGCAAGGCTTCTACGCCATAGCCGGATTTCGGGCCGTGTTGGGGGCAATTGACTGCACACATGTCCCACTTGTGCCCCCTGCGGATACTGCACACCACTACCGCAACAGGAAGCACACGCATTCCATCAATGTGCAGGCAATAGTGGACCACCGGGGACTCTTCACCAATGTCGTCGCCAACTACCCAGGCAGTGTGCTTGATTCCTTCATCTTCTGACAGTCCATCATCAACCAGCGCTTCCAGGATGGCACATATGGAACGGGACTGCTCGTTGGTAAGTACCAACTCAACACACCACACATCCCACAGCCACCAACGCACAAGGCACAACTGTGGGGATGCACACGTGACCTAACCACATCCGACATGTTAAACTACACGACCCCCTACCAGACACGACTACACCACTCCATGGTCATCCTGGGCTACCCCTGCACCCAATACAGACTCCACATGGCACCACAGCCACACAACAGCTGAACGTGTGGAGATGCGGAATGCGGCCATGACACATGTGAGGCACTGCTCTGCCTCCATGACCCTACCCCGGTATCCCGCAGGTCAGCGTCCCGTGGTGGTGGGTCCGTGTCGGCCGCTGTGCATCCGGGGTGACTAGCCCTGTGCGACTCGAGTCATCCCCCCTTGTAGTTCAGACATTGCATGTCTGTGTGCCTGATGACTGTTGGTGTAGTTGTCAGCACATGCTGCTCCCTGAGGGCTGGCTTACACTCCCCCCCACACAGCCAGCACAGGCGTCACTGAATTGGTGGGCCTGCCATCACATCCTGCCGAACCAAGTATTGACTCTTTTCTCCTGCACTGTCCCAGGTGATCAAGGATATGCACTCTGCCCTTGGATGATGACACCCCTCCTAGACCCGAACACACCCGCCCAGAGGCAGTACAATGCGGCCCACATACGCACCAGGGGCATCGTTGAACGCACATTTGGCGTGTTGAAGTCACATTTCAGGTGCCTGGACGGCACTGGTGGGAAGCTCCTGTACAGCCCCGACGTCGTGTGCAAGATGATCGTTGCATGTTGTGTGTTGCACAACATCTGTGTTCGCACCAGGGTCCCATGGATCCCAGTTCCAGAGGTACCGGACGATGATGGTGGTGATGGGGCAGGTGGCCCACATCCCACTGCAGCTGCAGCAGGAATGGCCCGTAGGGACTCCATCATTGACACTTACTTCTCATGAGCACGTCACATTGTGACCCTCCGTGGCATTCATGGGACAGTAGTGGATGTCCAATTGCACTGCATGTGTGAATAAAACATGTTTGCAGGTCACAGGTTGGAATTGTACATTGTCATGTTACATGTCCCTGGGGTTTCAGGTGTGATTTGCCAGGTTGTGCGCATTTTCCGATCCAGTTGTGTCCTGTGTTCAGTTGTGGAGGTGTTGCTGTTTGAACCGGGATGTTGTCACTGTCCGGGTGCACTTCTGCTTATGTGCGTATGCTGCACGGTGGGTGTGTCGCTCCTGCGGCTCTGATTTGTCTGCCACTGGTCTCTTTTATGTGGTGTGCCTGTGGGTTCTGTTCTTCCACGGTGTGTGGATGTTGTGGTGTGCATGTTGTCCTCTGCAGTTGGCCAGGGTGCATCCGTGGTACTCCGCTGTTGATGTATTTTGTTCTGTGGCATTTTCTGTATACTGTTCTTGTGCTTTTTCCCGCATTGTGCGTGCGTATTGCTGCCCTCGTGCTGGTTGTCACTGTTTTCTTATCGCTATTTGGCCCATCGCATGTTTTTTGGTGTTGCGGTTTGTGGTTTTATCTCCATCGTGGTGGTGGGTTTCGGCAGGCTATCGCATGCTACCGCCTTGTTGTGAATTCCACGTTGACACTGGGTTATTTTCCCGTGATAGGCTGCGTTATTGAAAGTTGCGTTACGCTACTCTTGCGGTAGTTATCACACGTTCTTGTGAATATACCCCAAAGGTGGATAAGTCAGAATATACAAAACCAACAATTAAAAAAACGACTTCAAATTTGAAGAGTTAAAGTGCATACATCAAACAGGTCTTGGGGATCCTAGGCTCCGTCAAAGGTAAAGTCATTTAGCAGGGCTGCTCTTCGGAATATAAAAGTAATACCCGTCCTCAGACTGCTGCATTTCTCAGGCAGCCCTAAAGAGTACCTTTGCGATGTTTATAGACTTCTTTTTTCTTTTTTGGGGGCACGAAGCACCAGACCCATTCCACATCTTCATAAGTGGTGTTTGACCCATCAGTCAGATAATAATCTACAAAACTACTTTGTGAATCTTAAAATACTGGCAAATAGCCCTGCTAGGATCCCTCCCATGTGCCCCTATCTTTTGTACAAGAAGCCAATCGTTATAAAGTACAGCCTCCTTCCAATGACCTGTCGGGAGGAAGGTGACTATGGGCAGCATATCTTCAGTACATGGTATGGGCCTGTCTGTATACGGAGTTCTGTGCTCTTGCACACCGGAAGGGCTTCGGCTCTTCCATCGACAAGTTTAAACAACCATCAGTCGGTATCAGTGCCAGTGTTTCATGCATGTTACGCAGCAGCATAGGTAGACCCAAAAGGCGGTTCCCTTACCCGAAACTCCTTAGACCTCCCGCTTAGGCTTGAGGTAGGTTTTAGGTGACAGTTTCCTTTCTATCTGTCGGAAGTATCTCACGAAGTGGCAGTTTAGCTGCAAATTTTCCGTGGCGAAGCATGCCATGACTGCTTGGATCGGATCCTTCTTTTGATAAAAAGGAGGCGTAAGATAGCTCTTCGCTCCCCCAAAAGTTCTTTGCATACGCATAATAAGCGTGGAACGTCTTCTCTCCCCTTCCTGCACAGGCGACAATTGAGCTTGGCTTGGTTCGCTTCTAGGGTGGTAGGTGGAACAGCGATGGCAATACGCCGAGGCGATAATACAGATATTTCGCTTTTACAGTTTTCGTGAAGCCTGGGCAGAGATAGGGTTGTGGTGCTATATCAACATAGCTATGCAGAACAAACCAGCCTTGAGCTCTACCTGCCAGTGTTGTCTTGTCCTCCAGTAATGAGATCTGTTTAATGGTCTTATTTACCAGACGTTTAAAGCTAACATGGGTTCCTGCCATGAAAAACAGAACATGTCTGGTCCGTCAAATACTCTATAACGATGCTTGAGAGCACAACTTTATGAAAGGAAGAGATGTGTGAAAAAAACTGTTGATCAAAATACATAATATAACATTACAAAGGCTGTGGTAGTGGCTCTATAGGTATGGTTAGGTCAGACTTTACATTGAAAAGGCATTTTTTGTTCATCTGATGTGGGTCAGTTTGGCTCGTTTAATATAAATCCATCAAGCGCGGCTGAAAAATAAGGCAGTATAAAAAATAACACATTTCCCATTCTAGCTCCAGACATGAACTGAGCTACAGAAAAAATGGCAGAACAGAATTTCCCCAAAATTGGCATGAAAATAGAGCTTTACTCAATGAAGTGCCTTTGATTGGATTTGTGTGAATCCATTTAGTAAATTTGTTCGGAGATATTTGAGAAATTATCATTACAAAAGTGATCTGTCTAGACCACATATTAAGCCAAACTGTCAATTAAGCTTAGAAAGATAGACCTATCTGCACTCGGACACTTACCTGCATGCTTAAGACCTCACAATATTTATTCCATTAAGTAACAACTCCTAAAAGCACAAAATAAATACATTTTAATACATACTTAAACAAATAAATAATTGCACATTCATAGACATATCTTTCGTAGTTTTAAGAGCAATATGACATGTAATCTTATCTGTAACATTATCACAACATTTTAAATTGCATCTCTCACGTCAATGGGGACGTCATGAGCATTGTATTTGATTTGCAAGCTATGGTTTGCATGGTTGTTGTGTGAGGTACGGACTGCAGTCTTAACTATAATTTGTGATTTTTAGTTTTTTTCAGTTTTAATTTGCAATCATAACTGCAGTTTATCTGTTTTTAAGTGAATTTCTATGTTTTTTTTTTTAATCACGTTGAACTTTTACCTAAAATTAATCATATTTTCACTTTAACCTTTGGGGTTTTCAATGAATAGAGAGTTACGGCTGGTGTACGTGTTTAGAGAGCCCTGTTCCCGCCTCTCCTCTATGATTGACACGTATTTCCGCTTGCCTGACACATACCTCATGACCCAGCCAGCTGCCTCCTACAGACTCCCTGCCAGACTCTACTCTCTACAGTACCTTACATCGTACTAGCAGTTCTTGATTATATCCGTTGTGGGGTGTGTGCTTCCCAATACATTCACATGGGTTTGTCCCTCTTCCATGTTTGCACCCTGTTGGTTTCTGGCCTGGGCATGCGAAGAGGCCTCACCAAAGTCTTTGCTGTGCTCGAAACACATTCCCTTCTATGGATGTCTAGCTTTTCGCCTGAGAACATTTTCTTCTTTCTCTGGCTGTCTGCATCGTCTGGAATGCCCTCGCGCTTGACATGTTACAGTGTTGACAATTATTTCCGGGCTGCAGGGCTCTTGATCATACTTATATGACCTGCAGCTTCTCTACACTACAATAATTGTGACTGGCAGTTTGTGCACTGTCATTAGTAAGTGTTAGAAAAACGCGAATAAGAACTAATGCATACAGAACCTTCTCAGGAAAGACGTTCTTTCTGTCTTCTTTAAAGCAAGCAAAACGACACTCAAGAGGTTATTGTGCAGTTTTCAAGGAGAACATTACATATTTACACTGCCACGCATGCAATAAACATCACGCTTTTGTCCCCATAGCACTCAAGGCTCTCTGGTACAGTTTATACTGTCTAGTTACACTGCGGTGTGTTCTGTTTACATGAATCGCTTCAAGCACATTCTAACAAAGACTGGATGTGTGGTTAGTGTGACGTGTACATGTATGTTTTTTTGTTTGTTGCTGTTTTATATAGCGCAAACTCGACCGGAAGGTATCAGAGCGCTTTACATGAGCACCAGTTGCATTACAGAGGGACACATTCATTTTTTTTTTTTTTAGGCAGGGGGAGATTAAGTGATTTGCCCAGAATCACAGGTTGTATCCAGATTCAAAACTTGTTCCCCAGCTTCAAAGTCGGGCACTCAGGCCGTTGAGCCACATCCCCTCCCCATGTTTGGTAAGTGTACTTCCTGTGTGTTGGAAAGTGGCTTATTAGTAGTTGCAAATGTATATCTGCCACTGGCAATAAGGCCACTAACACAATATAGGGCTCAGTACAGGTCTTAGAAAATTATTCCCATGCTCAACCCTTGGTAGCTTGGCTGCGAGCAGGCAGGCTTAACTTCAAAGACAGGTATGTAAAGCATTTCAAAACACCAATTCAGTAAATAATTAAGACACAACTTACAATAAAAATCCAACGACAATTTATAAAAATAGGAAATATTGTTATCTTTAAAATGACACCAAAACAAAAAAAATCCAATGTAGGGAACCGGAGGTATGACTTTTTAAGGATTTAGCACTATATAGCACATAGAAACCTATAGCGCCTATTGGGACATCTGTCGCACTAGATCGGGTCAAAGTCAAAGTTTCAGGCCGACCGCGATGGAGCCTTGCGCAGCTACCCCTCACCGTAGATCTTGGTTAAAGTTTTTACCTTCTGACTTAGAAACTTTTCTGGAGCTTTTCTTCCCGGTTCCCTCGAAGCTCTCAGCCAGTCCGGATCTTCTGAGGGTACGCGGCTTGCGACGAGCTCCCGGTCAAACTTGTGGAAGTCCGACCTCCGGAGCTTTCCAGCGGGACGAACCAGGGATCAAGGCTGGCTCGCGGTAGAAGGTGGGCGGCTTGGCTCTTGTGGTTGGTCAGGTCACCTTTCCATCGTCCGGACTTAGAAACATTTACAGACCTTTTTCTTCAGGGGTTCCTCTATGCTCTTCACCATGCCGGCTTCGATGAGGGTTCTCCATCTTGGGTTTCCACCTACTCCTGGTCAAACTCTGGAAGTCAGACCTCCGGAGCTTTTCAGCGGGACGAACCTGGACGGCAGGTCGACTCGCGGTTGAGGGTCGCCGGCTTGGTTAGGCAGGTCGAGTCTGTCCACTTATGGAGCTTTTTTCCAAAGTTGCTCCAAACTTCTCCAAACTCCTGAAACTTTTTCCTGAAGTTCCCCAAAGGCTCCAAAAGTGTCCAAAACTTACCCCAAGATTTTGGAAGCTCCAAGATGGTCCTTGAAAGTTTGGGACTTCAGTTCCCAGAATCCCTTCGGACAACACCCTTCCAAATCCACTGGTAGTACTCCAGGCTCAGGATTCTTGGTGGTGATTTTCCAGGTGAGCTCTCTTAACCTGTAGCTTGCAGGGAGTCCACTCTTTAGTCCTTTTGAAGCAAGTTAGGTCCACCGGGCTGTATTTCAGGTAGTGCAGCGGGCGCAATCTTCTAAGTGCAGGGTCTGGTTAATGCCAATCAATCTCCTCAGCATGGACCCTTCTTCTCTCTTAACTTTCAAGCAGCAGATCTGTGAGGCTCTGCCCTCATCAGATACCTATTCCAAGTTGTCTGGTCAAGCAGGAGGGCAATCCCCCTGGGTCATAGCCTGGGGTGTTGCCCTGCACCTCATATAGGGCAACACCCCAGGGTATGACCACATCCTCCAAATTGTGGCACTATTTTCTCCCAGAGAGCGCCATTTTTCCAAAATTCATCATGGCTGATATTCCAGCAGGGAAAGAAGAGCTGGCTAAACACACCCCAGGATGGGCAATCTCCATAGTTGCTCCCCCTTGCATCTGCTCATTCCTTCCTTAAGCCTAGCATCTGGCAGGGTTCAAAGAGGAGAGGTATAAATTGAAACTGACTTCTTCTGTCTGTCTCCTCCTTCCATTGAAGAATATGATATAGGACCCCTCCCCCTGCTCTGGCATTCTGATGTAGCAGAATCCTGCCCTCCCAGAAGAGCTCGCTAACCCCAGGGGCTATTTATCACCTCATGAAAGGAGCCTGGCTAATCCACTTAACTCTGACCAATCAGGACAGACCACTGGAAGGCTGAGTTTTGGCTTATAGACAAAAAAGTCTTATAATTTCTTGTCTGTACACTTTAGGAGACATTCAACAATACCATATTGTTGTATTTATCAATACCATTCTAGAAAATGACTTGGACCATCTTTTATAAGGGCCCTGCCTACATCTACAGGACCCCACACCCCTGGGATACCTAGTGGAGACTTTAGGGGTTCTGAATATGTAAGATTATTGCATCCACAGTGCTCCTAGTACAAAAGTCGATTTTAGGAAGCGCTTTACAACAATGTGGGGAGTGAAATGCTTAATTTCACTGAACCCAGGGCATATAAAACTCATTTTATATACCTGACCCCCCACCCCTGAGACACCTAGGGGAGACCCTGGGGGTACCTAATATGCCCAAACATTGTAGTTTATCAATTTGTAAGTGCCCCAAACACCAAAGTCGAGTTTGGGCACAATTTGCATTTTAAAAAGCAGTCACGCAACACATGGCAGCTTTTAAACTGACCTTAGGCTTCAGCAGTGCACAAACATAAGTGCAGAAAGGGCTGCTGGCCTCTAAATTGCTTTGCACTATTATATACTAGGGACTTAAAGGTAGTTTCAATCCCCCTGCCCTATTATGTACTAGGGCCTTATAGGGGAGGTCATGCCAATCATAGGGGTACCCTAACCCACAGTGTACCCTAGTGTATGTAGGTGTTTTCACTGTATTCTAAGTGTCTCTTTCAGCATAGCACTAGCCCTGGCCCTGGTTAGGCAGAGTCCATGGTCAGTCAGAGTCAGTTACCATCAGTACCAGTCAGCAAAAAAGTTGGGGGGGGGGGGGGGGGGGTCAGGGCACAGGATGACTTTGCAACACTGTGTGATACTGCACTGAGGTGTTTGTATTCCAAAAGCATCTTATGAGCGTGTTATGCTTATTTGCATGCCTTTAATGGTTTGCACTCTTGGTCCTGTGCCTCCCCTCCAACGGGGTAAATTCCTTTCATGAAATTTCTGGTGTCAAGTGCACAGTGAGAAATATGGTCGACTTTGTGAAGTAGCACTGGGAAGATCGTTACTTAATTGCCTTTCATAAACCACTTTCTCGTGGTCATCTGCTTAAAGGCATGACATCATTTAGGACCTACATCTGTGCACTTCAAACCCGCAGCACTATCCCTCTCCGTGAAGCAGTCAGACAGTCTCCCCCTTCATCCAGTTTGTTATACATCTCATGTTTAGCCACCATTTCACTAAAATCATGTGTGTAGAGAAATTATTATCATATGCAATTATACACCCTGTTAGCCTTAAACTAACCTAAATCAAAAGCTTGCTTTTGGGAATAAATGTTGGTTTTTCCAGGAAAAGTGAAGCTGATGCTTGGAGACAAAATTATTGCATGCCCTTAATATATGTAAAAATGAATCAATTCATGCTTACTTGGGGACACATATTGCTGATGCTGTTTTCTTGGTGCACATGCTGCAATTGCTGTTGTATCATCATTCATATGGTGGAGGCACTTCATCTTCTATATTTATACTACATTATCATTGGCATTGCTGTTTGAGTCCAGAAACTTGTAAAGCAAAAGAAGATCCGTAAATAATGGATCAGGGAACCTAGCTAATAGGGAAAAGGAGGGGTCTACTAAATGAGTAAGACACACCTCAATAAAGGAAAAGAAAATTCTTTTCTTGAGTCCCCTCACTCACCAAAGGTTTCCCCTAGGTGACATGCTTCATCATTGGGGCCATCCCAAGCATCTACTGCTTGGGGCGTGCTGCGACTTGCGATAGTTACGTAGGAGCACTAATTTTTAAGATATGACTATGTGTGGTGCAGTGAAGGGGGAGTGGTGTGAGTGATTGTTAAAAATTACCTAACTAGTGAACGTAAACAATTTTATTCTTGCTCCTAGTTGGCAAAAGATAAAAAGGGGTTAATAAAAGGGAAAAGAATTAAATGTCCCTGATATTGTAAGTCAACATGTTTCGAGGTGTCCCCTAACCTCTTCTTCAGGACAACATGGGGACCAGCCCCATGTGTACCACTCCGTGCAAACCTGTAATAAAGTGAAAAATAAGAAAAACAATGGGCGCGCACTTATTGTGTCAGCGCTAGATATAATACATACGGTTAAACTGAACACGTAGTATCTAATGAAGAAGTAAAAAACAGACAAGTTAGTATACACTGCCTGCCCATCTGTCTCGTGGGCAGGTAAAAACAAAGTCTTTTAGCGATCAAATCAATCCAATAGTGATGGTGCTCTTGACTGTAACTTTAAACATGTACTTAGTTCTGTTCAGTCTACTAGTCTTGTGTCTCTGTAATTAAAAACATATGTTAAAGGAATAAAAACACTTGTGAAAAAACATCAAACAAAACAAACATTACATGAAACATATAATTGCGTGTTGCCTCATGGACCTACTTAATAACTGGCAAAAGTAAGCCCCATGGTCAGCCCGGGTGGAGGAGCCTGAATAGACCCTAGAGAAAGAGAAGTAAAGTCTTAAGTCAACGACTCGAAAGAGAGAAAATGAAAAGGAAAACCTCATTAGTAACTTAGGAATGGGCTCCCAATGAAGAGAATCTTACTTGACTCGGCTAGCCTCCGTCAATATGACCTACTCGTTCCCATAAGCGGACCGCATCTTAGCGTGTCTGGCTTCCGAGAGGTCTAAAGTAGGAAACCAAGAAACTGCTTAGTCACGAACGCGTTTCAAAAGACTATACAGCGTATCGTTGAAAGTGATGGGGGCCATTTTGGGTGTACTTTATGTTGCGTGTATCGTGCCTAAAATGGGCAAGGAATCCTCGGTTCAAACAGAAATTTGTTCACGAGGGCTAATTGGTTCAAAAATAAGGAAAACACTCTGTAGATGTAATAAAAGTAAAAAATAGGAAACTAAGAAGACGGGTCTCGAACCCTGCAGTATAAAGCGATTCCCTTTTGAAAAATAGAGCTTCTCTATTGCGAGAGTGCCACAATAAGGCGGCGGCCATCTTGAACTGGTAAAAAGCAGGTCCTGATAGGGACTGGATCCTATGTGTGCTATATCTAGTAAAGGTAAAAAATAGAAGATAAAGGAAAATAAGAAACTGAGAAAGCGGGTCTCAAACCCTGCGGTATTAAGCGATTCCCTTATGAAAAAACAGAGCTTCTCTATTGCGAGAAGAGTCATAATAAGACGGCGGCCATCTTAAACTGGTGAAAACAGGTCCTGATAGGGACTGAATCCTATGTGTACTATATCTAGTAAGGGGGTTTATATTGACAAGACATGGAATAGAGTTTTAGAAAAAATAGAAAAAATAGAAAAAAATAGTAAAAGGATTTTAAGGGCAGAAGGGTGGAGGTACAGTACTTCATGTATAGTTGGAATACAATTATCTAGAAAAATGACCCCACGGAATATTTTCGTTTAACCCTTTAGTATCAGAGCGTAGTTTGAACACCCACCTCTGTTCTTTTCCAACAACCTTTGCTCCAGGTTGTCACATGGTTTGATGTGTTCCAACACCACCCACTTCATGTCGTTGGGTGTGTGTTGCATATCATTAAAGTGTGCTGTCATCCTGGTACTCGCTCTGTGGCACCGGATGTTGCTATGGTGTTCACAGATCCTTGTACCCACCTTCCTGGTTGTCATGCCCACATAGTGGAGATTACAGGGACATGTAATCAAATATACTACACCTACTGTGCTGCATGTTGTAAAATTTCTGAGCTCCCATGATGTGCCTGTATTAAAACAGACCCTTTTTGTGGTGGAAGTTAGGTGGCACACGCTGCAATTCCCACACGGGTGGTGACCCGTTGGTAAAGTACTTATGGTCTGTTGGTTATTTCTCTGATTAGGTTTCGGGCGTGTGTGTACTAGAAGGTCACGTAGATTCTTCCCTCTCCTATGTGAAAACATTGGAATGGGGATATTTAAATTACCACTGTTCAGGATATTCCAATGTTTTTCACCATTTTTGTGATCTTGTCTGACGCTGTGCTGAAGGTAGTGATGCAGATGGGTCTCTTATCTTTCCTGTTTCTTGTTTTACGTAAGTCTCCAGTAGAGCATCTCTATTATTATTTTTGCTCTTTTCTTGGCTTTATTGATGATACGAGAAGGGTATTTACGGTTTTCAGTTTTTCTGCTAGGTCTTTAGCCTGTTCCTCATAGTCATTTATTTCTGTGCAGTTTCTCCTCAACCTGAGGAATTGTCCAAAGGAAGATTTTCTTTGAGATGTCTAGGATGAAAACTGTCGTAAAGCAAAAGACAATTCTTAGCAGTTGGTTTAAAGTGAGTTGTGGTCTTCAGATGACCCTCTGCTGCATAGATATTCAGGTCTAGAAAGATGAGATCAGACCTACTCATTGTATGGGTAAATTTTAAGAAGGGGTCCTGTGAATTTAGCCATTCCAAAAACAGGTTAGCTTCTATTTCATTCCCATTCCATATCACCAGGATATCGTCTATGTACCTTTTCCATTCGATGATCTTGGAACGGTGAGTGTTGTTGTCAGAGAGGATCTTATGTTCCTCCATGTGGTAGACATATAATCCAGCTACACTCGGGGCGAAGGTGCTGCCCATACTGGTCCCATGTTGTTGTTGGAAAATGGTGTCTTCGAAACGGAGTAATTCTCAGTAAGGGCCCATTTGCAACATTCCAAAACCAAATGTCGAGGTGTATGATAGGGCCATATTGCTCCATACAGAATATCCTCCAGGATATCCAAGGTCGCCTTATGTGGAAGGCTAGTGTAGAGGCTTTCTACATCTAAACCAATAAGAATGTTATTAGTTGGATTGAAAGGGAGGTCTTTTAGAAGGGAAAGGACTGCTTTTGTGTCCTTAAGGTAGGTGCTGGTATTTTGTATGAGCGGTCGTAAGAAAGCATCCGCAAATTTTGACAGAGGTTCCAGAATAGATCCGATACCTGAGACGATTGGACGTCCCGGAGGATTCTCTAACCTCTTATGGATCTTTGGTAGTGTGTAGAAGTATGGTACTGTAGGGTGTTTATTAATCAGAAAATCACCCTCTTTTCTGGTTACCCAGTCATGGGCAAGGGCTTCTTCTACCATGCTAGTTATGCCAATCCTTATTCGTTCCGTTGGATCCTCTGCGATGCGTTTGTAATTTCTCTCTTCAGATAGTAGTCTGAGGCATTCTGAGCGATACGCTTCTGTATTTTGTATGACATAGATTTTATGGCATCTTGTTCCATTTTCGTTGTATTATGGAATATCTTGAGGGTTCTTGGATCCAGATCTCCTGCTTCTTTAAGAACCGCTTTCTCAAAGGCCATTAGTTCAACTGATTACCAAAGAGGAGATACGAATCTACACGTGAAGTCCACATTTACACCACCCTCGACCGTTTTACCAGTTGAACTAATGGCCTTTGAGAAAGCGGTTCTTAAAGAAGCAGGAGATCTGGATCCAAGAACCCTCAAGATATTCCATAATACAACGAAAATGGAACAAGATGCCATAAAATCTATGGCCAACAACGTAGCAATTGTCATAAAACCAGCGGATAAAGGAGGAGGCATTGTCATACAAAATACAGAAGCGTATCGCTCAGAATGCCTCAGACTACTATCTGAAGAGAGAAATTACAAACGCATCGCAGAGGATCCAACGGAACGAATAAGGATTGGCATAACTAGCATGGTAGAAGAAGCCCTTGCCCATGACTGGGTAACCAGAAAAGAGGGTGATTTTCTGATTAATAAACACCCTACAGTACCATACTTCTACACACTACCAAAGATCCATAAGAGGTTAGAGAATCCTCCGGGACGTCCAATCGTCTCAGGTATCGGATCTATTCTGGAACCTCTGTCAAAATTTGCGGATGCTTTCTTACGACCGCTCATACAAAATACCAGCACCTACCTTAAGGACACAAAAGCAGTCCTTTCCCTTCTAAAAGACCTCCCTTTCAATCCAACTAATAACATTCTTATTGGTTTAGATGTAGAAAGCCTCTACACTAGCCTTCCACATAAGGCGACCTTGGATATCCTGGAGGATATTCTGTATGGAGCAATATGGCCCTATCATACACCTCGACATTTGGTTTTGGAATGTTGCAAATGGGCCCTTACTGAGAATTACTTCCGTTTCGAAGACACCATTTTCCAACAACAACATGGGACCAGTATGGGCAGCACCTTCGCCCCGAGTGTAGCTGGATTATATGTCTACCACATGGAGGAACATAAGATCCTCTCTGACAACAACACTCACCGTTCCAAGATCATCGAATGGAAAAGGTACATAGACGATATCCTGGTGATATGGAATGGGAATGAAATAGAAGCTAACCTGTTTTTGGAATGGCTAAATTCACAGGACCCCTTCTTAAAATTTACCCATACAATGAGTAGGTCTGATCTCATCTTTCTAGACCTGAATATCTATGCAGCAGAGGGTCATCTGAAGACCACAACTCACTTTAAACCAACTGCTAAGAATTGTCTTTTGCTTTACGACAGTTTTCATCCTAGACATCTCAAAGAAAATCTTCCTTTTGGACAATTCCTCAGGTTGAGGAGAAACTGCACAGAAATAAATGACTATGAGGAACAGGCTAAAGACCTAGCAGAAAAACTGAAAAACCGTAAATACCCTTCTCGTATCATCAATAAAGCCAAGAAAAGAGCAAAAAATAATAATAGAGATGCTCTACTGGAGACTTACGTAAAACAAGAAACAGGAAAGATAAGAGACCCATCTGCATCACTACCTTCAGCACAGCGTCAGACAAGATCACAAAAATGGTGAAAAAACATTGGAATATCCTGAACAGTGGTAATTTAAATATCCCCATTCCAATGTTTTCACATAGGAGAGGGAAGAATCTACGTGACCTTCTAGTACACACACGCCCGAAACCTAATCAGAGAAATAACCAACAGACCATAAGTACTTTACCAACGGGTCACCACCCGTGTGGGAATTGCAGCGTGTGCCACCTAACTTCCACCACAAAAAGGGTCTGTTTTAATACAGGCACATCATGGGAGCTCAGAAATTTTACAACATGCAGCACAGTAGGTGTAGTATATTTGATTACATGTCCCTGTAATCTCCACTATGTGGGCATGACAACCAGGAAGGTGGGTACAAGGATCTGTGAACACCGTAGCAACATCCGGTGCCACAGAGCGAGTACCAGGATGACAGCACACTTTAATGATATGCAACACACACCCAACGACATGAAGTGGGTGGTGTTGGAACACATCAAACCATGTGACAACCTGGAGCAAAGGTTGTTGGAAAAAGAACAGAGGTGGGTGTTCAAACTACGCTCTGATACTAAAGGGTTAAACGAAAATATTCCGTGGGGTCATTTTTCTAGATAATTGTATTCCAACTATACATGAAGTACTGTACCTCCACCCTTCTGCCCTTAAAATCCTTTTACTATTTTTTTCTATTTTTTCTATTTTTTCTAAAACTCTATTCCATGTCTTGTCAATATAAACCCCCCTTACTAGATATAGTACACATAGGATTCAGTCCCTATCAGGACCTGTTTTCACCAGTTTAAGATGGCCGCCGTCTTATTATGACTCTTCTCGCAATAGAGAAGCTCTGTTTTTTCATAAGGGAATCGCTTAATACCGCAGGGTTTGAGACCCGCTTTCTCAGTTTCTTATTTTCCTTTATCTTCTATTTTTTACCTTTACTAGATATAGCACACATAGGATCCAGTCCCTATCAGGACCTGTTTTTTACCAGTTCAAGATGGCCGCCGCCTTATTGTGGCACTCTCGCAATAGAGAAGCTCTATTTTTCAAAAGGGAATCGCTTTATACTGCAGGGTTCGAGACCCGTCTTCTTAGTTTCCTATTTTTTACTTTTATTACATCTACAGAGTGTTTTCCTTATTTTTGAACCAATTAGCCCTCGTGAACAAATTTCTGTTTGAACCGAGGATTCCTTGCCCATTTTAGGCACGATACACGCAACATAAAGTACACCCAAAATGGCCCCCATCACTTTCAACGATACTGCGGTATAGTCTTTTGAAACGCGTTCAGTGACTAAGCAGTTTCTTGGTTTCCTACTTTAGACCTCTCGGAAGCCAGACACGCTAAGATGCGGTCCGCTTATGGGAACGAGTAGGTCATATTGACGGAGGCTAGCCGAGTCAAGTAAGATTCTCTTCATTGGGAGCCCATTCCTAAGTTACTAATGAGGTTTTCCTTTTCATTTTTCTCTCTTTCGAGTCGTTGACTTAAGACTTTTACTTCTCTTTCTCTAGGGTCTATTCAGGCTCCTCCACCCGGGCTGACCATGGGGCTTACTTTTGCCAGTTATTAAGTAGGTCCATGAGGCAACACGCAATTATATGTTTCATGTAATGTTTGTTTTGTTTGATGTTTTTTCACAAGTGTTTTTTATTCCTTTAACATATGTTTTTAATTACAGAGACACAAGACTAGTAGACTGAACAGAACTAAGTACATGTTTAAAGTTACAGTCAAGAGCACCATCACTATTGGATTGATTTGATCGCTAAAAGACTTTGTTTTTACCTGCCCACGAGACAGATGGGCAGGCAGTGTATACTAACTTGTCTGTTTTTTACTTCTTCATTAGATACTACGTGTTCAGTTTAACCGTATGTATTATATCTAGCGCTGACACAATAAGTGCGCTCCCATTGTTTTTCTTATTTTTCACTTTATTACAGGTTTGCACGGAGTGGTACACATGGGGCTGGTCCCCATGTTGTCCTGAAGAAGAGGTTAGGGGACACCTCGAAACATGTTGACTTACAATATCAGGGACATTTAATTCTTTTCCTTTTATTAACCCCTTTTTATCTTTTGCCAACTAGGAGCAAGAATAAAATTGTTTACGTTCACTAGTTAGGTAATTTTTAACAATCACTCACACCACTCCCCCTTCACTGCACCACACATAGTCATATCTTAAAAATTAGTGCTCCTACGTAACTATCGCAAGTCGCAGCACGCCCCAAGCAGTAGATGCTTGGGATGGCCCCAATGATGAAGCATGTCACCTAGGGGAAACCTTTGGTGAGTGAGGGGACTCAAGAAAAGAATTTTCTTTTCCTTTATTGAGGTGTGTCTTACTCATTTAGTAGACCCCTCCTTTTCCCTATTAGCTAGGTTCCCTGATCCATTATTTACGGATCTTCTTTTGCTTTACAAGTACCCAGGAGGAAGAACCTAGCCATATCCTCCTCTCCCCCTCTTTTTGTTTTGAGTCCAGAAACTACCATATTAGTGTAACCTTAAGGATGTGTCTGTTGCTTGAATGTGTTACATCTCTGTATCCTGACTAGTAGAGTGGGTTTCTGAGCCTGTGATATCTCTAACCTGGAGGGTAACCCTACCGCCAACTGACGAAACCTTTCACTTCTCACCCTTGCTTGCAGCAAAAAGATGCTCAGCTGTAATAATTGACAGCATGATTAGGCTGGCGGAATGGCAGATGAGTATTTCCCCATCTATTAGACATATATGGTGTATTCAAGTCAAAACTGCAAGAACAACAGGATGCAGGCTGGCATCCTAACTGGCATTCTAACATGGAAGAACACAAAGAAGATGGCTGGAAGCCACCATTGTTTATAGACAATCACTGTGTTCATGGGCCACCATCCAATCTTCACACAATTTCTCACTCAAATAAGAGCATGTGTAAGCTTCCCCACTCAGGACACTGTACATTTGACAGGGAATAAAGTGAGGATATGGGTTATGGGGGGGGCTCTAGGGATTTACTAGCTAAAGGCCAATATGCTGTTTCCCCTCCATGGATGCTAATAAAAAGGAATGGGCCCTCAACTACAATCAGCTGCCACCAAATCTCGGTCTCCCTAGATTCTGGAATGAGGGGTGTGCGCCACACTTAAATGTTCATGGCACTGCACTTTGGGTGCACCCCTTGACCAGTAGGGCACCACTGTTTATCGTCAGCAAACATTATGGTGCACCTCCGGTAAAAACCCAGATTATCAAACCAATTCGGAGAAAAACAATAGTAAGCGTCACCCCACTGGCAGAACCAGCAGCTAAAAAATAAAACAATATGTGATTATCATTTTATTTTTAAGCAGCTGGCTCAGCCAGCGTGTGCAGGGAGGGGTGGGGCCTGGGCATGGGAGGGGGTAGGAGGAGTGCTATGTGCACTCTCTAAGTGCGCATATGTGTTTGGCCGGCCGTCTCAGGCATTGAGCAGCCGGGCTGGAGAAACCCCACAGACTCCCTGACCTGAGCGGAGCGTCTTTTCTGCCTGCTCAGGCAGTGCAGGGATTGGACAGCGAGTGTGATGCAGTTCCAGTGTCTGCTGGGACACGTAAGAGGAAGCACCTGGCGCGATGCGGGACGCAGCAGTCAACTTAAGCCAAGCTTTTTCTTTTTTTAAATTCTCCCCCCCACGCTCCCCCTCTCACGTGCCACCCCTCCCCCACCTCACTACCTTTTGTATGTGGCGGCCACCACTTCCATTATCAGATGGGTTTGTTGGGCCAATGGTAGAAGAGGAATGTTTTACTTTACAGGAGGCAGAAGCTGCGATAAGCAAAATTGTTCCCTCCAAAGCAGCGGGTCCTGATGGCTTGCCCGGAGATTTATTTTTGGCCGATCAACACCACTGGGCACGCTATATTTCAACATTAGCTAACGCAATAGCCAACGGAACACCTGTCCCGGTGTCATGGAAGGCTGCTGTAGTAGTCCCTATTTGCAAAAAGGGAACGAGGGATGATCCTGCCAACTATAGACCAATTAGTCTGATTGATACCATGCAGAAGGTCTTTGGCAGGATGCTTCTGCATAGGATTCAGTCATGGTCTGAGGATGAAGCCATCCTATCCCAGTATCAGGCCGGCTTCAGATCAAAGACTGGGACAATGGATCAAGTGTTCAGGCTCCTCCTCATTTATTGGAAGGTGGTGGTGATAGGCAAGGGCAGTCTTTACCTTGCTTTTATCGACCTGAAGACTGCCTTTGACCTGGTCCCTAGATCCAGGCTGTGGACGACACTTAGCGAAATGGGAATTCCCCCTTTCATCCTTAAATTGTTGATTCAGCTCCACGAGGGGAACTTCGCTCAGGTTAGGTGGGGCGAGCAGGGACAGCTAACAGAGCGCATCCCTGTCACTAGAGGGGTCCGACAGGGCTGTGTTCTGGCCCCAACCGTGTTCTCCCTATACATGAATGGGGTAGTTGATTTCCTCTTGGAGGAGCCCGCGGACTCGCCCACCCTGGGGGGCAACAAGATACCAACTTTGTTGTTCGCGGAAGACACCTTGCTGATATCAAAGACCCCAGTGGGACTACAACGCCTTATCAACAGATTTCAAATCTTTTGTGATTCAAGGGGACTGGTCATAAATAGTCTGAAAACCAAATTTATGGCCTTTAACTGTCATAGGTCATATAGGAATGGCCCTCTGCTGGGTGGGGTACCCCTCGAAAAGGTGGACACCTTTGACTACCTAGGTGTAAGACTTACCGACAACATGTCTTGGAGACCCCATCTAGCCAAGATGTTGATGGGACACAAGAGAGTGGCTGGAGTAATAGCGAGAGAACACCGCCTTTCACACACCAGGCCTGTAGCTCCAGCCCTACAAGTATACGATGCTAAGGCGGTCAGCTCCGCCCTGTATGGGGTAGAAGTTTGGGGTTTCGATAAACTTGACGAGCTATGTAGATCGGAACATAAATTCTTAAGAGATCTGGTCATGGTGCCTAAATATGTCCCCCTCACTCCTTTACTATTGGATATGGGCAAGCGATCGATAGGTGACATAGCTAGGTTGCGCCCTCTTCTTTTCTGGGCACGCATCAGTCGGACTCCCGAGCTTTCCTCCTTTGCCGAAGCCCTTACCGAGATTATCCGCCTAGATACTGGTTGTAAAATAGGCTGGACTGTTAACATAAAAAAAATTCTGACTGCAATAGGACTTCGAGCATGCTGGGCTAGTCAGGAACCCCCAAGGAGAGAAGAGCTCAAACGTACATATTGGGAAGGGGTGGACCTACGGGAGAACTCCAAGCTCAATGTGGGCAAACTAACAACAGAATTCTACTCTCATAAACAAACTAGACACCTTGAGCCCTTTCTCGATATAATTCAGGTGCCGAGAGATAGAATGCTGTATATACACTTTAGGCTTGGCACTCTTCCTGTACGTAGGGTGACAGCAAAGTGGTCGACAAGTAATGGAAAAAATTGCCTATGCTGCAAGGCACAGATACAAAGCATTGCCCATCTAATGTTTGCTTGCCCGGCATACAAAACATCACGGGCCAAATGGTTAAAATCGCTTTGTCAGCAGCTGGGCACACGGGATTACCATACAGCACTGCGTATCCTCAGGTCCGACCCCAGGCCATTCTTTACTTGCTGTGTAGCAAAGTTCCTGGGACAAGCATGGCTTTATCAGGTGGAAAGCTCTCGCAAGACTGGCATAGTTGTTAATGAAATCCCGATAATGATAATTTTACGACATAATATCAAAACTGTCTTTTGCTCTTATGCACAAGCACTTTACTTTTAAACTTTTGTTGCTATGTCAGGGAAAATCTAATAGCTTCCGAGCATGTTTTACCGTTACTATGAAGCACAGACTTTTTAACTTTGTTTTATTGTAGACACATTTCAGATAAATCAAACTATGCATTTGTAAGTGGTAGCTTGTCTTTTAATATTTTTTGTACAACACATGCTTTAATGGTTTAAGGGCTCAACTGATTATTTTATTGCATCATGTTTATGAAGATTGAAAATGTTATATATTTGTATCTATTCTCTTTTTATAAGGGAAACAATGTATATTTTTATTTATAGCTTTTATGATATTTCTGTCGAATAAAGCTCAAATCAATCAATCATTAATGGACTGTCATCCCTCCAACATCACAAAGCCTATTACTCTGATGTTCTGCCATCACATGCTTTTTTCAACAATAATTTTTAAACGACACAGGAATATCTCTGACTAAAATCGAATACCAAGAACAAACACCTAAGTACCATCTGCAAAATCTAGCAAAAGACAGAGGCAAATCTATTTAAAAGGATCGGCGTTGAGTTGGATAAATCAGTCGGGTTTCCAAAGCAGTTTACTGGGTTTGCAAGTGGCAGGCTTCATTAATGCCTCCATATTCAGTATATTTACTCTGCTTATCTGGACATCAACGAACATTTTTTTACATTTACATTTGGAGATTCAACAGTGGGGTATTCTGAGGCACAACAAATAATATATTTTATTCAGCCTCTGCTGCAATAAATATTTGTCATTGGCGCCCTCTTTCTGGAGCATGAAAGAGGCATTTGTTACACTTTACTATCAAACATAACACAAACTCTTCACAGCCTATAAAATACTAAATCAAGCAAGAGGTACTTCATATGAAATCTTTTATCTTCAAATTGACATACAATGTAGATAAATACCACTGAGACAGCTAGTTTAAAATTGTAAAAAGTATTTTAATGAAGATAATTCATTCAATTGCAACAATACTTTAATAAAACACAAATAATTCATTAGCCATCTTTAAATTGGCAACCCCCATCAGAGTCCTGCTGATCGTGAACCAATTAATTCCTAAATTAAAAACAAGAGGGCATATTTACAAGGAAATGGTGGAGCGCTTCAAATTTTGCAGCACCGCGGTCCGCCATTTCCAAAACACAGGGATGCGCAGTTTTCGCAACAATACGGCGCACCTCTGTGTTTTCCCTAGCGCTGGCGCAGAAAATAGCTTCCTAGCACCAACACAGACACTCTTGCGCCATAGTGCAAGGGTGCCTGCGTTGCAGTGAATGACTGTTTATGTGCAGGTAGGTGTCCTTTCCTGCACATCAACAATCATTAATGGCGTTTTGCTCTTTCTATGTGGGCTTCAGAATGCAGCACATGTATAAAAACTAGGAGAAATGAAAGTATTTCTCCCCGATTGCTATTGCATGGCATTCGTTTTGCCGCTGCCACATCCTTGTAAATTTGGGACAGCATCCAAAAGCAGTGGGTGTTGCTGTGGAACGCCCACAGTAACACCTATTGCACGCCTCAGACAACAACGTGAAAGGGTACCATATTTACAAAGTGGCGTTAAGCTACAATAAGTGGCTTAACACCACTTTGTAAATATGGAGCAGGGCATTGCTCCACAGGAACGTCGATAATAGTGATGTCCCTGTGGCGCAATGCCCTTATAAATATGCCCCATGTCTCGGTTGTCAACTACTAATCCTGGGAGCTAGTAGAAAATCCATATAATCATCCATTCTTCAGTAGACAATTGAAAATGATTATACACATTGTGGTGGACCATTCCTGAATATGTATGCCACTTTCATCAGGACCAAAAATTAAATAGATGATGAAAAAGTCAAACACCTTGAATCGTTCAACATAGAATGAGAGGGTCAAAAACTCATCATTAGAAGCTCAGCTATGCAGGAGAATGCGAAAAACATGAGTGCCCACCCTAAGAGAATGTATTCGCACTGTGCTCATTCACATTGGAGAAACTGAAGAGGTGGATCCAGTGGAAACCTGGATGGAAAGAAGTCCTTGTATGACAAAGATTAAATGGAAATGCATGCAAACGTCACACAGTCAGGTGTCAGGAACATGAACCTGTCAGAGAAGGCTACCAGAAATACTAAGGGGCAGATTTAATAAAGTGTCACCCAACACAGCACGGCAGTTAAAAATATTGCACTGCGTTGCGTGACAGGGAAGAAGCAGGAGAGTGCCATATCTACAGATATATGGCTCTCTCCTCCCCTCTCCCTAGCGCCAGCATAGAATTTTGCTGTTGTGCGCTTCACACACACACTTTTGCGCTATAGTGCAAGAGTATGTGCAGGAGCCTTGCATAGGTAGATTTTGTACTGGAAAGATTCCCTTCCAGTGCAAAATACTATGCCTAGACATTATCCAACAGCCATATCAGCATCTCGGGCAATGTAGGGACTCTTTTACCCTTAACTTCCCACTTCCTGTGAACGTTGGTTTATGTTACACTTTACAGCAATGATAAATGCAAAGTGCAATTGAGGATGATTAATTATTATTTAAAAATAAGTTGGCAAGAGTTATCATTTTTATAACTCTTTAACCCTGTCATGATACTAATGGTACTAATCTCACACATTGCTACACTTTTTTTACAGCGATAATTTGATGTTAACAGTCATTAATACCTGATTATAAGGCTGCAGCATTCTGTATGTTCTGGAGTCTTCGGAGGAGCTGGGAGGAGATGCCGGCGTAGAGGGTGTTACTGTAGTCGAGGCGGCTGGTGACGAGGGCCTGCGTGACAGTTTTCCTAGAGTTGACTGGGATCCACCTGGAGATGTTATGGAGTGAGGGCAGAATGTGGAAGCACGAGGAAGTAACTGTGCTGACATGTCATTTCATGGTCTGTTCGCTGTCAAGGATGATGCCTAGGTTGCATGCATAGTCTGTGGGCGTGGGTGTTGGTCCAAGTACTGCTGGCCATCGGCTATGGTCCTATGCGGATGTGTTCTTCCTGAAAATGAGTACTTCTGTCTTGTTGGAGTTGAGTTTAAAGCAGTTGTCTCTTATCCAGTTAGCTACGTTGATCATGCGTAGCGGAAGTAATTTCTGGCGGTTAGGGGTCTTTGGTGAGCAGAAGGATGAGTTCAGTGTCATCTTCGTGAGAAATTATGTTTAGGCTCTGGAATATGATGATGTCTGCGAGGGGGGGTCATGTAGGTGTTGAACAAGGTGGGGCTGAGGGATGATCCTTGGGGTACGGCGCAAATTATGTGTTTGGGTACGGAGGTGAAAGGACGCAGACAGATGCTCTGCGTGCATCCTGTGAGGAAGGAGGCGATCCACTTGAGGCCATTCGGCTGTATGCCGATGTTGTGTAGTCTATTGATGAGGGTGAGGTGGGAAACAGTGTCAAACGCAGCAGAGAGGTTGAGGAGGACCAGGGCCAGAGTCTGTTCGCGGTCAAGGAGGGTTCTGATGTCTGTGGCGGCGGTCAGCGATGTCCTCGTGCTGTGGTTGGCACAGAATCCTGAATGGGAGGCACCTATGAAGTGTGCCTGTCCAAGTTCAAAACTACCCCGATTTGCAAATGTAGGTTACTTTTTTAGCTATCTGATTCACTAATGGGGCCCACTTTATTTTGGTGCCCGACCTATTTTCTGGCCCAGTCCGACCCAGGTTCTTTGTGATCACGTAGTCATCTTAAAACCTGCTATTGTGAACATATACTTGATTGTCCTGATACTAATGGCAAAAGCCTTGGATGGACCATCCATTTTTGAGCAGTCCATCAGGTGCCATTTCCACCAGTGTGCTTTCTGCCCAGAACCACTGTTGAAAGCGTTGAAATGCCACATAAGTTTTTCATAATGCCGGTCACACACTGAGAGAAAAACCAGAGTGAGTGGGGAACATTTTCCCTGGAAATGGACCCCCACTTTGGTGGTTGACTCTAAGCTACACATGTGTGAACACAGTTGCACCTGCCATCTTAGGAAAGATGGCCTGCTGTTATAGTTTTTTTTCCACACAAAGCGGCTCCAGTCGTGCAGATGGCAGCTATTTTGTGGCAGTGAGTAAAATGCTCGCTTCAACAGCACTCAGCTTCCAATCTGACAGCACCGCTGCAGCGGGTGTGGTGCGGTACACTGACAGTTTGGCAACCAAACTACAAAATGCTATGAGGCCCTAAACAAACAACTTTCTACGTGGTGAAATGGCAGGTCTGTTACAAGCGACTAACAAATCGTCAAAATCCAATCTGTACGCAATTAATCCCGTAGTTAATGTCTTCAAGTGAGTAGAAATTAATATTTTTTTGGGTAGAAGTTATTTTCCTTTTGTGTTCTGCGATTCTGTTTTTCTTTTAAACAGACAAAAATAGAATTCTAACCACGCTGGTGTATTTCGAAAAGAGGCTGCAATAAATGAAACGTCAATTAAATGTTAATGAAATCAACACTTAAAAATATCGACATGTGTTATTGTGTATTTGGAAGGCTTGTCTAAGGTAAACACCACATGCCATCTTACTAAAGATAATGTCTTTTCCACCCACCTCAAGAAATGGTTTATGGATGTTACTCACCACCTTCAATGCTATGTTCTTTTCTGTATTTTCCCTAGAATGCTTTGGCAACATGGAATGGGCAAGGAAGCTATCTTATAAAATGTATAAGGTCTCAGGGCTTTTTGACATTAACTTGCAACATGGTTTGACAACCATTAATTACATTTTGCATTGATATATGCAAATGTATGCAAAGTGTTACACATGTCAAAATAATTTTCCGAAGAGATCCCCACCCTGAACGTTTGCATATGATTTAGGATTCAGTAAAAGCGCAAAATAACATCTGGCTGATGAGATTGGTGATCAGACATAGGCACCTAGGTAAAGTAACCCACAAAGCCATACAATACACACACATCCCTGCTGATGGTTATGTTTTTATACAAACGGAAGGAGAATTGAGATGTAACAGTAGAGTAAGGACAGGTATCATTAATGGGGCAAGTAGTCTTGCCAGCACTTGGGAGTGGAGAAATCCAGCTGCATTTGCGTATGTCGCCATTTTGTTTTATGTGGAACTCTAGAATTGCAACATCTTTCATGGACTGAGAACTGCAAACCATGCCCCAGTCCTACGTGTGGTGGTAAAATGGCATGCATTGTGCAGTTAGAGCATCCCCTTTCACAGTAGTCCATGCCAAGCAAATAGTGTGGCATTGGAAACTGTCAAAGTAATTTGAGAATAACCCTTTCTATGTAATATAGTACTGCCTGTCATTTTGCCCAGGAATAATTTATGGAAAATGTAAAGAAGGAAAATCGACATCACAGTTTTGAAACACTCACCTATCATTTCAGAGAATGCACTGAATGTTGATTCCTGTACTGCAAAACTCATGTCTCATCCAGCAAAATATACATTTAACTATTAAGTCGTCTCTCGAGGTTGGTAAATACCATGAACACAAAAACTACAGAACATATGGAATTGAGATAAAAAAAACTTTAACCTGTATTCAGTAGTAAGGAATCTCAGTTGTTTCCTACTACTTTTCCTCTAGGTACAGCCTGATTTCACTAGCAATATTACATACTACCGAATGGTTGAAAGAGTTGATTTACTAGGGGTCCCAATTAGAGTTTGGAGACATCTGCAAATCCTCCAATTTCTGTAGGAAATTCTAAATACCGTATAGAATGCACTAGAAGAATACTTTCTATAGGTAGTTCATCAAAGCGAACAACATCCTGGACCTCTCCCAATCGGGCTTCAGAAGCTGCCACAGCACCGAAATCACTCTCCTTCATGTTACAGACGGCATCCGCAGCCTCCTCGACTGAGGCAAGACTTCTGCCCTCATCCTCCTGGACCTCTCAGCCACCTTCGACACCATCTCCCCACACACCCTCTGCGCAAAAATCCATAACGCCAGCATCTGTGACGAAGCCCTAGAATGGATCCACTCCTTCCTCACCCGCAGAACGCAGAGAGTCAGACTTCCACCGTTCAACTGAGAACCCACAGAGATCAGCTGCGGAGTGTCTCAGGGATCCTCCCTGAGTCCCACCCTCTTGAACATCTACATGGCCCGCTTGCAGCCATCATCAGAGGCCACTGACGCAACGTCATCTCCTACGCCAACAACACCCAGCTGAATCTCTCCCTCACAGACAAACCCACAGCCGCCAAGAGTAACTTACACAATGGGGTGAAGGCAGTCACCACCTGGATGAAGGACAGCTGCCTTAAGCTTAACTCAAACAAGACTGAAGTCCTCATCCTGGGCTCCTCCCCCTCTGCCTGGGATGACTCTTGGTGGCCCACAGCGCTCGGAATCCCCCCCCACACCCACAGACCATGCACAAAACCTCAGCATCATCCTGGACTCCTTGCTCTCAATGAACCGCCAAATCAATGCCGTTTTGTCCTCCTGCTTCCATACGCTCTGCCTCCTTCATAAGATCTTCAAGTGGATCCCCACCGAGTCCAGGAAAACGGTCACCCATGCGCTTGTTAGCAGCAGACTCGACTACGGCAATGCACTCTACGGCGTCACCACCCAGAAACTCCCCAAAAAACTGCAGACTGTCCAGAACGCCTCCGCCAGACTCATTCTGAACATCCCGCTCTGCAACCACATCACTGGCCACCTGAGAGACCTTCACTGGCTACCTGTTAACAAATGAATCACCTTCAAGCTTCTCGCGCATGCCAGCAAAGCCCTCCACAACGTCGGACCTGCATACCTCAACCACCGCCTCTCCTTCTACACTCCCACCAGACATCTCTGCTCCGCCCAACTGGCCCTGACTACCATCCCACGGATCCGCAAGAGCACGGCTGGAGGAAGATCCTTCTCCTACCTCGCTGCAAAGACCTGGAACTCCCTGCCTCTGCACCTCGAGCAATCACCATCGTAATTCAGGAAGGACCTCATGACTTGGCTCTTCGACTGAACTGCAGAACCCCCCCCCCACTCAGTGCCTTGAGGCCCTCACTGGTGAGTTGTTGCACTTTATAAGATTTCTGATTGATTGATTAATATGATCTATAATACCAAGCCTTTAGTGGAAATTGAGCTGGCAAATTATACTCCATATTAGAGCTTCCTCCATAAATTGGAGTATTTCCACTTCCCTTCAAACTCAAAATGAGGCCCTAAGTCCTTCTCCCCGTGCCCTGGGGACATTGATCATTCCCCATGCAGTGCATTCAGTTTCTAGGCATGAACAAAGACAGCATTTGTGGCTTGGGGAACCCTGCCTTAAATGCAATGGGGTATCTGACACCAGATGCTAGTGATTGATCTATCATATGGGTTCTCCTAATAGCAGTGCTGGTGGTGACTTAGGGTCTGATTACGATCTTGGCGGATGGGATACTCTGTCACAAACGTGACAGATATCACGTCCACCATATTACAAGTTCCATAGGATATAATGTAATTGTAATACGGTGGACGGGTTGTCCATCAAGTTTGTGACAGAGTATCCCATCCGCCAAGATCGTAATCAGGCCCTTAGTCATTGAAAGAGTGGCTGTGCCCCAAATACTAAGGGCCCGTTTCACAAAGGTAAAATGAGATGAAAGTCTAACTTTGCAACTTTCGATATTCACAAAGGGCATTTATGAGTAGTAAAGTTAGACTTTTGTCTCAGTTTTGGTCTCAGTTAACCTTATGACAAAAAAGTCTAACTGTACTGCTTGTAAATGCCCTTTGTGAACACCGACAGTCGTAAAGTTAGACTTTCGTCTCAGTTTACCTTTGTGAATCGGGCCCTAAATGAGGAATGGAATATCAGAGATTTGTGGACATGGCATCTTCCAGTTTTGAGTGGATGCCATGTTGAGCCCAACTTCAAAATGACCTCCTTATGTACTTTTTTGAGAAAGTCTTCATTTTCCATTCTTAGAAGATATTTTTGATGGGTCGAACTTATTAATCATATTTTTTAATGTATTGGCATTTAGATCCCTTATGGCGTCCATCTTGTCTAAGTAATCACACTTAATAATTCTAACTTTGCTTTTTGTAAATATTTAAAATCACGTTTCATTTCTGTAATCGTGGAAAATGTTCACATTGTCTTTTCTCTCTGGACCGAAATTAGTCTGCTTAGCTTTGCATGGTGAAACCACTGTATTGGTTGGAGTAATAGCTCTTTGATGGTCACATAATAAGTTGGAACCAAAACCAGAGAACAGTCATTGTCATAGTTTGCTATGTTAACCCGTTAAAAATAACTAGTGCCGTAAGACTGGGGTCATTTTGCAAATGTATTTTCAGTAAAATGAGCGATTTCCTGCAGAGTATAAACACCCATTTGACCAGCTATACATTTTTAGGGCAAGACCCAAATAGAACTAAACAATCTTCCATTTGTATTTTTTGTCTTGCAGTCATCCGGCTCACAGACACAAGGGTATGAACTAAATACTTTACATATTGCTTTTCTTTTGAGTTATCACTCATGGAAATAGAGTAAAAGGTCAGAAACTGTAGCAGCTATGGAAACCATTAAACGATAACCTAAATCTGTAAGGTGAAAAATGCCCATAATGTCCAAACCACTCAGCCTTAGATGCTTCCATATTTTTGCCTCTTCTCTTCATTATCTTCCTTTTGTGATTGTTATCTCCGTGGTCTACTAGTGGGATCATTTTGAATCCCCATTGAATGATCTTTTCAAAAATCCTTTGCATTAACTTCTACTAAATACTGTGTGAATTTATTTTCTTTAAATATTTGCTCAGTTAAAATGATTGATCTGAATTGAGGATATTTTAGTATTATGATATTGTACACCTAGATGTCAAATTCACCTGCTAAAAAGATTTGACTCGTGAGGGCCATTACAGAATATGTCAATTCTTCAGGTTACACTTGTTCCCCACGGTCTATGTAAAGCAAAATAAAGCCACGAATTATGTAGCAATTTTCATTATAGTAGAACGTAAGCTTTTTTCTCGCCCTTAGGGCAACGTGACCAACATTTTCTCAATTCAAGTATCAAGAATTAAGAGTATAAATTAGTCAAAGCAGCATTAATGCCAATGTTCGTGTAGCCCATCTGTTTTGTTGCTGTCAGGAGTGAGTGACAGCTGGCAGAGCTCTGATTTTAAGTAGTGTTCCACCTTAATATCGACTGAATAATATCGTAGGTCACCATTATCCTGGAAACAATAGAGTGATGCCAAGAATTTCATTGGAATGGATATCATATTTTATTTTATTGAAAGCCCCCGAGCACCCTTTTGTGAAGCTTTCTGCTGACACCACCTGCCAAACAAATGGGCAGTTGAGTACGATGTAGGACATTTAAAACCAGAGCACTTGTTTGGTAAAATGACAACGTTTTAGGCTTAGAAAAAAGATTGTGTTTTATTTCCACAGTCATATTCTAGGGTAATAGAGTGAGGATTTCGCCGCTATATCACCGGTTACTGGTTATTTTGGTGTATTTAGTGTTTGTAGCTTCAAAGCAAGGTCAGTATTCACCTTTATCATTTTCCAGCCAAAAAGTCATCTTTTCATCAACCACTTAATGATGAAAAGCTGACGCAGAGGTTAGAAGCTGTGCAGCACACAGATTTCAGCACCAGGTGCATTAGCCAGCTGAGCTGTAATAGCTGCAGATCTAAGAGTGCAGATAGATAATGTAGCACTTCCACGCACAATGCCCACAGACAGGGGAAAGGGGGTGGGGATCTGAGAAAACTATGGGGTCATTATTGCCCGTATGATGGAGCAAATAACTTGCTGGATATCGCTCCCGCTTTCTTTGGCTCGCTTAGTAGGCCTAATCAAAATAGTGAGTGTTACAAATTGAGCTGTTGGTTGACTGCGGTGTGAACCTTAGTCAAGCAGCAACCACAATTCTAGTCAGGGTAAGTCACAAACACACACTAAATTAACCTGTGCTCACCCTCTGGTAGCTTGGCACAGACAAGTCAGGCTTAATATTACAGGCAATTTGTAAAGTGTTTGTACAACACTTCAAATAGTAACATAGTGAAAACACCACAAAAGACTGCTCTCCAGGTTAAAGGAATAGAGCTTAATTTTATGAACAAAACAAGACCAAAACGATAAAACTCCAATAAGTAGAACCGAAGTTGTTTGACCTGACACCATTGGCGCGGGTTTCCCCTGTATATTTGCCTTTGCCTCCTGTGTTTTTGCTGTGTGTTGGACTTCGTTTTTGCTGGTCTAGATGCTTTGGGCACTTTGCTACTGCTGTTCAGTGCCAAAGTGCAAGTGCTCCCTGTAAATTGTTGTATGGATTAGCGATTCCATGATAGTCATATTTGATTTACTAGTCAGTCCCTAGTAAAGTGCACTGTGTGGGCCCAGGGCCTGTAAATCAAATGCTGCTAGTGGGCCTGCAGCACTGATTGTGCCACCCACATAAGCAGCCTGTAAATGTAACTCAGATCTGCCACTGAAGTAACTGTGCGCAGTTTGGTACTGCCATGTCGACTTGGCAAGTGCACCCACTTGCCAGGCCCTACCTTCCCTTTTCTTACATGTTAGTCACCCCTAAGGTAGGCCAAAGGTACCCCTGTGGGCAGGGTGCAGTGTATGTGAAAGGTAGGACATGTCCTGGTGTGTGTGGCATGTCCTGATAGTGAAATACTGCCAAATTCGTTTTTCACTATTGTAAGGCTATCTGTCCCCATAGGATAGAATGGGGAGTTTGCTTATAACATCTTATAAGCACAACTGCCCAGGGGAACAAGATGGGAAAATAAAGTTTAGTATGCCTGAACTCAGAATGTTAGGATGCATCTTTTAGTGCGGGTGTTTTTTTTATTCTGTGTTTGAAAATACCCATTTTAGAAAGTAGGTATTTTCTTGCTTAGCCATCCAGTGTGCCTCTGCTAGGATGTGTATTGACTGTCTTGCTTTGGAGTGACAGGAGCTAGGGATGTGCATTCTGTTCAGACAGCCACTTGGGGGAGGGGGGGAGAGGGGGGTTGGTGTGTCCTGCCTTTCCAGGATGAATCAGGGCTGGGCTGAATAGACCTGGGCTGCATTTAGAGTAGGGGGAGGAGATTTCCTTTCACCTGAATGGGCCTGGTCTGCCTTACACAATTCTGTCCCCACCTCCTGCCAGCAAGCTGCACCAGAGAGGACAGAACTGGCTTTGACTGGGCACACGGCTTCTCTGCCACCAGAGAACAAAGGATTTTGCTGTATAAATATTTGGGCCCAGACCCTGGAACTTTAGATCATTTTTGGACTTCAAGAGGAACCTCTGCCAAGGAGAAGAGCTAGAGAAACTGGAGTGCTGCCTTTTGCTGTGTGCTGTCTGGGGTTGGCCTGCTGTGGCTGTTTCTGCCAAGGAGAGGAACTGTGTGTGCCTCCTGCTTGAGGAAGTACCTCCAAGGGCTTGAAGTGGAGCTTGCCCCCTGTTCAAGAGGTCTCAGGAACAGCAAAGACCTCACCATCCTTCTGGGCACCGTCTCTGGTTCCGCTGGTTCTAGTCGCCGCATTAGTAAAGAGCAGCCGACTTCGTCACCAAGTCCGTCACAGACTCCGTGTCCTGAAGGCACCGCAGAGAGCACCGTCTCGCTTCGCAACGCAACCCTGGTCTCACCGACTCCGTCAACGAGCCGCTGCTTGCAACGTGTCCTGTGGGCACCGCACTCCGCACTGCTTCCCTACACGCTGCACAGACATCAAGGACTTCATCGTTGACCGACTCAAACATCAACTGGCTCCGTCGCCGCACCATGACCTGCCGGCACCGCATCGAGCACCGTCTCACCCTGCAACGCAAGCCTTGGTCTCACCGACTCTATCAACGAGCCGCTGCCTGCACTGAGCCGTGAGGACACCGCATGCTGCAACGCTTCCATCTCACCTCGCAACCGCGACGGTTGCCCCTGACTGGCTCGTACAATTGTGTCGGCAGCAAAGAGTAAAGGTACTGTTTTCGAGTCTGTCTTTGCTTTAGCTGACCACGCACCGACGCGGTCAGCTGGAATTGTTGGACTCTGTCGGGTTCAGTATCGCGGTAGCCCCGAACAGAGCTACCAAGTCGGAGGAACTGTGTTTTCACATTATTCCTGCAATTTAAAGGTTATATTTTTACAGTATTGTATTTTGGATTTTTGTCGTTTTTTGTCTTGTTGGTTTAGATAAAGTTTTGCTTATTTTTCTAAACTGGTGTGGTGTCCATTTGCAGTGTTTTCAATGTGTTACTGTATGCATGCCCAAATGCTTTACACACTGCCTCTGAGATAAGCCTGTCTGCTCGTGCCAGGCTACCAAGGGGGTGAGCAGGGGTTATTTTAGAAGTGTATCCCCCTTACCCTGACTAGGAAGAAGGGTCCCTACTTGGACAAAGGTACCTACCTCTGCCAACTAGAGACCCCCATTTCTAACATAAGTAATGAATTTTTAAAGAATAAACAAATATAGAGCCTAAAAGCATAAAGCGCCAACCGGGGATATCTGGTCATGCTAGTCCCTGTCAGGGACTAGCACGATCAAAAGTTCAGGTTGACCGCGGGTCAGACACAGTTCCCGGTAAGTCCCACTGAAGTTTTACTTTCTAAAAGAATTACACCAAGAGTCCTGTTTGCAGGGGGTCAGTTCACCGGGAGCAAGAAGGACATTGCTGGCGGTGGTCGGTGGGGCACGAAGAGCAGGCCAGGCATCATGGACGGGCGGGCGGAAGCCTTAGAGTGGCAATCAATGCTGGCGGACGATGCTTACTGTGCAAAGAGATGAACTTGCGCCCGTTCACGCTGATTCTTTGTTCAAGTGACACAGTTCCATAGCATATGTGCCCCTTTGCGTTTGTGAAGAGCCCAAAAGCTTGATTTTAAGATTTGCAGAACCACCCAAGGGCCCAGGGACCTGAGAGGCCCCTCTTGGGGGTCAGGAACTCATAGCAGATGGGTTCAGGAGCTGTGGGGAGCCTGTTATGTCCCTGCGGCTCAGATAAGGAGGCCAGCAGACTAGCCCTTTAAGGTTCAGGATGAGTTCCAGGTCCAGTTCTACCTTTCCAGGCAAGAAGTCAGCAGGAAGCAGGTCAGCGCAGCAAGGCAGCATCTTCTTTAGAGTAGCAGTCCAGTAGAGTGACAGTCCTTGTAGCAGCACAGCAGTCCTTCTTCCTGGCAGAGTATCCACAGGTCCAGAGGTGTATTGAAGCGGTGGTGCCAGACGTCCAGTACTTATACCTATTTGTGCCTTTGAAGTGGGGGAGACTTCAAAGACATGCCTTTGAAGTGCACAGAGTCCCTTTTCTTCCTGCACTGTCTCCAGGCTCACCACACGGGGGTATGCAGCCCTTTGTGTGTGGACAGGACATAGCCTATCTGGGTGTAAGTGTGAGGCTGTGCCCAGCTCCTCCTTCTTATCTCCCAGAATGGCCCATGAAGACCCACCTAAGCTCTTTTTGTGTGTGGCTATCTAAAGGGAATACACAAAGCCCAGCTGTCACACAACTCAGACTGAATAGAGACAGGGAGCAGGCACCAAATGGCTAAAGTAAGAAAATGGAAACTTTCCAAAAGTGGCATTTTCAGAATTGCAATTTAAAATCTGCCTTTGCCATTAGTTGTAATTTTAAATTGTGATTCCAGAGACACCAGACTTTTTCCCAATTGGAAATTACACTCATAAAAACGTAATAAGGTAATCCCAATGTTATCCTATGGGAGAGATAGCACTTGTAGTAGTGAAAAACGAAGGTTCTACCTTCAGAGTGACTTTTATGTATTGAAAAGGAAGGTTTGGGCCAGGCAAGAGGTTTATCTAGCCAGGCCGACATGGCAGTTTAAGACTGCACACACAGGCTCTGAAACAGCAGGCATGAGACATGGTTAGAGGGATACTTAAGTAAGTGGCACAAGCAGTACTGCAGGCCCACTAGTAGCATTTAATTTACAAGCCCTGCACACATGTTGTGCACTTTGCTAGGGACTTATAAGTAAATTAAATATGCCAATTGGGTATGAGCTAATGTTATCATGTTTGGAGGAGAGAGCATATGCATTTTAGCACTGGCTAGCAGTGGTAAAGTGCTCAGAGTCCTAAAGCCAACAAAACCGAGGTCAGAAAAAGTGAAGGAGGAAGGCAAAATTATGGGGTGACCTTGCAGAAATGGCCATTTCCAACAGCGATAGCACCCCAGATATTGAATATTTTCATTAATATATCACTACCCCTCAATAAGGCCAACTTCGTTGTTCTTCGATCACAGATGGTTAGACTGGCATGGGCTGCTAAGCAACCCAGGGTTGGGTGGGAGACCCTCACATTTTCCTTTGCCCTGGATGGATTTAAGGTGCCAGGTTTTGAGCTCTACTTTCTATGTGCACAAGCACACTTTGCCCATTACTGGTTCAGACCCGCCCCCTTCTTATCTCACTTACCAGTTGAAACTGACATTATGTTCCTGATTGCTCCACCCTCTTTTTTGGCAACATCACTATCTAATACTTGGAGAGATGTCTCGATGGTAGGATGCATGATCAGGGTGTGCAGCTCAGCAAAAAGGTTGGACCCGGCTCTGTATACTCGTCTTAACTTCCACTGAGTACCACTCCCTTTTGCCCATTCCGCATGAAGCTAAAGCATGTATGAGCTTCTGTGCTCGAGGGCTTCTTACCTGAGGCCTTCTGTAAATGGCTGATTTCTTACAAAAGAGGAATATTTGGGAGATTCCTAGTGTACTCCACTTGATACATTCCTCTACTTCAAATTTGGAAGTAGTTGTAGATTATCGCTTCCGTAATTCCTGATTGAGCTTGTTGTCCTAGCACCTCTGGAGAGCCTGCTGAATGCGTCCTGTACTAAACATTTAAGTACTCTGCTGTACACTGCCTCTCAGGGAGGGCAGGTGGCCCCTCATAGAACACTACTTGCGGACTAGAAGAGGGAATTGGGGTGAGAGTTGGGTGATGGGCTATGGTCCTATGTCTGTCGAAAGACGGGCGTGGTGTCCTTCAGCAGCTGCCTTCGTATTATCCATTATAAAATTTTGAAAAGAGCATATTATACACCAGTCCCTCTTCATAGGTTTGGCTTGCGGGAGGATGAGAGCTGTGGCAAGTGTGGTTGCTAGGAGGAAGGGTTCCTTCACTTGGCCTGGTCATGCGGTGCTGTTTATGGGCATTAGATGGAGGTGCTGGTCATGTTGTCAAGCATGGTCGACTGCAGAATACCAATGGATCCCATTGGTGAACTGTATACCACCCAAGCACGAATTACTGCGCTGACAGGTAGCTTGCCAATGGGGCAGAGGTCGCGATTCCAAATTTAAACATTGGTTACGGGACATGCTATACTGAAATGAACAGCTTGATCTTTACTCAGATTTGCCTCTGGATGTCTCTCGATCCCGTGATATTTGGACTCCACTCAGAAAATACCTGCTACACATGATGGGAGTCGGGCAATGGGGCCCCTTACGCTGCTGAGGCTGGTGAAGGGGCTGCTGGTGGTGCATCCTGGGGGGGGCAGTCACACCGAATGCAGGATGAGGGCGGTAACTTCAGTCCCATACTGGACCTGCTCAGCCCGTGTTATGCGAGGGAGCCCAAGTAGGTGGGGAAATTTTAATGCAAATGCAGGCGGCATGCAGTATCAGGAAAAGGCTGCACACCCTTAGATGTGGTAATGGAGGGCTACATACACTCGTGTTTAGTATGTTATCTGTGTTTGCTTGTACTTACAGCGGCATGGTTCAGTTTCCCCTTTCCTCTTCCCTTCAGCCTGCATGCACGATGTATCGTTGGAATGCTGTTATGTTGCAAGACAGAAAAAGTACTCTCTTTGCCTTGAAAAAAGACCCGGTTTAATATATATTTAGCTAAAAAGATCTTTTTTTGTTAAAGATTTCCCAAATAAACTTCTTGGGACAGAAACAAAGGGGCATATTATCAAGGGCTGGCGATAACATTATCGCCGCTTTAGCGTCCGTTTTCGGGCGAAAAGCAGCGATAATTTTATCGCTTTATTAACAAGGACATGCTAGCGTGTGTTTCCCTGCCTTAGCGCCCGGTTTCCTATCGCCTCGCATCGCTAATGAGATGCAAGGTAGGCGTGCCCCTTACAACTACATTATAAAATATCGCTAACGGTGCTTCGCTGTAATTACAACGAAGCCCCGTCCGGTTTAGCGCTGATTTTTTTCGCGCTAACTGGGCCTTAACGCTGGAATTTAACGTCTGTTAAATTCCAGACTAAGGCATACCTAATATGGGAGGTGGATTGTGTGGCTAAGACCACAGGCCCTATCATCAAGGATATCGCCGTTTTCCATGGAACATCGCTGGAAAACCAGCGTTGTTCCATGGAAAACGGCGATATCCCTGCTATCGCTGGAATATTTATCGCCATAGCGCTAAGCGTTGTTAATACAGCGCTAACATGGCGATAAGTTCCAGCGATAGCCGGCGATAGGAAAATGCGCGCTAAGCGCGGTCAGCGATAATTATCGCTGCCGCTTGATAATATGCCCCAAAGTTGTACATAATTTGTGCTCCTGTGGGCACTCTCCATTCCAGGTCACACACTTTTATAACTGGTTCTTTAATTTATTAATATTAACCATATTGGGCGTGCTCACCTAAACCAGATTCCTTTGAGGTGCTCATATGCCAAAACGATTTAAAAAATAATGTGTGCCCTATGATATTTTATTTTTATTTTGCTGACCACAGTATGATAAACAGCTGAGCTGAGTCTAATGGTACATAATGTCTGGAGAAAGCGCACAGACTGCTGAGATATCTTAATTTATCTTTCCAGTGCTCTCAAACGGAGACCAAAAAAGTTAAGTGTAGTCAGCTCCCTGCTTTGTCCTTCACCCCTCATTTCGCCCATCCCGAAATTTTCTCTTATGATACCAGCTGGGAAACTGGCAGCATTTTATCATGTTGTTTCACAATTAAATGTGTTTTGAAGCAGCCAGGGTCAAATGCAGGATGCATTTCATTGGTGTTGCATGAAATTACACTAATTTCCTAGAAAAAACACAAAGGAGACATCATGCATCAAAAGACTACAAAAACAAAAAACAGAACGTGTACATTGGTTACTTTTCCTGAAGTATCCTTACTCGCTTACAAAATGGTGCATTTTGGCTTTAGTCAGCAGTTTTAATTATCATTTTTAGGGTCGAGCCTGCAAGTGCATGTACTAGCGCATGCGTCTCACTTTGTGAGACACTGTTGTATACATAAAAGGGCTTGGAGCATGCTTGTTGCTTACTATTTGTTGGCTTGCCTGGCACTCTTCTTTACAGCTTCGTAATTTGTCAAAGCAGGCCTAACATAATTTCCGTCTCTTTCTGTGGAGCAGGGACCAAGCACTGACTGATTCAACTTAATCAGTGCCCGTCCACTGCTCCTGACATGATTGAGGTACTATTTTGTTCTGTTTAACTTTTAGTGCCCTGCAAAAACAATGCATGTGACTGGCAGACATGTGCCCAGCAGGACAAAAAATTTTTTTTTTCTATAGTTATGTTTTTTTTATTTTGACAATTCTTCTTTTCTCACTTTGCACTCATGTTTTGTTTTTTTGCTCATGGGCGCTGTTCTCAAAAGATGAGGATTATCTTATTGCAAATCGACATTGTTTCTTTCTTATGTGGAATTGCTGAAATGATGCTTTAACACATAATCGTGCAGTGCATCCCATTCCACCCCACTCCAATCTGTCCCAATCCATGCCAATCCACCCACCTCACCCCACACCAGTCACCCCCACTCAATCCAATCCACCCGAGACCAATCCAATCCACCCTACTCCAATCCAAACCACTCACCCCAATCCAATCCACTCCAATCCACCACACTCCAATACTGCCAACTCACTCCAATCTGTCCCACTTCAATCAGCCCCACTCCAATCCAAAACAATCTGCCCCACTCCAATTTTCCGCACTCCAATCTGCGCCTCTCCAATCCAAAGCAACCTGCCCCACTCCAGTCCAAAACAGTCTACCCCTCTCCAATCCAAAGCAATCTGCCCCACTCCAATTTCCGCACTCCAATCTGCCCCACTCCAATCCAAAGCAATCTGCCCCACTCCAGTCCACAACAGTATGCCCCACTCCAACCAAAACAATCAGCCTCACTCTAATCCAAAACAGTCCGCCCCACCTCAATCTGCCCCACTCCAATCTTAAACAATCTGCCCCACTCCAATCCAAAAATATTTGCCCCACTCCAATCTGCCTCACTTCAATCCACCTGACTCCAGTCCAATCCACCTCACCCCAATCTAATCCACTTCACCCCAATCCAACCTAATCCACTCCAATCCATCCCACTCCCACTCCCAATCCAATCCATCCCCTCTCAATCCAGTCCATCCCAATCCAACAAAATCCAATCTACCCCACTCAAATCCAATCCAACCCACCCCACCCTACTCCAATCCATCCCAATCCAATCAACCCCACTCCAATCTAATTCTCCCCACCCCAGTCCAATCTACCTCAATCCAATCCACCCCATTCCAATCCACCCCACTCAATCCAGTCCTCCTGACTCAAATCTAATCCACCCCACTGCAATCCAATCTGCTCCACTCCACTCCACCCCACCCCACCCCAACCCATTCCAATCCAATTCACCCCACTCCATTAAACCTCACTTTATTCCACCCCACTCCATTCCATCCCACTCCATTCTACTCCATTCCAGTCCATCCCACTCCAATCCACCCCACTTCAGTCCAGCCCACTGCACTCCCATCCACCCCACTCTAATTCAATCCACCCCATCCAGTTCACCCACTCCAATCCACCCCATTCGACTCAATCCAACCTACTCTACCCCAATCCACCCAATCTACTCCAATACAATCCACCCTACTACCTAAATCCACTACAACCCACTCCACCCTATTCCACTCGCTCCACTCCACTCTACGGCACTCCACTCTATGCCACCCCACTCTATGCCCCTGCACTCTTTGACACTACACTCTCTGCCACTGAACCACCAAACTCTACTCATCCACCCTACGACACTCTACTCCCCCTACTCCACTTTACTCCACTTTACTCCAACAAATACAATCTACGACACTCTACTCCCCCCACTCCACTCTAGGACACTCCACGCCTCTAACTTTTAGCCATGATAAACAGCAGCCACAATGGTTTACAACATAGCAAAAACACATTGCCAAAGCCAATAGCTTTTATATAGGCGAGACCTTTTTATTTTGCCAATGCTTGTTTAGTTATGTTATTCATTGTCTATTGTAGTCACATTCGGAAATGTAAACAAGAGAGCAGCTCCTGCTTTTTGGGGAGACTGTCCTGAAATTCATCCCCTGTGTTTCCTGGAAATCATTTGAAAAAACAGTAATCAGTTGAAGTGATCTGTTACAAATTGAGATGTTGTATTGTATTGTAATTGCATTTATATAGCGCTTACTACCCATGACTAGGCGTCGAAGTGCTTTTTCGGCGAGTAGCATGCTGCTCCAGAACCCATAAAGGATTTGTGTTGAATTAGTATAGTGAAAAATGAAACTAATTTGAGTGGTGGATAGGTTAGTCAGTTATTTGGATTCAGAAGGATAGCGGAGGGATAGAAGAGGGAAAAAGGTTTGCATTTAACATTCTTGTATGCCAGTCAGAGCTTGGCTGACAAGAATGTGCCTCAACTCGTCAAACACAGAGATACACACGTGGGCAGCGGCTAAACCATTGTAGAGTCAATGGTCTTTCATAGCAACCATGAGACATGAAACAATGTCAGTGTGAGAAATCAGTACCTGTTTGCAGTGTCCGCTTAATTTTTGCACCCATTTTGACCACTAGATGCTGGTTTTCTGACTCTGACTGTGCCCTGGACTCTGCTAACCAGGCCCAGGCCCTTGCTCTGTGTTAAAAGTACATGGCAATTTGGTATAATTTCCATAGGGAATGACAGGCCCCTGTAAGTCCCTAGTAGATAATAAGGCAAGGGAGATTCAAACTATCCATAAGTCCCTGGTATATAATAGGACAGGGAGGTTTACAGGTCCAGTAGATTTCCTGCATTGGAGTGTGTGCCACTGTGCTGCCTGCTGTCAATTTAAAAGCCAGCCATGCCTTGCAGGCTGTTTTTAAATTGAAATTATATGGAAATTCGACTTTGTATTTAAAGGTACTTCAAAGTATTATTCGACCTTATTTTTACATACAAGTCACCCATAAGGTTTTCCTTAGGTAACTCAGGGGTAGGGTGCCTTGTACCTATAAGCAGGGACATTATAAAAGATGTTTTATAAACCCTGGTGAGGGAAAAACTGCCAATTCCGTTTTCTCCATTGTAGTGAATGGCTCCATAGGATAACATTGTAATATTTTATTTAACTATAAATATTGATAGGAGCCATGTTACAATATACTTCAAGGTATCAAATTAACCATTGAGATAAATCCAACAACTTGCCACTGTTAGATTTATAGCTACTACAGAAAATAAGTTATTAAACATTCTTTTCTGTGAGCCAAAATCCAGAAAATAAGTTATTAAACGTTCTTTTCTGTGAGCCAAAATCCAGCTTTTCAGCTGATTTCTCCGGATTGGCCAGCCTGCTCCCAGGCTGTGCCAGTGCTGCCTGATGAGGTTTGAAGAGTCCTGTCAGGGGACACAATAGGTTTCCTGTGGGTGGAGAAGCACAAGCTGCTGAGCAGATGGCAGGAAGGTGTTGAGGGGTAGCCAAACTGGTCTTGAAAGTGAGAATATCACTTTAGGACAGCACAGGCCCACCCCCACAGACTGCTTTTCCAGCCACACCGGAGACTCCGTAATTAGATTAGGGAGAGGGTTGGAAAGGGAGTGTTTAGGAAACTTTGTCACACCATTAGGTTGGATTAGTCTGATCGAGCTCCTTTTGAGAGAATTCCTCCATGCTGGTTTTTGAAAGAATGATGCTTTCTGGGATAGGAATATGCTACACTTTGGAGGAAGTGGTCAAACACCTTGGTGGCACACTGCATCCCATTGGTCAGAGGGTGCCCCCTGCTTGACGCGTAGAAACCATGGATAAATATGGGGGAGCTGCACAGCCCCTTAGATCTGCAGCCTGAAGGAAGGACTGCCCTGCTTACTCCCTGGCCTGCACCAAGAGGCCTGCACTCACCAGGACTGCACCTGCTGCACACTGCGGGACTCAGCACCAGAACGACTTTGTCTGATTCTGAAAGTCTAAGGAGTGGACTCCCTGAAAGCTACAGGCTAACAGAGCCCACCTGCATCATGTCCACCAAGAGTCCCCATCCTAGAGTGCGTCCAGTGGACTTTTAAGGATTTGGTCAGGTGCATTGTGGGAATTGTAGTCCAGACATCCCAAGGACCATCTAGGAGATTCCAGACCCTTGGATTTGTACTTTGGGCACTTTGAACCCTCAAAAGGAACTTCAGGAAGACGTTCCAGAAGTTTGGATAAGTTTGGAGCAACTTTTGGAAAAAGCTCAATAAGGTGACTGACCCGACGTTGAGCGTCAAGCTGGCTAACTTCAACCGCGAACTGGCCTGGATTTCAGGTTCGTCCCGCTAAAAGCTCCGGAGATCCAGACTTCCAGGATTTGACCGGAGTCTCTCAAAAAGTGAAGCAGGCAGATCCGCACCGAATCCGCCCTGACGAAGTGCCTTGCTTGACGTTGAAGGAAAAAGCTCCAGAAAAATGACTAAGTCTGAAGGTAACATTTTGACAAGCACTCCCAGTTAGTATATCCGACCAGGGCTCTATCGTGGACAATCTCAAACTTTCCATTTGTCTCATTCAAGCGCAACCAGTTGTCCCAAAGTGGCACTATATGTTTTTAAGCACTACAAAGTGTTTATTCTTTAAACATTCATATCTCCGGTTCCCTACCTTGGATTTATGTCATTTTGGTGTCTATTTGTTCATAAAAATATAATCTAGTGTTATAAAATGGTTTAGGATTTTTATTGTGTGCTGTGTCTTACTTATTTATTGTATTGGTGTTTTTAAATGCTCGTTGAGCAAAGGAATAATTTCTTGGGACCTTGTCCAAAACTTTTATTGTGTTTGTGGCCTTATTACTAGTGTTAAGTCGCTACTTATCACTACTAATAATCCACTTTCCAACAGTCACTGCAAGCACCAATTCACATTTTGCAAGGAACTCATTCAGTGCATGCTTGCACACCTTTTTGCCACTGCTGCTGACGTGGGACTGATATCCCTCAACTATAACCTCCATACTCAATCTGAAATTGTGAGTCAGTTCCTGTTGTTGTTTCATGGCCTGGAAAGCTTAACAAAATGAAAGTGCAACTTCATATTAGCTTGGACATTCGCCCTGTTGCTTTTCACTTGAAATAACTGGAAAAGCTGTTGAAGCATGTCATCATTGAGTGCCCTAGCGGTTCCACGCCCTGGGTCTCCCCATAGTGGTTGTGCCAAAAAAGGACAGTGGAGGTGTGATGTTCATCTTTCTTGATATGCGCCAGGCCAACAAAGCAATTGAGAGAGACAGAAATCCTGGTCCACACATTGCAGACATGATCATGCAGCTGAACGGAGCCAAAGCCTTCTCCTGTTTTGACCTGAACAAAAGATACCATCAACTCAAGTTGGAAGAGGACTGTAGGTACATTACTACTTTTTGCCTCATATTGGTTTGTTCAGATACAAAGGTTGAGTTTTGGACCAATGTCAGCTGCAGATATATTTCAAGATGTTATACATCAAATAATTCAACCTGTTACACATGCTTTTAACTACAGTGATGACATACTGGTATTTGGGACAACACAAAAGGAGCATGACAAGTCTCGTACACAAGTCTGCCAGCTACTAGTAGATGCAGGTCTCACTCTGAATGCAGCAAAGTGTGAGTTTCACAAGACCAAACTTAAGTACTTTTGGCACATATTTTCTGATGGGTGAATGACTCCTGACTCAGATAAAGTGCAAGCACTGTCAGCTACTTTCCCCCACAAGATGTCACCATGCTGTGATCGTTTGTAGGCATGGCCAGTTACTGTTCAAGGTACATTCGTGAGTCTGCTACTGTGAGTGCCCCATTGAGAGACTTGACAAAATGAAACGTCCCTTTCCAGTGGTCTCTTGAATGTGATCAAATTTCAAAAGAATAAAACATGCGATTGAGAATGTAACCAAGATGGCTTATTTTGACCCCAAGTTACATACCAAGTTCATAGCCAAAGTGAGCCCAGAGGGGCTAAGGGCAATCCTTGCTCAACATAATGGTCAACCAAATGCTCAGAGACACATTGTGGCCTATGCCAGTCAAAGCCTGTTTGACAGAGAATGTGCCTTTTATCAGCCGGCAAAGGAGAGTCTGACTGTAGTGTGGGCCTGCGAACATTTTCATGTGTTTCTATATGGAAAACGTTTCACTATCATTACAGACCACCAAGCGTTGCTCACTATTTTTGAAAACCCAAAAGCCAAGATGCCCCCTTGCATTGAGAGGTGGAGGTTGCGGCTGCAAGAGTATGACCATGCAATTGTACACAGGCAGGTAAAGATCAGAACCCTGCAGATTTCTTTTCATGAGTACCACTACATCATTACAGATCAACGTCTAAAATGGCGGAGGAGTATATCAGCTTCATTGTGAGGTCCAGGATGCCAGCAAGCCTATCCATTGAACAAATTATTGCTGCTCCTAATGCTGACAACAACATGCTTATCCTTAAAGACATTATTTCAACTCAGTCCTGGCACAAGAGTACTCAGCATTTTGCTGACGATGTTCAATTTCAAAAATAAAAAAATGAACAGGATAAACTGTCTGCTACCAGGGAAGCGTAAGACAGCAAGTCATTGAACTAGCCCATGAAGGGCATTATGGCATTGTAGCCACCAAATGACCCCTAAGAGACCATGGGGGATATGTACAACAGAAGTGGCAGAGTGAGGCGTTAGCCTTCATGGATTAACGCCTCACTCCGCCACTTCAGAAACGCAAGGCTGCACCATATTTACAAGGATATGGTGCAGCCTTGTGTTTCCCCCTGCGCTGGCGCTACACTTAGCAGTGTAGCGCCAACGCAGGCACCCTTGCACCATAGTGCAAGGGTGTCTGCGTGCAGGGGAAAGATTGTTTATGTACAGGAAGGTCTCCCTTCCTGTACATAAACAATCTTGAAATGCCATTTTGTCACTTCTATGTGTGCTGTTCAATGCAGCACAAATGGAAATCACAAAATGTCTTTTTTTTTTAAAGATTGTTTATGTGCAGGAAGGGGGACCTTCCGGTATATAAACAATAAAAGGCGTTTTGCTTTTTCCATGTGTGCTGCACAAGGCAGCACATATGGAAAAAGCAAAAACGAGGAGAAATATAGCATTTCTCCTCATTTTGCCAAGTTAAAATCAGGTTTTCCCTGGTCTTAATTTTGGCGCTGCCTCCTATTTACGCCGCCCTTGTAAATAGGCGGTGGCATCAAAATCAATGGGTGTTGTTGTGGAACGCCCACTGCAACACCCACTGCCCACCCCTTTCACGCTAAGCATAGCGTGAAAGGGGGCCTTATTTACAAGGCAGCGTTAAGCCACGTTAAGTGGCTTAACGCTGCCTTGTAAATAAGGCGAAACCCCTATCACGACGGAAACGTCACAAAAAGTGACGTTCTCGTGGCAATAGGGGCTTGTACATATGCCCCTGTGTCTGGTCCCCGTACCTAGACAAGTGAGTTGAGAGGGAACTACAGGAGTTCTATCTGTGCAACTGCCTTTCCCCCAAAAGGGACCCAGCATCCAGTGACAATGTCTGACCTTCTTGCAGGTGCCTGTGAAAGAATTGCAGTTGATTTCTTTGGGCCCTTAGGAAATGAACATCATCTCATGGTAGTCATTGATGAGTATTCACGCTTTCCTTTAGTAGAGGAGTTATCATCAAAAACCCATGACAAAGTCAACGAGTGGCTAAATGGCATCTTTACAGCATGTGGTATCCCCACCATTCTCAAATCTCACAATTGGTCCGTCTTTCAATAGCAAAGAATTCAAGGAGTTTCTAGTCAGACTCAATGTCAAGCATCAGAAAAGTACACCTCTGTGGCCCCAAGCCAATGGTGTTGTGGAACGATTAATGGGTACCCTCAAAAGGGTAGTTCAGTGAGCATCGATGGAGGGAATTGAGTTAAACCAGGCTCTGTGTGAAGCCCTCATTGTTCACCTCCCCACTCCACAACTGGTGAGAGTCCTGCCGCCTTGCTGTTTTGGAGAGCTATCGGAAGCAAACTGTCACAATGGACACCTGACCGATCCATGATTGCTGATAAGGTTCATGTCATAGACACTTCTCGAAAATGCAAAATGAAATCATATGCTGATCAGGGTCGACGAGCTCAGGCAACAGTCTTCGATGAAGGTGACTCAGTACTGGTCAAGCAAAAACTAAAGCGGAAGACAGACATTCCATTTACTGTCGATCCTCTAAGGGCTGTGACTTGCAAAGGATGCATGGTGATGGCGCATTGTCCTGAAAAGTCCATCACATGGTGCTCGTCACACTTTAAGCACCTACCTCGACGTTCGTCAGCTCCTGTAATCATGAATGAGGTGAACCCCCCCCCAATTGCCCAGATCAAGATCAAAAATTGTGTCACCGGTGCACAATCAGAGTACGTTTCAACTACCTCATACCACTCGATCTGGCCGACTAGTGCTAGTGCCTCGATGACTTATTGAAGACCTATGATGTGACTGCTGTTTATACTTTTTATTTAACAAAGTGGGAGATGTAGTGTTGTTAGACTATGTGTGCTAGGACCCTTCTGGTTCTAGATGGACTTAACAGAGGAATTATGTAACTTGCTGGGAGGTGTTAAGGTGTGGTTATCTAACGGATAGGATGTAATGAGAGCAATTATGTTCTGTGGAATAAAGACGTCTGTTACAGAGCTCCGTGTGTGGCGTATTCATTTGCATGTTTCCGACTGGGTAGGACGGTACAGTCTACAAGACTTTTTTTATGTTAACCCGCAGGGATCTACTCATGACATCATATCAAAATGATAGTTGCTCAGATGCATTTAGGAAAGGTGCATAGGAGATCAATTTACTCACCCAAAAAGTTGTGCTCCAGCTTAAAATCACTAGCTGACGCGCCTAAGAAAATAGAAGTATACGTTTATATAAAAGCTTACAAAACACGCACAAATTAATTTTGTGGTCTTCATGAAAGTGACCATTGTGAACCCTTACCGAAAATCTGGAACCTTACTAAAAGCCAAAGGCAACTGTTACTCAACTGACAAAGACTTTGTGTTTTTCTCATCAATACTTCTTGAATAGCAGAAACACATCATTAAACTTCTATGCGAGTTTGCTGGATACTAATAGAAAATGTGATGTCAAAAATGCAATTGTTTTGAAGACCTGCTTCTGGTGTCAAGCTTTGATAAATTAAATTACAACATTTTCTGACTGGTCTTAGCACTGGCACACTTTTTATTGACATTCTTTGCATTTTACAGTACTAAGAACAGCACACAATATTTCTCAGCATGGTCTGACATTAAAGTCTATTTTATACAATTTTAAATTCAGACGGAACAATATTATCTGACAACACAATTTTTCTATTCCACCCCACTTTGTGCTTTTGTTGTAACAATGTGTGTCCTGAGTGGAATGGGGTGGGATCAACGAGGGTGAGGGCAGGATCAAAGACATGGCTAAAAGAAACAAAATAATCTGTAACCATTTTGTTTGTCTTTCACGGTCAGGAAACTGCATGTAAAATAATGTACATATCTGAAATAAAAATTAAATGCAAGTTAAACTGGTGGGAAATTTACTTTTTCTTAACAGTATTGAACCTCAATAGCATCAGTGAAGATGTCTGTGTGTAACCACTCCTTCACAGAATTTAACGATGAAAATAGGCTCGAGCAAAAATGTGCAAAAATGTCTTTGGGGTATATTTACTAAGATTTGCGCCATGTGTGCGTCATAAAACTAACACAAATTGATGCAAAATCTTTTTCTTCCCTATTTACTTTCCAGCGCAAACTTGATTTGTGCTGGAAATTCACTTGAAAGTACCACGAAGCAGCGCATAGCACTGCTTTGCATTACTTAACGCCAAGAGGGCATTCCATGGGTAGTGCATGGGCATTCCCATGCATCCACCCATGGTTTTTGATGCAAAACCCTGTCTACTGAAAAGGTAGACAGTGTTTTGCATCGAAAAATAATGCCCAATTCAAATAGGCCCTATCAAGGAGAAACGCATTCATTTCTCCTTTCTTTTCCAACTTTGCATGTACAACACACATACAAAGTCGGAAACATTTAAACTGAGCTAGGCATAGTATATTGCACTGGAAGAGAACACTTCCAGGAGAAAATATATGCTAGACTCACACACACACACACACACACACACTCCTGCTCAATGGCACAACGGTGTGCTCGTGGCGCTAGGCAGCAAAGTTCTGCACCTGCGCTAGGAAGGGGGCAGAACAGAGACATATCTCTGTAAATATGACGCTCTCCTGCTCTTGTCTTCTCACGCAATGCAGTACAGCATATTTGGCTGGTGCACTGTGTTGCGTGAGAATTTAGTAAATCTGGCCTTTAGTGTATAAGAAATAACAAGTGCTTTCAAAATATATATTTTAGTAACATGCAATCAGATGGCACCTATTGCAAACAGTTTTTAGAAGAAATCCATTAAAATGATGCACTTCACAACTCAGTTGGTGGCACCATTACATTATATCAGTCTTGAAATTAAATAAATCTTTGTCACCATGAAGTTTCAAGTGACTCAATCAATTAAAGCCCATACTGGTGCCCGAGGAGACTTTACAATTTCTGATTCACAAATTGCATACATTTACATTCCTTACAGATATCGGACACCCATGTGTGAAGGATTGTTTCTTCTTTTGCTCTCTGTCCCTCCCTCTGCTTTACTGGTTCAGAAACCCCCCTGGCCTTCCTTTACAGCCAAAGGCATCTCAAGGTCGGAAGTAACTGTACTGGGAACTTTTTTTGTAAAATTCGTTCCATATGTAACGTAATGTAATGTAATGTAATGTAAGGTACACTTGTATAGCGCAACTGCCACCCCAAGGGTATCCTGGCGCTTAAGTTACCAATCATCCATTGCGCGTAGCTAAACTAAGATAGGCAGGAATCAGTTTCTAGGAAACAGTCTGTTTTTCAGTTCCTTCCTGAAGCGTGACAAGGTGTTCAGTTGTCTGATTTCCGGAGGCAAAGCGTTCCAAAGTCTAGATGCTGTAAAGCTAAAAGACCTGCCACCCATTCGCACTTTACTAACATGGGGAACGCAAACCAGATTAGCAGAAGAAGAGCGCAAGCATCTAACAGGGGAATACCATACAAATTTCTTTTGCAACAATTTAGGTCCAGTTTTATGTATTGCCCTATATACAATACAAAGTGCCTTAAATTGGACTCTTTGCGCGATGGGCAACCAATGTAGGTCCTTTAACGCCAATGAGGCCGAGGCCCTACGCGGTCGATTTAATGCCAACTTAGCCGCCATGATCTGGACTCTTTGCAATTTTATTATCAGGGATGCTGGAGCACCTAAAAGTAGTGCATTACAATAATCCAGTCTGCTTAAAACTATACTCCGCACCACTTGAGGTCTAGCAAGGGTAGGTAAAAACGGGAGGATCTTCCGAAGAGCTCGGAGCAGAGATAAACAAGTGTTCACCGTTTTATTCACCTGAGAATCTAGTTGTAAATTGCTATCCAGCATCACTCCTAAATTGCGCACTGAACTAGCGGGCAATACGGAGTTGTTGGCCGGACCAGGCCAGAAATCTACTGGGAATGGTCGCTGAATTTTGCCTGCAGTACACCACAGGATTTCAGTTTTTTCACCATTAAATTGCAGTGAGTTCTCTTTCAACCATTCCGCTGTTCTATGCATACATTTATGACATTTTTCTAGGGGCACTGCTTTATTGCCCTCAATAGAAAAGACGAGCTGAGTATCGTCCGCATAGTTTATGACATCAATGCCAAATGATTTAATTAAAATAATAAGTGGTCGAAGATAGAGATTAAACAGAATCGGGCTAATAGCCGAGCCCTGCGGAACCCCATGTTTAACATCTCTATTCTGAGAGGTAAATGACGACAAAGTCACTGCCTGCTGCCATATAGATCCCACACACTGTGACCTCTGCAACACCCATGGAACGCCCCTTTCACGCAAAGTGCTGCGTGTAAAGGGGCCATATTTACAAGGACAGGAAAAGCCACGCAGGATGGCTTTTTCTGTCCTTGTAAATATGGGGCAGAGAAATGCGCTGCCAGTGCCGCACTGGCAGCGCAAGGGGCTTGTAAATCTGCCCCACTATGCGTAAATCCCTTTCTGAATAGCAAACAATCATAAACTTACACATGAGTGTAAGTCTACCTTTGTGAATAAGGCCCGTAGTTTTTCGCTGTTGAACGACCAATCTGTAACTGTGGTGGAGGAAACATCTCTGCCTCGCTGAAGAGGAGGGTCTGCCATGTTTAGAAATTTCAATGTTACATTGCAGGTTGTAGAACACTTTAGTGCAGTTCGATGACAGACCACTATAGTTCACATGGTAGACTGTCAGAAAGGAGGAACGACTGAAACTTGTGGTGACTAGCAAGGCCAACTTGTGTGGATTATCTCCACTGTGTTGTGTAGTCCCTCCACTGCACACTGATCATTTCTGAAGACTGAGCTGGCCGCACAACAACCATCTGTAAATCAGTCTTCCACTGCCATCTAATCGGATGGCAGTCAGTGCTTAATTTGTAAAAAAATAAGTGCATGGCTCTCCTCAGGCGGCCACTGCAGCTCACACCACACATTGCCCCTGATGTGTTTCCGATGATAGTAACAACACGACTACAAACTCTCAGACTCCTACAAGTGTGACATTTCGGACTATTTCAGACCCCCAAAGCTATAAGAATGGCTTTGGCGGCAGGGAATAGTCATTTTGAATAAATATAGCATTAATAATTAACTGTTGGTGTGGTCATCTTTAAATTAGCTACGCAGTGCCACCTTGTGGCAGGCTGTCACAAGCTCCGGTGCTGACAAGTGCTGGTGCCGAGCACCGGAAACCACTGGCTCGAATTAAGCACTGGGATGGCTGTGGGTGGGCAGACGGCACTTTGAAGAAAAACGAAAATGTCGAATACGCAAATGCATGTTCCCATATTTTACTTATGCATGACTTTCACCTAGAAAAAAATTGACAACCAATTTGTGGGAAGAAGGAATACTTCCGGAAATTTATGACTCATAGATTTCCATGATGCACCTGGGATTATTTGGGAATCTCTTAAAAGATAGAGTCACCTCCATATATAAGGAGAAGTATATTTCTTTCTTTTTAAAGATAAGCTTTGTAAGACAGACCCTTCCTTTATTCATTTAAACGTCTCCCTTTCCCCCGAGGCCCTGTGAAGAAAGGCTTATTCGTCCACATGCTAAGCCAAATAAACCTTTTGAGTAAAAGCCGACTGAATTTGATGGCATGGAAAAATATAAGGACTGGTGTGAGGAATAATAGAAATGTAGGATAATGAAGATCAACAGAAAGTAATTGTTGTATTTCCTATACGCACTCTTGTCCATCCCAGCCCGTACTAAACTGAAGTTAAATGCGAGAAATTAAAGGGCTTTAATGCACAAAAATAGCTATAAATGAAAGCAGCAATAGGAAAGAACACTAAGAAAATAAACTGTCTGTTGGAGTGTCTTTATATGTGATTTGCTTCAATATGGGATAGCGATACTTAGCGGGAAAGCTAAACAACATTTAACCACATCTGTCATGTATTTATAAAAATCAAAAGAAAATGGTAAAGGCATCCAGTTCTGACTCTTTTGGTAAAATGCAAATCGGAGCAATCATTATTATTTTGATTTTGTCACGAGATATGGGTGTTCTACAAATTTTTTAATTATATGTGTTTTTGTGGACCATGAACTTACTTGCTTCTAGAACTTCATTGATTCCCCTGAAAACCAGTTTGGGAAGAACATTAATATAGCACATGGCAGGCCGAGCATACCTAAACTATGGTTGTATACCTGGACAAGAGGAATTAACATGCATAAATAAAGTTGATAGCTCACTATTAATGTCCAAAGTATGGAGCTATGCCTGGTTAAGCTGTAAATAATCACGCTTTTATAAAATCTCTTTGACAAAGTTTAAGAATTTCTCATAAATAATCACTGAGGGGCAGATTTACGTTTCCTGGCGCATCCCTGCAAATCAGCAGGGATGCGCCAGGAAACGTGCGACAGGCATCTCAATCCTTGCGCCACCACGGATGCGCCGCATTTACAATGCGGTGCATCATGGCATAGGAAATGCAGATGCGTGTCGCATCTGCTGCCGTAACGTTAGCGCAGTGCTGGAGTTGTGTCGCGGGCGCGACGCAACTCCAGCACTGTGCCAACCATGCCCATGTCTAACATGGTGCGTCAAGCCTTACGCCTGCTTCAAGCAGGCGCAAGGTTTTGACGCAGCGGGGTCGGAAAAAGTTACTGAGTGAAATCTTGTAGATTTCACTCAGCCACTTTCCGAGGCGTTCCTGCGCCGGAACGCCCCCTGCGCCAGAACGCCCACATGAAACCTGACGCAGGTTTCATGTGGCGCAGGACTTACAACGTGACGCATCTCCCTAGATGCGTCACGTTGTAAATACCCTGCAGCATGGCGCTGGCTTTACGCCGCCGCTGCGTCACAGATGTGACGCAACGGCGGCGCAAAAGTGGCGTACGGGGCTTGTAAATATGCCCCTAAGTTCTCAGTTACTATCATTAAACAAAGATGTTATGCCTGCATGAAAAAAAGCCTTATTAGAAGTTAACCTCAGCCTTACTGCACTTAGATATTTCTACCACAAATCCACTTTTGAGTAGTTAATGCCAGCTTTCTGGGACATCTGATTGGATGAGACAGTTTCATTCTGGGTGGACTAACAAACATCACTGCAAAAAATATCAAAAGAAGAATGAGACCTTGGAATTGTCAAGGACTCTGCACTCTCAATGAACACCCAAGTCAACAAACCACGTCAGATTTCTACACCATGAAGACAAATCATTGCGTTTTTTTCCCATCTTGGATTTCCACAAAAGGTTCAAGCAACCACATCACGGATGCACTCAAAATTAATTATATAAATGAACTACATTATTTGCTGCACCCCTTGACAATTTTGTAATTAGATAAATGGGTCCCGATAGAAGCAGCAGACTGACACGCACATGAGCGTGTACAGGAGGTATGAATGGCTTGCTGGGAATACACTGTGCTTGGTGTGATGGTGGCATTTTGGCAGGTGTGACAACATTGGTGTCAGTCAGTGCATGGGGTCCAGCCTGTGGTAGGGACTGCAAATTGCCCTCATTTTGCTTTCAGAGCTGGGGTAATTGCCCTGCCAGCTATTGTACCTGACTTGCACAAGATGTGATGATGAAATCCGAGCACTCCAGCACATTTGGGGGGATATTCACAAGAACGTGCGCTAAACATCTCCAAAAAATGTTAACGCAACTTTACACATCGCAGTCTATCGCGGGAAAATAACCCCGTGTTAACGTGGAATTCACAACATGGCGATACCATGCGATAGTCTCCCGAAAACGCGGACAATGTTCCGCGATACAACAACCGCGACGGTGATAAAACCCAAACCCCAACGCAAAAAACATGCGATGGGCCAAACCGCGATGAGGAAATCAGCGATAAGCAGCGCCCGGCCTGCAATACACACACGGCAGGCGGGAAAATCACTACAAAAGTACAAAAAACACACAAACACAAAATAACCAACCCCGAAGCACCATGGAGGCAGCCGGAGCAGGCGCAGAGGACGAGCGGAACCAGACAAGCACCCCGGTCGACCAGCCTGGGACCTCGGGGACAGGGAAGGGCAAGGACAAGAAGAAGAGGAAGACGAAGTTCAGTCCGCAGGAGAATAGGATCCTGGTCACGGAGGTGATGGAACACCATCAAGAACTGTTTGTCACCTCCAACGTGTCATTGGGCACCAAAGATGGAATATGGCGGTCCATCGTGGACAATGTGAATGCCGTCGGAGAGCACAAGAGGTCAATGGACGAGGCCAAGAGGCGATGTATTGACATCAAGCGCAAAACCAAGGAGAAACTCGCAGGCAACCAGAAGGCAGCAATGCAGACTGGAGGTGGGAGCCCAGTGCCACAGCTGGAGCTGGATGACATGGAGGAGCTGGTGTCGACAGTCATCAGTGTGGAGACCATGGCAGGAGTCGGGGGACCGGACACTGCTCAACATGACACAACACAACAGCAACAAGGTGAGTAACCACCAGGTACTGGGGGGACGGGGGGAGATGGCCACAATGGCACACATGCACAATCAAGCAGAGCACAGTGCACACCCACAATGACTCTGGATCATGGCCCTGATCTACAGACTGTCACAATGTACAATGCCATGCTGTCTGAATGTGAACATGTACCATGCGGCTACATACATGTGGACACATTGTAACACAGCATCTCCCCTTCACATTGCAGGGGCACCGTCAAAACCTCCTGCAGAGCAGTACCAGCCACTCTTCACTGATGACGAGGAGGACACCACCAGCATCGACACCCAAGCCCTCCAAGACATCATTGAACTCATCCGCCAATCACCTCCAGGACCAGGGCAGCCCAGCTGCATCGAGGAGACCCCACCCACTCCACAAACCACCCAGCAGGAGGCACCCACAACCCCGGCTGTCTCCCAAGACCCCCCCGAACAACACATGGCCTTCCAACGCCGTGTGTTGGAGGTCCAGAGGGAGATGGCTGAGCAGGTGCGGGTGGGGTTCGACTTCATAGCTACTAAACTTGACACCATCCATGGGTGTCTGAGTCCCATCAGGGACCACCTCCAGTCCCTAACGGACACCCACAGGCCGCTCCATGGTCTCCAACTAGCCCTGGCTGACATCGCTGGAGTCATGACTCGGAGACAAGAACACCTGTCCGCTCAGAGTGGATCCAGCGATCTCAGCCGTGAGCTGGCACACATGCGGAGGCTCATGGAGGACATGGTGCGGATGGAGGTGGAAAAGATGGCAGCCACCGCTGCACATCAGCAAAATGTAGCTGGGATCTACCATGCCCTGCATATCCTCATCATGGCATTGCTGCCACAAGGCGTGGCGCAGATGAATGCTGGTGCTCCTACACCATCCACATCTCCGCCCCCTGGTGTGTCAGTGCCTCACAGTGCGGCAGGCATTTCCACTCCGGCACCTGATGTATCACTGCCACACAGTGCGGCTGACAATCCACCTCCGGCCCCTGATGTGTCAGTGGCACACAGTGCCGCAGCCGGAACTGCACCACCCACAGGTGGGGCAGAGCACACATCCGAGGACCTTCCACTGACCCCCGATACACTCTGCTGCACTCACCTTGGCCCTCGACATGGACTGCCATAATCTGTTTGGTGACCAATGACACGGCGACCAGACTGCGGACTGTACCCTTCCTCTTCCGCTGTACTTGTCATTCCCCGATGGACTCTGGCTGGCCCTCCACAGGCCCATATTGTGAAGTGGGGTTGGCATGGCCCTGTACTGCTCCAGCTGCAAAACTCCACTGGATGTGCATTAAACATTCAGAGACGCACTGCTGTGTCATGTCTTTCATCATTCATGCATGAATGTGTGGATGAATGTAGGGTCAGTGATTCCCCCTAACGTCAATGATGCTCATCTAGTGGGATTCCAGTCACAGTGTGCTACATTGCCGATTGCGTTCTGGGTGCCGTAGACACTACAACAGGGACACACGCATTAGTCACTTCCTTGTCCGGACATGGAATGAACCACGCCCAGCGCCCCCGAGTCATTGTTGCAAGCCCTGCGCTGGTCCGGAGTACGCCAGGCCAGACCACTCCGCTTACGCTCCGAGGGGGGGCCACATAGCTACAAGTCGCAGGTTTACACGCTAGTGGTCTGCAGGTCACTGGTCTGGTTGTCAGCATGTCACGACCACTCCCTGAGGGCAGGTTTGCACACACACCACACCCATCCGGCACAGGCGTCACAGGCCATGTGACCCCGCCAATATAAGGGGCCGACAACGTCACATTCCCCACTGCCGGTGGTGACTGGATGACGGACGTTCCACGATTCTCAATCATAAAAGGCCCATGAGTTGTTGCGCACAGGGTTAGTGGCACCCGAAGCCATGTGGCCGTCACGGGCCTACCACCACGTGGCGCTGACTGGGGTTGCACAGGGTTAGTGGCACCCGAAGCCTTGCGGCCATCACGGGCCTACCACCACGTGGCGCTGACTGGGGTTGTACAGGGTTAGTGGCACCCGAAGCCTTGCGGCTGTCACGGGCCTACCACCACGTGGCGCTGACTGGGGTTGCACAGGGTTAGTGGCACCCAAAGCCTTGCGGCCGTCACGGGCCTACCACCACGTGGCGCTGACTGGGGTTGCACAGGGTTAGTGGCACCCGAAGCCTTGCGGCCGTCACGGGCCTACCACCACGTGGCGCTGACTGGGGTTGCACAGGGATAGTGGCACCGAAATTGCTGAGCGGGTGTGCAGCCTGCGATGATGATGTGTGCACTGATGTGGTCTCTGCCATTGATGCCTCAGGACTCAGCGTCATGTGTGGGACCTGCTGGGCCACAGTGCGGGTCCGCATGATGTGGAGCATGCCATGGTGGCGGGACCGGAGCCTGGAGCTTGCACGGGCACGTGGTGTGCCCACTGGTGGACACACCGTTGGCGACAGGTGAGCAGTGGGGCCTGGGTGCGCAAGTGCGGACAGCCAGCGCTAGCCGGTGGGAGGGGGTAGGGTGCGGCTGCATGTGTGCGCAGGGACAGACAGGCGTTGTTGCCGTGTGCAGTGAGATGGACTCTGCCATGATTGACTCTGGCCTCGATTACAGATTGCAGACCTGGTGGCTTGCAGTGTATGCCGGCACGTGGTTGGAGACACACCGGTGGCAGCAGGTGAGCAGTGGTGCCTGGGTGCGCGGGGCGGCAGTGTCCCTACCTCTCTCTCTCTCTCTCTCTCTCTCCCTTCCTTTCCTTCTCTCTCTCTCTCTCTCTCTCCCTTCCTTTCCTTCTCTCTCTCTTTCTATCTCTCTCCCTTCCTTTCCTTCTCCCTCCCTCTCTCTCTCCCTTCCTTTCCTTCTCTCTCTTTCTCTCTCTGCCTTTCTTTCCTTCTCTGTTTCTCTGTGTCTCGCTCCTTTGATGTGCGCATCACACACGTTCTGATTTGGTGCTTTATTTTCCAGGCTGTGACATCAAGATTGTCCCGGACGGACCCGAAAGGAGTCTTCCGCATTTGTGTTTTGTGTTGTATTTCAATAAAGTTTTTGGTTGTTACTTCATTGATGAGTGACTGTTTCTCGTTCTTCTGACCACACATGTGTGTTTCTTGTTGTCATTGTGCGGCATCATGCGCTTTTTGTGGCTCTTGTGTCGTGCACGGTATGTGTTTGTCCGGGAGGGGTCGGGGGGTGGGCCTGGGAGTGGTGGCTGTGGGTGTTGTGGCCCTCATGGGTCTCCGAGCTGCATGATCATTGGCTCCATGGCATCTGTGGGTCTTCAGATGTGGCTGTGGCCTGGGCTCCCTTTCATGCTGCAGGTAGTCGTCCTGCTTAACACCAGCAGAAGGCAGGTGTTAAATCCCTGCTGCTACCGCGGCTTATCGCCTGTTTTTGGTTCGCATCGCAGATCTGGCAGTTCGTTGTGAATGTGGTGTAGTGGTGTTTTCGTGTGTTTTTGCACGGGAACGCCTACTCTGCATCTCATTATGGTTAGTTGGTGGTGTCACCCGTGGAGGTAAATTTTGCGGCAGTTATCGCGGGAATACTGGCGTTGTCTGCAGTTTGCACCCGCTTGTGAATGGGGCGTTAAATCTATCTTCACTTTTGATGCGTTAAGGTGGCGATAACTCGGCGATAAGTCCTTGTGAATATGCCCCTTGGACTTTTGGAAAGATCACCAGGTAAGAGAGTTTGCACTCAAAGGTTTAGTGTAGCCTTGTGACATTTTTTTTGTATTTTGCATCATTTTGTCTAGTACTCCTCTCGCCCCATGTATATATGTACTTACACCATTAGTAGTCTAAGCCCTGTCCAGAAAATTTGTAGACTCTCTGGACTGGAGAAATATTAGAATGGTGTGGTGTCCTCCATGCTCTGTTACATTTTTATAGATCCATTTCATTCTTTAAGATTTTCTGTTGCTCCTTCTTACAATAAAGTCTGTTGATTGCAGTGACATATTCAGCTCACATAGTACAGTATATTTGTTCAATGTAGGATCTTCACAGAGTCACTTGGAGGTGGGTGGGGTATGTGGGACCGAGATCCCTGACCTGAAGCCATGAGAAATGACCCTTCCTACCAGCATGTACAGACCCTGCTCGAAACACCTCCTTTGACATCTATCACACGAATGCCCAGCGCTGTATTTGGAGTAGTTCATAGGTCAAAAAGACCCCGTGTTCTCAGGAAGGGGGATGGGAGACCACTTTTATCACCTCCCATTGTACAGAAGTAGAATCAGATCCTTACAGGCATTAATAACATTATTTTGGGCTTGCCACGAGCCGTGGATGAAAAACAAATCTACATGGAAAGAGATGAGAGCACAACTTAAGTGCTCCTTTACCCACTCCTCAATCTTCCCTCAGCAGCTTAAGTGATCATGAAAGAGCCCCAAATGGCCCTTACTCCAATCTACAGTCTGACCATCATGGACACCTGGATACGCATCCTCTAAAAAAACGGGACACACAACAAGAATAAAGTAAAGTCTGTATACAAAAAGGAGCTCTTGTCAGCTTCTCAGTAGAAAAAACACTTTGGAGGAGTGAGAAGCGTAAGTAAGGTTAGAACCCTCAGCCTCCCTATGCTTGCACCATTTTAACTAGAGAGGGTGACCTTGGCTACTTAAATCCTGTTTTTGTACGCAAGATTGTTGCATGGCCCAACCAATATCTCATTAAGTGTAAGATTAATCACCTCGGTCAATCGGTGGAAAATACTACAACCTCATAGGATATATTGTTGGGTCCTCACCCACAGGTATCACGTGTGGCTTGCTTCATCATCAGAACCACGTCCTACTCACCTAGTGTGTGTGGGCGGGCTCAACGCGTTTGTAAGAGGAGCGTTTGAGCTATTTGTTTAGAGATTGTATAAATATTAATATTGCCTGCCGGATCCTACTATCTTTTTTAATGGTTGGTCCTTTGACAAGATTAAAAACAATGCAATGTCATAGGGGAGTAATGACACTATACATCTGAGGACTTATTTGACAAATCGGCAGTAAAGGGTTTGAGAAAGGGCCTTGAGAATGATCTGTTTTGAACTGCTCATTTCCTCAAAAGTTAAAAGTCAGATATAATATGAAGGGGCATATTAGCAAGACCCACGTTAAAATTATCGCCGTTTTAGCGGCAGGAAACTGCCGCTAAAACGGCGATAATGGGCTTGCTAATATGCGTAATGGAATTCCAATAGAAGCCCAGGTTAGGTGTCCTGCACATCTAACCTGGGCTTCTATTGGAATTCTATAGCGCATATTATTAAGCCCATTATCGCCGTTTTAGCGGCAGTTTCCTGCCGCTAAAACGGCGATAATTTTAACGTGGGTCTTGCTAATATGCCCCGAAGATTCTGTCCAGTGTGCAGCATATCCACCTCAATGGAAGGCCTCTCTTAAAAACTATGCGGCCCATTCGCAAAGAGAAATCGACATGTGTTGATTTTCTACTCGTACATTTACTGTTACACTTTTGAGTAACTTTACTACTTCTGACTATTCACCATTTACGGGTGTTAAGTTGCTTAAAAGTGTATACTTGCATGTCCTCTTACCCTGACATAGGGGCGAGAGTCAGTAAAAACATCAAATACAACTGTAAGGTTACTGAAAGTAGTGACATTTCAATCGTATCTGATGTTCCGCACAGTTGGCGGAGACCTCCACAATCAGGACAGAGAAATCTGTGAGCTAAAGTATAGGGCAAATTTAAAAGTTTAGTAACCTTATACAAAAAATATGAAAAATATTTTAATATAAAATATTAATGTCAAAATATGTTTTATTCAGGGGCGTGGCCACGCAAGATGGCTGACAGGATGCTCTCGTAAGAGGCTCCTGGCTGACCCCGGATTATCCTGCAGAATCCTGCCTTAAATACGTCTACTATAGAAACTTGCCTATGGTGCATACCTTTGCCTTATCGCTGCACCCCAATATCCTGCTGACTGGACCATGGAGACTCCCCTGGTATTGGCAGTAGAAGGTGCCTCGTGGCAGGCCTGGCGGCCTCGATAAGGCAGCTTGTGTGCTGAAGGACCAGTGACCAATGTGGTCAACTGTGCCTTTTTGTGTGTGGGTCCCCCCACTCGCATTGGGGGGGCTTTTCGTCGGCAGGGGTGGCCGCCTGGCACCTGAGGCCTCTGTTCTAGGGAGCAGGAGCTAGGCTGTGGCTTGCATCAGAGAGGCGCTCCTTGCTCATACGTGCCTCCCCACTGTCAGCTGCAGCGGGCTACGCACTATCCTGGAGCTGCAGCCCTATACATAATGGGCTGGGCGCACTGAGGGATATGCCATCGCTGACCTTCCTGTGCCTCTTGGGTGTCTATGTGGAGGCCCGCTGCCTGGTAATTGAAGGCGGATGAGCCGTGGCGGCACTTGGCCGGCCAGGCCCCCATAGGTGAGACTGCAGCATGGAACCGAGAGCAGAGAGGGCCTTGAGGAGTGGTGGAGGGATGGCTCCTCCTACGCTGCTGTCATAGATTGGGGTTGTGCCACCTGGGCGGCCCCACAGATATGTGCACCACAGGGGGCGGCATTTGCCGGGCTGGTGACTGGTGACTTTCCCCAGGGGAGCCTCCTGGACTTTGCAGGTTTCTCTGCTTTGCTCTGCCCTGCCAGAAGGATATGTGCAAGCGGGGCAACTCGGGAGATGCTGGGAGGCCCCTGCATTGTGAGTGTCAGCATGATTCACCTGGGCCAGTTTCTCGATGGTCAGTGTTGTGCCCCTTAATCTAGTGACTCTTGGCCTCTCCGCTCCTGCCGGGAGGTGCCTGCTGGCCTGCTTCATACTGGGGGTCAGAGCACTGGCAGAAAAGTGACATTCACTGATGTCCCTTCCACCCCTTGCTGTGTACAGGGGTTTCCCACATCGGATGCTCGGCTCGTTGACGCTTTTACCCCTTTGGAATACGCTTCACTGGGGTTGCGCCATTCTGGGTGTGACTCGTCCAACTTTTGGTGCTGTGCTTGGCTGGTGGCCCAGTGGTCCGGACTTGAATGACTGAAGTTAACCCTGTTTTCTAAGTGGGGTGGAATAAACAGGCTGGGGCCCCTTAGGAGAACATCTTAGAGCAATACACTACCCAGGCACGTGGCTTGCAGCACACCATACATCAGGCCTCCAGCAGGGGAGATCATACTCCAGAGGTCTCCGTGGGGAGCCTGCGAGGGCGGATATACTGGCAGCCATCCAGGGTTCTAGGGTGAAAATGGAACATAAGATTGAGACTGTGGCCCTCGAGGTTAACCTGCTACGTACGGACCTCCATAAGGTCCGGGTGGCCGAGGGTTCCATTGCAGAGCTCCAGGCCGAGGAAGCTACTTTATGAAAGCAGGTTTGGGAGGTCACATCCAAATTGGAGACCGTGGCGGCGCGAATAGAAGACTTAGAAGGATGGTCACTCCATAAGGGTGTGCCTGCTGGGGTTCCAGGAATGGGCAGAGGGGTCTGCCACTGAACACTTTGTTGAAACCTAGATATGTGACACCCTGAAGCCTTGTGGTCTGTCGCCCATGTTCACCATTGAAAGGGCGCATCGGGCACTGATGGCTCTGCTTCTGCCTGGAGCACATTCGTCAGCCATTATAGCCCACATATTGAATTACAAAGACAGGGACTCTATTCTCCGAGCAGCTGGGGACATTGGCACTACCAGGTATGAGAATCACCGGACCTACATCTACCCCGACTACGCCAATAAAGTGCAGGGGGCCCAAAACACATTCCTGGAGGTGAAAGCCAAGCTTTGCTCACTGGGTCTTCACTATATGTTGCTGTACCCAGCCAGACTGAGGATACTGTCAGGGTGCAAATCTCATTTTCTTGATAATCCTGAGGATGTGTGGCCTTGGCTGGAGGTCTGGGACAGGGTGCCTAAGGAGAGATCAGGACCCTGGAAGACTGGGACTCAGGGGTCAACTGGCACAGAGGGTCCTGCATTGAGGGCGAGTGAGGAGAACGTGCATGGGGGTAGCCGGTCTCCTGAGAAGAGTGGTCCTGCTAGGCTTGTGATTCAGGATGATGGCACCATGGCATTTGCCACCTCAGAACAGCAGTTGGAGCCAGGGGGAAGGATGTTCAGGTTTAGCCGCTAATACAGAAAGATAATATTGTTTGAGGTGGCACTTGATGATCCACATATGTTATGTTATTCTGGCTAACTACCATTTTTCCTCATGCAGGATGGGTTAGTTGTTTTCTTTCCCACTGCTACTGGTTGGTGGGGATGTATGCAAAGAGGATTGTTGCAAGGGAGTGTGAATTTTTGGCATGGTGCGTTATGTTCGACTTGACTTCAAAGGCATTGTATTCTGTAGGGGGTGGGAGGTTGGGTTGCCTCTCCATGGTTGTGAAGGCCATGTTGGGGGTGAGGGTTAGGCCGTGGGTCCTGACAGCCGGAGATGCATTGGATTCTCAGTATAGCAAGTTGTTGATATGCTGCCCATCCAGGTTTGGGGAGTTGTACTAAGTTCCTTGTTCCCCGAGCCCACTGTTTGGGGTTGTTTGTTGATTTTTACTACAGTGCTGGGATGTCGACAGTACATGCATCTCCTTGATTGGGTTGATTTTACATGGAAGTTCAGGAGAGTGGGATCCTGGTTTGGGGGGAACCACGTGGTGGCCCTACCTATATGGCTGACCAAATCATTATTATCACATGATATATACTGGGGCTCCGAGGTTACTCCAAGTGCTACAGAGTCCACTCTTTCCTCAAGCGCTATAAGGTACAATTTGCTTGTCTCCAGGAGACACATCTCATGGGGAAGGAAACACATAAGCTTTGCAAGAAATGGAGGGGTCAGTTGCTTTGGGCCTCTTACTCTTCATATGCCAAGGGGTGGCCATCAAGTTGGCTCTGGGGATCCCCTTCAAGCATACCTATAGCGAAGCAGGGGATGTTTAAGGGCGTTATGTCCTGTTGCAGGGCACTTTGGATGGCAGGAAGCTCACAATCCTAAACCCGTACATCCTTAATGTTGACGACTGCCACTTCTTTGACGGGCTTCAGGGCCTGCTGGAGGGCAGTGTGGGCGCACCCATACGCTGGGTGGATGATTTCAATTGTATCTTGGATGGGATGGAGAATCAGAATCCACCAAGGGGGGCACTAAACCGCTAATGGTGGGCTCTCTGCGAATGCTGATGCATAATCTGGGCCTGCTGGATGGCTGGCAAATGCTGCACCTGATTGTAAGTATACCTGTCATTCCCGGACCTATAATACCTATAGTCGACTAGACCGGTTTTTGGTGGGAGGGCTTGTTCATTCCCGGCTAACCACGGTTAGGCCTTTGGGTTGTTTTCTCTCGGATCATGCCTCTGCACTACTGACTCTGATCTGTGGGATAGACCACGTGGGTTCAGGATCTGGCGAATGCACTCTGACCTCCTTACGGTGTAGTTTGCTGGGAGGAGCATGCAACAGCTTTATGATGGAACCCTGCATGTATTTCCCATGCATGCCTTTATTCTGCAGTCAATACCCCGAATGCGACATTACGATGATTTCCTTTACCACGCAAGTCGTTACAATGACTTGCCTTAGAGGGGAGCTGAACTTTGAAATAGTATAAATTACTATTCCAACTTCAGTCAGTGTATCAGTAGGGAAGGTGTAGGACTTAAAATCCAAAACCAGTTCAACAATACGCCCCTAAAGCAAGTCGCTGTAAAGACTTGCATGGTAAAGGAATGCATGGTAACGTTGCAGTTGGGGTAATGAGTGTGGAGTAAAGGCAAGTCATGGTTCTGCCTGTGGGGTAAAGGATGTTTCTCGCTGGCGACAGCTTTGGAGACTTATCTAGCAGAAAACCGGGGGACCATGGACAATTGAGCTGTTGAGTGGGAGGCGCTCACGGTGGTAATACAAGGGGCATGTATAGGGACCACCTGCGGGGTATGGAGGAGGCCAATGGCAGACTTCAAAATGCAGGAGGGATGCATGGCCGACTTTCAGAAACAGGAGGTGACCTCAGCAGACATGCTCATGGCGATTATTGAGGTATATAGATAAATGCAGACACTTTGGGACACACTGGGTAAGACTGCTCTTAAATCCTACAGTCAGTTGTTACATAGTGAGGGTGATAAATCTGGCAAATTCCTGGCTTGGGTCCTTAGGCATGAAATGGAGATACCTCCCATTTTGCACATCCATAACATACGTGGGGAGTTACAGACCTGGCGACAGGACATTTTGTCGGCCCTGTTGGACCATTTTAAGTTGGTGTACTGGGCTGGCTCGAATGGCCCAAGGGAAAGATTGATGGTTTTTTGGCAAGGGGTGGGATTTCCCAGTTGTGACAAGACCTCAGTCAAGAATTGGAGGAGGACAACCTCTCAATAGAGGAGTTGGGTGCCGCCATAAAGGCGCTCAATAGATGCAAGGCCTCGGGCGGAGACGGGTTTCCAGTAGAGTTTTATCAAATCTACTCTGCTGTCCTTAACGGGGAATTGCTGGAGGTTTTCCTTGAGGTAAAGGAGAGTGGTCTCCTCCTGCTGACCCTATGAGAGGGGATAGTGTGCCTAATGTTGAAAGCTGGGGAAGATTCGGCGGACCCTTGCTCTTACAGGCCACTCACCATGCTTAACATTGATCTTAAGATATTATGCAAAATACTAGTGACTAGATTGCAGGGGGTGGTACGTGAGTTGGTCCATGAGGAGCAGTGTGGTTTCATTCCAGGACGTAATACTACTCATAATTTACGTAGACTGACCCATGTATTGCATAATGCTCTGGACAGAGAGGGGGAGACAGCTTTGGTTAACCTTGATCTTGAAAAGGCATTTGATATGGTGGAATAGAGCTCTTTAATGGCAGTGCTGTGTGACATGGCGTTTAAGCCCACTTTCTGTGTCTTGATACAACTGCTGTATACTGAGCCCTCTATACGAATCAGGGTAGTTGGTGATCTTTCTGAGTCAGTGATGGTTGGTAGAGGAACCAGACAGGAGTGTCCTCTTTCCCCCCTTGTTTTTGCACCAGCATTCAAGCCTCTTGTGCTGTTGCTGTGCAGGGAAGTGCAACCTTGGGGGATCTGGGTGGGCGACACCACTTATGTTGACTCATTATATGTGGATGACGAGCTAGTGTATGTCCGCTCCCCCAGTGAGTCTGTTCCATTCCTGGTGCAGCTGCTGGATTCCTTCAGTGTGGTTTCTGGCCTTAGGGTCAACGCCTGCAAATCACTCCTGTTCCCCTTGGGAACTCTAATCCAAAAATGGATGGGTCAACCATCCAATGTGTGTCTTCATTGGGAACTGGTGGGGTTTCGGTAACTAGGAATTTGGGTCACACACTCTGAGGCACAACATCAGCCTAAAAATGTGGATAGGGTCTTGTTGGGCTTTGAGAATTCCATAAATTTCTGGAAAAGACTCCCTCTTTCTGTAATGCGAAGGGCAGCTGTAGCAAAAACAGTCTTCCTCCCACGCTGCCTGCACCTCATCCAAAACTCGCTTTTTCTGCTGAGGGCACAGTTTATTTATAAACTGGATAGCCTGTTAGTTTCTCACATCTGGGTGGGGAAGCGCAGCAGAGTGGCAATGGCAGTACTCAAGAGAGACCTGGAGGATGGAGGGTTAGTTGTCCTATGATTGAGTGATTGATTGATTGGGCAACTTATAAAGTGCGAACAAATGCCCGAGGGCGTCAAGGCGCTGGAGCAGTAACTCTGCCAGGGGGCAAGAGTGTCCCTCTACCAGAAAGACATGCAGATATATTATTATGCAGCACATCTGCAGCATGTAGCAAGATGGCTGACAGCATCTGATAATGGGAGAAACGACTTTTGGGGACCATGATGGAAGGAGACAATTTGCCACAGTTATTGATGCATAGGGGCAGGTTGGAGAATTCAGTTCTGTATTTGATACAAACCACAGCGGAGATCTGGGAGAGGGTGGTCCAGAGGGTTCTCCGTAGAGCCCCTTTTAGCAGGGAGTTGTGGTTGTGGGATCTCACTCCCTTTTGAAACATAGATGTAGATATGTCCATGGAACACAGGAGAGTGGGAGGGTGTCAGGTGGTGGGTGATAGCTACCCTGGGGAAACTTTTATCACTTTTCAAGAAGCTCAGGACTCCTTTGGGATCGGCCTGACCCACTTCTTACACTATGCCAAGTTGGACAGCGTTGCAAGGGAGGTGTGGAGTGATTTACCTGCAGTGCCGTACCCTCAGGGGTGCTTGACGGCCTAATAGGGTGAGGGGAGTGGTGCCATTTAATTGCGCACTTTTATAAAGCCCTCTAGGGTGACATGCAACTCTGATTATTTGCGACAAGTGGGGCCTGGGAAAGAGACTTGGGAGTGCCCATTCCAGATTCCTATTGGGCGCGTGCAAATGCCCTGGTGTGCGCAGTGTCTTGTGATAATAGACTCAAATTGTTTCATTTTTGCTTTCTACACCGTACTTATGTCACAACTTATACATTGAAAAGAATGAATCCCAGTAGAGATGCTGGGTGTGCGTGTTGTGGAGGAGAGGGCGCCACTTTTTTACATCTAGCTTGAGAGTGTGCCAAGGTCCAGGATTATTGGGGACATGTGCTGCAACGTATTGAGGAAGGCACTAGGGTACTGATCCCTCTGATGCCCCTTGCTTGCTTGTTGGGCATAGTAATTAGGCCTAAGTGACGGAAAATCCCTACACGCTTGCTCAGTTGGCCTTCTTCTTGGCAAAACATTGTGTGACCATTGGGTGGTTGGGAACTAGAGTCCTGTTGGTTAAGCAGTAGTTGAGGGACCTACTGGGAAGGGGGGGTGGCAGAAGAACATCATATGAGAATGTCCTGCAATGACGAGGGCGGCAGATGAGGTATGTTAGGGACTCAAGTGCTTGAAAAATTCCATGATGACAGAGACTCAAGCACTGATGACATCTCTGATGCAGAGGGATGATTGTATGGATTGCTGTTACTCTTGCTAACTTTATGCAAATTAGTGCAAAATTAGTGTCCTCTTTTTTGGATGTTTAGCTTGCTATCTTGGTTCAATCCAAAATTGCATTGACCGTTGCATGTACGCCCTAAAGCTATCGCACATGTGAAGTGCAGTTTGTAAATAGCAATGGACTTACACTTTTGCGGATGGGTGTATAACCTTCCATAACCCCCTCCATTCTTCCTAAACCCCTGCTTACTCCTTCCTTAACCCCTCCTGTTTAGAAGTAAGTATTCCCCATTTTCCAGTCACTTCCTCTGTTCTGCCCACATTTACTTTAAAATGTATACTTACATGTGCAGAGAACTCCTTAGTGGGGTGGAGACCTCCGCACAGAAAAGACTGCAGAGGTGGAGGTAGAAATCTCCACACATATGTATGTAAATGCATTTCAAAGAACTATTATAGTACTGCTAAACATACAACAAAATTCAGCTTGTGAATAAGCCTCTGAGAGCAGGCAGTTGACCCATTTGGAAATTTATTCAGCCTAGTTTACATGTCTCAAATGGAGATTAATTCTGAATTTGGGAAAAACAACAGTCAATCAAGACTAAAAGAATAAATCCATTCACATAAGGTTGTTCGATGTGGAGACGATAGACGTTAAAGAATCTATTATAGAATATTTTAAAGATAATTTGGCTCTTAGTTAAAAAAAATATTGACGATTAAAAAATCTTGAAAAGAGGGTGAATATGTGTAAAGATCCTGAGGGGGGGGGGCATTCACAAGCCATGTGGCACAGGGCAGCAGAGCAAGTGACCTTGCTGCACTGCCATGTGCCACAGGGAAAGGGCAGATATGTGCTGTATCTACAAGATACGGAGCATTTCTGTCCTCCCCCCATGTTGGTGCACAATGGTCTGCCTATCACCGACGCAGGAACCCATGCACCATGGTGCAAGGCTGCATGTGTTGCAGACAGGATTGTTTCTGTGCAGGAAGGGATCCCTTCCTGCACAAAAAGAATCCATGGGTGCTTTTTCCTCTTTCTATGTGTGTTGCAGAATTCAGCATATGGAAAGAGGAAAAAAAACGAGGAGAAATGAAGATATTTCTCCTCATTGCGCTTCCCCTGTGGAGGCGTAAGATTTTGACATATTCCCAGCTTTATAGATTCTTGTTAATCTGGAAATGTGTCAAATGCCATGGGTTTGACAAAGGAACAGCCACCGTAACACTCATGGCACACCTTCCCATCGCAGTATGAGGCAACGCAGTGACTTGCGCTGCGTTGTCTCACTCCATATCTAAAAGGCCCTGAAAAGCCATGCAGGGTAGCTTTATGTGGCCTTGTAGATGGCTAAGCCCAGTGCGCCACTGGAATGTGACAGAAAGTGATGTTCCGGCAGAGCACAGGACTTGTAAATAAGTCCCTAAGGGCTTAAATATCTTTATTTCTCCTTGTTTTTTCCTTGCAGCACACATCAAGAGGAAAAAGCCCCCAATGGATTATTTTTGTCTAGGAAGGTGTCCCTTCCTGCACAGAAACAATCCTATCTGCGATGCAGGCATCCTTGCACCATGGCAGCCCATTGTGCACCAGCGCTGGGGAAGAGGACAGAACCACGCCGTATCTTGTAGATACAGCGCATTACTGACCTTTCCATATTGCGCAGCGCAGCAAGGTCACTTGCTGCACTGCCCTGCGCCACGGGGCTTATAAATAAGCCCCTTCATTTTTAAAGTATTCTAGCTTAGTTAAATCAATCACTATTGCTTATGTTTAAATAGGTATTTTGAGCATAGGACTGCGCAAGCAATGGGTCCAGATGGCATTTCAGAGTCTACTGTAGTTAAACTCACAATGTGTTTTATAAAGGCTGGTCAAAACTCTTTACAGTACAAACCATATGCTAGACATCACACAGAGATCTTTGCCTACGGTGCAAAGGTTTGTGCAGCATCTTTGAGCACTGTGGATGACAGCGGTACCGCCATATCTTTTCCCTTGTACAACGCAGCACAGCATCTTTCCCCATTTCAGAACTTTTTAATCAATTTGCCCTTAAGTGTTGGCTCTAGCTTAGTGTAGATTTAGCCATCCTCTGTGTATTCTAGAGAGCTTTTAACGGCATATATATGCAATTCAATCCTAGTTTAAGGAGAACCATTTAGTTTGCAAACCGCATTTGACTATTACTGCCCCTAATCTATCTCTGACGGGGCTAGTGGCTATCAATAAATAGTTTAAAAAACTTTGACGGCCTGAAGTTTAAAAGTACGATAGTAGGCTTTAGACTTCCCTAAAACACAGTGACCCAGGTTATTTGTGTGTCCTTTTAAATAATTGAGATTTTTACTGCATCTCAGTGATTCAGATGAAAATATAATGTAAAGGTCCCATATTATAAGTTGAATGCAGCTATATAACCTGTCTAGTGTTCCTGTGCCCAGATTTTCTGGGTGCAGGAAAGCTGAGCTTGATGTTACCAGCCAGAATTTCCAGATGGTAAAATTCCAAGGAGTCTGGACTGCAGAAGCAGCCAGATGCAGCGCCCAGGCTCCCACAGTGTGCTCACAACAGCATCCCCTTTCCCTTGACTCACACTCTCTACCCCTCTAAGGGACCACTGAGTTCCTGAAATTCAGAATTCCTGAAATTCAGAATTCCGCACTCAAGCAAGAGAGTAAAGCTGCATTTTAATTTTCTTTCATATGTGCAATATTACAGCCATTCCAATTTTTACGTTTCAATAAATACATAATTTAATTGATATGTGGCTTCTGCGATAAAAAAACGAATGCAGTAAACATTTGGTTGATAATTTATTAATGAAAATAGAACTAACTATGCAATGAACCTCAGCTGTCATGTTTTCCATTCAGGTGATTGAATAGTAGCCTCACAATCGCATATTTTCTACATTGTTGCTGTCCATAAGTGGAGTAAGCAGGGAGATGGGCACAGAGAGATTTGTAGTAGTCCATTCGAAACATAATGGCTCTCCGATAAATTAAGTACTTTGATCATTTTTCAGGAAGGAAAGGTGTTCTTGGCTATGTGGTGATTGTGTCTGCATGCGTCCACAATTTGTTTAGTGAACTTAAAGGATGTTTATGGTTTCTGGCAGCTTCATTTCTAATGGGCCCTGGTCCCTGTGAGACAGAAATTAAAAATTGGCACAGTTGGAGGTCTTGATGCAATAAACAAGATCGCCTCATTGGTCCCAATAAGGACAATTATTTATACTCTTCATCCAGCCTTGGCTATCTAGCATGTATTCTTGCCAAATACGCTACTAACCTGGTGTTATAAATTCAAATATACATATGCACATCTGATTGGACCTCAACCATGGTTGCATAGGTTGAATAGTGCACTCAACTATATGTCATTTTGAAATCAAAGAATTTGCTTGTGGTCCAAAGGGGTCCTAGATTCAGCATCTGCCTTCTTCCAGACAAGAATGACTCAACTCAAGCTTATAATGTCCTTTCATTTGTTTATGTTCTTGCATAGTTACACAGTCCTGGTCTACCAAAGAAAAAAGTTAGCAGTGCACATTTCATAAAGCAAAAAAAACAAGGGATGCTGTCATCCCTTACATTGAATCAAACAACCTCACACCCCAGTAAAGATGAACATTAAACAATCTTCAAGAATATCAATCTTTAGAATGAGCTTCTGCGTGAAACAAAAGAGTAAACTAGAAGGACTGACCAGAAGCAGCTGATTAAAGTCACAATGAAGATGAAGAAATTAACATGATTAAGGATAGGAGGGAGCGAGGATCAAAGGTGATGAAAACTGTCAGGGCAGCAGGTCTGGACAGCTTTCTGGAATCAGTCAAGTGCTTAATTTGTAAAATGTTAAGTGCCAGGGCTCGGACCAGGAGGCCACTGCAGCTTGCACCACACATCGCCCTTGTCATCGCTGCCAAAACAACTACTAACCATCTCTCTTGCATGTAAATGCGACAGTTCAGATTATTCCAGGTCCCCAAAGCTAAAGGAATGGCTGGGAAGGCAGGTATTATCAATTTGAACGTATATTGTATTCCTAAATAACCGTTGTTCTGCTCATCTCTAAATTAAATGAGCAGCGCCACCATGTGGTAGACTGTTCTAAGTATGGTGTTGACAATTAGGTGCCGGTGCCGAGCACCGGAAACCAATTAAGTGCCGGTGCTGAGCACTGGAAAACAACGGCTCAAATTAAGCACTGAATCAGTCAGAACATGACCAGTTTCAGAGGTGGATTAGAGTCATGTCAAAAGACGCTCTGGAATTACAGAGGATTGAGTGAAAACTTAAAACAGCTCCAGTAAAAACAATCTAAAATATAACACTGATGTTAGTTTGAGTTAATTTTAAATTGATTCCTTTGCAGCTTCTTGCATAATGGAAGACTCTCTACTCATCTCAGATACAGAAAGTTCTTGGGTGGGACAGGGAGCGGCTGTTCAGGGGAATGTTTGAGTTTCAGTCTGAACTAATTTTTGCTGCACTTTTTTATCTAGGCGCTCAGATTTTTCTGCCTGCCAAACTTTTTTAGGGTGGGCCAAAGTGATCAGGTTGTTGATCTTGTTGCAGGACTTTAAATACAATGCAGGTCAGCATGAATTTTATTCTGCTCCAAGGGGGAAACAATTGCTATATTTTAGAATTAGAGAATGAAGAATAGCTTTTAGTTAACGGCAACGTTGGGGAGCCATTTGAGATTATGTCTCCATAATCAATTGAGAAAATGTCATGGACTGAATTTCAATGGAATGTTCTCTAGAACCAGGAGGGAATTTAGTTAATTAAGGCATTTCGATTGTATCTTGTAGGTTTTACTGTGTGATCAGTTTGCAAGGACAGCTGGGGATCATTAAACACATCTGGAAATTTGGCTTTGCTAGTTACTCTGCAGTTCTGCCTCTGTTGAATTTAGTGTCATACGGGTGGCTTAAGAAAATGAAGTCTGTTTCTTCCAGTTTGAGTTTGCAGAGATTCATAACAATACATTTGTGAAGACTTGCTTGGAAGATTTAGTGCACAAATTTTGCGGAATGACAGTATCTTGATTAACATCAAACCCTGCCTCCTTCATCGGGGTTGTGAATGGCTCCATGTATAAATTAGAAAACACATGTACAAGTGCAGGCCCTTGAAACACCCCCCTGAAGGTAACTTTGATGAGCTGGAAGTGTTGCTATCAAGCAAAACCAAATGTGATTGCTTTAGAAGGAAATAAACCAGCTACTCACCTATCCTTTGCAGCACATGTGATTCTCAAGGACACTTTGAAGCCCACGGCAATAGTATTGAAAAGTACATATACATCTAGAAAGATGAGAAGGAAGTTTTCACTCCTATCCAAAATAAAGTGGATTTCATATAGAATGTTGATAATTACAGTTGTGTTGCAGCCACATTTGCGAAAGCCTGATTATAAGGGCCAAGCAACTCTTTTTCCTCAATTATTCTGGCTAACTGACCAGCCATTCATTTCCCAATAACTTTGCTCAGCCAGGACAGATGGATGACTGTTGGGAAGTTAGATAATTGGTTGATCATCCTGAGCTCTCCTTAATAATGAATAATTTGTTCTACTTTTATCCAGGCAAACTACCTAGTTGTAAGAAGGAATTATAAAATAGCATAAACGTTTAAGGAAGATATTACATTTGTTTTTTAAAGTGGAGGCTGGGATTAATGCCCTTGCCTAACCAGTCAATGGAGTAAATCTGGACCAACAATTATTCGGGCAGCTCAGGTACTTGTGAGGCAGTTCTATTGCATCCAAAGCATCCCGGCTTGATGTTATTTTGTTTGTGAAGAAGTTGTAGAGCCGGATTATAGAAAGAGCCCTGGGGTTGCAAAGGGTCCTTGCGCCTACTTCTTGCACCCCTGGTCACTTTGAAATTATAGAAGGGGCCACAGATACTTGTGCAGCCCCTTCGATAAAATGGATTGCACTGGCCAATCACAATTGGATGTTCCCTCATTTGCATAGGTGTGTTGCCCCATGCAAATGAACAAACACTTTGGGACTGATTTTGAGTCTGGCGGTCTTCGGACCGCCAGACTCGCTGTGGCGGTCCACCGCATTACGACTTTGAAAGTCATTGCGGCAGAGGACCACTGACTGTGCCACAATGTAAGATGCTCAGCGGGATTGGTGCAGTCCAGCTGAGCATAGTACAAGTTCTGCCACCACCAGTCATTTCATGAGGGAGCCCCGCCATGTAAAGGCTGGTGCTGGAGGAACAAGGGGGGGCCCTGAAAAGGGATACATTCAGGGGGACACAACATGTGCCCCCCTGTCTGTATTTCCCCAAAGTCCCAGCACGGCATGGACATCACCGTCAATGCCGTGCTGGAACTTTTTTGCCGCTCCCGTAGCGGTGCCTATTTTCCAGGCATCGCCATGGGAAAGGCGAAGGACTGTCTGCTGTACACGAGTGCAACTTGTAATATGGCAGGTGTTCCTCATGTGGGTTTAACGCAGCTAGGCCGGCGGAGAGCCGGCACAACTGAGCCAAACTTGTAATCAGCCCCTTTGTCTTTGTGCTTGTGCCATATTGCAGATGTGGATGTAGAGGCAAAGAGGCTGTCAGGAGGCACACTGACTGTGCACTGCATAGAGGTGGCGCATAGTCAGTGTGTCACTCATAGGCACCCCTAGGCAGGGGCAAAGAGGGACAGAGGAACCTACTGTCATTCACTTGCAGTTTGGAGCAGTATCACACTATACCCACATGCAGGAAGATGCCTTTCCTCCTCCTCAAACGAGACCAATCCGCCTTCAGTGAACGATGGAGACACAGTTTCAAACTGTGGCCCTGTTTTTCACTAATGTCCTCTACTCAGCTCCAGGCACGCCTTGTTTTGAGTGTGATGTGGTAAAATCAGGGACAGTGCTCTGGAATTCTCCCCATTTTGCTTAGGATTGTGGCATGTGTGTTTTCTCAAGAAGTTTGCAAATAAAGACCAGACAGGATATTTGTCAAAACATGGTAGATATCCCATCCATCACATTACAAGTGCCATAGACTATAAGGCACTGGTAATACAGTGGATGTGACATCCGCCACATTTTGGAGTATCCCAACTGCCAAACCCTAAACAAGGCCATTAGTTCTATAAAGCGGAATAACCTTTTGTTTTGATTCAGTAAGTTGTGTACTTTGAATTGAAGATATTGCACATGGCTTGAGATGATCTTGAACGTGTATTTCTGCTTTGCAGTTTTTGTGCAAACTACTTCTTTTCATAGGGCAATAGCATATCTTCATGATGATTACTCATATCCAAGGTAGCAGACCAGTTAGCTGCTCATTAGAATTTGTCTCTAACATTCACCATAATTGATTCCGCAATAGCATCCTCCCAAAAACCTGATTGATTGCTAGCAAGGAAGCAAAAGGATTCAGCAAAATCCTGTAGTTGTTGGGAGATCACATTTCTATCACCATAACAATTATTGGCAAATTCAGGTAACAGGTTATTGGGTAGTAGATTTGCCTTTTTCAGGGCAAGGACATTAGAAGGTATGTTGTGTATTAGGAAGGGGAGGCAATACTCTGAAAAAGCAAATGTAAACTATATTATGTAGAAAGTTACATATTAACTTCAATGCCGTTTATTTACTGCACAGAATCCTAATGCAGAGCAAGGTGAGTGGTTTCAACCTTGTGGTGTGTTGATATTTTAATTTGTTCAATTTTTTTAAGTGTGTTTTCATAGCTGGTGGTTTGTTTCTTTCAAACGCGTAAATATAAAGATCACATGTGTTTCGTTATTACTCAAGTCTGACTATAAGATACATGAAGTGATTAAAATGGGAACTATTGATTTTTTTATTGCAGAATATTTATCACCATCTAGTGACATAAATTATTCAGATTTCTAAATATGCAGTACATTATTTCAACTGAAAAACCAGTTCTCTTAAATAAGAATTTTACAGTAGCCTGGTCCAGATGTGTGTATATTCTTTTACTGAATCCAGCTTCCCTCTAGATCGCTGTTCTCCTGATTTTTCATAATTGGGCATATTTCTGAAAAATATCATAACATTTTCTTTTATTTTGTGTTTAGATCCCAGAGAGTACTCAAAGAGAATGTGTTTATCCGGCACGTAGGTGTCACAAATTCCTAACAGAGAAGGATTTCAGTTCTCCTAAGTATTGAATATCAGACAGTACACGTTCCCAGTCTGCACCCTTTGTCAATACTATTTAAACATTCTTCTCCTTCACTTAACCTAAGCTGATTATCTATATCTTGAAAATCAAATCCTTTCTTTGTCCTATTACAAACACTGAAGGGTACCTCTCACATATATCTGTTGTCTACATCAGACTATTTCATGAGTCAATTAATTTGCAGTCAGAAAGGCTTTTAAAGTGTGAAGAGGTCACCGGCCTCATCAGCATGTATGTGATGGCTTAAAGCACAGAATGAGAAATCTGAAAGTGCCTTAATTCAGGCATCAATGCCATATCCAGCCCTGTGTTTTTTTTATGTTCTGTGCTTCCGAGATGTGTGATCCTGCATTTGAAATGAGAAAATCACAACTACAAAATAAAAGACAACTTTATGCACGCCAGACGTATGACTATTGGAGAGCTTTATAAAAACTGAGGGGCATATTCACAAGGAGCTATCGCTGAGTTAACGGCACTTTATCGCAGCCAAAGTCGAGATAAATTTATCGCTCCATTCACAAGCTGGTGCTAACAGCCAACAACACCAGTTTACCTGCGAAAGCATCCTCAAAAAACATCGCCACAGATGACCCCTGCAACTATCGCTAATGAGATGCAGAGTAGGCGTTCCCGAGCAAAAATCTGCGACAACACCACACCTCAACATTCTCAACAAACAGCCAGATCAACGATAAGACCACAAAACAGGCGATAAGGCGCGTTAGCAGCAGGAATCTAACACCTGCTCTGACCTGGTGTAAAGTCGGACGACAACCTGCACCATCAAAGGGAGCCCAGCCCACAGCCACACATGAAGAACAACAGATGCCATGGAGCTACTCACCATGCATCCCGGAGCCCCGAGAGGGCAACAACACCCACAGCCACCACCCCCCCACCCCCCCGGACACCCACCGCCCCCCCCCCGGACGAACACTGAGGCAGCGCAGACAAAGACAGCGACCCTCCGAAAATGCACCAACCCCACAGACCCAACACCAGAGAATGTCATTGCCCACTATATGCCCAAAGGGACAACCCTCCTCCGCATCCTGACCACCATAGCCCACAGGCTGACGGTACCAACACAGCGGACAACCAACATCCCACCGCAGACAAAGCTGCTGGCCGTGCTGCACGTGTTGGCCTCTGGTACCCTCCAACCAACCTCCGCCTGAGACGGAGGAGTCACACAGCCTGGCCAATCCAAGTCCCCCACAACGGTCATGGATGACACCATCAGCTTGGTACCCCACTACCTCACACACACTGCGCAGGAACAACCGGAGACCAAGCAAGGCGTGTACGCCACAGCTGGCTTTCCGCATGTGTCAGGGGGCAAGTGACTGCACACATGTCCTACTAGAAGCGCCTGGCGACACTGCACACAATAAGCGCAACAGAAAGTGCACAGATCCCACCAATGTGCAGGCAATAGTGGACCACCGTGGAATCTCTGCCAACGACGTCGCCAACCACCCAGGCAGTGTGCATGATACCTGCACCTCCCAACAGTCCATCATCAACCTGCGCCACCAGGATGGCACCAACGGAAATGTACTGCTCGTTGGCCAATACCAAATGCACACACCTCAACTCCACAATCATGCAACACACAACACAGGAAATGCACATGTCACAAGCTCACATACAACATGCACACCCACCAGACACGACAGCACAACTCACTGTGGGAACCTGGGCCAGCCATGTACATGAGCCATCAACGGCATGGCACCTCGGACACACAATAGCAGAATGTCGGAAGAGGTGGGGACCAGGCTTGTGCGAAGGAGGCAAGGGACCGATGAATGAGAATGTATCCAATGCCAAGTGTGGCGTGGATGTGCTGGCCAGACTGCAGTATGCAGACCACACACATATCCATATCGACACACACCGCTGGTGTTTGGAGTGTAGTGGACAGTGGACGCAACCATGTCACCCCAGCCAGTGTGGAAGTCGTGGAAATGTAGCTTGTGACGTCCCTCCCGTAAGTGTGATTGGAGTGGGCTGGCCCGGCGTATGCCAGGCCAGCGTAGGGGTGTGAATAAAAGGCACGTAACCCTGGGCGTGGTCCTCTTCCGGAATGCCCAACGTCTCTGCCAGGGTGGCGCCCCTCACCCCGCCATGAGGCCGACGCTGTGAGCGGTGTTGCGAGCGATCCTGTGCACCTGCTGCACCCCGGGACACTGGTCCCCGAATCAGTCCTGCCCGCCCCTGCGCACCCAGGCCTCAATGCCCACCTTCCGACTCTGGCATGTGTCGATGAGGGCCCACCACGTGCCGGTGCAAACTCCAAGCCCGAGGCCTGTGACCTTGGCAGCCTCCTCAGACCATCATGGCCTCTGCAACACAGGACCGCAGTATTCCTTTCACGTTGACGTACTCCACCGGCATGCACAGTGGACAAGTAGGTCACACATTTGGAACTGAGTCTTGAAATACACCATGGCAGTGTATGTCACTATACATCCTTCGATGTGGTGCCAACAGGTCTTAGTGTTACATCACAGCCGCAAGATTCTGTGGGCCCACGCGGACTACTGCTCTCGGCCTACGCTGCGCTCGAGTAGGTCACAGAATTGGAACTGAACATCGATTATTCAAAGGCAGAGTAGGAATCATTGCACGCACGGAGAGGTATAAGAGGATGACGCGTTGCATTTGGGAGGAAAAAAGGATCATCATTACGGAGGTGATCGAACACTACCGACAACTGCCCTGATGTCACTAACTCTGTGCATCGCGAGCGTAGGACACGTGGCTGTGGCCCACTGCTGACCACTGCCTCCGGCCTACACTGCGGTCCAGTAGGTCACAGAGTCTTGAATTGTCAATGCCGGAGTTCATATCAGTGTACCGGCATCATCGCAGACTGCATCCCCTCTCAGCCCCGGTGCCACTAAGTCTGTTCCCCGACATTCATGGACACTCTCTGGTCGTACATTGGTGGCGTTTGAGTCTATGGACTAGGGGGTAGTTTTCATCCTCATGCAGCTGATACCGAATTGGTGGTGGCAACGAGGCAGTCGCTTTCCACTCCTCCATTTGCTGCTTCCGGATAGCTTCTGCCCTCTGCATCATGCCCTGGAAGAACACCTTCCACTGTCCCCCGAAACACTCCGCGACATTCACCTCTGACATCGACGAGGACCCGCTCAGTCTGTGTGGCCCTACCTCATTGTACCGCAAGTCACCGTCCCGTGGCGGTGTGCTTGTGCCTGCCGCTGTGCACCCGGGACCACTAACTCTGTGCAGCTCAAGTCAGGGACCCTGTCTGAATGAATATTGGTTGACCTCTGTGACGGTGGTCTTGGGGTCATCGACACCATGTGCATGTGGCCCTGCGCTGTCCGCTGCCTCCGGCCTCAACTGCGGACCACCAGGGCTCACACATCAAATCGAGTCCTGACCGGCCCGGACGTCACATCACCGCAGGAGGCACACGCCACCATCGCCAGGGCCAACTCCAACCACCATCTGCAAAAGTCGAGACAGTGGTACTGGCAGACTGACGGAGTTGCTAAGACCTGTCGTGGATGCCATCATCTGCCTGATCCCCTGCTCAGCACTCCAGGTGCCACTGACTCATTGCACCGCAACCAATGGACCGTTACTGATTGTGTTTTGTGATGTGGAGATGTTGCGCAGCAATGTCACCTCAGGCAGTGTGGGAGACCTGGGACGTTGATGAGGAAGTTGCTGCAGGTCTAGCACACCCCACTGCATCTGCATCAGGAATATCCCGAATGGACACAATCCAAGTTATTTTCATCACATGAGCGCGCACAGCTCTAGTGCCCCAACCTCAGTGCACTGCAACTCACGGACACTTCTGTTTGTATGTTGGGTGACCTCTGTACTTGCTCCGGCTCCCTCCATGTTGCTCAGCAGTTGACTCTGTTATGCATGTGTCTTCTGTTTCCATTGCACTGGTGTCCACTGTTCATGTTCTTGCTAGCACCGTGCACTCCGTGCGGGCTGGCTTATGCTCACCCCACGCACATCCAGCACAGGCGTCACTGTACATGTGGCCCTGCCAATAAAGGGGCCGGGCACACGTGCCCGTAGCCAGTTCAACATAATATCTGCGTGTGTCTCTATGGCAGTGTGGGTCTCCTTTGTGGGGTGTAGGTGGTCCCTGAAGGGTAATTGACACCCACGTATGTGATCTAGTTTGCCTTCCATGAATTCGGACCACACCCGCACCTGTTCGGCCACCTCCTTTTGGCGTTCTGACACCTGGCATTGGGGTGCCATGTGTGGGTCGGTGAAGTGTTGTGGGCCAGCCGTGCTTGCGTGTGCTTCATGCTGTGTGGTCTGTTGCAGGGGCTGGATTCTCCTCTAAGTAGCTTGTCTGCCCTGGTCCTGGTGGTGGGTTGCGTGGGATGTCCATGGGCTGTTGTAGGGCGTCGGTGTCGAAGGTGTGTTGGTCGTGTCCTGCATCACTGATGGGTTGTCTGGTCTGGCCTGCTGGAGGTGTTGTTTGTCCCTCTGCAATGTGAAGGGGAGATGCATGTTGACATTGTGTTGACATTTATGTTGGCGCATTGTTCTTGTAGACATGCAGACTGTGTGACAATGTACATTGTGACTGTTTGGGCGGTGCTGGCAATTTGAGGGGGGACAGTGGACATTTGGACTACATGACTGTTGTAAGGTTGTACCTGTACATATGCATCTCACAGTTCCCTGCTCTGTCAAATGTGATTGGCCTGTTTCTGCGCATGGGCGGACCCAGTTGTGTCCCTTGTTCTGAAGTGTCGGTGTTGCACTTTGTGCCACATTGTCACGGGATGTGCTGTGATTGCCATGTGTGTGTGCTGCAGTGTGCCACGGGGATGGGGGACATGACCCTGGGTTATTGTGGGTGTGCAGTGTGCTACACGTCGTTGTGCATGTGTGCCATTGTGCCCATCTCCCCCCGTCCCCCCAGGACCTGTTCGTTACTCACCCTGTTGTTGTTGTGTCAGGTCCTCTCGAGCTGTGTCCGTACTCCCACCTCCTTGCACCATCTCCACACTGATGGCTGGCCTCCATTTCCTCCAGCTCCTCCTGTGGCGCAGGACTCCCACCTCCTGTCGCCGTATCAGCCTTCCTGTTGGCAGCGGCTTTGGGCCTGGTTTAGGTTTTTACGTCATGCCAGCGCCTCTTGGCCTCCTCGGCACTCCGGCTGCATTCAAGGTGGTCTGAATGTCGGTCAGTTGCTGGTAGTGTTCTGTCACATCCGTGACGCTGGTCTTGTTTTCCTACGGACTGCACCCCGTCTTCCTCTCCCTCTTCTCCTTGGCCTTCCCCGACCCCGTTGGTCCTTGCTGGTGGTCTGTTGGGCTTGTGGGGTTCGCGTTGGCCTCTGCGCTGGGTCAGAGTGCATCCATGTTGCTACGCACTTTGGATTGTTTCTGGTGTGTTGTTTTTGTTGCTGCTATGGTGCATTTTCCCGCCAGACGCGTGGGATTTACAGGCCTGCCGCTGGTTTTCGCTGCTTTTTGTATCGCGATCGGCCTCATCGCAGCTTTTTGGGAGTTCGTGTTTCGCATTTTTGCGGCGTGGCGATGATTTTAACGCGGTCAGTTGACGCGTTATCTGGAGACTATCGCATGGTACCGCCGTGTTGTGAATACTTGGTTAACAAGGCGTAAATGTCCCGCGATAGACTGCGATGTGAAGTGTTGCATTAAGCTGAATTTGCGGTAGTTATCACACGTTCTTGAGAATATGCCCCTGAATTTCTAATGCAACCTGAAAGTAGGTATTCAAAAAAGGTTGTGAAGCACAGACTTTTAAAGGCACAGATGTTTCATCTTTAGGTAGCTTGGCTATACTACTGGTTTATCCTGCGGATTTTTGGGCAAGATGTTGAAAAAACAGCTCAATGCAAAATATTTAGGAGGTAAACCTATAATTAATGTCATCGCAAAGGATATTCCAAAATAGTAATCTGTCCTTTGTTGTACTCTGCTAGAAGGTACAGGCTCTTCAATATCATTGACCTGCTGATGTATATGCTTTGCTTCCCATGGCTTCATCCTTTCCCCACTCCTCCAAAACTGCTACCGTTGACTTTTGTTTCAGCTGTTAAATCGGCACAAAGTTTACTTCCAGACATTTGAAGGTGACATACAAATATAGATTCATATGGCAACTCTTTGGATGGCACCCAGGGTCGGACTGGGACCAAAAATAGGCTAAGGCTCCAAAATAAAATTGGACCCCGCTACCGAATCATGTAGCTATAACAGTGGCCCACATTTGCAAATTTTTGAACTTGAAGATATTCAGAGACTGACTTAATATTTGGCAACACCGTCCACCATCAGGACAAGGGAGTAAAATACACTGTCGCCCTGGTGGAAGTCCTGACTTTCAAATTTTGATATGGCCATCAGGCTTTGAGACATTTCAACCATTGACAGTAACTGCCATCAAGCTGCTTCCCGCCAATGTATTGTAACTTTGAGGGTACATCTCAGTCAAAAAACAATGCCCCCTTACCATGGGAGCTACCTCCCATGGCGAGGTAGGCATTTTGCAGTTTTCACTGCCCCTTACAGCCATGATTTTCCTTGCAGTGATGAAACATGAAAACTGATTTCTCTGTCCACCCATCTAAATTAGATGGACAAATATACAGTTCAACCTCAGATAGCCCTTATTCAATTGGGCCATCGGAGGGTTGGAACCACGGCAAAGACAGAGTAGGTTCTGCCATGGTTTTGTCAAAGGTCTGTCCATATTTAAATCTGGCTGGTGGACCTTTATGTTGGCCAAAGGATACTGTGTCATCATTGCGATCGAGTTCCCTTTCCTTTTAATTGGTCTCGCTGTGTCTTTACACTGAATAGAAGGTAGGTGTTTTGCAAGGTATGGCAGACTGAATTTGTGCAGTCAATGTTTTTGGTAATAGCAGGAAAGAAAACAGTAACAACAGACTCACCAGACCATAAAACAGGCCCACAAGCTGCCAAACAAATGACCAATACACTGACAGTGAAGACCAGCCCTTCTGGAACTGACAGATAGCCTTGTAGGCCAGTCTGACTCAGATTCGTACCATGGCAAGAAGCCTAGTTAAAGTTTAGTGGGCAACATACTAGGCCTGAGAGGAGTGGGATCTATGTCCAGAGCCCCCTTGGCAGAGGACTGACTGCTGTATTGAGAGTTCCCAGTGGCGGCTGGCATGATTCGCGGGTGGCGGGGTGGGGGCAGGCACAGAGGAGGAGGTGCGGAGGTGAGGGCGGCGCAGGGTTGCGCAATGCAAAATAAAAAAATCTATACACTTACCTTGCCGCCGGGTTCCACGTCTCTGCTCCTGCTCTCCTCGTGGGACTCGAGGAACAGGAAACCAAGAAGAACAGCCAGGCTCCGCTGACCAATCACAATTAACCGCGGGCAGAGAACTCCGCTCCGCCCGCGGAGTGTGCAGAGATTTGCCTACTTCGCGTTCCACGGAGAACGCGGAGTAGGCAAAACTTTGCACACTCCGCAGCGGAGCAGAGTTGGCCAGCCCCCGCCTCCACCCCCCCCTATTAACAATGAATTAGACTTTAATGAAAAGTAAAATAAAAACCACTTACCTGTACTGCGGTGTCCCCGGGCTGCCCTCCTCCTCTTCCTCGCCGTCTCTGGGTAATCCTTGCGAAAACTGCGCACAAGAAATGCGCATGCACGGGTGCTCGCGCATGCGCAGTTTTCGCAAGGATTACCCAGAGACGGCGAGGAAGAAGAGGAGGGCAGCCCGGGGACACTGCAGTACAGGTAAGTGGGTTTTTATTTTACTTTTCATTAAAGTCTATTTCATTGTTAATAGGGGGGGTGGAGGAGGGTGGAGGCAGGTGGCGGAGCGGAGCGGAGTTCCACGGAGTTTGTTCCCAACTACGTGGACCTCCGCGTATTCCCGCTACGCCAACTACGTCCAGGGTTAATCACAATGCTGCAATGCAGCGTTGTGATTGGTAAGCACCCAGGCTCCCCTGACCAATCAAAACGCTGCAATGCAGCTTTGTGATTAGTTTTGTGCCTCCTGGTTTGACGCTCAACCATGGAATGGGGGCCTCGGCATGTTCTCCGCGCAGGCTGTATGCAGCCTGCATGGAGAACAGGGAAAGTGCGCATGACTGTTTTGGGCTGCCCAAGAGGGCTGGCCAAACATTCATTGCGCACTTAGGAGTGGGCAAACCACTCCTACCCTGCCCTGCTCCGAGAGCAGAGCAGCCCCGCCTACCCGGTTGCCCGCAAAAGAAACATAAAATGATAATAACTCAAAGTTATTATCATTTTATATTTCCTTTACTTTGCACTGCTCAAAAGCAGTGTGGCGACGCTCCTCCACTATAGCAGAGGAGCTGCCACTGAGAGATCCCCTCCTATCTGATTGTAACTCTGTGATTAAAGTGCTTTGACCAGTATAGTGGAAGCAGTTTCATTACTGATGAATGCCAAGCTGGCTACCCACTCAACTTTCTCTTTTGTTTTTCAGCAACAACCTTCATAATCACAAGTGGATTGTTGCTGTAAAATTAAATGTTCCTGGCATGCAAGTCGCTTTCTCCCTGCATGAAAGGAATAGTTTCCTTCCCAGATCTGTCATGCTTTGTGTGGCAGTCCTGGCAAGAAAGAACAGTGATGGTAGTCTCATCGGTTGAAAATATTCTCGAAGATTTCCATAAAATTTGTTACAAAATGTAATGCACAGTTTAATTTAGTAGTTAAGCTGCATTGTTCAAGTGAATAAATAGAGTGAGCCTGACCTCCTTTTGGAAGGATCAGATGGGTGCTCTCCTCAAGCCAATTTAAAAAATGGCTAAATTATGTATTTTACAGCACATTTTAACATATATTGGGTGAGCATTTTTGAAATTCTGAATTGACACTGAAAAAAAATTCTGTTGGACAGGACCTGTTGGCTTTAGGACTCTGCATACTTCACTCCTACTAACCAGGAGTGCTTGGGATTTTCCTTCTAACCCTTGTAAACATGGTAAAATAAACTTTTTTTGTTTTTTGTATTTTTCTTTGGAGGTACCTTGTCATATTAATCAAGGCAGTCATTTGTATGTGTCATAAATAAATATGTAGATAGACATTTACATATATAAATACATAAATACATAAGATGCCATATAAAAAGAAAAGCAAACAGCTATCGACCTTTGACATATTCACCCCCAAACAATGCCCTCGAGCCCTCTCCAGCCCTCACTTTCCCAACCAAGGTCTCCATATAATACCAAATGCCTTTACATTGCAGGAACTCTCCACGAATGGACTCTCTCTTTCCCTGACCTTATTCGTTTTCTCCCACCATTTCACAAAACAGGGTACAAACTCAGACCTCCATCTCTGCAAAATCAACGACCGAGCCACCAACATAGCGATATATACCAGTTTCTGAGTTCTTATTGGTGTGTCTGGCACTGGGTATATGCACACAAGAGCCAACACATGGTTTGTGGTAATTGGATCCCCAGCAGCTGTTCTAGAAACCCACAAGTGTCCTGCCAGAAATTGCTGAGCTTACTGCAAAACCATGCTAGGTGGTCCCATCCTCCACCATCTACCATACCGCACCTGAAACACAGTTTCGGGCATTTCTGATTTAATTTATGCAAGAACTGGTGAGTCCTATATAACGGCCATTTTTTAAAATACTGCATTTTGCAAATAATTGTCCCCTCCAAGGTTGAGAAGTTAAACTCATTAATTCTGACCGAACATCCTTAGATATCATCACATTCTCTTCCCCACACCTTTTCGCCGAGAGTTGCTTATACAAATCTACTTTCTCGCCGGACAGCGAGTATCAACTCTAGAGACCTATTTTACTGATGTTCTAATTTTTCACTAAATTTAACACTAACTCCTTCTCACTTGAGATAACTTTGGGATCAACATTTCGTAACAGCCTAAGCAGGGTTCTAGAGGACCACTGCATCCATCTTTTCTTATAGGTTACCAGTGGCTCTATCTCACCCCAAGTTTTTCATCTATCAATCTGTAAGAAATCATCAAATTTAAAAAATCTATTTTAGTCCCCTTCTAGCTATTATAACTGGATCCATAGTGACCACTACCTCTAGCTCTAGTTGACTCAATAGAGTTTCTGAGTTCACATAGGGAATATCAAAAACCTTATAGAACTGTCCTATTTTCTTCAGGAGCCCTTATGATGTCTTATATTGGACTTTTTTGGGGTATTTAATATGTCTCGGAAGGTCCATAATTAAACGTTCTTCCAGCATCTTATCAACTGATTCGTTTTGAAGGTGACTGTGTAGTAAGTCTTATTAAACCTGTGCATGTACTGTGCAAAATGTGCAAAACAATAAGTCCTGAGGAAGGGAGGGCTAGCCCTCCCTTCCTCCATGCACCTTTATGAAGTGCATAAAGCAATCCTTGGGCTGGCTTTATTCCATAAAAAAGAAGAAATCAATGACTTTATTTTAGCCAAAATTCTAAAGTAATAGTACATGGAACAGCAGCGAATAAAAAGTTAAATAAATGGAGGACTGCCATTTTTATTAATGCAGCCCGTCCCAGCAGTGCATAAGGAAGCAACACCCATCTAGTGAACAGATTTTTAACCTTGATCAATAGTGGTCTATAATTCAAGTCATATAAATCATTCACGTCCTCAGTAAACTATACACCAAAATAGTGCTCAGGGTGAACCTGAACACAACCTCTAAGCTCTGGAATTAGCTCCTCGGATGTGTAGTTGCTCAGAATAACAGCGGTTTTCACTCTATTCACCTTATATCCTCCCAACGTTTGGAAAGCTGTGAGAATATCGAGCACTCTTCTCTGCACTTCTTTCCTGGGGGCCAGCAAAAGCATAATGTTGTCAGCATACTGCTTAATTTTGGCCATTGAAGGTACAGGCGCTTGGACGGTTGTATAATTTCTAATTGCTATTGATAGGGGCGCAATAAAAAAGCAAACAGAAAGGGCGAGAGCGGGCATCCCTGCTATGTTTCACTCTGAACCCTAATGAAGCCTATCACTGTAGAATATAAAATTTAAGTTAGCTTTTGCACTCAAATACATTCTTCTAATAGAGCCTGTAGTCTAGGGAGAAAACCCAAATTTTCCAAGTATGGCGAAAAGAATCTCCCGTACCACCAGATTGGACAACTTTTCTGCATACAACAAAAAGATCACTGTTGGGGTCTGATTAACCATAAACATATCCAAAGTCTCTATTAGATAGTTAATGTTGATACTTAATTGTCGCCCAGCTATAAAACCATGCTGATCCTTATGTTTCAAATAAGAGGCCACTTTATTGATCGTATTTGCCACCAGGTTCATTATAATTGCATAATCCATATTTGAAAGGGTAGTGAGGCGATAAAAATTAGGGTCAGGTGAGTCCTTGACCTTCTCAAGAAAGCTGACGTCATTCCCTTGTTTAAAAGATAGAGGGGACAAGCCCCCTTAAAGATACAATTAGCAACCTCCAATAAATAAGCGTTTAAAACCACTGCAAAGATTTCTTTTGTGCTGTGTCAGTCAATTCTCAACTTCACCAAGGGTTCTGGGATTTAGCCACCCAAAGAAAATCTGTGAAAATGGTGGCAAAACCATTGATATTTCAATGCAGTGTCCCTTAAATGTGGTTAAAGAGCTATAAGTACTTCAAGCGGTAAAGGAATTCTGGTTGTGCAGTCACAAAGCCTCTCATTTTTCAAAATGTAGATAGCATTGTTCTTCACTCCATTTTTACATCCTGGCCATTCCAAGTAAATTCTCAATGAAGTTTTATGACTGAACTTCCACAATGACATGTCAGATTGGACAAATTAAAGGCTATACAAATCTCACTTTCACAGGCCTTGGACAACAGAGCTAGTCAAATCTTAGAAGCATATAAAGCAATGCTTTTTCTCAGTTACCAGACATCACCTAATCAGACAGCAGATAGAGTATGTCTTCTTACTTGCTTAAGGCTCAGACAGTGAGTTAGATAATATTTTAAAGGCTACACCAATAAAGACAATAAAATGCCTAACACACGTCATGAAATAGTAATCATAGCAGGAGATTCCCTTTAGTACCAAGGAACCATAATCAGCAATAAGTCTCCTGAACTCTACATAACCAATTGCTCAAATAGCAGGTTAAGATCTATTTTAGACATACAGCCATTTTTTTGAAACATTGGCTTGCCAGTTTACCAAAATGTAAAAAAAAGCTAAATTTCAACTAGAGAAGCCTTCTAGCTCCCTGAATTTTTTTTAATTTTTGTTCCAAAGTGACAGTTTTTCATTTGTAACAAAAACCACATTTTGTTTGCCAAGCATCTGCTTGCCATTTTCAGCAAGCACGCACATAATTTAATGTCAAACATTTATAGCTTCTGCCTTTTATATGAATTTATCAGCATCAAATATAAAGGAAAAGTTCATATGGGAAAGATTTTCACCACCATTAAATCAGGAATAGAAATATCGATGTAATGAATGGAAAAAATTATTAGAGATAGGACACTGTTATGCCAGGAATAGCCAGAATTGTGTAACAAATTGCTGGTTTGGCATGGGTGGGCTTCTAATACCAAGGGATCAACAGAATACTGCCCCTAATGTGCACATTAAGGCAAAAATTAAATTTTGCAATGTCATAGAAGGCCAGAATGTTACCAAAAATAAAAACAAATTCCTGTAATAGGCCACAAATATGCAAGGTTAGGCAGTCTGGCACGAAAGATGTCCAGAAATATGTCACTGATTGGCCAGCATGAACTAAAGGTCAGACAGTATGTTCCTGAGAATGTGCAGAAACATGTAAATTATGCCAGTGATAGCTTCTGAATTGTCAGGAATACATTGTCAGGTTTTACCAGAATGTCCACATGAATGGCAACAGTATATCACTGATTGGCTAGTGATCCAGATTTTGAATCATCCCTGGGTAGGAAAACCTGTAAATGATATTGTCTGATGACAAAGGTGTAGCTTAGCCATTATTTACTTTCTTCATTTACTTATTACAGCCTCTCATATTCTAAAATGCATTTAGACATGATGAGCTTACTCTGTAAGGACAACAGAAAACCACCAAATAACAAACTGGTAAGTTTTTCAACCTTTTGCCTAACATTCATCAGAGGCTGAATTTCTCACAGCTTGAGCAGAATACTATTATAGAGCCTGAGTCCTAAGATAGAGACTCTACTGTCCCTCAGGACGGGTCATTAGTTCAGACAAGAGTCTACAAATGAAGGTTGTAAGAAAATGCATGGTCACAACCCTACCCCCATTTTTGCTGCCTTTTATTACTGGTGTATGGACTCTGAACATTGGGGAACTGCTGGCCAGTGCTTAGTGTGTGTGTTCTGACCCCTAAAACACATGTACAATTGGCTAATCCCTAATTGACATATTTAACGTAGTTGTAAGTCGCTAGTATATGGTACTCAATGTACCCAAGGGAACAAAAGGGCCTTTGGCTGGGAGAAGGTATGACCTAATCCCTGACAGGATGGCCTGGGGGATGTGCCCACCAACTGCGCAAGCTTCAAAGGGGCATTCCCTGTCACAGGCACCTGTAACTCGTACCTACTCCAGCCCCTGCCAAGTAGCCAGGATGGCACCAGTCCCAGTGGGGGAAAAACCTGTTCCAGAACTGGTTTGCAGGAAGAGTTCCTCATTTCCCTAGCCACAACTTAGGGGTGTGCCCAGACCTCTGTCCAGGGGAAGAAAGACTTTGCCATGCTAGATTTTGGCAGAGTAGGGTATTGTGGAATTGTATAGGACCAAAATCCATGGAAGTTATGTCATAGTGGGTAGGGTTTGCCCTGGGAACTTTTCCCCCAAGCTAGTGTCAGGCATAAAAATGGTACCCCTGAATACCTTCTTCAGAACACTTCTGGATTTGAAGCCCCTGCTGAACCTTTTGAACTGACATGAAATAAGTGTAACGTTAACGAAAATATGCATATTACTTGAAATAAGTTTGGGCAAACATCTGCGTGAAAATTGTATGGAAGGTATACTCTTGCATGTGAACATCATTTGGGACAGCTACTCAATATAATTTCTGTACATTTTCTAAAGTACATTAGGAATTCAAGCTGCACCTCACTGATGATTCCAAATAAGTCTAAATAGCATCTGGGTTTGCTTGTGTTCCTTTTTATAGAGATGTGGCATGGCTATTTGGACTTGACTGTCCCTTATGATTTGGGGCAAAAATTATTTTGCATATCATGGCATCTGTCTTTAATGGCAAAAGATGATATGGAATACTACCCAGAATATTTATTAATGCTTAGGGTAATTTCAAGTATTTAGAAGCATTACTTGTTTTTTTCTTTTTTTTCTTGAGGAGAGAAGAATCATTGTTAATTCACCATGGCCGCTCTTTTAGAGTTCCTGCCGCTTTGCAGGTGCAGTAAATGAATTTCAGAGAAAATACACTGTGGATGTTGACAAAAATGGTGTTGTTAGTGGGTCTGTCCAGGGGATGATTGGTGTTATGTTTCTAAAGGTAATAACGATGAAAGTCATCAACATTTGCAAGACGCTGCATACTTGGCATTAGAGAGTTGTTAAAAAACAGGCTTCTCTCAGCTCATTGGTCTTCTAAATGGAGACCACATAGGGCTTTTGATTACTTGTTTGGTTAAGGAACCTCACTTCAATCACAATCTGGCATTTTATCCAAAACCATGTTCCCAAGAAGAAATATTGATTAACCGCAGCCTCTACAGGAACTGCAACATGAAATCGAACAAGTGTTTACTGGTAGCTAACAAAAACAAGTTTCTGAGATGAAGAGGTCAAGTATCTATACCACTATGCTGAAAAAGAAGCATTGCATCACTACAAGAATTATGGGGTAGCAAAAATAAATTCGGAGAGCATTCAAAAATTGTTCCTGCGAAGTAAACGCTAGCTTCGGTGGGATGTGGGGCATGAGTATGAAACCTTACAAGGCAATCTCAGACTTCCCTCCTATGTACAACACTATTGTACTATTAGCAGCAACATTATTGCACTGACAATCCTGTATGATACACTATTAGAAACTAGATATGAATAAAGGTAAGCTACTCCATTCCAGAAAGTGACAGTGATCCTGGGAATGCAAACATTTGTGTCACCGCACAACCATACACTAATAGTACTGCCTAGATAGACTGCACTGGTGACCGTAGCTGATCTAATCCCATTGTAGTTCTCAAAAATGGCTTATTTTTAAAAACACTCTTACTCAGTACCAGTCATTCTCAAATGATGGAATGTGGAATGAGAAAATGGTTTGGGAAAAGTGGGCAGATGATGCAAATTATTAGTCCCTATCGCAGATGGCAAACCAGTGAAAGAAGCTGCGCTATATTTGGCAAAAAGTATCTCTGGTTGTGCATTATAATGGTATTGCAAATCCCCAAGGAGTTCTGTGACCTGAGGCAAAAGGCCAAGTTCCTTTATAAGGTATGGAACTCTGAGATGACTCGCAAAATCAATTTACTGTGCACCTACAACATTTGATTCCTTATAATACATGGTCACAGCATCACCCTTCTCATAAATCACTTAAATCTGAAGTGTCTTCATCTTTCATGTTCATTGCAGACAAGAAGAATTAAATCAGAATCTGTACTGAGAAATTAAACAAACCAAAAATCAGTTACCATGTTTTGCAAAACGATATTAAATCCAGTTTAATGCAAGATTTTGTAGAAACATGCAGAGATTCCATCATTCATTCGAGCACCTATAGCACAGAAAACATAAACATGGCTCAATAAATATGACCTTTCTGCTACTCACTTTTTGTTTTTAGAGAAATATATTTAAAGAAGGAAAAGGAGGGTCTGTGGCTCTTATTCTCCATGACCAACTTCTCACCCTGCCTGCTGGCTTGTAGCTCTGGCAACAGGCAGTGGGAAGTTAGAACTTGTTAGAAATTGGTTTGTTGGTTGACTGGGGTAAGAGCCCTAATCAAGCATCAACCACAATCCTAGTCTGGGTAAGAGGTAGGCAAACCCTAAATTAACCTGTGCTTATCCTGTTATAGCTGGGCACGGTACAGTCAGGCTTAACTTTAGAGGCTGTGTGTAAAGTATTTGTGCAACACTTCAAACAGTAAAACAGTGAAATCACCACACAAAATGATTCCACTCCAGTTACAAAAAATAGAACTCAATTTAATAAATATATAAAGACCAAAACGACAAAAATCCAATGAGTAGAACTTGAGTTATGAATATTTAAAGAATAAACTAAAATGACGATTAGAAACAGGAAGCGCCAACCGGGAATATCTGGTCGGGACTAAGTAAAAAGTTAAAGCCGACCTTGATGGAGCGCAGGACAACTACAGGGACCCAGTTAGGACCACTGAACTAAAGTACCTTAAATCCTGGTTGCTGAGCATTTGCATGGTTCTGTGTCAAAGATGCATCGCGCAGTAGAGGCAATGTGTCAGTTCCGAAATGCAATGAGGCTGCGGTGAGAGGTCCTGAAGTGTCGATGTCGAGGACCTAGTCGATGGAGCTTGCGATGCGAAGACCGAAGTCGAGGATGCGAGGCACAGCAGAGCCACCGGTCGGTTCCGATGAGCGGTGAAGCTGCAATGCAGAGGTTCGGCGTCGTCGAGGCTGCCGTCAACGAGGGATGCGAGGAGTTTGCGCTGGGAAAAGCGTTGTGCAGTGGCAGTCCCAAAGGTGATGGGTAGATTCAAATAGCAGGATGCAGCAGTGATGAAAGTCTTTTGAGATGTCAAATCCACGCAACAGCGGCAATGCGTCAGTTCTGCCCAAAGATGTGCCGGTCAGCAGAGGAGCTTTGCTGGTTCTGCTCGGGGATGCGTTGCTCAGCAGAGAATGCATCGGTTCCTCTGGAAAAGCACCGTAGGCCCACTTCGAAGGGTCCAGGACTGGGGTGGCACCACTTGGCAGGATAGACTCACAGATGGCAGACTCTAGGAGCAGAAGCAGGTTGGTTGGAAGTCTTTTATGTCCCTGAGACTTCAGATCAGGATGCCAGGCAACTAGTCTTTGCAGTCACTCTAGGTTCAAGTGATGCAGGTCCAGTATTCTTCACCCACGTCAGAGGGCAGAAGGTCAGCACAGCAAGGCAGGTGTTCAGCAAAACAGCAGTCCAACAGAGTGACAGTCCTTTCTGCAGCACATCAGTCCTTCTTCCTGGCAGAGTCTTCACAGGTCCAGATGTGTACAAAAGTGGTGGTGTATGAGGTTCAGTACTTATACCTAGTGGGGCCTTTGAAGTGGGGGAGACTTTAAAGGCACGTCTTTGAAGTGCACACTTGTCCTCCCTTCCTGCCCCGGCTCCGGACTCACTACAGGGGGTATGCAGCCCTTTGAGTGTGGACAGGACACAGCCTATTCAGGTGTAAGTAATATTGTGCCCAGCTCCTCCTTCCCATGCTGACAGTATGGGCGATCAAGTCACACCCAAACTCCCATTATGTTTGGCTGACTGGGTGGAATACACAGAGTCCATCTGTCAGCTACACCCAGACATGTAATCAGAAAGAGGCTGCAGGCATCAAACGGCTGAAGTGGCATTTTCACAATTGTAATTTAAAATCCGACTTCACCATAAGTTATGATTTTAAATTCAGATTTAAGAGCCACCAAACTTGAATCAATTATATCTTCCAATTTAGACATTATTCTTATAAAATGTAATAAGGCAATCCCAACGTTACCTTATGGGAGATATAGGCCTTGCAGTAGTGAAAAACGAATTTAGGAGTTTTTCACTACCAGGATATGTAAAGCTCAAAAGAGGATGTCCAACTTTTTAAATACACTGTACCCTGCCCTTGGCTGTTCAGGGCCTACCTTAGGGGTGACATATATGTATTAAAAAGGAAGGTTTGGGCCTGGCAAGAGGTTTATCTTGCCAGGTCGACATGGCAGGTTAATGGTTACTGCACACATAGGCTCTTCGAAGGCAGGCCTGATACATGTTTAAAGGGCCACTTAAGTGGGTGGCACAATCAGTGCTGCAGGCCCACTAATAGCATTTAATTTACAGGCCCTGGGCACATGTAGTGCCATCTTACTAGGGACTTACAAGTAAATTAAATAGACCAATTGTGTATAAGCCAATTTTAACATGTTTTAAGCAGAGAACAAAAGCACTTTAGCATTGGTTAGCAGGGGTAAGGTCCTAAAGCCAGCAAAAACGAATTCAGCAAAAAGGGGAGGAGAAAGGCAAAATATCTGGGGGTGAACCTGCAGAAAGGCATATTCCAACAGAGTTCAACTGTAGTAAGTTATTACAGTTGAGCAGCTACATCTTTTCTCCATTACAGATGACTAGAGAAGCCACACATCACCTGTAATAAGGAAAGTAGAGACCGGCTTTTATACAGATATTGCAGGCTCCCAAGTGATGTGTTATGTGCCCTGAGTAATTACTGGTTATACAGTTTACTACAGCATTTGTATCCATCAATTTTTTTGTTTAAGTGAAGTTCTCTTATGTATGTTCCAAAAGGGGATACAATTGTATTATGCCACATGGACTGCATTCACAGCACAGTACCATGGCCCATTAAGGACAAAATATACATGTATCCGCTGTGATCCTGTTGAGTGTGGACATTGCCTAGCAATCAGGATGGACTGTCCCTAAAATGAATATTATCTAGAATAAATAAGATGCGCATCCCAATTTTATTATATGCAGGTGACGCCGTTTTAATTTTACGCACAGGGAGGTCGCTCCAGAAATTGCTAAATACATATGTGGATTTTATGAAAAGTCTGGATCTCCATACAAACGAAACAAAGTCTTTTGTTTTAATCGCAGGTCAAAAGATGAAAAACCCTCCGTCCTTTTTCATTTCTAATCGTAAAGTGGTGCAGACAGAGTTATTTTCTTACTTAGGGGTAACCTTTGATTATAGGGCATCTTGGAGGAATATGGTAGAAAATCGTGGGACCATGCTTGAAAAGAGTACAAATGCCATTCGCTCATTCTCAAAAAAGTTGGAAACAAGAAACCAAGATATTTTAAGACAGGTTTATGGGGCAAAATCTAGTGCAGTAGCCACGAATGGTGCGTGAGTGTGGGGCTTTGTTAATGTAAAGGGATACAAACAATAGAGGATTGCTTTTGGAAATCAATGATGAGCCTCCCTTTTAGTTGTTCCAACTTCAAATTACATCAATAGCTAAATATCCCCTATATAACTGACTTGATAAATGTAGCACCCATTCTCCTGTGGCACCAGTATGGCGCAGAGATACTGTGCCCCTTACCCAACAAATAATACTGGATTGCATATCCCTAGAACATGCAGAGGATATTCAATGGCTGAAGTATGTGAAAATGACTCTAGATACCCTAGATCTAGGGAGTTTATTTGAATTCCCAGGAAAATGTGCATCTGTCTCGAAAAAAGTTTTAAAGACTCGTTTTTTATCCATTGCTAATGATGCGAGAATAAATGTACACCGTAATAAACCATCTATCAGGGAATACATTGAGGGCCCACTGCAGGTTGAGGGGATACCCTCCTATTTGGAGTTTGTAACAATCCCTCGGCACAGATTTATTCTGTTAAGGTTTCGCCTTAATTATATTTCATGTATGTTGGGCCACCCTGCTGGTATTTATTCTACTACTGATCTCCCTTGTTGCCCATGTGATGATTTCTCACGTCAAACTGATTTGCACATCTTTTTTTCTAAATTTTTACTGTAATCATCGGAAAAGGTTTTTAATTCCACTTTTGCGTAAGAATAATTTTAGAGAATGTCGCCCGGGCTTATATTTTTTACGTATGCTGCCTGAACCTTTTACCTGTTATAGTGTTGCCTCCTTTTTATGTATGTCTTTGGAAACCAGGAAATTGCTAATTTGCTGATATGAATTGGATGTTCTGTGTTTTTATCTGTGATGTATATTTGAATGTTTATGAATAATTCTGTACTAATCGAATAAAGTAATTTTGATGATGATGATGAATATTATGTAGGTGGTTCCTGTCCGTAATGAGTACAGAAATACTTAATAACAATGCAATGGAATTTCCCTAGAGCGATGTCTATTGGTGTAGATTTAATGAGACATTTACATGTATCCATTGTATGCTTTTTGACAGTTTTAAAATGGCGGTTTTAAATTTGTGAAATCATCCATCTATAACAGTAGTAAATGCTTGTTTCGCCTCTGTGTAAAAACGTACCGTAGTGAATGTTTTGCCGTAAATTATATTTCACCATTTGTATTAAACATTTTTAATTAAATAGAAAGGTATGTAAAGGTGCTATTCTAGATGAATTGTCTACCGTCTCAGTTGGTCAAAGGCAAAACGTTTCTAGGGTTTCTTTTATCATAACTTAGTAAACTGTACTGCTTGAACTACGGAGGATACCTAAATGTCTATATTGCGAAAAGGACACGCGTCTTATATAAATATAGGACTAGGGTAGAACTGTTTAACAGTATGAAAAAAATGATACATATTTAAAACTAAAATAATATATTCTCCAATAAAACACTTAAGAGGCAGAATGCGAATCTAGCTGATGTACATCCGATTGGCACCAAGAAGCATGCAGTGAAAATGCTAAATTGTCCAACCTCTAGATGTTAATGTAACAATTTTTCACACCTCAATTGCTAAATCGAAGGCACATTCGATCTTGAAGGGTGTGGATCTCCGGCCACGTTGCCCTAGTGCTTTGTGTGTCATATTACATCAATGAACTTTCTAATCTTAAAGTGATTTGAAAAGTCACCAAGAGACAATAGTCTAGCTGAGAGCATTGGCATTCCGGGGTGGTATATTTAGCCCTTCCTATCCCCTCGGTCAATGTGGTGGGCGATGCAGTTTCTGTGCTTGTTATAGGAAATCAGTTAGAGGTAAACACTTCTCTCCTAATTCGTGAGCCTCATATGGGGCCAAATTATGACCACAGCAGAAGCACAAACAATATGCCATAAGAGGTAGACCAAGCAAAGTATGCCATGGTGGGGCAGCCAGCCCTAACTTGTATGCCCCCAGCTGGGCAGACGCAGAGAGATTTGGTGTAAGGTGACGCCCAATATGGATACATTTCCTACGGAACAACCTTTGTGCATTGCTAATAATCAAGAAATATTTCCTAAAGTTCCACAGCGGCCTTAAGGCCGAACTCTTCTACTTATTGCTAATATTTTTAGCAATGCCCCAGACTCTTGAGAACGGTGCCTTACAAATCTCTCTTTGGTCTGATCCTAGGGCTAAAACTACCTTTAAACCAATCAGTCAGTAGCGCTTTATCATCTTGGCCATTCCCCAGACACTTTCATTCAATTCGCCCTGATCTCTTTAAGAAACCCACTTATACTGGAGCACAGCTGCTCAACTGTTCCTTCTTAAGAACAACACCTATGATCACAATCTCCTGTATCTCCCAGCCAAATCACTCTGATATAGCTTCTTACTACATGACATGCTTACAAATATGGGAATTACGCTAATCGAATACATGTCTCTGTTCTAGAAGTAACACTTGGCAGGCACTAAGAGATAATGTGTAAGCGGAAATTCAGAAAATGATCTAAGACAGTGGCTCTTATCTTCATATTAAATAAGAAAATCCTATATGTTCACTGATGGTGTTTTCGACATGTATATTAGCCAATTATGGATTTTTCGAAGGCTGGCATCCATCCACTTTTGTGAGTTATATGTCACTATGTTGAAGGCAACAATATTGAGATTGCTTAGTCTTTGCAGTCTCAGTCATAATTACTTTTTATCCTTCTTTGTGTGAAATATTCATATTTGGTTGGTCGTTTTCTGCAATTTCTTGAACCCGAGCTTTGGAACAACTTTGCTATTCACCTCAAATAGCTTTTTTCACCTTTTGTTCTGGAAAAGGTTTAAAAACAGCTATTCTGTTGGGTCTACTTTTCTATTCCAGGAACTACCTCCCTTTCTTCTCAGTTCTACAGTGCCGGGACGCCTGTATTGGTAAACTAGTGCTTTACAAATGAATGAATGAATCAATCAATTACCAGTCAATCAATTGACCAACAATAAATTTATATCGACTATATAGCCTGACACAGCATCACAGGGTAAGAGTATTGATGATCATCAAAATATGCTAATCAACCGTAGTAAAAACAATAAAATGTTATAAACATATTATTCAATTAATAACTTATTCCATCTGCCCCTCTATCAGAGGAGCATAGAGAAATTAATTGCTTTCTTAGAGTCAAGGCAGAGAATAGGAACTTCCTCAGTCTCAAGACAATCTGCCTGCTTGTGTCAGATATAAGGATTATTAATGCTGCTTAATTCCTTCTTGAGCTGAGATTTAAGCACTGTAGCCAAATCCACTTGAGTCCGAATCTGCGACAAACAGGGCAGAAAAACACCACGTGTTCGACAGTCTCAATAATATGAGAACAATAAAAACAAGTAACGACATCATTCAAATAAGACTGCCACTTGGAAGAGAAGGCTCTCACAGGTCATTAGTATCAAGTTGGAATACTTCAACCATTTCATTTTTGAATGGTTCCAACTCATGATGGGACCACAACCTTACCCAGTAAAGGCGAGGCTGTAAAGCGGCTAGATGATCGATGATCATCAGGCCTGTGTCCAAGATCGGGGATAGGGTTGTTGAGCTGTGGGAGAGGCTTAGTAATGATTTAGCAAAATTGTTCTTGCTTGAAGTCAGAGAGCTCACATCGGCCTCACCCCAGATTTCGCCACTGTATAATGCAACAGATTGGGCTTTCATCTTGTACGCTTGAAGGGCTGGTGAAGCTAACCTGGACTGAGTACCCCTGTACAATTTTAAAATTGCAGCTGCTCTTTGCTGGACTAAGAGCCCGGATTTTTAAATTTTGGCCCCCATGATAGTGGACTAGCCATTCTTAAACCAAGATAGTCAAAGGTTTGGACTTTTTCAAGGGTGTCATTTCCCAGTTGCAATGTACCCCTTTGGCCTTTATGAGATTTAAATGCCATATACTTGGTCTTTTGAGTATTAATTTGTAAGCCTCTAAAGTAACAGAATTTTCTAAATTTGTTAAGGATGTTCGGTAAACCAGGGGGTTTTAGACAATAATAGAGTGTCATCAGCAAATAGGAGTGCTGGAACTTTTTTCCATTCATGTTGGGGGAGTCATTGACACAGTTCTTCAGAAAGTCTTTAATACCATTGATTTACAAAGAAAAGAGTGCAGGTGCCAAGACGCACCCCTGGCAGACACCCTTATGGTTTGGGATCAGTTTCGTTAACTCGCCTGTCCTGCCCCATCTAACCTGAGCATAATTAGATTGATGTAGCTTAATTATAAAGTGGAATAGGTGAGAGTGAACAACCATTTAGCCAAGGACTTCCATTGAATTTTTTTCTAGGGACCAAATCAAAGACATTCCTTAGATCCTTAGGCTACAATCAGTTGGTCTTTTTGGTGGGAAAGTGTATTTACATATTTAAGGTGAAAAACAAAAACCTTGATCAATAATGCTGATTTTAGCACGGAAAGCCACATGAAAAGGGGATATAATCTGAGCACTCTCCACACAATCTTGAAGTTTGTCCAGGAGTTGCTTACAGGAAATTTTCTGTAAATTGTCAGGAAAGCTTATAGGCCTGTAATTTCCAGGAATACATAGGTCTCACTTTTTATAGATCGGAATAATGTGTGCCTCTTCCCAAGTGTCTGGTAAATCAGCCCCATCGAGAATAGCATTTGATAGTACATAAATATTGGGCACTGAGACAGCGATTTCGGACCTGTTTAGATCCCCTAGAATCATATATGGTCCTGGGGCTTTGCCAAAATGGACGGACTCCATAGCACTGATTGTGTCTGTCAGAGAGAAGCCAATACACTCCTCATGAGAAATGGCTGCTGTTCAACTAGCGAGGTCACTTTCGGGAAAATTAGGGACTATTAGACCTTGGTTTGATTAGAGGTCTGAAAAATGATTAGCCCACAGGGTTGGGTGTAGGTAATGATCCGTGCACATACCTAGAGATAAGCTACCTGGGGCTATTAAGTGCCAGAAAGGAGCATTGTCATTAGTGCGAGACACCTTCATTAAATCCTGTCAATTGTTCTCGCCCCATTCTTGCTTTTTTTGGCAAAGTATTTTTGTACGCTGTTCTGGCTTCCCGACTTCATGAGATTATGCTTTAATGGCTGAGATGAGTTTTACTTTAGCCCTTTGGCCCTCACTACAATACCACAGGACTGAATTGGTTTTGCCCTCTGGAACTAGGGTTTTGTGAGGAAATCTTTAAGGAACGTAAATAGTTTAGTGTGAAGTTCCTGTGTTGGTATGTCAGATCTGTGCATATGTTTCACGGGGTTAGAATATCAGAAAAGCTTAGAAGAAAAAGAGTCTTGCATTTTTATCAAAGAGCAGTCAGATGGACTTCTCAACATTGATAATAGATTCCCCCTCCTCAATTAAAGTGTCAATCTCTTATAGAGTATAATAAATACAAGTGAGGTAGTAGTGGTCCCCAATTGGGAAATTACCGCACAATCAAAGGGTTATAACGTTGAATATAGTCAAGTCTTGTGTGAATCAATAAAGAAACAACTTACAATTAGGTTGAGGTGCTATTAGGGCTCGAATCACCTACTACCAAAGGTGCTAATTACACATTAGAAAACTAATGCGTATACATACATGCAATGATAGAGCTCTATTCAGCACTCTCATAAATAAGTACAATAGTCCAAGATGTACTGGATAAGTTTGACCGTCATGAATTTTGTATGTAAACACAATTTTTTTTATGTATTAAGCAATGTTCAAAGAAGGCCAATGATATCTTTTCACAAAGTATAAATAGTCACAAAAGTCCAAAAATTTAGTGTTCAACTTATTGGTTTATTCTTTTGGTACTCCCAGCAAGGATTTTGCCAACACGTGTTTTGTCTACTCATAGGGGTATATTCACAAGAACGTGCGCTAAACATCTCCAAAAAATGTTAACGCAACTTCACACATCGTAGTCTATCGCGAGAAAATAACCCTGTGTTAACGTGGAATTCACAACACGGCGGTACCATGCGATAGTCTCCCGAAAACGCCGACAATGTCCGCGATACAACAACCGCGACGGTGATAAAAACCCAAACCCCAACGCAAAAAAACATGCGATGGGCCAAACCGCGATGAGGAAATCAGCGATAAGCAGCGCCAGGCGTGCAATACACACACGGCAGGCGGGAAAATCACTACAAAAGTAGAAAAAACACACAAACACAAAATAACCAACACCGAAGCACCATGGAGGCATCCGGAGCAGGCGCAGAGGACGAGCGGAACCCCACAAGCACCCCTGACGCCCAGCCTGGGACCTCGGGGACAGGGAAGGGCAAGGACAAGAAGAAGAGGAAGAGGCGGTTCGGTCCGCAGGAGAATAGGATCCTGGTCACGGAGGTGATGGAACACCATCAAGAACTGTTCATCACCTCCAACGTGTCATTGGGCACCAAAAATGGATAATAGCGGTCCATCGTGGACAAGGTGAATGCCGTCAGAGAGCACAAGAGGTCAATGGACGAGGTCAAGAGGCGATGGATTGACATCAAGCGCAAAACCAAGGAGAAACCCGCAGGCAACCAGAAGGCAGCAATGCAGACTGGAGGTGGGAGTCCAGCGCCACAGCTGGAGCTGGATGACATGGAGGATCTGGTGTCGACAGTCATCAGTGTGGAGACTGTGGCAGGAGTCGGGGGACCGGACACTGCTCGACATGAAACAACACAACAGCAACAGGGTGAGTAACCACCAGGTACTGGGGGGACGGGGGGAGATGGCCACAATGGCACACATGCACAATCAAGCAGAGCACAGTGCACACCCACAATGACTCTGGATCATGGCCCTGATCTACAGACTGTCACAATGTACAATGCCATGCTGTCTGAATGTGAACATGTACCATGCGGCTACATACATGTGGACATATTGTAATACAGCATCTCCCCTTCACATTGCAGAGGCACCGTCAACACCTCCTGCAGAGCAGTCCCAGCCACTCTTCACTGATGGCGAGGAGGAGACCCCCAGCATCGACACCCAAGCCCTCCAAGACATCATTGACATCATGCGCAACTCACCTCCCAGATCAGGGCAGCCCAGCTGCATCGAGGAGACCCCACCCACTCCACAAACCACCCAGCAGGAGGCACCCACAACCCCGGCTGTCTCCCAAGACCCCCACGAACAACACATGGCCTTCCAACGCCATATGTTGGAGGGCCAGAGGGAGATGGCTGAGCAGGTGTGGGTGGGGTTTGACCTAATGGCTACCAAACTTGACGCCATCCATGGGTGTCTAAGTCCCATCAGGGACCACCTTCAGTCCCTAACGGACACCCACAGGCTGCTCCATGGTCTCCAACGAGCCCTGGCTCACATCGCTGGAGTCATGACTCGGAGACAAGAACACCTGTCCGCTCAGAGTGGCTCCAGCGACCTCAGCCGTGAGCTGGCACACATGCGGAGGCTCATGGAGGACATGGTGCGGATGGAGGTGGAAAGGATGGCAGCCACCGCTGCACATCAGCAAAATGTAGCTGGGATCTACCATGCCCTGCATATCCTCATCATGGTATTGCTGCCACAAGGCGTGGCGCATATGAATGCTGCTGCTCCTACACTATCCACATCTCCGCCCCCTGGTGTGTCAGTGCCTCACAGTGCGGCAGGCATTTCCACTCCGGCACATGATGTGTCACTGCCACACAGTGCGGCCGACAATCCACCTCCGGCCCCTGATGTGTCAGTGGCACACAGTGCCGCAGCCGGAACTGCACCACCCACAGGTGGGGCAGAGCACACATCCGAGGACGTGGATGGGATTGAGATCAGAAGGAGGCACTAGCATTCATTTCCACCACCTGGCCTGTTGCTGCTTGGTGCCGCACATAACCCCATGACCTTCCACTGACCCCCAATACACCCTGCTGCACTCACCTTGGACCGCGACATGGACTGCCATATCCTGTTTGGTGATCAATGACACGGCGACCAGACTGCGGACTGTACCCTTCCTCTTCCGCTGTACTTGTCATTCCCCGATGGACTCTGGCTGGCCCTCCACGGGCCCATATTGTGAAGTTGGATTGGCATGGCCCTGTACTGCTCCAGCTGCAAAACTCCACTGGATGTGCATTAAACATTCAGAAACGCACTGCTGTGTCATGTATTTCATCATTCATGTATGAATGTGTGAATGAATGTAGGGACAGTGATTCCCCCTAACGTCAATGATGCTCATCTAGTGGGATTCCAGTCACAGTGTGCTACATTGCCGATTGCGTTCCGGGTGCCGTAGACACTACAACAGGGACACACCCATTAGTCACTTCCTTGTCCGGACATGGACTGAACCACGCCCAGAGCCCCCGAGTCATCGTTGCAAGCCCTGCGCTGGTCCGGCGTACGCCAGGCCAGACCACTCCACTTACGCTCCAAGGGGGGGGCCACATAGCTACATGTCACAGGTTTACACGCTAGTGGTCTGCAGGTCACTGGTCTAGTTTTCAGCATGTCACGGCCACTCCCTGAGGGCAGGTTTGCACACACACCACACCCATCCGGCACAGGTGTCACAGGCCATGTGACACCACCAATATAAGGGGCCGACAACGTCACATTCCCCACTGCCGGTGGTGACTGGATGACGGACGTTCCACGATTCTCAATCATAAAGGGCCCATGAGTTGTTGCGCACAGGGTTAGTCGCACCCGGAGCCATGCAGCCGTCACCGGCCTACCACCACGTGGCGCTGACTGGGGTTGCACAGGGTTAGTGGCACCCGAAGCCTTGGGGCCGTCACGGGCCTACCACCACATGGTGCTGACTGGGGTTGCACAGGGTTAGTGGCACCCGAAGCCTTGGGGCCGTCACGGGCCTACCACCACGTGGCGCTGACTGGGGAAGCACAGGGTTAGTGACACCAAAATTGCTGAGCGGGTGTGCAGCCTGCGATGATGACGTGTGCACTGATGTGGTCTCTGCCATTGATGCCTCAGGACTCAGCGTCATGTGTGGGACCTGCTAGTCCGCGGTGAGGGTCCGCATGATGTGGAGCATGCCAGGGTGGCGGGACCGGGGCCTGGAGCTTGCACAGGCACGTGGTGTGCCCACTGGTGGACACACCATTGGTGGCAGGTGAGCAGTGGGGCCTGGGTGCGCAAGTGCGGACAGCCAGCGCTGGCCGGCGGGAGGGGGTAGGGTGCGGCTGCATGTGTGCGCAGGGACGGACAGTCGTTGTTGCTGTGTGCAGTGAGATGGACTCTGCCATGATTGACTCTGGCCTCGATTGCAGATTGCAGACCTGGTGGCTTGCAGTGTATACCGGCATGTGGTTGGAGACACACCGGTGGCAGCAGGTGAGCAGTGGGGCCTGGGTGCGTGGGGGCGGCAGTGTCCCTCCCTCACTCTCCCTCTCTCTCTCTCCCTTCCTTTCCTTCTCTCTCTCTCTCTCTCTCTCCCTTCCTTTCCATCTCTCTCTCTCTCTCTCTCCCTTCCTTTCCTTCTCTCTCTCTCTCTCTCCCTTCCTTTCCTTCTCTCTCTTTCTCTCTCAGCCTTTCTTTCATTCTCTGTTTCTCTGTGTCTCGCTCCTTTGATGTGCGCATGACACACGTTCTGATTTTGTGCTTTATTTTCCAGGCTGTGACATCAAGATTGTCCCGGACGGACCCGACAGGAGTCTTCCGCATTGGTGTTTTGTGTTGTATTTCAATAAAGTTTTTGGTGGTTACTTCAATGATGCGTGACTGTTTCTCGTTCTTCTAACCACACATGTGTGTATCTTTTTGTCACTGTGCGACATCATGCGCTTTTTGTGGCTCTTGTGTCGTGCACGGTATGTGTTTGTCCGGGGGGGATCCGGGGGGGGGGCCTGGGAGTGGTGGCGGTGGGTGTTGTGGCCCTCTTGGGTCTCCGAGCTGCATGATCATTGGCTCCATGGCATCTGTGGGTCTTCCAATGTGGCTCTGGGCTGGGCTCCTTTTCGTGCTGCAGGTAGTCGTCCTGCTTAACACCAGCAGAAGGCAGGTGTTAAATCCCTGCTGCTACCGTGGCTTATCGCCTGTTTTTGGTTCGCATCGCAGATCTGGCAGTTCGTTGTGAAGGTGGTGTAGTGGTGTTTTCGTGTGTTTTTGCACGGGAACGCCTACTCTGCATCTCATTAGGGTTAGTTGGTGGTGTCACCCGTGGGGGTAAAATTTGCGCCAGTTATCGCGGGAATACTGGCGATCTCTGCAGTTCGCACACGCTTGTGAATGGGGCGTTAAATCTATCTCCACTTTTGATGCGTTAAGGTGGCGATAACTCGGCGATAAGTCCTTGTGAATATGCCCCATAGACTTTTTCAAGGCGATTGCACGTAAGAAGTCAAGACGTTCCTGAGGTATAAGTTCTCGCAGCGACGTCTTAAAATAATATCAAAACTCAAGGTATCCAGAAAAATTTGGTGCTAGATGGAGAGTTGTCCACAATCAGGTATGGCGTCCAAATCTCAGTCATCAAATAATGTAGCCTCGGCTAGCACAATGGTGCCCCCACAAGACGTAAGTCTCTATTCATCCGTAATTAGTTTGCAGAAGTGCTCCACTCATGGGAGATCCCTGATAAGCTCCCGCCCAAACACTGAGAAGTCTCAAAACCCGAACGCGCGTCCGGCTGGCAGTTCGGGCTGGACTGTTCCCATGAGGCATAGGGTCGAGACTGATTTGCATTTAGCTCGGTCTGAACTGAGGTGGCGAAGTGAGCTAAAGAACGATGATGGATTCAACCCAGATCTGTGACTGGGGGTGAGTGAAAAGTTTCAGCGCTCCGTCCATCATCTTCTTGTGTTTGCTTAGGGTTTTATGCAAGACACAATTATCTGACTGCTTATTTTCCCATGAAATTTGTTTTTGAAGCATAACTAGACAGGGTGGGGAAAAAACTCTTGGAGATGGCGATATAATCAATAGTAGATCCCTCCCCTTGGCCTTTAAACGTTGGCATGGCATTAGAGGGAATCACGTTAGACTTACATTCAAAATCAAGTTTAACTAGGGTGACCAGCCTCCCTCTATCTCGACCCCTTGAGAATGGGATTCCCTTGATACTAAACAAGATGTAGTCGTCTAAGTAAAACTACCCACTGTGATCCCACATTTCTTGTAAACTTGTAATATTTAGAGTCTTTATCCAAGCGGGATCATCCATTTTCCCCTGTACTCCCCCTATTTTCCAGCTCAAAGCATTTAAGACCCTTATAGTAGTTTTTTATCTAACAGGCGTAGTGTGTTCAGTACTGCTGCCCAGTCAATCCTGGTCATTGAGCCCACTCATTGGCTCAAAGTGGTTACACAGCGGCAGGGGATGTCTCTGGGATTGGGATCTATAGTGAGTGGACCCCGGTCTTTGGACCAAATTAATCTGCTTCTGGTGAGGCTCTCCCCCATCCTGGGTTTATAGACAAAAAAACAATGGTAACACTGAGAATCTGCTCTTGGGGTTTGTATTAGCCATTGTTTCGCTCAGAATGACTCCCACCGTGTGGGTATTTGAAAAAGTGACCACAATGCAGTGCCCTTCCTGAGTCTTTGGGGTGTACCCTAACCAACCAACTCTTCTAATCATGATGATCTCCCAGAACAACCGCTGGCTGCCAAAATTGGGAAGCCTCCCTGCCAGCTAGTGTACCACCTAGTTTTTAACTTGCCAGTAAAGTTCTGGTTTATGGTGTTTTAAATTACATTAGACAGGACAGAACATTTGATGTGAACGCCGGAGGATGCTGGATGGTAACATCACAGGGAGTAGTGCCTGGAGGAATACAAGATGATACTTGCAGGTCGAACCTTTGGCCACTTACCTCCACTTGTCTAGTATAGAGATTTCATGGAGATTTACCCACTTCCCCCAGTTGAAACCCTCTTTGATAACTCCTCAAGGGCCAGGTGATAATGACGGGGAATGGCTATGACCATGGACACTACTCTCCAATGGTCTGGCTCATCCAGTCTGATCTAGTATGTGAGCTGAGTTGGTGCCCTCCTTCCTTGATACTATACGGGGGGTACTGGGGCCAGGAAGGGAGATTACTGAGAAGGTTCTCTTCAAGACTGTGGCTTCCATCTGCTCTCAGGGTCCCCACTGTTTACCTATGTTTCCCACCATTTCCTACAGATTGACAATTCTCAAATTGATAGCATCATATGCAGCTAAGATTTTACTTTCCAACTTTAGGAGGAATTCCTGTGTAAGACAGGTCTCTGAGGAAGGTAACAGGAGACCCCCTTTTGGCTCCATTGTCATTTTTATTCCCTGATGTCTGATCTTGGAAAGAGATCCCTCTTTTGCTTTTCAAGCTTGTCCCTCCCCCACCAGCTCTACTTACTTTTCAGGTAACCACCCAGGCTGGGTGGTCAGTGATAATGGATTTCACCTGGGCCTTATTATGGACTGGGGGAAATTGGATATGGGAGTAGGGCTATGTTTGACCTGACAAAGCAACTGCGGGGCCTTTGAAACATGTTCTTCTGCCACTGCTAAAGATTCCATTGCCTGTTGGGTTTGGGTGAGTTGCTCTACTACATTTGAAATTTCTTCAGTGAGCACCCCCACCATGTTGTTAAGGAAGGACAGAATAGTGCTGTTAGTTCTAGGGCATTTATCCGAAGTTTTGCGCCTCCACTTTCCTCTTCACCATTGTTTCTAGGATGTGCTTGTGTGTATCTACTATCTATAATCTGTCTATAACCACACTTGCAGCAAAAGAATATACACATTAGAAGCTGACAGGGTATCAAGGAACAACAATTATTTCTCTGAGGCCAGTACCAAAGAGAACACCCCACCCCACAAGAATCTCAAATCATTGGAAACCAGATGTGATGAGTCCTTATAGTCTTTATAAGCCAAAGGAGGTGGCCTAGGGGGCTTCAAATACACTATTGCAGGGTCCCAATCAATAGGACCGGTGATCGAATGTTTGTACAGTGCCCTGGATCATGCACCAGAGAACAAAAAGGAGCGTCCCACTTCAGTCTGCCAGATGAACAGAGTAACTGACAGAGCCATTGCAGTCAGTCAACCAGACTGTAATCAGGGGACCCACTTCCTTGTGGCACAGACAGATTAAAAAGTCTAGCAATGACCAAAGTTAAGACCACAGTTGCAGAGTTCTGACCCCCAGCAGAGCTCTCCATCAGCAATACACCACACAAGTAGACTTTCTTATGGCAAACCACTGAGATTTACCGCTCCAATCTCTGTCCCGCCCCACCAAATAATGCAGAGAAGAGGATTGACAGCCAAAGTTCTACAAGGGCCCCAAGTGTTGTGGCGTTCTTTGAAAAGTTTTTACCAGTCAAGCAGATGCCCCCACGCAGGGCTAAGGGGGGTAGCTGTGCCCTGCCCTTTCTGGTGCTGATGGCCACAGGACAGGCCTGCCCTTTGCCTGAGCACGGCCCGGGCATGGCCCGCGTGCATCCTGCACTGTGTGAGTGAGTGTAGCGTTATAAGCGCTGGGGAGTGTTGGTGCCTCCTCCCCCTTCACCAGAGCAGGAGTCTCCTGACGCGAATGGCAGCAGAGCATCCTGGGACTTAGAGTCCCCAAACAATGATGATCCCTCTGTGTGGGAGTGAGTGAAGTGCTATCAGTGCTGGGGGTGTTGGTGCCTCCTCCCCCTTCACATGTGCAGGCGCCTCCTGATGCAAACGGCAGCAGAGGGTCCTGGGACTTGGAATCCCCAAAAAATGATGATCGGAGTGAGTCACAATATGCAACCTACCTCATAAATACTAATGAGGTAGGTCATATTGCGACCCACTCTAATTCCTTATTTTTTTAACAGATCTATTTGTACATAGGTAGGTTTGGAAAAAAAATAGTGGGTGCCAAAAGTCAGTAGGTAAATAGAAACTGCTTTTTGCAACCACATTTTTTAATAGACCTGGCCCTTTATTTCCAATCTGTCTTCAAATGTCTCTGATGCTTGGTTAGCCAGAGCTAGGTCTGGCAAACCTCCACTCCCGGAGTATATTGCAAGGTATTTAATGATACTCTCTCACAGAACAATACTTTCACCCACTGAGACAAAGCCATAGAAAATGACCACTCATGAGGGAACCAATTACTCAAGAATATCTCTGGAGTTTGGATTATGCAAATATTTTCCAGACCCTGATACACTAATGTTTATTTTAAGGCATTTTATTTTAATCCTTACAATAGGCAGAGTTCCCAGTATGCTGTAATTATTATATAATAATTCAGTTGTCAACATCTAGAATGAGAAATAAGAGTCTAAATATTTTAAGGATTAGACTTTGAGCGTAGTTGTATAACCCATGCTAAACATTTGACGTGAGCAATAGCACAATAACACACTGACTGTAGTGAAAGTGTTGCTGTTTGTTTTCAGTGCCTCGTAGAAGTTAAAGAGTGGCTCTTAGTGGCAGCTACACCACATATACATGTGGGCTGTTTCTCATTTATATGTAACAGATACCTCCCGGGCTACAAAAGAGGATTGCCTATGGTTATAGCCTCTTCTTAGTGGCTGTGTGACTGTGTGATATTGATCAGAAGAGTTTTTTCTGTGACATTCTTCCCAATGTGTCTTTATGGTATCCGCACCCATACAATGTGTCTTTATGGTATCCGCACCCATACAAAGTGGCTTTATGGTATCCGCACCCATACAATGTGTCTTTATGGTATCCGCACCCATACAATGTAGCTTTATGGTTTCCATAAATTTGCTCTTCCAGACCATCCTCTGTGGCTGTATGGTTACCATTCAGTTGTATAGCTGTATTGCTTCAGTATTGCCATATATATATCCCTGTATCTATAGGCACACTCTTTTGCGACACTCCAGCTTGTGTAGCTGTATGGTATGTACTCCCCTGCAGTGTGGATGTGTAACATTCACAAAAAAAATATTTGGGGACCCCCTTTCATATAGGATAGAGCTACTTGTACTTGTACTCGCTTTCGAGCTTTTCGCATATCCTTCTTCAGTAACAATCCCCAATATTTGATTTGAACAATTCTTTCAGTTTGCACCTTCTCCTCTGCTCGGCGAAGTGGCTTTGGAGACATGTGGGTGCATTCAACTCAAAGAAATAATCTCGTAGGAAAGAGTTTTCATTGCCCATGAAATGTTAAATTTGAGATAACTGTACATTACCCCCAGGTCCCTCCTGTCCTCGTCCCATTCCTGAACTAAGTGGAGATGACCATCTCCGCAACAGAAAAAAAGAACAGGAGCATGCTGGGATACCAAACCCACTCCCTCCCACTGGGAGTACATAAGCGGTACGAATGGAACGAGGACAACGGACCAGGAGTAATGAAGATTACCGGTAAGTAATAGGACAATCCTCAGTTGTCAGTGGAGGTTCAAAAAACATAGTACTGAAATGCAAAAACACTTGAGTATCTGTAAAAGCAAGTCCCACACCTGAAGTCAAAGGAGTAATGTGGACTACCTGGATAAATGTTTACAAGGGCAAAATTGATGTTGGCTGTATTTTGATTTAATCCTGCCTGATCTGCGTAACCAGTTGGGATCTTAACCCCAAAATAGAACATATAATGCTGTATTGTCCAGATGTAAGGATACGCTCGTTTTGTGCTATCTGCTGCCTCCAATTATATTTTTTGGCTCGCTATCTGTGTATTAAAGGTTTTCACAAACAATATTGTCATTTTTTAAACATTGCTAGAGGTTTCATCACACTTTGTTCAAGAGTTTTACTGAATGTTTCATTTTTCAGGGACATTATTGATTTTGAGAATTGATAACTAATGGTTATAATGAATGACCTGAGTGACTCAAACAAATGATTAAACAAAATGGCTCATCAAAGTAAACAGCATGTATGAATTGTCTGCGAAGGTCATTCAACCAGAAGGCAAGCAAAATAGTAGATTGGTTTGAAATAATTGGCAATTCTCATGCAGGAGAAAGCGTAGTTAATTATATCCGACCTTCAGATCGGTAAAAAAGAGATCATACTTTAAAATTATTACTGTATTTATGTAAACTCCTATTGCCAGAAGCAATATAAAGAGGCATTATGGACAGATTTTGCTAGATTAAAAGCTTCACAGCCAATTCAAAAGCTCCAAAATTCTAAGTGCAGTGAACCCCAACTGGTCTCTATAGTCAAATTAATGTGCAAAAATAATATGTGCAAAATCTTATGAATGCTTCTGTGGTCCTGATGACATTTTTAGATGTAATAGGCTTGATGTCTGTTAGAGCCTAGCATAGTGCCCTACTTCAACGTCATAGTACTTGTTTTAGCACCTATGCATGTAAACTTTATCCTAAAATCATACACTCATGTTTTAAATTTTAATAGTGTCTCCAAGGTGAAATGGTGTAAACTTAAGTTTCCTTTGTAGCTAGATTTAAAGAAAAATATGATGTGCAGTGTGCGTCTATAAATCCTCAATACATGGACACCCCAAAAGGACTCATTGTCACCAATGAGGAATTCTGGAGTCTAGAGGGTAACAACAGTACAAGTGCAGGAATTACCTTAGTTGATAAGTCCTAATTTTCCAAAACTGTTCCACATTATTACAGTATGTATGAAGTCTAAGTACTGTTCAAGTATTTGTTAATCTATGCTATACACAAAGTTGACATATTTCCCATCTACTGGGAACCATCTTCCCTTTGTTGACCTCCCTGTGACATAGCAAGAAACTGAAAAACTTACTCAGGTATGCTTTAAACATATTATGCACATGCTACAAGTAAAAAATATCCTATCACTATTACATCCCAAATAAACAATCTGTATGACCTAATCAAGAACCATAAGAATTGTAATGATAAATTAAGTTTACTGGTTAGCATAAGGCATAGGGAGCATCAATAAATGCTAAATGTGTGTGGCTTAAAGTTCATTGTCATTCATCAACAAATGTTATTGTATGGTTGCCATAAAAAGTACCTAAGAAGCAAAAAAGGTTGCCTTCTATGTAATGTTGAACTCTATGAATATAGGTGAGGGCAGAGATCAATATTGATTCCATACTTAAGGGTAGGTCTTGGATGAGGAGGGGATTGCTTAACATGTCTGCTCTTTTTCAACTTCATGGGAACAGATATTGAGGGATTTCTTGATCTCCACTGCTGCTGCGCTTGGTTAATAAGGCCTGAGCAAATGTGACCACGTCACTCGAGCTACCAGGAGCTTCACTCCATAAGCTTCCTAGTGGCCAGTCATAGGGAGTTAGTTGTTGATTACAATTCAGAGTTACTTTGCTTGGGCTGCTTGGAGGAGTGGGTCTGAGTTCAGCAGGCCACCAGATAGAGCCCCAGAGCAAGGTGTCTTTGCTCAAGATAACTACTTTCATCTTGTCTGTGCTGAGCTTGAGGCAATTGGTTTTCATTCATTTGGGGACTTCGATCATGCAGGCGGAGATATTAGTCCAGGTGTTTGACGGCTTGTCTGAGATGAAGAGTGTGATCTGGATGTTGTCATTGTAGGATATGATGTTGATTCCGTGGGCTTTGATAATGCTGGTAAATGGGGTCATGTTCATGTATATGCGGTGAACAGGGTGTGGCTGAGTGAGGATCCTTGTGGAACTCCGAAGATGAAGTTGATGGCGTTTGAGGTGAAGGGACCAGCCTGACCAACATTGTGACTTGAATTCTTCAGCTTAGTAGCCTGCACAACAAATAGTTTTGTGCTAATAATTTAATAGTTAAGATTCATTAAAATCTTTGAGGAAAAATCCGCCAAATCATTAATTAAAGTGTCAGACTTATGCCTCCATATACCGATGGTTGAATAGGAGCAGGGTAGCACTGGGACAGAAAATAGGCTAAAATAGCTAAAAATGTGTTCCATGTTTTCAAATTAGGGCAGTTTTAAACTTGTAAAGACACGTTGTATGCGCATACATACCATCATAATAGAACAAGAAAGTGGGAGATTATAAAAACAATTGGGGAATGCATTTTCCCCAGTGACTTCTATTAAAGCAGAGGCAATTTTAAGTGGAGATAGCTCAAATAAAGCCAATATTGCCTTTAAAAATCCTAAAATCTACCGCCTGAAGTGAATCTGTTGGTATGTATGTGTATAAGTGTTTTGCAAAGTTTGAATGACTGCATGGATTTGATTTAGCTGCTGGTAATGTTTTTTAATATCAGGGACACCGTTAAAGCTTTTTTTTTAAATAAGCAAAATGTGCAAATATTGCATGAAACTTATTCTTGAAATTTTAGAATTTTAGCGATGCCCAGAGTCTTAACTGATTAGATTGCACCTGAAATGAGTTACCTAGCTCATTTAGAAACGCAAATAATGCTATGAATAGGTAATCCACATTTTCATATAGAACGCCATTATTATAAAATGGATGCAGTTTCTAATGTTCTGTTCAACTTCTCCTGCTCATTCCCCTTCCCAGACAGTGTCCAGCTGAAAAACTACCTAACCTCTTGTTTCTGGGGAGTATCAAGTGAATGACACCAATCATATAGCAAGGTACATCACTTTCTAGAAAGCTTGTATTGTGGATGAGGCTTCCATGATGTACCCAAAGATTCTTTTTCAAGGACTTCCCCTGGAAGTTCCGCTGGGAACGTGTTGATGCTAATTCTATGAGCCATTGTTTTAAGAAATGTTTCATTGTATTGTACATCGCCGGGGTGCAGTTGCTAAGGAAGCAAGTAGAAAGTTTCTCTTACTTTAAGAAATGGTTTAGCGCTAAGTAACTGCATAGTTTTAATTATTACATTGTTGTTTCTTATTTGACAAATGTGACCCTAACCATGATCATACCATGCTGAATTTGCAGAATCTTATGTGATTTCTCTACAAAACCTCCAGGGATTCTGTATTTCGTGAGACTGTTTGCAAAATGCATTTTTATCAGGGATTCTATGAGATTCTTTTGCCATTTTTCCTGTGTAGGAGACCTGCTATGCTGTCAATGCTCTCTATGAGCCGTCTGTTTTTTTTTTCTTTTTGCTTAGACTATACCGAATTATGAACTATATAATTTTATGATTATTCTGTACTTCTGTAATTTGGGCCTTCATGGCGATTCATACATTTCTTCCTCTGTCCCGTATTTTTTATTATTCTGTAATAAATACCCTTTTTGCCCAATTGTTGATCTAGAACTCAGTCCTTTATGCGTTTAACATTTTATTCTGTTTAACTCTGATAAATTGTAGTTTTCTGATGAGGAGTGTATTCTCTAACCGCTAGATCAACTGGCAACTCTGGCGATTAATTATATTGGTAGCATTTTTGGGCTGATAAATTATTGGGGTTCAGCTGCCACAACACCAACAGTAAACAAGCATTTGCAATGCAATCGGTCTCACCTTTGGGACCTTATATGTATTTAGCTATGCAGCACATTAGCCTGGGTGCTGAAACATCTACTGTTCTTTAACATAGAGGGAAAGTAAGCACCAAACTGCATGACACGCCAGGTATGGGAACACATGGAGAGAAATCTTGCCTTTCAGCGGGAAATGGTATAGTCCAAAGCTCTGTTTTTAATATAAAATCAGGGCCTTCGGTGGTCATATCACTGAAAATACAAGATTTGAAAAAAATATTATTGTCTACGGGTGCTCGTGGAAGACAATTTCTATGGACTGGAATCTAAAGAATGCTAAAGTGATTCTGGTATTTTACTGACCTCTGCTGGTCGTTTTCTATCAAGAAAGTTAAATGAAGATAGTTGCCAGAAACATAAACAAGCATTTCCAATGCAATCAGTCTCGCCTTTGGGACCTTATATGTATTTAGCTATGCAGCACATTAGCCTGTGTGCTGAAACATCTACCATTCTTTAACATGGAGGGAAAGTAAGCACCAAACTGCGTGACACGCCAGGTATGGGAGCACATGGAGAGAAATATTGCCTTTCAGCAGGAAATGGTATAGTCCAAAGCTCTGTTTTTAATATAAAATAAGGGCCTTCAGTGGTCATATTACTGAAAATACAAGATTTGAAAAAAATATTATTGTCTACGGGTGCTCTTGGAAGACAATTTCTATGGACTGGAATCTAGAGAATGCTAAAGTGATTCTGGTATTTTACTGACCTCAGCTGGTCATTTTCTATCAAGAAAGTTAAATAGAGGCAGTTGCCAGAAAAATTTAAAAAAGAAAGTCTCTCAGCAGAAAGCAATTCTGGTATTTTACTGACCTTTGCTGGTCGTTTTCTATCAAGAAAGTTAAATAGAGGCAGTTGCCAGAAAAAAAAAGAAAAAAAATCTCTCAGCAGAAAGCAATTCTGGTATTGTACTGACCTCTGCTGGTCGTTTTCTATCAAGACAGTTAAATAGAGGCAGTTGAACAGAAAAAAAGTCCCTAAGCGGAAGCAGACAAGTCCTAGGGTGATCTCCAGACCCCACAAAGTACATACACATATAAGTATATAATAAGTATATACTAAAGTATATACAAGAGGCCTCGAATGCTCGACCTAAAAAAGAAAGTCCCTCAACAGAAAGCAATTCTGGTATTTTAGTGACCCTACTGGTCGTTTTCTATCAAGACAGTTAAATAGAGGCAGTTGAACAAGCAGAAAGCAATTCTGGTAATTTACTGACCCCTACTGGTCGTTTTCTATCAAGACAGTTAAATAGAGGCAGTTGAACAGAAAAAAAAAGTCCCTAAGCGGAAGCAGACAAGTCCTAAGGCTGATCTCCAGAGCCCACAAAGTACATACACATATAAGTATATACTAAAGTATATACAAGAGGTCTTGAATGCTCGACCTAAAAACGACCCTGCAAACCATAAAACAGGCCCACAAATAGCCAAAAAAAATGGCCCACACACTGGCCTGCCAGATTAGCCCTTCGGACATTGACTGATTCCCCTATAGGCCACACCGACCCTGCACGTGAGTTGTGCAGTGCTGCGGCAAGCTTTTGTAATGGCAAGTAAGTTGACACATTCCTTTGAGTTGCTTTGCACTACGCCAACGCATGTGCAAATATTAGTAAATAACCCCCACAGCTGGTGCACCCGCTTGAGCAGTACAACATGAGTCTTGTATTAGGGCTGGTTTTATTTGCCTGAATAGATGGTGCTATGAGACACCTTTGGGTTTTGATGCAAAAGACCTCCAAAATTGCGAGAAAAGTGCTGTTACAGAACTGATAAAATGCCTAGGTTCTCTAGAAACTGCAACATTAATGAAAATAAATTCGACTGCATTTTTGCTCATTTGCGAGTAATGGTTTTTAGAGACTACTATGTTACTGTGCAATTAAGTATTTGATTAGTATGGCCTTGTATTATTCAAAAAGAATACTTTTACCATAAATCACAGTAGCTGTTCTTTTTTGCCACACATTCCAAGCTAAACAAATGAAGATGAAAGGAAACTGCGGATCTGTAGGACCAAACATATTTTTACAACTTACAATGATGAACCAGCAAGCAAAAATGCAGACCCTGGCAGCTCAAACCTCACTCACCACTGACAAATGTACATCTGCCACTTTTGCATATGTTCAAATGCAGCGATGTATAGGATGGGAAAATCCTGGCATCGAAATTATTCCAGTGATATGAAACTGCCCAGGTAAAGCGTATAGCAACATCTGAGCTCAGAAAGCCATGTAAAGTGCTTGAAAAATAGTCACGTTTTTTATTGTCTGCAGGCCTTCTCCATGAACACAATGAGCTCGATAAAAAGCCCTTCAAGGTGAATTCATGAAATTAAATCGATGAAAAACATACTCCACAGCCACTGGGTGAAAACGCAGAACAAGATGATGGATGTAAGACTTGCCACTGTGCCATGCCCTTCTTCAAGGAGGTGCTACTAACTGGCAGCTTATTAAGAATGCTTCCTCCTGAAATTAGCTCTTTGCAAAGGCACAGGAGAGCAAAAAGTATGTGGCAAACTAGTGTCACGCACTAGTGATGAATGCCAGCATTTACAGAGCCATTATTCAGTAAAAGATTTCTTTCTCACGCCTCCTAGATTTCCTGGCTCCTGAGAAATTGATTCAATTTATCAACCTGAGGCCTCAGTCAACCATTGCTCGGGTATCCTGAATTGAAGATTTGTTTTTCAAATCTAACTTTAAAAAATGTCAGGCTGAGCTGCAAATTTGCTTCACCTGCCCAAGAAAAACACCTAGTTCAAATAAATGACGTGTCTTTAGCTGTAAATAATAACAGCTACAAATAAGTGGGGTACTGGGAAACAATTGAGTTTTTTCAGAGCTGTGCTTAAAGATGGAATCTGAAGCGTTGAAATGTGACAAAGTTGGACATCCACTAATCAGAGGTTTGTTAACGTAAAAAATTCCTAGGTACACACATGGTAATCTAATTAGTAGTTTTGCATGTGTACTTCTCCCCGATAACTTACTCATGCAGCAATACGCAGGAGTATGTATTGCAGGCATGAGCATAAGCATATGTAACTTTTTTCCCCACCTTAAACCAGTGCTTAATTTGAGCCGGTGGCTTCCGGTGCTCAGCACCGTTACTTAATCATCAACACTGGCACTTTTCATGAGCACCAGTTAAGGACACATTAATTTAATGGGAGATTAAGTGATTTGCCGAGAATCACAGGATTTTGGGCCAACCCGAGCCACAAACCTGGATCCCCAGCTCCGAAGTTTGCAGTTCTGGCCATTACTCCACATCCTCTCCCCACTCTCCTGATTAGCAGTTGATTCTGTTTTAGGCGGCGCTAACAGGAGAAATGGGCTGGTGCAAGCTGCCTATTGACGAGAGCCCCAGCACTAATTTTTTTTGTTTACAGATTCCCCACTGCCTTAAACATAAACTTACACAAAGTTATATTTCTTTCCACATCATTCCAGTAAACAACATTAGGGTATCTTAATGTTTTCGCCTACAGTTTTAACACTTCCTCCAGCTTTTTGACCGTAATGCCTTCATTACAAATTCAGAGAAACTAAAATGCAGACATTCTGCCCCGGGCAAAATCAGATACCATACCTTGCACTTGTAACCCAGGGCAGGGAGAAATTATTACCCGATTGTGAGTTTAAGAGGTCAGATTGAGGGTTAACGGCTAGAATGGGAGATTTGCCGCCTAATTTCAGTACATTGTAACCTCTGCAACCCCTTTTCCTTGAGTAATTTTCTTCACTTTATATGTGGAGGAATTGTGGGGAATAACGCAGGAGTGAGTTGTAATCTGATATAGAGTGCTAATATCAAACTCTGGGGCATATTACCAAGGGCGTTATCGCCGCTTTAGCTGCACTTTTTGTCGATAAAGCGGCGATATTTTTATCGCCCTATCAGCAGGCTGTCGCTAACAGCTGTTAGCGACAGCTTAATGGCGATAGCGGCCGTTTTGTTGCCGCTTTGCATGTCAGCGATAATTATCGCTAATGACATGCAAAGTAGGCGTTCCCAACTAAAAGCAACTGGAAACACTCGCAAACACAACTTCCCCCTATTATCAATGCCCGCGAAGCGATAAGAAAAGTCGCACTAACCCCGATTATCGCTGGAATTTAACACCTGATAAAAACTTGACTTAACCATCTTGTCAATGGGAGGTGGATTGTAAGGTAAAGTCCTCACCTGCCTATTAGCAAGCTTTCCATTAGCGCAGTGAATTTATCGCTGGATTTCTCACGCTATTGCTGGGTTTCGCCGCTATCGTTGGATTTTTTATCGTCTTGGAGGTAAGCATTGATAATAACGCGTTATCTCCGCAATGAAATCCAGCGATAGCCGGCGATAAAAAAAACAGCGCTAAGCGCGCTTTGCGATAATTATCGCAAATCCTTGGTAATATGCCCCTCGGTTTTAGCCCTGAATTTAGAATGAGGTCCTACTTGTAGATGCACAGAATTTGGTATCAAAACTCATTGGGAGGAGTTTTGATAAGCAAGTTATGGCTTTGTGTATGTTTGCTCCCTCACCAAAAGCCAACTCCCACACCTTTCACTTGAACATCTGCATTTGCAACCCTAAAACTATACATATGACAGCAGCAAATTCACAATACTTGTGCTTTTTCTGTACAGAGGTCCTGCAGTTGTTAGCACATTTTCACAACTTAGATATTTCAAGACCTCTAGGATCTATTTGGACAGAACTCAATCGGTTAGGAAACCAGACAGTTTTTGATATTTCAGTTTTTAATTAAACGCAGAGATGTACATTTATTCATTTTCATACATATGTTTTACCATCCCATGTCTATGGATAACAGCTTGTTATTCTTTCAGATTACATAAGGGCTATGATGAATATGAATGATACTGATGATAATGCTCCAATACCTTCCTTGGGGAGGAGCTATCACTAATGCAGTAGGGCAATATGGTTTAGGGGTTTGGAGGCCTACTGCAACTCAATTATGGTAGTATTTTATTACCCAAGAGTGGACTAAAATGTCTATCCCCAGAACCTAATATGGAATCTATTGTAACCAATGATCTTGGACGAGCTCCCCTGTTTATTTACATAATCTTTGGCCATGTGGTTATCTGTAGCCAGTTATCATCACCCAACTGGAGCTGCACAGTTAATTCATTCAAAGTTTGAAATGCTGCCTACAATATACTGTATTAAATAATTGACCAGATTTTCAATTTAACCATCTGTCTTCAACAGAGGTTGAACCCATGATTACTACAAAACCCAAACAGTTGGCATCTATTGCCATGTTTTTCTAGGGACCTGCAGAGAAAGAGATGCATTTGGACCTGTGATCTAAACTCATCACCTAAGTGAAAGTCATAGACTTATAGAAACTGGAACTCAAGCCTCATCATCCATTGAACTAGTCTGCCAATGATCTAAAAGTTGTCAGACCAAAACATTATGTGAAATCATGACCAGGGAAACTCAAATTCGGCAGTTATGTTCTCTGAGACATAAACCACTCTTTAACATGGATCTACTGGAGCTGAAGGCAAGAGGCAAAATGAAACTGCTGAGCTGTGGTAGAACAACCAAACCAACTAAGCCCCAAGAGACTGGTATTAAGGTCAGGTTCTGTGAGGACACTAGCTATATCTTTTTTAGATTGTTGATAAAGAAATGGAAGTGCGGCTAAAGATCTTTATATATGTTCTAACTACAACAACTAGGCCCTCATTATAAGTTAGGCAGTATAGGTGAGGTATTTACCACACATGGTAAATGCTATAACACTAGAGTGACATATTTACCAGATGTGGTAAATACCTTCTATGCTGACTTTTTAACATACAAATAGGGCATACCATGCAGAATGTGCATTTAACACACTGTTTTGCCTCTTTTGCAGGCCTTTCTCCTGACATATTCAAACAGGTTTTATCTGCCAAAATTTATGAGGGAAAAACTGTAAGGGTTTAATAATTATCACACAACTCAAAATGTTGATCCTTGTGCAAACACGTGTTTGGGCCTTAGACTCGATGAAGGGAAACCGAAGGTCTTTTTTTAAGTATCTATCCTTGGCTTACTCTTTAGATACACGGTCAAGACACACTTCAACAGGCTGCTGTGAGAGGGTGCAAGAATCAATCAATCCAAACATAATAAAGTTGTAAGGAGAAACAATAGGGAATTCCACACAAATGTAATTAAAAAAGCAGTAAACAATAAATGAAGCTAAGGTAAAAAAATAGGTGTAACCATTTTCTTTAGGAATCAGTTTAGCTAACAATCAACTTATAAGTAAAGGGCAATCAAATGATGGAAATATCAGATATTGTCCAATTCATTTAACTAGAGTGAAAATCTAGGTAATCTGGAGTTGGAGGTTCCGCCTGGTAGAAAAAACATTGCCTTAAGACAGGCTTCTTCAGTGTGTAGCTCGTGAGCTACTTGTAGATCTCCAGTTACCTGGAAGTTGCTCTCCTGTGTGCAGCCCAGTCTACTAGATTAAAAATGTTTGCTTGTTTGAATTATTACGGATATCAACATTGAAAAGTGTGTATTCATGATGGAAATGCAGTATTTTCAGAACTCATAAGCTCATGTTTTGAGAAAAATATTTGCCTTTCCAATATATATTTAAAGCTATAATTCTAGTGATAAATCATGCGGTGTTGGGGAAACGTATTACTAACATTATTACCTTTGCGCCAGGAGCACAACTCTTATGGTTGTTATGGATTAAAAATATAGACTAGAGCCATCCAACATTGACAAATCCTTTTTGCATTACTTCTGGCAACCATACCTGGTGTACTGAGGTGACCACTGCTGGTAATCTTGCTTTGGTGGCCACTATTGTAAACTTGTCGGATGTGGTCAGTATTACAACCCTAATAATAATAGTAGCTCAGAATTATTATCATTGTATGTAAGTAGCTCGTATTATAGAAAGGGTCGTATACTCCTGCCTTAGGATTTCAGAGAATGTTTGAACCTGTAATTTTCCAGGTAGCTGTTGTCAAGATGCTGTGCATGATGAGGACTCTGCAGGATCAAGAGGGCTTATTAGAAGGTCATAGTGAAGCAGCTGAGGAACAGAACAGATAAAATAGTTGGGCAGGGATGATGCTTCTTTGGTTGATGAGATGTGATGTTGAATTATCTATTGATCATCTTCCCTTGAGGAATTCTTCAGTAGTGGGGTTTGACAGACGTTGACTCTTTCAAGTGACTGATGGTTGCAAGGTGAGGTAAAAAAGAATTCAACAGTCTTATGTTGACCTGAAGTGAATTCAAAGGAGGAGGTGCTTTGTAAATATGAAAAAGCTCATAGCACTGGTAGTGAAGGGCAGAGTCTAGCAATGAAATATATAATAAAAGTACTTTGCTTACGATAATGAATCCTACTTACTGTAATGTCGTTTGTTGTAGGTTTTTTATTTTTCATTTGTTTCTCTTAGTTTTTCCCTCTAATAGTCAACACGTTAATCATGTCAGATGCAAAGTATTGTTACCAATTGCTACAGCTATTCATAGCTCAGTTCATAGTTTTTTATATCAAAACAATTTTCCAAAATGTGTTGAGAACCTTTTTCAGAATTAATTATAAATGAGATGAAAGAGAAAATAAACAAGCTTGTTAATTTCACACCTGCTTATTTGAGGAAATCAATTATATTATTCTTAAGATTTGGCTCAAAGTGTGCTTCCCTTTCTGATGCTGTAATATTTAATTATGGAAATTCACATTGTAAAATGAGGCCAGTGAGAGGAATAATCAGGTCCATGCTTATAGGGTCCAGATATGCTAATTTCTTTCTTTATATTATTGCTCTAAATGAATCTTCAACAGGGGACTTGCTGTCCCCCTTGTATGAACATGTTATTCAAGTGTGTGTTCTGCAGAGACATTAGTATATTTGTTGAAAGTATTAATTTTGTCCTTGTGCGTTCGTGATCTGTGCTATTATTTTCTTGTGATAGTGTCACATCTAAATATATAATTGTGCCAGTATCAGATAGATCTTCCTTCTGATTGTTATATAGCATCAATAAACATAGTGATATTGGGTGTTATGTAGAGTTTGGCAGATTCAGGAAGTCCACCAAATATTAGTGGCTGTCCCCACTACACACTTTTTAGTGCATACAACTGTATACACACTAAATAGGTCAGTCAGTACATTTCTGGCAGATGTCCTACATTTGCCAAATTTAAAATAAATCCTATAATGGTCACACTTTTGTATAGTGAGCTCATAGATACATAAGGCTAAAATGAGAAGATCTGTGCCCATTGCTTTGCCATTTAAAGAACATTCTTGAAACAGGGGCAGCACAAAAACCACCTGGAACCAGGAGCATATAACTGCAAGAAGAACAAGAGGTTCCTCGTGACACGCTTAATTAAACCATCATAGTTCATAAATATGTAATTATTCAATTCACAAGTAATGTAAAGATTCCAAAACATCAATTAATGAAGAAAGGCACCACTTGTAGACTTTACATGCATATATTCTACAGCTTTCTAAAAGTGCTCAGTGTTCCATTGATCACCCAGTGAGTGGGAAACAAAGTATAGTGCAACAGTGTGTATAATATATAAAACAATGGAATAATAGTAGGTTTTTGTATATAGTTTGTGTCTCAAGATTTCAGGTCACACAACAGTTCAGAACCTATGCTATTGTTCCTATTGTTATAGTTGTTAACAGCGTTGCAACCCATTGTGCACTAAGGATCATCATTAGGACACAAGAGCAGTCAATCTACATTTGGGACTAGAAAAATACAAAATGAGTATTGGTTTTATTCCAGATTAACTGTATACGTGAGGGTAGTTATGATGGTAGTACTCACTGATAGATTTTGGTGAATTGATCAATCTGGAAAAATCGAAAATCGAAATTATGTGAGTTAATAGAAAAATGAGATAAGTGCAACCGAGAGTGAAAGTGCACAGGCGAACCAACACAAGGACTGGTGAATTGGAAAGGGGCTTACTTAAAAATTAGAGGATCACGGCAAGAAAAATCACCCTGAGTAAGACAAGAAGCAATCTCCTCTAATGATGCCCCATTAATAATGACAGGATTACCTAGGAGAAAATTGAAAATAAGTGAAATGAGAAAGAGCACCTTTGTGGTGTTTGCAGGCACAGCATGATTATACTGCTGTGCTTATCTCCAATGGTTGCAACAAAGTCAGCTTCTAGCGGGAACAACCATGCTGGTCCGCGTCCCGAAGTGTCTGTAGGAGATAGCATGCACATGTAGTGTTGGACCATCCTAAATACTCAAAATGGCCGCTCATGTGCCAGCAGTCGTAAACCTGGAAAAAAATACAGCTTGTGAGAAGGGGTTTAATAGAAAATAAAGAACTGTAACTCAACACAATGGTGTCAAAATAAAAAGAGGGGATAAACCAGCATTTAATAATCAAACAGAAAGATGAAATTCCTCAATAGTTGTTAAAAAATATTTCCAACAAAATATTCATTTCTGAGGAGGGCCTTTTTGTGGAAAGTTGGTGGCCTGTTAGTTGATTAAATATTGAATTTAACAGCATATTAATATGTAATGACGTACAATTAGGGAATCATTTATGAGGCCCCTTGTGCCACCGGAACGTCACTTTTTGTGACGCTCTGTGGCACAGGAGCCTGCTCCATATTGACTAGGCAGCACTAAGCCACTTTTTTGGGGTTAATGCTGCCTCGTAAATATCTTTCCCTTTAACACAGTTTTCTGCATTAAAGGGGCATGCAATGGATGTTGCTTGGGGTGCTCCCCACAACATCAATGGCTTTTTGACACTGCCACAGATTTACGAGAAATTTAACTCTGAGGCAGTGCCAAAAACGTACACCTCCCCAATGGAGGTGTAAGGGAGGCACAACGAGGAGAAATATCTTTATTTCTCCTCATTTTTCCTTTTTCTATGTGTGCTGCATTCTGCAGCACATATAGAAAGAGGAAAAAGCCTCTTGTGATTGTTTTTGTGCAGGAAGGTTTCCCTTCCTGCACAAAAATGATCATTCTTGCAACGCAGGCACCCTTGCACCATGGTGCAAAGGTGCCTACGTTGGTGCACGGCAGCACATTGTAAGCTTGCGCAGGGGAAGAGGACAGGAATGCGCTGTATCTGATAGATACAGCACATTCCTGCCCTTTTCTTCTGCTGTAGGGATGCGCAGCAGGAAGGACTGCAGTGCTGCGGTATGGCAAAACCTCATAAATGAAGCCCTTAATACATATCTTCTGGGGGCCTTGTGTAATAGATAGGATCTTTATAAGTCACCAACATATGGGAACATAAAATACAATTATGCTGATGTACACCAATTACCACATATTTTCTTAATGTGAGTCATGAATGGAGATGTTTGAACAAATAGTGGCAAGAGGCAATCACTCACTCCCCACATAGTCAAATACATATAGAAATATACAATACATGACAAATGTAATGAAGTATATCAGATGCTGCATAAAGGTCCATGAGAACATCAATTGAGATACATGAACTGTGGGAGGCAGAAAGCAAACTCAATTGAAGTTATTGAAGAATGGTGGCGATAATATCACCAAAATGCAAAATCTATCAACATATATAAAGCAGACCTATTGTCCACCAATAATTATAATCAAATGCATATTTTATTAATTCACACAGTACAATGTTTAATAAAAGTAACTGTCATAAACATGTCTTTGAGTCTTTCTTTTATCATTATTCAGCCTACAAAATGCAGCTATAAAAACATCCACAAGAGGACCCTGCACTCCAGCTGAAGAGCATAGAGCTCCAGCTATGAGTGCCCTAAAAAATATGATTAGATCTCCTGTGGTCATTTATTTAATGACCCAAGAGACTTAGGGCTCAATTACGACATCAGTCGGTCGGACCGCTGTCCGCTGTTGCGGTGGTCTTGAGACCGCCCGACAAGCAGTTGGCGGTTCGACCGCCTAATTACGATATGACCATGGTCATATTGTGGTGGCGGTCATACAGTGCTCATTTACACTGCGGCTTGTGCTGCAGCCAAGGAAAAGGGTTGCAGCACAAGCTGCAATGTAAATGAGCACTTTATGCATATCCATGCAGGCGCCCACGTGGGATAGGGGCCCTGTTTGGGGCCCCCAAAGTCCCTTCCTGACAGCCTTTTCATGGCGGTGGGACCTCCATGAAAGGCCTGTCGACAAGGGACATCGTTATCATGACGGCAGTGCCTACCTCAGCACTGCCTCTTCTTGGGACTCCGAATCCAACAGCCGCTCCGTCAGGATAAGATGATGCTGTCAGAGCTGGCGGTCTTTCCCCCCAACCTGTGTGGTCCGACTGCCTACATTGTAATGCGAGGGTCGGACCGATGGCCTGTCTGTGGCATGGACTGCCACCAACAGCCTGTCGGTGGCAGTCCACCCGACATCATAATCAGGCCATTACTGTTTTTTATGTTGCTGGGGCGCAGCCCCCACAACATTAAAAAAATTCTTGGGGCACAACCAGGATCTATAAATTGTAAATTAATAGCCCACCTGAGCATTATGAGGCACTCCTTGTAAATTAATAGCCCACCTGGGCATTATGGGGCACTCCTTGCTTGAAGCAGGAGTAAAAAATGATCAGCTCCTGACGCTTATTTATTATTCACTTTTTCATTCATTTATTTAATTTTTGGGGTGATCCAGTGCCTTTTCGATACACACACATGTATATTTTTTGTGGGGGAGCCGGCAACTCTTTTTTACCATTTTAAATTGGGGTGCCCAGGTGCCCACCCAGGGTGCCCCACACCATTTTAAAAGTTGGGGGATGCGGGTGGAGCCCCAGTGCCACCACAGCATAGCTATCTACAGTGCCTGCAGCCCTGCACACATCCCAGTTGCAGTAGGAGTCGACACTGCTCCTAACCAGCAGAAGCAGGTTTTCTTTTGCTGCTGCCTCACAGGAGCATTTCTGCGTTTCCCAGGCCACAAGAGTGCAGGCAGGGAGAAACCTTTGTTCTCTCAAGCAGCGGGAGCAGCTCTCTGCTTCCGCGAAGTGGGAGCACATTAGACTTTCCTTTCTGTGCTCTCCGGGGCAGGTAAAGCACCGTCTAAGGGGTTGGATTCCCCGTGACACTGTACAAGACCCAGTCTCAAGGGGTGAGGTTCCTGTGGCCATACAGTGGCTCGGGGGAGGGGGCAGCACACCACCTCACCTCAATTTGCATGTCAGTCCCAGGCGATGAGGTCCCCAGGGCCTGTTGAAGGCACAGGGAGGTGTTCCCATGGCCTCAAAGAGCCATGGGGATGAGGGCCATTTGTCTCTTCCACCAATACACATATCAGTCCTGGGGAAAGGGGAATGGGGTTGTTGGGGCCTTAAAGAGACTCAGGGGGATCACACCCCCTCTCCAATAACATAGATTCTTCTGCTCCCCGGGCCCTGGCCCAACCCGGAGAGGTGGTTTATTTAATGCATGGGAGTCTGTGCTCTTGTTAGAAATGTTGCTATGGATTTGCAAATCCGCCAGGCACTGTGCCCAACACCTTGCTGCACATGGCTGATGTGCAACGGGGTGATTGGTCTTCAGCAGGGATTGGACGCAGATCCTGACACACAGCCGACCCCATTCTGGACACGGCTGGAGGCCATACGGGTTTTGGGATTGCTTGCCTGTGAGGGGTTGGATGCAGGCCCTGGCCACAGGCCCTGCGGCCAACCCAATGCTGCACCCATCTTTTGGCCATGTGGAGCATGCGATGTGCTACCTGTGAGGTGTTAGTCACAGGGACTTGCCACAGGCCAGGCCCTTCCTTCAACCCAATGCCACGCATAGCCTAAGGACGTGTGCAGCATGGGATTGGCTACCAGAGTGGGGTGGGCTGCCTGTGAGGGATTGGTGTGGCAGTGTGGGGTTGACGTTACATGTGGTAATAAAATATTGCTTTACATTTTTTTTTAAACTAGAAATTCACTGAAAAAAACTGAGATTAAAGTGACATTATAGTTAGGTATGGTAATAATATCTCACTTTGCAAAAAATAGAACCTTAGAAATGTACTGAGAAAACCAAGGGTTAAAGGAATGATATAGCAAGGTGAAAATGGATCCTGCTTTCTAATGCCTTTGAAAGTTGCTACTCAGAACTTTTTTAGCTTTCTTCCCTATTTGCTGGAGACACTGCATGAATGGAAGTAAAGGCATTCATTCATTCCTTCTAGGATTGCAAACTCAGTTCAACTGAACTCAAAACATATCTATTGATAAATGATAATTGTCTAGCACTGCAACGTATTTCTGACAAATACTCCGTGAAATACTGATCGACATGCATGCAACCTATTTCTGGTATACTTTCTAAAATGTGTTTGATAAAATTAATTGTGCCATGTTGTTGAAAAATATTGAGATCTCAATTACATTCTTGTGAATCCTGAAAGCACTACACTTGCAGATTTGGGCGAGAATCCTAGAAGGGGCAAGTTCAGTTCCAGAAATCAAATGAAGGCAAAGAATGGTTTGAAATAAGAAAGATGTAGGCCTCCAATTTTTCTCAATCTATATCCTTATTTACCATATTCACTCCCTCTGTTATGTTGATTATAATCTTCTCATAACCATACCAGGCCTACACTTCAGTGTTTGAACAAAGAGCTAGAGGTTTATTGTAATGACAGTTAGCCAAAGAATAACATTTTAAAAACAAAGATAATGATGTTTTGGACTTTAAAATGACTGGGGCATAGATTTGTCTGTTTTTATATAATGAGAGAATTAAGCTAACCTCAACCTACAAGTAAATAAACATTTTGTTTGAGCAACATTTATAAGTGAATGGTCCACATTGAACATATACACATTCTGGGGCCGATTCCGATCTCGGCCGGTAGGGCTCCGAATCGGATTCGGCTTTACCGGATCCGATTCGAGCCCTGTTTCCCGACTGATTCAGTACGTGCGTCCGGGCGAGCGAGTACGATGCGAAATCTCCGACCGACTCGTTCGCAAGACCCAACCGCACGCGACCGACTCGTTCGCGAAAGCCGACCGCTCCGACCGACTCGAACGGACACGACTCGCACCGCGCAATGGAGACGTTCCCCGGCCGGGTAAGTACGATGCGCGCCTCGAGCAGCCGACCGGCTCGCGCCCGTCCGGCTCAAAAGAGCAGTCGGAGCCGCACTTTGGGGGTCCGTGTCGGGACCCCTGTACTGCGTAGCCGCGCGAGTCGCACACAGAGGGGGACCCATGGGTCCCCCTACCTGTGCATGTACGGCGCGACCCGCTCGACGCGTACTCGCTGTAGGGCGCCCTTGTTCGCCTCGCACCCATTGAGTCAATGGGAGCCCACGTATGTGTTGTACGACCGGCTCCCATTGACTTTCAATGGGAGTCCAACCGAATCGAGTCCGATAGCATGCGTGCGCATCGTACTGCAGTTCGGTCGGACTGCTAGGGTCCGATTCGGTCGGAAATCTCTCCGAGTCCGGCTCGGTCGGAGAGATTTCCGGCCCGAATCGGAATCGGCCCCTTAGTCAGTTCATTTTGTCAATCTCTATAAAGGTTTTAGATCAAATATGGATTTAGAAGTGTATATATGCAAGACATTCTGAAGCATAATTCATACCCATTTGGTATTGAATGCTTTTCAAAGATGGTGCTAAGAAAGATGAAGTATCTTCCAAGGAAAGGTGTTCTAACACTACATAAATGTACATTTTCCAGGAAAAAAAGTTTAGATTAATCCATGACTAGTGTTCTTTTTAAGCATTTCAATATGATACTTTACTCTTGATTTCCATGAAGGATTTGTCAGAGGTACCATTAGGGGTTAAATATGGACAATTATAACACATTTATAGCTTCTGTAACTGAAGCGTCTAGTAAACTTGTTAGTGATCTGGCACAATTTGATGAAAGCTTATGAAAAAGTGATACAAATATTATTAGAGTAAGGAAGCAAAATTAATGATAAAAATTATAATATGAGGTTCTATCGTAGATGTTTAAAAAACGAGGGCTATGTGAAATTGCAAATCATAATTACCTGCAATCGGTTTTATTGCTGTTAACAGGTCCTGCACCTAGAAGAATGTTGATACATTCAAACATCACTGTTTGCCAATGTATCTATATTTGGTTGTTGTTCCATTATGCAATTTCATGGTCCATATCAAATCCATGTGATATGTGTTTCCCCAAAGTAGTACCATACAAGGAAAAGAAATCTTTACACTGATGTACAACTATTGGACAATGTTAATTTTATATAAAGTAGGAATGAAAAAGCATATCATGAATTTCAATTTTCTAAAATATAATATATTGGAATACACGAAAGTGTGTATCGTAAACCCTTTTGCGTTTTCAAGCTTGTTGATATATATCGCAGGTCTTCACATATATTAAAATGATCTGCATTTTTGCTTTTGACTTGTGAGTGTGCTTGTTTGTTTGCATGCATTTGTTTAGCATCAAGTTGTTACGACATAAAATGAGGTCATTTGTTTTAACAGAATCTCTTACTTCATGTCTGCAGAGTCTGCAGAATAGTAATCTCTTCCTTGATGTGTATACATTGCCACATGCGTCCTGCTCAGTGTTGTTCAGTGTGAGGGGAAAATTTCCAGTTATGCACTGTTAAGTACTAAACAGCAGCGCAGTGGGACATCTTTCCTGCAGAATGACTTTGCTATGTAGGCATCTGCACTAACATGTTTTTCAAATGCAATATCGACTAATGCTTCCAATCAAAGTATTATGTCTGGCACAACCTTGCTATTTGCCCTACAAGGGGTTTTGAGTGAAAGAATCCCCTACCTGCTCCATTAAGCTCCGTTGGAATTTAAGGTATATTAGAACATTGGAATGTGGAGCACTCCAATGTCTTCAATGGAGTGCTCCGTGCTTCTACGGGCCATTAAAAGCCCGCAAAGCAACATTCCAATGTTGTTTTCACAAAGGCCTCTCGGAGCCCGAGGGGATTTAAACCGCCTTTGTTTTATTTGTTAGAACATTCTGCCCTCTAGTGGCAGAATGTTCTAATAGCCTTATAGCCCTTCGTTGCTGGGCTATACTGGCTATTAAAGTCCCGCTCCCTTGTTAAAGTCCCTCGCCTTCGGCTCGGGCCTTTAATGATGGAGCGGGCCTTTAATAGCCGGTATAGCCCGCTACGGCGGGCTATAAGGCTATATAAGCCCCCTCAATTTGTGAGTAGGAGAGCTGGAATGTAGGAAGGCATGCTGTGGAAGGGACATGATTGGGGTACAGAGTCTGTAATTGTTTGGGGTACAGGGACTGTAATAATAATGATTACTGTTGAGTTATCTGTTATGGCAATAATTCTAATCCATATGATATATTCGATTGTCCCATAAAACACTAATTGTTATGTTCTACAAAGCTGTGTGTACTGGTTAGAGGGTCCATGATGGTGCACCTCCTCATGTACCCTGCAAGACATTCTCTGTGTGGTTTCATGTATTTCTAATAACTTTGCAATCCTGCAATTCCAGAGCAAAAGGGAGCGTGACAACTACTATTGTTAGAACATTTGAGAGGGCCTCTGGTGTCTGCTTATTAAGTGTTCTTTCAATTCCTTCATGAAGAAGTAAATGTCGGTGCAGTTCTCAGATCTGGTACGTTGTTCGGTATTAATATGGTTGAGATGTTTTCTGTCCTTGTAGTGTGGAGGTTAGCTTTGTTACTATGTTTAGAACTGCCTTTAGTGAAGTCAGGCTTGATTTTGATTGTCCAGTGAGTATTGATGTCTCTTAGTTTAGGCTTAAAGGAATAGGGTTTGGAAAACAGTCTGGATATTATCGTTCAAGGAGGAAGATATTGGGGTTTCATTTTCTCTGAAAAGGAAAAGGAATGCATCTGATTCCTAAACATCTTCTCCATCCATTTGACCACAAAGCAACATATGACTTGTGAACATGAGACTTAAGAACCTGTTCTTTTGAACCAGCTTCATGCTCTGGCTCCTCTCTCAAACATGGCACAGGTTAGCAACCAAAGCCCTTACTACAGGTGTTGTCACTACCCTGGCTTTAAAATCAGTGTTTCTAAGATAGTCACCCTGATTTTCCATGACGGCCAGAAGGTTACCTGGGTCAGTCAGTTTCAGGGGATAAAGTCCTAAGCGTCCTTTAAAAGCACCTGGAAGGCGTAAGCCATAGCCATGTATGTTTTATCTCTCAGAACCACTGTTGTTTCAGCTTACCACTTCCCACATGCACTTGTCCACTCCAACTCTCAGGATAGCCCCACAGTTATAAGAGAGAAAGTTCACCTATATTGATTTTGCAAGATCTGTCCCTACATTTTCAAAGCTGAACATCATGGACAAAAAACTGAAGGAAAGGTGCTCCAAGTCCATCCACCCCTTTATTATAACATTTTAAATAGCATCAAGAACATTCATTAACCTGAACCTGAGGAATCCTGAATCAGGTATTTGTGCACTTTTACACCACTGATGCATAGAAACAATCAGAAAAGTGGTAGATCCCTGCATACTTGAAGTGTATGATGCTCTTCATAAGCACCACACAAGCAGCCCAGCTTTACTGCAAGCAAGCTGTCCCTAACCTATGCAACTAGGTGCTTGCGCAGAGGAAGCACCATAACAAATACTTTGGCACTTGTGCCCCATGCGCACCACTGATGTGGAAACATTTTTTCCATGTCAGGTCTTTCCTTCCCATATTGCACCTTTGCAAATTGGCATGCTCCATGCACGTTCCCACATTTACTGCACTATTTATGCTCTTGTGATTTAGGTGTACATTTAGAAGGGCAGATAATTGTGGGCAGGGCATTTGTGAATACCAAGGAATGTACATATTCTGTGCATGTTCACACCATTTGCACTGCCCACTCCTCTGACGTTCTTCTGGAAAAGCCTAATTCTCTTCTACCTTGCTGTCACGTATGAATGCAGAAAAACTGTACATGCTGTGCATTTTCTGAAGTATCCCTTGATGTTTCACAACACAAAGGGACTCATTTATTGGATTTTGGCATAGGTGCCTAGCTGCACTACCCTATGCCAAAGTGAAGGAGCAGGAATGCATCGTATTTAAGCAATACAGTGCATTTCTGTCCTTCCTCCTTGCGCTGGTGCCGTTTCAGCACCCTAGCACCAACGTAGACACATGGCCCCATGGTGCAAGGGTCCCTCCATTGCATGCAGGACTGTTTTTGTAAAGGAAGGCGCACCTTCCTGCACAAAAACAATCCTAAGAGATGTTTTACTCTTTAGATGTGTGCTGTAGAAAAAGGAACAATTGAGGAGGAATAAACTGATTTCTCCTCGTTACGCCTCACCTCAGGAGGCATATGATTAGGTGCTTCCCCATTTTTACATCACTTTGTAAATCTAGGGCAGTGTAAAATTCCATGGGTGTTGCATGGGAAAACCCACCACAACGCTCATGGAACGCCTCCAGGATGCAGAGTAAGGCAAAGCAGCTATTTGCACTGCATTGCCTTACTCATGATTTATGAGGCCCCTCAAAGCCATGCAGGGAGACTTTGCGTGGCTTCATAAATCCAAATAAGAGCCCTGCATCATGCATGTACCACTTTACATGGTGCAAAAGTGATGCAGGGCTCTCATAAGAAAGCCCCAATGTCTGCATGACCTTACTCTGTGGATCGAGATCTGAAGAAGTCATTCTTTTCATCTATAAGTTCATGTTTTGTTATTTCTTAATTTTTTACCAAAGGAAACATTTTGCCAAGATAAAGTTACATTCACTCATTTCAAAGTTTTGTGAAGTGGACCCACAGTTAGTTACCCAGACTCGCAGAAGTGAAAAAACAATGTTCTCTTTTCCGGTAAGAATAAATCTTCTCAAATGTTTGCAATGTGTGCTTAAGCTTGTTTCCTGCATCAGTTAGTACATTTCGTAAGGGAAGTATTGCAATGTATTGTTCATCAGTCTTTCTAATGAAAGCTGGCAGCACTTTTCGCATTACAAACACATGTGCTGCCTTTGAAAATTCAATATTTCATTAATGGAAATGCTGTAGCCGAGTATGTCATCACACTGCTCTGAAGCATGCACAGACCTACTTCTAGATTTTGGCTCTGGGGTCTGCCTGAAGCCTGGACAATACAATATGATTAACGTTGCGTCATGATACAAGGCACGTTGGATGTATTTCATGTTGCAAGAAACATAAATTATGTATTGTAGCTGGAACCTGTACAACAAAAGAGTATTATTTTCTTTCAGTCTTTAGAAGCAGAATTATGGATACATTTCTGCTAACTCACGGGGCATATATATCAAGCACGGCGTTCAAATTATCGCCCGGTTTAGCGGCAGAAAACTGCCGCTAAAGCGGCGATAATGGGCTTGATAATGTGCCCTGGAGAACTTCAATAGAAGCCCATGTTGACACCAGAACATGGGCTTCTATTGAATTCTCCAGGGCATATTATCAAGCCCATTATCGCCGCTTTAGCGGCAGTTTTCTGCCGCTAAACCGGCGATGAATTTTAACGCCGCTTCTTGATAATATGCCCCTACGTTCGGCTGTCTGTCCCACTCTACTTCTGTCCATTTGGCTGTCTATATCTCTCCTTAGTACTATGTATATGGAGCCTAATCTCGGTCTATACCTCATTTGGTTAATACAGGAGAATGGTTAGAAATGCGTCCCATAGAGCAGTAACGCTTTAAATCTCACCAGTTGTTAGCTGCCATGCACACATTGTCTGCGTGCATGGGTGCTGGAGGCTTTTTTTTTTTTTGGATACGTTTGCAATTTCAAAGATACAGCCACAGGCCGTGCAGGTAAGAAAGGTGGGGCAGTGGGGCCGGGTTGGGTGGGGGGGGGGGGGGAGATTTCGACAGACGACCACGAGGGGAAATTAATTATGTACTTAATTTTCCCTCGTGGCCGTCTGTCGAATCCCCCACATGAACATGGCCCCACTGCCCTACCGCTCTTACCAGCACGGGCCGCGGTTGAAAAATGTGGTATGCATATTCCTACAGTGGAGTTTTATTTTTCCTTTGTGAATGATCGTTTACATGGGGAAGTAAATGACGGCCTGTGCACAGCTGATAACTTTCCCAGGTCCATCTGTGATGTGGTGTTCCAGTCCAGGTTTTTTTCTTTGAATTCTTGTGATTGTAGTCCTATTTGATAATGTAATAAACAAGACTACAATTTCGTAACTTCATTTCTTCAATCGGAATATAAACACACTAAAGGACTATCAAGTGGTGCTTACTGTTGCTGGCATGATGGTGCTTTCCTAATGTCTTTTTTCTGATCTGCTGGCCATGAGCTCGAATCTTTACAAGGCCAACGCATTCGGTAATGTGAGGCTAATAATTATTAATTATATTGCTTCTTTAATAAATGCAGTACAATATTCCGCAGCAAAACATATGTATACATGTGCAAGAAAAAAACATTAATCTAACAACTAAGTGGGATAATGGTTTGGCCTCTCATTCATAGTGCTTTGAAACGATAGAAATATAGGGCCTCATTTATGAAAAGTGTTGCAGCGCTGCGATAAAACAGCGATGCAACACTTTTCACTGTGCCCTCCTTGCACCACCATGGATCCGCCGTATTTATTGTACGGCGCTCCATGTCGCAAGGAGAGACAGATGCGTCAGGAATCCTGATGTATCTGTTGGTGCAAAACTCACACATTGCTGGAGTTGTGTCGTAAGCGTGACGCAACTCCATCAATCCACAGGGGAGGCCTATACACATTGCAATGCATCACCCTTACGCCTGCTATGCGGCAGACGTAAGGTTTTGAAACTGTGGTGTGCTAGGAGTGGCAAAGTGAAATCTGATAGTTTTAACTGCGCCACTTCTACGAGGCTTTCTAGCGGGGGAACGCCTACTCTGCATACATTATACCTGACGCAGGTATAATATGGCACAGGGGTTTACAAGGTGACCCGTCTACCTAGATGTGTCACTTTGTAAATATTGCGCAACGTGGGGAATTGTTTACGCCACCGCTGCGTCACAAAAAGTGATGCAACGGTGGCGCAAAAGTGTTGCAAGGGGCTCATAAATAAGCCCCTTAGTATAAATTGCACTGTAAAAATTTTAACATTACAGTCGTGAGCAGAAGCAGCTACCAGTTATTTTGCGTGGGATAGCAAGGCATCACCATTTGACTCGGAGGCATCAGAGAAAGTGCACTAGTGCTGCTTAAAGCTTTGCTTGAAAACATTCCATCAACTCCAGCATTAACCATCCGACCTCAGAACTTTGAAATCGCCATATGTTCAGACATCCATAGGTTAGCCCTCCACATAAGTGATTTTGAATTAAGTGTTACTTTTCGAAAATCGAGGTAGGACATGGGAGGATATTTTACTCTTACTGTAAACAGCTGCCAAGTGATTTCGCTTGACATTGTGGATAAGGACATTTTTTATAGCTTAACAGAAGTGCGCATGCTCTGTTTTTGCACATGCTGTGATGCATAACTGAGCTGCATCATGCAGTTTATTTGCACTAATGGTATCAATGCGCTGTCACTTTCATAGTTAACCTTTGATTAGGTACCCATGAGCTTGGTATTCCTTTCATGAAGAGTAGATGTACTGTGTAGCTATTTATTTGCCTTTTGTGTGCTGGTGTCAAATACCTATACTCCTGCTCATGGAGTTTGGTGTCAATGGCAGGTCCTGTTCTGTATCGGTACAATAAATTGAAGAAATTGCACCAGTCCTTGCTTGTGTTTTGTCTACATTGTACGCACATCTCACGCTCTTCACATGTTACTGCACATGTGGATAGGCATGGTATTTTAGTCATTTTCCAGTAGGCTTTGTGAAACCTTTTGCAAGATGACAGTACTGGAGAACGTATCACTGGTATCTATACATATACTTATTATTACTTTTTGAATTACAGTGAACGCCCTTCAATGCTACCCTGCTGCATGGTTCTCGTTCTAACTTAAATACTGTACTACCATATTGGTGGGGGGGTCGCAAGATACCGTTTTTGGATTTTTCAACATGCATTTTTTGTCACTACTGCTTTGCTTCTCTTCTTTTCCGGCATGGTGAGCTGCTTCAACTGTGTTGTGTGTGCTTTTTGTTTTTTATACGATTTACTTGTCTATAAGAAATTGTTTTATTAATTGGGGTAGGTGACTGCCCCAAGGAATAATCACAACTCTTAACTTAGGGCAATGTATATATTATTTTTATAGTGCCAAAACAGTTATAAAATAAAAATGCTAAACAATACAAATCCTAAACTATTACAAAATTAGAAATATAGAGTAAAATTTACTAAACAAAATTACACAAAAAAAACCCGGAGATATACATTTTTTAAGTTTTAAATAAAAGTAGTACAGAAAAGCAAATACTCGCTCTTGTTGAGCTCCTGGTCGCGCTTGTGCTGACTCTGTCCTTATCACCCCATTGCGGGGCAATAAGGACAGTCAGCACAAGCCCCATTCCGGGGCGATAAGGACAAAGTCAGCACAAGCGTGACCAGAAGCTCAACAACAGCGAGATTCCTTTGCGACCCCGTAGGAGCCAAATTGTTCTCCTTCATAAGCGTTATAGACTAAATCAGCAACTATTACTCTAAAACGAAGATGAGCGAATGAGCTCGATGAAGATTTGGGAGTAACATACTTGCCTGCCACAGACTATTTTTGATAATAGCCATTTTTGATTTGGTCCTGAAGAAGGCCCACAGACCCGTGAGGGCTACCTAGGGCCGAAACATGTCGACCTTCCACGAACTATCAACAGGTGCAGCGGAACAGTATCACTTCCACCATAGCACCACTGTACACTTTTTAATCTTGCCCCTTCCTCAGTAATTAAAGTTTAAAACTGAGGACTGGAGATATTTTTTTACTCACACCACGTTAGAACACTTTCGTACTTTTTATCACAACTGTAAAAAAAAAAACGGTCTACCTCTGGGTGGAAAAAGGAGATCACTTGGAGAACCCAGTGTTCGAGTGGTAAAAGACCCAATGATGAGGCTATTCACATAGCCGACAAGGCAGAGAACCAAGATATACCGCACCACTTGTCGCATGTGAATGAGGGTCTTCGATATATCAGAACCCCAGACCCTGGTAATAACAGATTCTGTGATTCATTCTCCTCTGATTTCTTGTATACCTAACAGAAGCCGAATGAATCTCTGCTTCTCCCTCCCTCCTTTGATTAAAAGATGTCAAATGGTTCCACATACCAGCATGTTACCAGCTTGTGGGTGGCTTGACCATGGTCACTCCCTAACTAATGGGGTAAAAGTTCCTAGGGCAAACCCAATCCACCTCTTCAGTTGTTCCTGTTTGCCTTACTCTAAACAAGTCCAACATGCTATCTGTGAGGGCTAATTTAAGATGGTGAACGTCTTTGGCCAAACTAAACTTAGGCTTTGGAAGATGTGAGTCTGTGTGGGGCATGTACTATGGTAATCCCAGTGTCTTCCCACATCTAACAGTAAAATCCAGTTTGAAGCATGTACTGTACCCAAAGTAGGGTCCTTCAGCAACCAAACAGGGGATCCACAAGAATTGCCTTGGCATTCTGTTCTATCCTTTTGAAGTGTGCCCTAAGTGTTTCACATGGCTCAACAGACCTGTCAAGCGGGGTTTGACAGTGTGGTGTCACAGGATCCCCACACTCAGCTGGTACACGCTTATGCAAATTAGCCTTCTGACAGTTCAGGCAGGTAAGGGATAACTTTCTAAAAGTTATTTTCCTTAATATTTGTTAAACCTCACTTCACCACTGAATTAGAGCTGTAATAACTATTAAAAATTGTTGTTTAGCATAAATATTTCAATCTGTACTCTGACTTTTTACATAGGACAGTTAGGCCTGTCACAGTGAAAATAGTTTTTAGGACCTTGTCACTGCAGGGACATGGTAAAACAATTTTCTACATTTCCCACTTTTAAATTGCATGCACTCCGCCTTGTGGGCTACAGGTCAAAATTGGAATAACTTATTGATATTTAAAAGGAAGATTTTCTCCAATTAAAAATGGTTATTTTGACAGGTCGCAGTTTTACACAGCAGTAGTCAAACTGCAGAGGGTAGGCCTGAAGTCAAGTTTACCCTGCACTGTAGTGAATAGCACAATAGGTGCTGCAATTCACCAGAACCATTTAACTTCCAGGCCCTTGGTGAACATTTTACATCATATACTAGGGACTTATGGGCAAGTTAAATATGGCAATCAGAAATAAGCCAGTTTGAACCATGGGCAAAGGGGGAATATAGGCATTTTACTCCTGGCTAGCAGAGGTAAAGTGCACAGAGTTCTAAAGCCAGGAAAAATATCCGGCCCTATAAAAGGTGGAAAATCTGCAGTGACTACACAAAAAATGCAGATTCCCTACAGTTATGCTATTAGCATTTGTTTAGTAAACATTATGAAACAGATATGACATTGCAGGACTTTCGGCACCCTCGTGACTATGCACATGGTTCCAGGCTTACAATTGCTTCCCAAATTTGGGTTCAGCTTATGATGATGTGTTTCAGGTTTTGTATTCTAGTCATACTTTCAGTTCGGTAGTCACATCTTACTTAGAAAGCTGAGGCTGTGCAATTTTGCTTAAGGTTTAAGGCTGATGGGCTTTGCCAATTCATATGAGGCTTTTAGGTCAATAGACATGACCAGTACATATCATGGTTTTTCATAGTAACAGGTGTTGGGTACCATTACAGCTGACAATGGGCCTCATTTACAGTTTAGAGGGAAGTAAAAGTCAAATTTCTGGAGGACAATCTAAATATGGAGCAGAGTTGCATTTCCTCCACAATATTATCCCTTAGTGGAGGAAATTCAGACTGATGGATTCTACTCCATACTTAAGAGTTTCTTCCAGAAAGTGGATGAATTTTCATATTCTCCAAATGAAAATGAAGCCCTATGTGACAAACCTGGAAATGTTGGATGTAGGTTTGGAGTACTCTTGCTTGTACTGGTGCATGGTAGAGTGTGAATATCTTTGTAGGAAGGACTGTTGTAAGAATTGAGATAGCCAAAAATATGGCACATGTGAAGCATGCATCTAATGTATACTGTTGGAAGTGTGTGTATGGTAAATGTTGACACCTGTGATGTACCATTCAATGCCTTCAGATGGAAAGCGTTTGGGTTTAATCAGTTACAGACACCTACCTGGCACAAACAGAGAAGCACAGAAGAGCCCTTTGTGTGTTTACATCAAAAGATCTTATTGCCATAGGCCATATAATATACGTGATGAAAAGGGTATAAACTACACAACTTAAATTGCATCAATATTCCCCATTGTGGTGCATATATGCCACACAAGAGTAGGGATAATTGAAGCAGCAATCTAAAATGGTGACTAGAGCAAAGTCTATGAAACTTTTGAAATGCCAATTTGTCTAAGATTTATTTCTTAAGAAATTTAAAAATTCAAATGTGGCCTGTCAGATTTCGGTATTTTGATATTCAAGTTGCTTTAAGTTTGACTCCCCCCTGGTTCCCACTGATGCTAGTGACAATACTGCAGACTGAGAACATGTTAAGGTGACACACCCTTACCTCCCACGTAGAGATGTCTGCATCAGAAATTAACAATTGAACTCAATTCCTATTAAAAAAATCGAGGAGATTTATTATTGCAAAAATTACTTAAAGCTGTCACTCAAAACAACACAGAAGATTGCATTTGAGTCATATAAATCAATTTGTATTGCAACAGGAGTCATAATATTGGGGCCTTACATCATTGTGACATAAACATTTATGAAGCAATCATTTGCCTGTAGTACTACTATAGAATCATTAATCAACACAGACAAGTTGCTCATGCTAAGGGTGGAGTCATTTGGTTTTAACAACCCCACTGCATTACAGGAAATGTCTTTCAGTGCACAGCATGATTTAAGGCTGAAGTGCAATAATCCTGGGGGATTCATCTAGATTAATATAGGCACTGCTATCAAGTTCCAACAGAAGATTTTGTGATGCACTCCCACCCCTCCCCTCTCTAATTCCTTTGCTCTTCTCCATCTCTCCTACCCTTCTCTGTCTGTTGGTTTAGTAATTTGCCCTCCCTTCCTTGTTCTGTCTCTGTCTCTTTTACTCACTCTCTCACTCCCTACCTTTCTCTCCCTTTTTTATTTTCAGGTAACTGATGATGATAGATGCCATTAGGCAAACAGGCAGAACTTTCTACCTTGTACCTGGTTATAGCCCTGCTTTCTACTGAGCAGAAATTCCACTCATTATAGAAGGGCCAAACTTCAGTGACAGAGACACCTTTTTGGGATTATCCCTGCCAGCCGGATTTCTCACCAAGCACCGCTCATGGGCTGGTGGGAATTGATTTGGAAATCTAACTCTCTGTACCAGTTAAGTATTATGAATCAGTTAGACCAACTATTTGCTGGACTCACCGTGGATGATGTTTGAAGGCTGTGCGGTTATACCTTATATCAAATATGTGGGTTCTACAAAAAAGCTCTCTCCGTAATATAACATCACGCAGCCTAACACTGCCAGGCACCGTGATATCCACTTGGTGCTCCTGTGTTGTTCTGTGCAGAAATGGATAAATGAACTAGAAAATTGTCTACTCTGGCATATTTGTACTTCATGAGCAGAAAGGGGTTACTTTTTAATCCCTTTCCTTCTGGCTATTTCTCACTGGTGGAAAAATCATCTCTCCACCAGATAAGCATTCTTTTTCAATGAGGCCTATTAGATTCACTTCTTTGAGTTTTATCTCAATCATCAAACATACATTTTTATAGTACATCTGTTTCATATGTTCACTTTCATAATTACCCCAAAAAGTTTATTTTCTATAAAAGCAAATATATTCCCTTCATTGCTACCTTTTTTGGACATGTTCTCTTATGTTCTTAGCTTTAAATTTGCTTTACTGCAGATTTGTGTAATGATCTATGAGACATTAAAGGAGTGAATTTGAGTGTGCCTCAGACATTTATGATTGCCACTGACAATCATCTTAGAAACAGGTAAAAGCTACACACATTCAGACTCTTTTTAATGTACCTTAAAGAGTGAAGGGCACTAGTGCTTAGTTTGTAAAACAAAATAGGTGCCAGGGTCCTTGTGAGGGGGCCACAGCAGTTTGCACCACCCAAGTCCCCTACCAGCGCTGCCAGTGACATTACCAACACAGGTACTGACCATCACACACCTACAAGTGTGACAGTTCAGACTATTCCAGGCCCATCAAGCTATAAGAGTGGCTTGTGCAGAAGGAATTAGTGATTTTTAATGTAAATCGAATTAATAAACAACTGTTGTTGTGCTCATCGCTAAATTAAACAGATAGTGCCACCATGTGGAAGACTGTGATAGTACTGGTATTGGCAATTAAGTGCCAGTGCGGAGCACTGGTAAACACCAGCTCAAATTAAGCACCGAAGGACACACCGCTGAGCTTTCCTACAGTGTGTATTATCAAACAATAAAAAGTGACCTGCTGTACATGGCATCCCCTAATGTTCTCTCTCTATGTTGCAGGTTGAAATGGTAATAAAAAGGTATGGTTTCAAGACTACACAGGAGATCCTCAATCAATAAACACTGGATGCCTGGAATAAAATGTATGAATAACCTCTATGAAACAGGTATGCGACCATGCAACAAAACACCTAAATACGAAAAATATAAAACTGAGAAACATTACATTTTGAAACAGTTTATATCTAAATAACATCAAGTTTTTAATCAAATCTGTCCATATATTTTCAAGTGTTTAGGTCATGATGTAATTATGATACAAAAACATATTGATTTATGGATATTTTCATGGGGCTCCACAGAAAGTGTATGCAGTTCCCAAACATGTATAATATACACTTAATTGAAATGAAACATAGGAAGTGAAAATATTAGTCAAGTGACTGTCAAAGTGGCAATTGACTGTAGGTGTTGGAATATGTATAATATGCTACTTTTTCAGAAGGTTTCACATTTTCCTCTAATTTTTAGGAGCGATAGAGTCCTCCTATATTTGCTGCTCTAAGAGTTAGACCACGGAAGCTGTTGAGGTGTTTGCAGAAAATTCACACATACGCTTCAATGACTTACCAATAAGTGTATTACCCCAACTCCTTACCTGACTTTAATTCATCACACAGTGAGGCAGGTTTGCCTCTCACACACACCAATCCAGAGAAACTGTTTATTATATATGGCCCTCCTGCCTCCAACACAGTTTGTGAGTACCAAGTCACATACCCCACAGTTGGACTTGGGTAGCAGGATGGGAGGGAGTAAAGTAATGAATTAAAGCGAGGACGGTTACTTCAATCACGGCAATTCAATACATAGGGAGGTTTAACCTAAGTAAACACTATGAAAACTGTAAATTCATGCTTGGACCTTTTAATCAACATAAAGTCTTTTCTCATATTCACTCCATAGAAGTCCAAACTTTGAAACCAAAAACTTCCTTTAAATCCACTTCTTGCAGTATCCTACAGTGCCTCACAAACATAGAAGGGGTGGCCCACGTAGCTGGTCTGCAGATCTCCTTCAATGATACTAATTGACCCTCTGCTACAGAAGCTGATATTTCCCTGGTCGACCTCCCTTGAACTCCTAAGGGAGAAGGAAGACCTGATTACTTGTATACCAAATATATCAGGGGTTTTACCCATCTGCTAGGTGTTTGGACTGTAAGTTATAAACCCTTATTTGTTGATATAAAATTTACACAAAGGGAATGAGAAACTCTGAAATCTATCCAGATAAATGAGAACTGCCCTTTTAACATCCAAAATGTGAAGACTCATTTCTTCTGGATTTACTGGAGCTGGATAGAACACTAGGACTACCTCCTTCTCCTTATGAAAGGCAGAATTTACTTTTGAGCAAAGGAAGAACCTGGAGGCCAAATGATTTTGTCTTCAAAAAGCAGGGGGGTGTTGAGCTGGCTTGTTCTGACAGTCAATCCCCATGGCAGAAGAAATCAAGGGCAGTATCATTATGAATGACAGGCACACCAATCAAGAGGATACTCCCACCCATATCAAAGTCCAAATCTGTGCAAATCTAGCAAGAAGCAAGATTGTTTGTATTTTTCGAGAAACAGGTCATAGGAGTTGTTCTCATTGGCAGAGCAGCAGCTTGGGTCTTGGAATAATTTCCCATTCCACAGCAAGAATGTAGCTCCCCGACAACTAAACAATCATGGCAGTGGCAAAGAGAGCTGGCCAGACCCGCAAAGGGATCCAGTATATGGGAGAGAGCCACTTACCTTAGACAGAGTTGGTAATGATGAAAGGCTGCAGGGACAGCATGGTACGGTGATGGAGGAACAGGCAGAGAGGTTGTGCTGGGAGGGCCTAGCCTTGTGTCAGGAAATAGGATAGTGGCAGAGGCAGTCACAGCAGGAGATCTGGGACCAGGCACAGGTCCAGAAGTTGAAACAGGAATGTTGTTGTCTCCAGGAGTAGCTGCTCACCTGCAGTGAGATGAGTGGATACACATTTCCAGGCCACAACAGTGAACAGCTGTGTTAGAATATTGTTGTTTCTATGCCAGTGAGGATGTAATGTAGTCTTTACTGGGTGCATGCATATGAACACCCAATTGCTGGGGTGTAGGAAGGGGCAGATCTCAGTTGGACACTCAGCTAATATTGCTTGAATTTGAGAATATAAACTGTATAGGCTTTTGCAGTACTGCAAGACTGCATCATCATTTGGTTGCAAATCGAGCACTGTAGCTGAGACTGGAGGATTTGAGGGCAGCATCATGGGTCAGCTAATGACTGTTTCATAAGGGCTCAATTTTGTTTTCTGTGAGTATGTTACCCCAAAGGACCATACTGCTAGTGGCAAATGCATTATGCCATTTCAAATGGGTTTCTGAGCATAATTTTGCTGTCTTTTTTTCAAGGGTGCACTGGTACTTTCAACTTTTCCTGATGATTCTGGTTGGGCCCCAAGGGGAAGAGAGAGCAGCAGGTATATTCAACCCTTTGCACCAGTCTGTCTCTCACTTCACACTGCAACACCAATGGCAGTAGGAGATTCATGTCCACCTCATTTCGGTCTGTTCTGTATACTTTAAACACACTCTTCAGCAAGTCACAAAACTGAGTAGAATTCTCTTTAACGTTGGGGAATTTATTCTTAACGGTCATCAAATTAGAGAGGGTCAAAGAGGTGTTAGTTATTCCATCAAGGGAAAAAGAGCTGAAGTCTCACTTGAGTCGGGAGGTAGGAAATTCCTTCTACAAAATCTCTCAGCAGTTTGTCTTAAACTTTCTAGGGTACCAATGGGGGGTCAGCGTTCTCATACACGTGCCCTAGACCAATATATATGGCAGTGGAATGGGACTCCTGTTGAGATGATCGCACCCCTCTACTGTCAGTCAGTTGTATTGGAGTGCGTCCTAACATGGTACCTCCTTGTGCTCAATTCAGCAGCCGGTTCGCAGGCGCTACTCCGTTTCTGGGTGCATCAGTGACTGCAACCCCAATCCCTTTGGCTGACGGTAAATAGTCAGAATATTGAGTTTTTTATGTCGACTTGCACTAATATCGAGTGCAAAATATCGTGATACAAAAATATCAACTGTCAGAATATCTGGGTCAATAATATCGAGTCTAAGGTAAGTAATATCGTTTTTAACAATATCGGAGTCATTAATATTGTTTTAAAAATATCTAAGTCATTAATATCGTTTGCAAAAATATAGTTGTTAAAAATATCGTTTTTTTAGCTAGTGTTATGTATTTTAGTATGTATTTTAAATGTATGTGTTCTATTTTTTTGTCTAAGTATTGCATTTGTTTTTTAATATATGTGTTAAATTTTTAGAAGTTATTAATTTTATTTTAAGTAAAGTTTGTGTTTTAGTTCCGTAACAGGTTGTGGGTTTATAGGGGAATAGGGTGGGAAGTAATTTAATTATAATACATTTATTAATAATTTTTAGAAGTTATTAATTTTATTTTCATTAAATTTTGCATTTTAGTTCCGTAGCGGGTTGTTAGTTTATAGGGAAATAGGGTGGGAAGTTATTTAATTATAATTAATTTATTATTATGTTTTATTAATTAATGTTTATGTATTTAATATTTTATATTGTTAATTGTGGGAATTAATGTATTATTAATTATTTATTAATTGGTTGGTAATTATTATTAATTAATTGGTAATTATTTTAATTGTGTCACTTTTTTAGGAGCGGGTTGTGAGTTGATAGGGGAGTAGTGTGGGAAGTAATTTAATTATAATTAATTAATTAATATTTTTTATTAATTAATATTTATGTGTTTAATATTTTATATTGTTAATTGTAGCAATTAATTTATTATTAATTATTTATTATTTGGTTGTTAATTATTATCAATTAATTGCTAATTATGTTAATTGCGTCATTTTTTTAGGAGCGCATTGTGGGTTGATAGGGGAGTAGGGTGGGAAGTAATTTAATTTTAATACATTTTTAAATATTTTTCATATAATATTTATTTGATGTTATTTTATAGTGTTAATTGTGTATATTAATGTATTATTAATTGTTTTTATTTTGCTTGTTAATTGTTATTAATTAATTAATTAATTGTTAATTAATTATGTTAATTGTGTCATGTTTTACGACATTGGTGGTGTCATTTTATAGGGGAAAATGGTGGGAGGTAAATTATTTATAATTAATTAATTATGTGTTAATTAATGCTAATTAATTAACTAAATATTAAATATGCTAATTGTGGAATCATTTTGATGTGTGAGTTGTGGGGTTTATAGTTGTAAATGTGGGGAAGAATTTTGTTTTAATTAATTAATGATTTGTTGTTAATTGTTATTAATTTATTAATGTAAAATTAGTTATGGAAATTGGGTAAATATTTTTAGATGTCTGTTTTGGTGTTTATTGGGGTAGAGGGTGGAAAGTAATTTAGTTTAAATAAATTAATCATTAGTTGATCATTAATATTCATTTATTAATTGATAAATATTTTTAGTAATTGTTTTGTTTTTATTTTGTTTGGGGATTTAGGTTCAATAGCTGTAATGTGTGGTTTTATCCCCTCCGCTATTCAACACTTTCCCTACTGTTGCACTCATCGGAGTGGGAATAGTAATTTATTCCCCTCCGCTATGCAACACTTTCCCTACTGTTGTACTCGCTGGAGTGGGAATAGTAATTTTTATCCCTCCGCTATCCAACACTTTCCCTACTATTGCACTTGCTGGAGTGGGAATAGTAAATTATTCCCCTCCGCTATCCAACACTTTCCCTACTGTTGCACTTGCTGGAGTGGGAATAGTAATTTTTACCCCTCCACTATCCAACACGTTCCCTACTGTTGCAGTTGCTGGAGTGGGAATAGTACATTATTTCCCTTCGCTATCCAACACTTTCCCTACTGTTGCACTCATTGGAGTGGGAATAGTAAATTATTCCCCTCCGCTATCCAACACTTTCCCTACTGTTGCACTCATTGGAGTGGGAATAGTAAATTATTCCCCTCCGCTATCCAACACTTTCCCTACTGTTGCACTCGCTGGAGTGCAAATAGTCATTTTTACCCCTACGCTATCCAACACTTTCTCTAACGTTGTATTCGTTGGAGTGGGAATAGTAATTTTTACCCCTCCGCTATCCAACACTTTCCCTACTGTTGCACTCCCTGGAGTGGGAATAGTAATTTTATCCCCTACGCTATCCAACACTTTCCCTACTGTTGCACTCATTGGAGTGGGAATAGTAAATTATTCCCCTCCGCTATCCAACACTTTCCCTACTGTTGCACTCGCTGGAGTGGGAATAGTAATTTTTACCCCTACGCTATCCAACACTTTCCCTACTGTTGCACTCGCTGAAGTGGGAATAGTAATTTTTACCCCTCCGCTATCCAACACTTTCCCTACTGTTGCACTCGCTGGAGTGGGAATAGTAATTTTTACCCCTACGCTATCCAACATTTTCTCACTGTTGCACTCGCTGGAGTGGGAATAGTAATTTTTATGTCTCCGCTATCCAACACTTTCCCTACTGTTGCACTTGCTGGAGTGGGAATAGTAATTTTTCCCCTTCGCTATCCAACACTTTCCCTACTGTTGCACTTGCTGGAGTGGGAATAGTAATTTTTACCCCTACGCTATCCAACATTTTCTCTACTGTTGCACTCGCTGGAGTGGGAATAGTAATTTTTATGTCTCCGCTATCCAACACTTTCCCTACTGTTGCACTTGCTGGAGTGGGAATAGTAATTTTTTTCCCCTTCGCTATCCAACACTTTCCCTACTGTTGCACTCATTGGAGTGGGAATAGTAAATTATTCCCCTCCGCTATCCAACACTTTCCCTACTGTGGCACTCATTGGAGTGGGAATAGTAAATTATTCCCCTACGCTATCCAACACTTTCCCTACGGTTGCACTTGCTGGAGTGGGAATAGTAATTTTTTCTCTTTCGCTATCCAACACTTTCCCTACTGTTGCACTCATTGGAGTGGGAATAGTAAATTATTCCCCTCCGCTAGCCAACACTTTCCCTACTTTTGCATTCATTGGAGTGGGAATAGTAAATTATTCCCCTCCACTATCCAACACTTTCCCTACTGTTGCACTCGCTGGAGTAGGAATAGTAATTTTTACCCCTCCGTTATCCAACACTTTCCCTACTGTTGCACTCGCTGGAGTGGGAATAGTAAATTATTACCCTCCGCTATCCAACACTTTCCCTACTGTTGCACTCATTGGAGTGGGAATAGTAAATTATTCCCCTCCGCTATCCAACACTTTCCCTACTGTTGCACTCATTGGAGTGGGAATAGTAAATTATTCCCCTCCACTATCCAACACTTTCCTACTGTTGCACTCGCTGGAGTGGGAATAGTCATTTTTACCCCTACGCTATCCAACACTTTCCCTACTGTTGCACTCGCTGAAGTGGGAATAGTAATTTTTACCCCTCCGTTATCCAACACTTTCCCTACTGTTGCACTCGCTGGAGTGGGAATAGTAAATTATTACCCTCCGCTATCCAACACTTTCCCTACTGTTGCACTCATTGGGTGGGAATAGTAAATTATTCCCCTCCGCTATCCAACACTTTCCCTACTGTTGCACTCATTGGAGTGGGAATAGTAAATTATTCCCCTCCACTATCCAACACTTTCCCTACTGTTGCACTCGCTGGAGTGGGAATAGTCATTTTTACCCCTACGCTATCCAACACTTTCCCTACTGTTGCACTCGCTGAAGTGGGAATAGTAATTTTTACCCCTCCGCTATCCAACACTTTCCCTACTGTTGCACTCGCTGGAGTGGGAATAGTAATTTTACCCCTACGCTATCCAACATTTTCTCTACTGTTGCACTCGCTGGAGTGGGAATAGTAATTTTTATGTCTCCGCTATCCAACACTTTCCCTACTGTTGCACTCGCTGGAGTAGGAATAGTAATTTTTACCCCTCCGTTATCCAACACTTTCCCCTACTGTTGCACTCGCTGGAGTGGGAATAGTAAATTATTACCCTCCGCTATCCAACACTTTCCCTACTGTTGCACTCTATTGGAGTGGGAATAGTAAATTATTCCCCTCCGCTATCCAACACTTTCCCTACTGTTGCACTCATTGGAGTGGGAATAGTAAATTATTCCCCTCCACTATCCAACACTTTCCCTACTGTTGCACTCGCTGGAGTGGGAATAGTCATTTTTACCCCTACGCTATCCAACACTTTCCCTACTGTTGCACTCGCTGAAGTGGGAATAGTAATTTTACCCCTCCGCTATCCAACACTTTCCCTACTGTTGCACTCTCTGGAGTGGGAATAGTAATTTTACCCCTACGCTATCCAACATTTTCTCTACTGTTGCACTCGCTGGAGTGGGAATAGTAATTTTTATGTCTCCGCTATCCAACACTTTCCCTACTGTTGCACTTGCTGGAGTGGGAATAGTAATTTTTTCTCCTTCGCTATCCAACACTTTCCCTACTGTTGCACTCATTGGAGTGGGAATAGTAAATTATTCCCCTCCGCTATCCAACACTTTCCCTACTGTGGCACTCATTGGAGTGGGAATAGTAAATTATTCCCCTACGCTATCCAACACTTTCCCTACGGTTGCACTTGCTGGAGTGGGAATAGTAATTTTCTCTCTTCGCTATCCAACACTTTCCCTACTGTTGCACTCATTGGAGTGGGAATAGTAAATTATTCCCCTCCGCTAGCCAACACTTTCCCTACTTTTGCATTCATTGGAGTGGGAATAGTAAATTATTCCCTCCACTATCCAACACTTTCCCTACTGTTGCACTCGCTGGAGTAGGAATAGTAATTTTTACCCCTCTGTTATCCAACACTTTCCCTACTGTTGCACTCGCTGGAGTGGGAATAGTAAATTATTACCCTCCGCTATCCAACACTTTCCCTACTGTTGCACTTGCTGGAGTGGGAATAGTAATTTATTCACCTCCGCTATCCAACACTTTCCCTACTGTTGCACTCAATGTAGTTTTTAAAAAATAATAAATATTTTAATATTTTAATTTATTATATATGTATATATATATATTTTTTTTTTTATGTTACAGGTGTATGTATATATATATATTTATAATTTTTAATATATTTCTAACATTTTATAATTTATTAAAATAATTATTTCTTAATTAATATTAAGTAAATATATATATTACATTTTATATATGTATGTTTAATTTATTTTACATTACATTTATTACTTATAATTGTTAACATTTTCTAATAATTCTAAATATTTTTTTAAGTTATATGTATTACTTAATTTATTTTGCATTATTTTTTATACATTTTTAAAAAAACGATATTTTGTACTTCGATATTTTTAACGATATATTTTTTTCGATATTTTAGTACTTACCATTATGAAGATAGGATGTCGATATTTTTGACATCGATATTTATGTTCCGATATTTTGGGAACACGATATTTTGTCAGTGATCCTTGGCTGACATGATAAACATATCCAGAAAATCCTCCTCTCTCGGCCCTCACTTTCTTTCCTTTTTTCCTTTCAGTGATCTGGGGGAATAGATATGGAGAAAGGGGAGTAGTTAGAGGACAAGTCCTAACTCTCTCCCTAAGGTTACTAATTTGGTATTCTACTTTCTCATGGGTATTTTTCATACTTGCTTAGGCTTGTGTGCCTCCTCATGCCATTCGGGGAAGAGTGGCCATTGCTTAGCATCTATTTTATTCTTGGAATCTTTCAGTTTCCTTTGTATATTTTCTGATCTTCCTATGTCAAAGGAACCATGTTCAGGAAAGGACTTGTTCTCATCATCTTTAGTGAGTCCCAACCACTCTTGTAAATACCTGCATATGCCTTTACCTTATTGGTGATACATAGTATGGGCAGGAGTCTCTTTCTGTGGTGGCTCGCCTAGTTCAGATTTTCCAGCACACTCTCCACACACACACAGAATTAACAAGGAAAGTGGTTTGCCATCTGTGTGCCCACAGCACATCTCATGGCGGGAGGAAGGCAAGGAAACAGGAAACGGAAAAGAGTTCCCTCAGTTACATTTACTCTGACTGATCCCTTGGAGGGGTAAGAAAAGTATCATACACTCATTCCCAAAGATGCCCTTGCATTCAGCTTTCTTTGTTACTTAAGTTAGCACCCAGTGGGGCTTGTAAATGTGCTGGGGGTAGCTGAATCAAAAAGGTATTTTTCTCTCACACATTCATCCTTCAAAGGTCTGTGTTTTGAGCTCCGGTGCTACTGTTTATCTTTCCCCATTACCACACTATTTCTAGAGCCCACTTGCTCTAAGCCATTGATTCATACTCATTCACATTCTTCCGTTCACTGGACTCCTCCCAATCAAACCTACCCAACCAACGTATTTTCTCCATCATCTCCTACCCAGACCACATTTGTATGCACTGTGTTTAACAATGCATTTGACAACCCTAAAGCAATATAGGTTTTGCAAAGCTAACAAGCGGATAAACAGCAAGTGCACTTTACCTAGAACTAAATGCTAAAATGTATGCAATTTTAAATAGTACTTATTCATTTTTCACTCGGGACAAATGTATAGAATATAAACATATGATAGAAATTGTAAATCTCAATTAAACTATCTAATGAGCAGGAGGTAGGTTCTTCTCACTGAGAGAATGTGAGAAGTCCTTAAATTGAAGATAAAGGAGACCATTACGATAACCGGCGGTAAAAAAACCGCCAACCGCCATAGTCTGAAAATACCGCCCGCCTGCAACATGGAAATACCGAACGAGCAATTATGATGACGCGAAGCAACCACCGCCCGCAGCGGAAAAAAATAACAGAATACCGCCCGTCCATGTCAGAGTCGAAGACAATCCGTCCGCCACGGACGCAATACCGCCCAAAAAAGCCAAATACGACCGCGGGGACGGACTACACACCGCCCGTCAAATTATAATCCCCCCGACATGAGGGCGGGAAACCAACACATTTCCCGCCCGCAACGGTGAACAACAGAAATGAATAACTGACAAGGCGGAAGGCCTGGCGGCCACGTCCGTGCACAGAAATCAGTGGCGGCACAAACAAATACACACAACACGGCCAACAAGTCCACACAGTAAACGACACCAAAATACCCAGACACAGAACCCATCCCAAAGACACATCCCCCTGCCAAAAAAAATAATTAGAATAAATCCCAGGACACCACGCCCAACACACCTGAAAACGACAGACCATCATGACACACCCACATAGGTGAGTACAAAAGCAGCCCCCTCACAGACCACAAACCCTTGCACCACGACAAAGCCAACACCACAGCAGAGAACACGGAGAGCCACAGAGGAAAGCAGTATACCACACGCACACACACATCACATCCATCACCACAACCACCACCGCCACCACCACCTAAACACCGGCACCACAAACCCCCTGCACATCACACACCAAACACACCACACCAGCACCACAAAAACTACACTACGCACCATGGCAACACAACGAATGCCCAAGTTCACTGCCACAGAGTTGACGGTCATGGTCGACGAGGTCATCAAGGTGTACCCACAAATCTATGGGAACCAGGTCTAACAGACACCAGTATCCACCAGAAACAGGATGTGGAAAAGGATCGTAGACCAGGTGAATGCAGTTGGGAACGTGCCACGCACGGGGGGAAATAACCAAGAGGTGGCAGGACATGAAAAGCGTGGTCAAGAAGAAGGAGGCCAAGAACCGTGAGCTGGCTGACAGGACTGGCAGCGGAACTCCCGCGCCATTCAGACCTTCAAGGCGTGGGAGGAGAAGGTGCGAGGCATACTACATCCGGAGAGTCTCATCGGAATACCAGGGGGAGTGGAGGCTGGTAAGTACAAACAAATGTATACCAGCACACCGCCATGTACAGACATGCACTAACACAATGCCATAGCTCCAAGGGCCGAACACCCCCATGTCCAGTACACAATTCCGAAGACATCCCTCACATATGCAACAGACACTCACAGACTGCCCTCATCGCCGCCACCGACGACATCAGGACCCTGCTGGACAACGGTGAGACCGCAGCCCTCATCCTGCTGGACCTCTCCGCCGCCTTCGACACTGTCTGCCACCGCACTCTACGCGCAGGCCTCCACGACAGCAGGGTCCGAGACAAGGCCCTGGAATGGACCACCTCCTTCCTCGACGGCAGAACCCAGAGAGTCCGCCTCCCACACTTTCACGATCCGAAGCCTCCGAGATCATCTGCGGCGCACCCCAGGGATCTTCCTCCAGCCCAACACTGTTCAACATCTACATGGCCCCGCTCGCACGCATCACCAGACAGCACGACCTCAACATTATCTCCTACGCTCGACGACACTCAACTGATCCCTCTCCCTCACCAAGGACCCCCTCGCCGCCAAAGCCAATCTCCATGAAGGAATGAAGGCCGTCGCCGATTGGATGAAGATCAGCCGACTAAAGCTGAACACGGACAAGACGGAGGTCCTCATCCTCGGCTCCAACCCCTCAGCCTGGGACGACTCCTGGTGGCCAACGACGCTGGGAGCAGCCCCGACACCCACCGACCACGCACGCAACCTGGGAGTCATCCTCGACTCAACGCTCTCCATGGCCAAGCAAGTCAACGCAGTCTCCTCCTCCTGCTTCAACACCCTCCGCATGCTTCGCAAGATCTACAGGTGGATCCCGACAGACACAAGAAGAACTAGTCACCCAGGCCCTCGTCAGTAGCAGACTTGACTATGGGAACGCCTCACGCGGGAGCCCGGCCAAACTCATCAAGCGACTGCAACGCATACAAAACGCCTCCGCACGCCTGATCCTCGACGTACCACGCCACAGCCACATCACCCCCACCTGAGGAACCTGCACTGGCTCCCCGTCGACAGGAGGATCACCTTCAAACTCCTCATCCACACACACAAGGCACTCCACAAAACTGGCCCAGCCTACCTCAACAGACGACTCTTCTTCTACGTCCCCAACCGCCAGCTCTGCTCCGCCGACCTCTCCCTCGCCACCGTCCCTCGCATTCGAAGAACAACCACCGGCGGCAGATCCTTCTCACACCTCGCCGCCAAGACCTGGAACACCCTTCCACTAAGCCTACGACAGACCCAAGACCTGCTGACCTTCAGGAGGCTACTCAAGACCTGGCTGTTCGACCAGTAGCAGCACCCCCCCCTGTCCCTCTCCCCAGCGCCTTGAGACCCTCGCGGGTAAGTAGTGCGCGCTACAAATTCTGTGATTGATTGATTGATTGACACACTCAGCCCATAGGCACCAACAAAGAAAACCATGGGGGCATGTGTACAGTCAGCCAGCACCACAACTCCCACCAGGCCCCTCTGTACCCCAGATGTGCCGGAAGGAGCACTCCCCACACCCACACCCATGTGTCAGCCATAGCTGCACTAACCAACAAGTAACAGGTGAGCAGCCTTACCACAAGGCCCGTGTATCGGAGGGGGGACTGCAGAAGTACCCCCCCAGGCCCCCACTCCTACAGCGCAGCAAGATGGAGCACTGCCCACACCCATGTGTCAGCCATTGCAGTGCACACCTACACCCGACAGGTAGATATGTTACCCTACATGGAGGGCTGTCTGTGGATGGTAAACCATCACCACGACTCACAACACGGCCCCCACACCCACAGACCAGCAAGATGGAGCACCCCTCCCTCTCATAACCATGTGGAAGCCATTGCATTTCACCCTCAAAACCAACAATTAGGTAGACCACTGTACAGGGCGGGGTGTCCGTAGGCATGAGGACTGTACTACGACTAACATGTGGGACATGTCACTTAGCAGAGGAACAGGTAGCACTGCTCCCTGTCACATACATGTGACCAATGTGCACCCGGACATCAATTACAGAGTCATATCCCACATGAGCCATCTCAAATGCAGTAACACGTAACGAGTCACGTCAGCATGCACAAGTCTAACTGGAGCACTGACCCACATGGCGTGCACTGTGCCAGTCATCACACACATCAGCAACACCATCCAATTCTTGTCCATGTAGTCGTGTCTGCTTCTACCCTTGACATAGTACAACATCACCCATGTAAGTCTATCTCGCCCAAATGAAACATAGTGTAACCCCAGTAATGTCACATACACCACTGGACCCATGAACCACACAGCTACACAATGCACATTCTAAATCTCATCCATCTCATCATCCAGCCCCAGTGTCATGAAAGGTATATCATCTAAACAGTTGCCCCATAGACAGTAGTACAGCAAAGGGTTCTGCCAATGACCAATAATGAGTCTGCTGTGTCTGAAGCGCACGTCACACTGTGAGTAACAACATACAAAATGTAGTCAACACCCCAAGAGCACTGCATTGCTGCACATGGGTGAGAGTAGCACGCACACCAAGAAATTGTACCATCTGCAATACGTCGTGTGGCATACAACCATTACTCACTCACCACAATGCTTGCTGTGGATTGCCCATAAATGACAACAGTGAGCAGATATGCTGGCTAAGTCAGACATACACACACCTTTGTCTCTGTAGTGTCGTGTGGCCAAAACACATGTCTCCTTCTGCACCCATATGTCACAGTATGTACCACAGTACCATATTTCAACACCAAAGCGTTCATGGGGCAATACCCCGTTCCCACCAAAGCCACAAAATGTAGGGATACTGCAACACACATCAATTGGCATTACAAATCCGTCCCATGCCAGATGCACCCATCACACTATTCCATTGCCTTGATCGCGCACACACATTGTAGAGACATACACACGCATCCGGCAAATCAGTGCACAACTGTGCACAAACTGTGCATGTCAGACATCTAACACAAACCTTGCAAGGTGCAACACAATAACTTTTCGTCTCCGCCCCACAGGTGACGAACAGCATGATGCTGCGGATGGAGACACCAGCCATCACAGCCAGTCCACAAGCCCCCCACACGGACTCACGGATGTGGAAAGCCTGGACACCTCTACGGACGAGGACACCCAACCTGGCACATCTGGCGTGGCAGGGTGCAACAGCACCCTAGGACCCCTCCTACCCACCAACCCATCTCCCAGGGCTGGTGACCAGTCCCAGGCCCCTGCTGCCACGGTCATTGCGGCCAACACCACCGCAGCAACCACCACCACCATCACCACCACCACGGCCTCCCTGACCACTCAGCCATCCCAAGAGGTGGCACAAACCTCAACATCTACCCTGGGAGCCAGGATGAGGCCCCGGGTGACCAATGTGGCGAGTGGGCAGGTCGGTGGAAGCAGTCCAGCTGGGAGGAGCAGGGTCAGGCCAAGGCCAACAGAGCCTGGGAGCCAAGCCCTGCCGCAAATAGCCAGAGTCCTTGGGGCCTATGAAGAGGCCCAGGGACAATGGGCCAGGTCAGCTTCCGACACGAGGGAAGTCCTTGGGGTGTTGAGGTCCATGGACGCCCACATGGGCCGACTTGTGGACCTCATGGGCCAGCTAGTGGTGGAGGTGAGGGCCCACTCAAGGCCAACCACACCACCTACACCACCACCTGCTGGGGCGCAGGGACGTGCAACATCCAGTTCCCCTGCGTCCACAGCGAGTGGGCAATCCTCAGCCACCACCAGCAGTCCACAAACACAACCCTCTCCTCTCAAACGTGGAAGGGGCCGTCCGAAGAGGAAACAGATGTCCAGGGAGGACTTCGCACGCTCCAAACGCCAGTGAGTCAGACAGCCATGGTGGCCACCCCCTGCATTCACTTGGACTACCATCCTACCCCACACTGCCAGTCGAGTGGCAAATGTCTGTTGGACTGCGGACCCAGGACAACATGGGTACACCTTGACCATCACGCGGACAGGACCGTCAACTCATTGTACAGCATGCACCACCTTCTTGATCACCTTTCCCACAATCACATGTCACCTTTAAAATAAACACACCTGTATCACATCCTATGTCATCTGCTATGTTTTTTATCAATGGTGCACAAACGTCAGCATGTTCAGAAATTCATCTGTAGTGTGTTCTGTCGATAGGCCAGGAGAGGCTGTAGGGACCTAGGGGTGACAAACAGAACAAGAGTCCATTGACTGTGTGTGTCACACACTCATCACACAGTACTTGTCATCAGGCCTAAGCAATGTACACACATCTCACAGAGCAACAGGGCACAATGTCACAGCCACTCTCAGTGGCATACTACCCTGGACATGGACCATTGCCACACAGCACTCAGTGAACAATAGGCCGCCCTGACAATGCACACATACACATACACAACTACAGCGACATCAGCCATCGTACATGGTCACTCACCGTCAAGTGAAGTAGCAGGCGATGAGCTGCTGACGCTCATTCACTGCTTCCTCCTCTCCACTGTCCTCGTCACTGGACACGGCTTGGCCTGCAGGCGGGGCCCCTGGCTGATCACCGTCATCCACTATCAGGGGGATCCACCTGCGAATAGCGAGGTTGTGCAGCATGCCACAACAATCTGGCACACCTTCTGTGGGGAGTATGCCAGTGCACCCCTGGTGCGGTCCAGGCACCTGAATCTGGACTTCAGGATCCAAATGTCCGCTCCACCACACGTCTGGTCCTCCCATGTGCCTCATTGTACCTGACATCAGCTGGTGTACGAGGATTGCGTAGTGGACTCAACAGCCAAGGCCCATTAGGATATGCAGAGTCACCAACAATCCATGCACGGTCCGGTTCCAGATTGGTCATCAGACGTGGGAGGATGCTGTGGCGCATGATGTGCGAGTCATGGGTGGAACCGGGAAACTTCGCACACACGTGTGTGATTATCATGTCCGCCAGGCACACCACTTGCACATTCAGGGAGTGGAAATGTTTCCGGTTACGGAAGATGTGCTCCATGGCCTGTGGTGCAACAAGGCCAACATGGGTGCAATCAATTGCACCAACAACCTGGGGGATGCGTCCGAGTGCATAGAAAGCACCCTTCACCGCAGGCAAATCACGGGCCCTGGGGAATCGGATGTACCGGTTCCTGTACAGCATCATAGCTGACAGGACATCCCGTAGCACCTTGCTGAACATGGGCTGGGACATCCCACCTCCACTGCCCACCGTGTGTTGGAATGAACCGGTTGCGAAGAAATGCAGTGCAGCCATCACCTTGGCCGTGGGGGTGAATGCAGTAGGATACACCCTGCGAGGACGAAGGTGGGGTTCCAACATGGCACATAGGCGATGCAGGGTGGGCCGGTCCAGACGGAACTTCCTTATGACCTCCACATCCTCCATGTCTGCCAGCAATTGGTAGGGCGATGTATGGTCTCCTCCTAGGACAGATGGAAGTGGACACATGTCAATGCAACACACAACATGGCATTTACACATACACAAAACAAAGATCACTGACAAAGCAATAGTATCAACGAACAGCTGACAAGTAGGGACAGCACAGCAACATTACTCTTACACAGGTCCCCTTACCAATAGCAAGGACCACTGACACATACCATTGCTATGAGCATGCACATGGGGAGTAAGGCCATATTAGCTTGATAGGCATGATGATGGATTCAGACTGCATATGTGGGTAGCGGCAACACCACGGCAATATACCTAGCTGCTGTGCCTGACACCGCTTCCGAGGCTGGGTGAGTATGGCACACACCAACAACACAACGTACACAGGCTGAGCGGTACACCAATCGCAGCAGCTTGGACACGCAGAAACAGCCCCAAGGGGGCTATATCAGTGTGGGAGGGTGACAGGCTTTACCACAGCATCCAGGGACTGCTGACTGCCACCCCTCAACAACACCTGCTGCCACCTGTCCACCTTAATGTCGACGACTCTGATGATATGTCCAGGTCCACTCACCGGCGAGGAGCTGCAGTTCCTGGATTCCGAGCTCCACGCACACTGCCCAAGACTAATACCAGCAAAAGTCATGTGTGTGTAAGACAACTACAGTGTGTGTGGGAGTGCATGTGGGGGACACACATGTTGTTCATCCGCAGCACTATGAGTCTGAGCCTGTGGGGTTCCAACATGCACCGCTTACCATGCTAACAACAGGTGGAAGGGGCATGTAGGCTCTCTGGTGTTTCCCCATGCATGTCCCTCCCGAGTGGTGGTACATGGCATTTTCATGTCAGACACCCAGTGACGCAGACACTTGGCAATGCATGATTCTGGGCAGCTATTGCTTGTGTGAATGGCTGGCTGGCTCCCTGATGGCCTTCTCAGTCTCGGCAGACCTGGGCTGCACATTGACCGCCCAATCCTAGAAGGAAACTACACTGACTGTACAGTGGGTTACATGTGTCATTATCTCACAACTCTCAGGAAATGCGCTAACTCAGCCCTGTCGATTTAACACTCCAGGCCTTGTGATAGGGATGTGTGTGAGAGATGGTGGCACTGAATGTGACCTCCATTGCGGGGTGAGCCATTCACAGGGCGAGTACGTTGAGGGCTGCGCAGTGTTGGACACAGTGAGTCCACCCACAAAGATGTGTAGCCTTGTGAGCTATGTGTCGGTCTACATGACAATGGACAGTAGATGTGGGCAGACTACACATTGCTCAAAGTGCTGGCATCCTGAATTGAATGGGATGGACAGGTACAGTGTACCCACTCCCACCAGCATGCATTCACGTGTGGTGTACACATGCTGTTATGCCATGTCCCATACCGTCTTGGCTCTGTTACACGTCTCTGATCATTTAGGATGGGTCAGCATCATGCCACTGTTATTGGTGGATGTGGGTGATGCTGAGAAGAGTATGTGTGATATTCCAACCCTTATGTGTACCATCCCTGCAGTTGGAAGTCCACCAGCCCAAGGCCTTGTGATGAGCCATTGCATCCAAGTTGATGCTTCTGTGTATGTGTAACCGACAGTGCAGCCAATCCCACGTAGAGGGTGACGTCATCTGCCGGATGTGTGACCATGTTGCGGCGACTAATCGGTGGATGCTCCCTCGTATTGTCAGGTTGGCACGGCGCTGCATTTCACCACTAATGGTCTGCAATTGACAGTCACACAGCCTGTGGCGGATGCACGTTTGTAGGGGCATCAGCAGCATGCAGGTGTACAGTACTGTGGGATTGTGTCTTTTGCTGCGAGAGGCAGCATGTGTCCACAGCCTACCCATGTTCTGGCTAATGTGATTTTAGTTGTGTGATGCAGTGGGTTGTGAGTGTACTCTGTGCTGGGTGCATCTTACATGCATATGCGATTCCTGAGGGTCAAGATGTAATTTGGGCACTCTGCATAGTCAATGCGTTCAGAGTCGTAGGCCTCAGGAAAAGCCTGTAGTCAGCTGGAGTGGCAATTCACATGTATGTTTGTGGCACTGTGCATACTCTGATTTCGTCCTAAACACATGTGTGCGATGCCTCACCTCATATTCCTGATACTCACACATCCGGCACACTCAGCAACAGTAGTTGTGCTCGTGTGATGGACAGTTGTCTGGCATGGGCTCATAACCATTGTGGACTGTCATGTTGCAGTCAGTGTGTGTGGTGACACATTCTGCTCCATGCAGGTATGTCCTTGGCCTAATTATGTAGTGGTCATTCTTAACACCATCAGGAGAGTGGGTGTGTACACAGCGATGAGTGGCTATGGCCGCAGGGTGACAGTCCGGGTGTTGTTCCATGTGCACAACACATGTGTCACTTATTGGCGGGTTCATTACCTGTACGCCAGCCATTACGTGTTGATTGTGGTTGCTGTATACATTTGCACAGGTATCATGCAACATGTGCACTTGGGACTGTTCTGTGCTGGCTCCCTTGCACATGTCTGTGGATTTGATGCCAAATGAGTGAGGCCACCTCGCTCTCCCTCATGTGTCATCTACCATGTGTGCTGAGGGACAGGGGACGGTCAACAGTGGTGAGGCATCGGATGGTGCAGCTGCACAGGAACTGGGTGAGACTAATGTGACTGGCGCATTGGAGGGGGCAGACGTGTGCTGGATGACTCACAGGCCCATACGACAATTGCTGCGTCATCTGAGTACAGAGGTCATGTATCCATGTTTGCTAGCACAGGGGACGTGCACTCTAGCTCCTCTGCAGCCACGCGGAGGCCAATACCCGCCCTCCCAACTACTTCCACTGGTGCAACACGTGTCGGCACAAGGATGATGGATAGAGTGTCTTTCACACCAGGCACAGCTGCCCCTGCGGCACTCAGTGCCGGGTCTGTTGAGCATGTGCGGCATCTGTGCGTGGGTCAGACAGCTCTCCTCAATGACTTCATTGCCCATGCCAACACCTTTCTGCAGTTGACATAGTTCATGGAGGGCCTACATTAACGCGTGGGTGGGCTACACCAGTATGTCCAATAGTTGTCCCCCCAGTCAAGGTGGTCCTTGAACTGGGCCACTGTCAGGCTGACATTCCTGACCTTCCCCACCCCCGGAAAGTGGCGCATCTGACAACAGCAGGGCATGAGTCCTGACAGAAGAGGTGGTGGCACGCAGACGTCATGACAGGTAGTGACGTCACGGAAGATGGCTTGCACCATCAGACTCATTGCCTCCCTCGCTCACCCCACTGATGCGATTGCATCATGGGAGCACGCGCGTGTGCAGCAGCTCCAATCTCTCCCCAGAGAGGCCAAATAGTGTATGTGTGACTCCATTCGCTCCAGTCATCGAGCTCACGGTAAAATAGGTGGGGAGACGCCGTACAGCCGCATGGTACCCCGACTCGTGCCCTGGACAACAGTGACAAAGCATGGCTGTCTCCGGAGTCCGGATACACCACATGCAACACATAGTAGCTGTAGCTGCCCTAGCGGGCCATGCCGCAAACACCATCCCAGACGACATGTCGACACACCCCGGCGCGCAATGTCATAGCATCCGCTGCCATTGGCAAGGGACCCATGGTGTGTGCTATGGGCCTCATGGTGAAGAGCCTCCGAGCCATCCACCGCCAACGGGTGTCATGCAACTCACACACTTCGCTAAAACATTAGGTAGCTTTGCCTGCACACCACGGCTCGAGTCCGGCTACCATGCGGGTGTACGGCGTCCCACCACTTATTTTACCGTGAGCTCGGTGACTGGAGCGAATGGAGCCACACATTCACTCTTTAGCCTCTCTGGGGTGAGATTGGAGCTGCTGCTCACGCGCGTGCTCCTATGATGCAATCACATCAGTGGGGTGAGCGAGGGGAGGCAATGGGTCTGATGGTGCAAGCCATCTTCCGTGACGTCACTACCTGTCATGACGTCTGCGTCCCCCACGTCTTGTTCGGGACTTGTGCCCTGCTGCACACTGAGAATGTATTGCCTGCGAGATGTGACCAGGAGCAGGGTGCCATGACCTCCCACCCACCAAGCTCCACTGCCATCCCATGCCCTGGGTAGCCTGTGCAGGTGGACGATGTAGGGGTACACCTGAAGGCCAGGGGTGTAAATGTCTCGGCAAGGGCCTGGCTGACGCACAGCAGTATCCAGCATGTCCCCAGAGGGAGGGCCAACGTCCACACCTGATGCAGCATAGCTTGTGTGCCCGCCTGTTGTGCACACACTAGTCCACATTCATCCCCAGACAGCTGGTCTTTCCACATACCCAGAACAGTGGTAATCTACCCCGCCGGGTTCGTCCCCACACAGTCTGTATCGACACTGCATGTGTGCACCCACCCGTTCCACAGATCCACCTGTGCCAAGAAGCCCTCCTGCTTCACATGCCACATGTGTGTATTCCACAGTTGTGCTTCTCTCTCAGGGGCGGACATTCAACTGTCCCGTAGCATACAGACTGCACCCAGTCGGACTGGCATCCTGTTTGAATGTTAGGCACCCTCACACAACTACCTGTGCCACAGTGGTGGCTGTGCTGGCTATCGTGACTGCCATGGCAGTGTTGCTGTCCATGGCAGGGTACACTCACACATAATGCATACGTAGCTTTTCGTATCAGTACTCTGCACATTGGACTGGCCACTGTCCCTGGTGTTGTACATTGTTGCCGCCTGTCTATGTATTCTGTGACTGGATGCTGTTGTTCCTGTAGTGGGTTGTGTCTGTGCAGTTGCTGTTGCAGCTGTTACTGTGTGCATAGTTAAGTGAGGCACATGCCGTGAATGGTACCTCAACAATTGCAATGTCTGGTCTCACATTCCTATGTGTATGATACGTGGCTGGGACTTCACTTCTTTCAGACTCTGCTACTTGTGTGTGTGATGAAGACGTGTGTCTGTAACACTGGATTGTCTGCATGTATTTGGCGGTATTTCTGTGTTAATGTGTATGTGTCATGTTTGCGTGCATACAAAGCACAGGGTGTGTGTCTAGCCACAGGATGACAGGTAGCATGTGCAGAGTGCGCGGGTATGTGTGAGCTTACTTTCTGGCTGGCCAGCAGTGTAGGTGTATGTGTATCTTGTGATGATCATCGAGCCAGGGCACATGGCTTACTTTCAATGTGTGCATTTGGGAGGTGTAGGTGTGTGTGGTGTGTGTGGTGTGACTTTGGGGTAGTGTTGGTGTGTGTGTGTGCGCTCTGGCAATGTCGACTACACACATGTGTTACCCAGGGGCATGGTCAGTGTTTGTATCCTTGTTCGGGTCTGTTAATGTGAGCACATGTGTGTATTGTCTGTTGCACAGTGTGTGGGTGTGTCCTTGCAGTTCAGGATGACTCCTACTTGATATGTATTGGCCATTGTGGGGCTGCAGGGTGTGTGAATGTGAAGATTGTGCCTTGTTCAATTGAGCATGTATGTACATTTCGGCGGTTCGTACTCACTGTGCAGCCCTGCCCACCCACACTGATATCGTGTGTGTTTTGGCATGCATTGATGTGGCGTGCAACTGGCGTGGCTCCAATATTTGCTTGTTGAGTGTGATGTCAGACTGTGAAGGTGATTGTACACATATGTAGGACTGTGCTTTGTAGTGACCAGGCCGTCAGTGTTGATGTGATGATCTGTTGGGCCACGTCAGACTCTGACATGCCAAGGCCCACGACCTGTGGTATTTTACTGGGTCCACAGTGGCAGCAACTCATGTGCATTGACATCCAATGTCACTTGACTACATGGTAATCTCACGAGTCCCGTGTACTTCACACACTCTCATCCTCTCTCATTCGTACTTGTCTCACGATCAATAATTCTCCAGAGTCAGATATTAGCTTTAAGGCATGTATTTGAGCTTACTTCCTCTGTGATGCAGGATGTGGACACTACTGGCAGCGTAATGCATGTGGAGGATATACTTAGCATGATTACACATACAAAAGGGGGTACAGGTAGATGTGATCAGTCGTTAATTGTGGGAATAAGGCTTCAGAGTTAAGAATGCCCTGCCCTTGCTATGCTACAGTACATTAGCTCATTACTGAGGTGCCCTAGGCTGTGACACAGACAGTATTGGTTTACCCTCCAGACAGCTTGACATCATGAGCACAGTACATCTAAGTCCCATGGTACAGGTTTACGACAATAGTGACTCCGACACACCTGCGTCAGAGGTGACATCAGAGCATGAGCCTACATGCATGCAGCATAGTCTCACATGTTGTTGCGATATGGTGGCTACTGTACATGACTCAATGCCCGGTGACATGTTGTAGGGTGTTGCATTTGTTGTCCATGCAAATGTCCTTGCACGGAAGTTCAGAAGAAGGTGAGAAGACAGTTCTCAAGTTATTCAGCAGACAGATAAGCGTGCACTTACAGGAGCATGTGTTCAGGTGCGCGGCATGCATATTGTAGCAATGTGGTTCGTGCAATGTTGGCCATGTGGTCACTGTACACAGGTCCCATTCCTCAGCCTCCCCGTGTTCATGCAGGGACACGGGATATGGTGATGGACAGGGTGCATGTCCCGGAAATGTCAGGTGTCATGACGGTGGAGTTGATGGTAAGGTGTTTGTTTCCGTGTGCATGGTATAGTTGTTGCACAGCTGACTGGCCACTGCGTGCGGACGGCAAGCATGGGTACGGTGTTGCACATGAATGTTCAATTGTGGGTATTGATTTGGGGACCCATGAATTGACAGGTTGTCAGGTATGCGATACCTTCCTGCAGAGCATCCCTCGCATTGGTGGTATTTGTGGTTGACATCCAATGAAGCGGATGGTGGGTTGCAACGTGTTCCTCGTAGGTTGTCCCTTGTAGAATCCTGATGGGACATGTCGGGTGACATTCGATGAAACTGTAATCCAGCATACGTTGTGCGGAGGCACACTGGTCCCATTGCAGTGTGTGTCCTATTGCAGCCACAAACGCCATGCCCCCATACACTGAACAGTTCCTGTCGTGGGCGTCCAGGGGTGAGAACAGGTGTACCAGGTCCCCAATTGGACATGCCGGGTTGGAGAGACATAAATCCACAGGCCAGTGGTACGGGCACCTCCGACAGTAGAAAACGGGGATGACGCAGCTGAACATTTCAATGCGGTAAGTTACTCGATAACTTACATTCAGCATAGCCAGATTTGCACAGCCCACTATCTGTAGCAAGCTATTGCTGTACAGCTGCATCTGTCTGGCGTAGGTGTATAGTACTGGTGCACCGTCCATTTTGCTGCAGGGTGCTGTGATGGCGTGCTCCGGCTACCTGGGCTGTCTGCTGAGTGCAACCTCCGACGATGCTGGGTGTTCTTGAATGGATGTTAGGTGGCAGGACTTTGTGTATGGCTTGGGAGGCGGACACAGGCCCTCATCCCACATGCTCATATGAATGGTCAAGGCCAGTGGTGTCTGACTCCTTCCTGATTACTTGCATTTGAGCCACAAGGAGCAGTGGTATAATTGTATTTTGTGGTTCTATCTTTCTTTCATGTTCGGCGTTATCTGCCAGTGGATGGTTGACTCAGCATGGCTATGTTTGGGTTGTGGTTGTTACAATGGCTCCGTTCTCCTGCAGGATATGTTGCAATGTGATTTGGGTGTGGGAATGGAAGGACATTCACTGCTATCTGCTCTCCCGTGTGTGGGTGGGTCACTTCTTTCCCGCTGTACATTGGGACTTGTGTGTGGGCGTAGTGATTGTGAACACCTGTTCTCAGGCAGCAGGGTTTCTCTGTTTTGTACATTGCATGGCTTGTTATTGCGTGCAGGATGGTATAGGTATTGTTTGTTGTGACTGGCGTGCCTTTTGCGGTCAGTGTCCATTGTTTGTGCTGTTCTATAGCAATAGCAGCTGCTGTGTGCTTCTCCATGCTTTGCACACAGGTGTGTGTCCTCTTTCGACGTCACTTTGCTCCCCTGTTCGGCACACTTGTGTGACTATGTTTTGGCAACTGTGAGTTGTCGGTTGTGGTCATGATTTACGCTGGGGGACCACGTGACATGTGCCTTCAGGGTGGGGCTGGTGTGTGTGGTGTGTTGTTGTGACCCTGCGGTGTTTGTGTGCAGCCCATGCGTGGCGCTGTCGTTGGCCTCTGCATTGTGCGCATGTGCGTCATCGCCGGGGCGCTGCGGTGCCGTGCACGTCACCTCCTGGTCCGGGGTATTGGGTGTCCAGGATGTTGCGGGTTGATTATATTTTACAGGTGGGATATGTGTGGGTACAGTGTTGGATGTGTCCTGTCCCCACAGGGGTGTCTAGGGGGCCCATGTACAGTTTTTCCGCCCTTGCATTGTGTGCGGTATTTGCATGCCCTTGTTGTGTGTCTGCCTACCTGCGTCGTCGTTGCATGTTCACTTCTAGATGCTGCATCAGGTACAGCATTGGGATGGCCTGGAGAGCAGGATTCATGTCGGAGTAGGCCGGGTTGGTGTTTATGTGGTCGACAATGTGGTTTCCGCCTCCTGTTCTCGTGCGGTGTCTCTTTGCCGGTGAGGCTGTTTGGTTGTGTCATCGTAATTTGTACGCCGGGCGGTACGTCAGTTCGTCGGACGGTGTGCCTCCGTTGGCTGGCGCCGCTATGTAAACGGGCGCACTTTGATGGCTGGCGGCGTCGCAGGCTTGCGGGCGGTATTTGCCTGACTTTTCACATCCTAATTTGGCGGGAGGGCGGGCAGTTGCTGGCGGACGGTAACTAGCGGTTTTTACCTCCGACGGCACGGCGGTAGTGTTTCCGCCCGCCATTGTAATGACCCCCAAAGATACCTAATCATACTGCTGAATTCATTATTTTCCTAAAATCACTGTTCTAATTGCCAGTATTGAAAATGAGTCTATGCTTTACTATGAGACGCAGGAAATGTGCATATATATCACCTCAAATAAAGTGGCATCTAGGCCTACAGCAATCACGAATCTTAGCATGCATGTTAAGACTGATGAACACATCAGTGCACTATATCAGTACATGTTGTGATACACATGTGCAAGGAAGCATAAATCTTTAAGGCAACAGGAATACATGGTTATATTCTCTCAACAAATGTCTAGAAAATCGCAAAATCACGTCTTTCGTGTATTCTGAGTGTGGTGCTAAAAAAAGGGATTGGCCTGCTTTTGTAGCTGCGAAAAGATATTTGATTGCATCAATATTGTTTTAAATTGTTTATAGAGCAGAGCTATCATTTCAGAGCCAATTCGAAATTCACATATGATTATAAGTGTCCATGCTCATTAAGCAAATTGAAAAGTGTTCTGCTGTGATTGCGGATTACGGAGAATGGGCATGACTGCAGTCTAGCAAAGTCAGAATTAGTCGAAACCTGAGTGTGTTCTTGAAACCTAGGCTGTTTTAAATGCTTTTGGATAGCCCACTGAATGAAGGCAGTGTCGCCCCTTGTTGTCAGCCTTATTCTTTTTAAAAAATGGCATAATAAAATTTGACAAGCTATCCGGGTGTTTAGACTAAATATCGGAAAAAATATTGTTTTGAAAAAATATTGTGTCAAGAATATAGAGGACAAAGATATCATGAAGATAGGTTTCTATGGGTATGCACACTTTTACTTTATATAACTTCACGTATATGTACCATGATTATATATATCTTCAAGGTACTTAGATGTGGAGCTAAGAATAGAAAACCCATACTTACCTATTTGCACTAACCTCCTCAATATTTTGGTCCTTGATATTTTTAAAAATATTCTGTCCACACAATATTTCTGGTACCTATATTCTGTCAGGGATCTTCTATTCATCAGAGGATTCATGATCACTTTTGAGTGCTTTTAAATGTTATATGATTTGCTGTGTATTATTTTCTGTTGAATATCTGTTCTCTGCTTTTTAGGTGCATTGAAAGATACCTATTGTAAACATTTTCTTATGGTTGTAGATACGATGGTATTTGTAGATATGGTAGTAGGCTGGTCTTAAAGCTTAATTTCTCAAACTAGCGGAATCGCGTTTTTAACTTTTTCTTTAGAAATGTGTCTTTAAAGGAACAAACAAACATTTTGGATGATACCACATAAGTTACAGGTGTGCAGAAATTGGCAAAACATTTGTATTGCGAGAATCCAATGAAAATACAAGATGACAATATTTTTCTGATTGTGATCGTTTTTCTAACAGAAAAAAATAATCACTGCCTATCACAAGTCCAAGCACACACTTAGGGCCTGGTTGCAAGTTTGGCGGTCTTACCACCATACCACCACAGAGGCAGTCTCCCGCTGGGCCAGCAGCAGTGTTTCTGACAGCGGGGAATATTTTTCCATATGTGTTGATGAAGGTGTATATATTTTGACTGCACAAGTGTTAAATGTAGACTTATGCAGGACATGCGAAAAAATACCTACTATGAGTACTTTACCATTTCTGGAGTCCAGACCATATGTGCTAAGTCCAGTCAATGGGTAATTAGTGCAAAACGGACTTACCTGGAATTCGGCGCCAACAGGGTCATTTACTTCGGCGTCAAGATGCTGCTGTGAAGGGGGCCCTGGAGGAAGGGATCCACATGGGAGACTGAAGGGAAGAAAAGGAATTGGGTGAGTATGCACCCCTATTCCTTCGATTCCTCCAATTCGAACCAGGTGGTCTTCCCACCATGGTCGGCTTGACGGAAAGCCAACTCGTAATTCCAATGGTAGTGAACTTGTCTGTACCACCCTCTGACAGCTGCTTTCCCCCTACTGCCATTGTGGCAGTCTGCAAATGGCTGGCGGCATCGGCTGGACTCCGGCGGTCTTTCCTTCAACATACTGCCAGCATCGTATTTCGGCAGGCAGACCGCCAACTGTGCGGCAGGGAATCCGAAACCTCTTCGATGATGGTTCCTTTACCGCTGAACTCGTAATCAGGCCCTAACTAAAAACACTTTCATACATAAACAGAAACTAATGTAGGTAATCAGAACTAGTTTTAGATCAGGTAGGAAAAATGTGAAATAGAAACATGTCTTCAGTGATTTTCTTTCTCAAAACATATAAAATTAATGTTTATCTAACGGCTAGCACAAGAACAGCATGTTTGAAGCTAAGAAAACACAAAATGCTCTTACACAGCCTTGCATTTTCTGAAAAGTCTAATTTGCAGGTAGGCGTAAGAAAATGTTATATTCTTCTACCAGACATTAAAGGCCCGCTCCAGCGTTAACAAGGGAGAGGACCTTTAATTGTTGGTGGAGCCCACTACAGAGGGCTCTCAGGGTATTAGAACTTTCCACCCCTAGAGTAGAGAATGTTCTAAATAGTAAAACATAGTCCTCACAGAGCCCAAGGGGTTGAAATCCCCTCAGGCTCAGTGAGGCCTTTGTTTAAACATTGGAATGTTGATGCTCCGGGCTTCAACCAGCCATTAGAAGCCCAGAGCACTTTATTGTCTTCAATGGAGCGCTCAACAGTCCAACGTTCTAATAAGAAGTAAACACTTAAAAAAGAAGGCATGTAGAAAACAGTGAACAAGAATCCCTGGAAAACACCTCTGGGTTATGATAATAACATCTTTATACATGGGCACAGACGAAGAAGAGGGTGCACATTTCGAAGAAAAGGCAGGGGTAATAAGCGCTATATAAATGCAATTTAAACACAAACAGCCCAGCAGAGTGTAAAACAGAAAAAAATTACTCTGAATCATGTTCATAGCACAGAAAGTAAGACGCAGGCAAAATAAACGTGTCCATAGATTGTACAACGACCAAGAAACAGATGCTTGTCCCATTTTCAGCCAAAAGACACGAACGCACGCAATCAGCAACTAGCATACTACCATACAACATCATATCCTTAAACTAACATAATAATCCACATACACAAATTAGACATCACTAAAACCACATGTGCACATATTAGTTGTTACAAGCGAATATTGGATTAGAATCTACCTCTGCATCAAATGGGGGAGTGAGACGACCAGATGCAGCCTCTTATAGGAAGCACTGACTGGGTTGCTGGCATTTGGCCTTATTCCCAGAAGCGCTCAGCTGTCTCCATATGTCTTCTACTACACCACCAGTGCACAAAGACCAAAGACAACTGCTTCCAGGCACTCCCTTAGTAAGTCTAAACACACATTTTCACAGTCACAGTAAATGTAATGTGCCACTCACTTTTTGTTCTTATTGACAAAATACGCTATCATATATTTATTAATAAAAATCGACCTATAAAGAAAATAATTTCAATGGCTATACTACTCCCCCTATGCCTCCAATGCTTTAACAGTCTTGGAGAATTGAATTTAAAGGTTCTTTGCTTGATGGCATCTGTTCAGATTGATAACATTGGAATCAGGTAGGGCTATTAGTCAGTGAAGATTTCATTTCCAGTTATGCCTGTGTTCATTTATTTCTGGCAAAACGTTTTAGCAGGAAAAAAGCATTGGAAAAAAGCTATTTTTGAGTTTTATTGTAAGCAAAAGTAGAGATACCTATAAATATGTGTCACTTATTTTTATGAAAAGCCAATACAATAGTAATTTGTTGGATATTTTCAGGCTTGTCTGTCACAATGGAAAATATTTGTAAAGTTTGTGAAGATTGCAACAATGTTTCTCACAATACCTTATGATGTGTTATATTCATTTCAGTGTGTATCATATTAATTTCAATGTATGTATATTCATTTTAACACTTCATATTATTTCCAACATGTCATATCCATTTTAACATGTCATATTAATTTTAATATATCATATTAATTTCAAGACATGCTAAATTCATACTGTGTGTATTTCTCATTTTATTGCATGCCATTTTAATGTCAAAACAGGCCATATCAATTTCAGGGTATGGCATATTCCATTCAAGGAATGCCAAGTAGACTATTCAGTATTGCTGAAGTGTCACATTTTGTATAGTAATTAAGCAGTAGATGAAAGATCTTTTCAATTCTTTTTTTATTTATTTTTTATTTGCATTTTATTAATAACAAAAGAAACGAAACAGAGACATTCTGTTGATAAATCAATAAGCATAACAAACAATATAACAATCCGTCATACATTTTTGGTACCAGTGGACATTACATACCATTACAGAGCGCTGCAGCTAGCGGCATTAACATCCATAGATAAAACAGCATTGTGGAATACCAATAGATAACCTCGACATTGTATATTGCCCAACTCGTCCGCCTCCACAATATTGTCCAGACTTAACGGGATAATACCCAAAGGTGACATCTGAGCTTCGGACAGCATCCTCAATAACGCTGCATACCATTCCTCAACTTTACTCCATTACAGGGGTGTCAACACAGCTAGTCTCATTGTCTTTGGTAGCCAAATAAGTTTTATATAATTCCCAGAAATTTTTAGGGCGGTTTCGTGGGGGTAACAATTCGCTGTAATTTTCTGTTTGCGTACTGCAGAACACCATGTCTCTCGACCAGCATGCCATAGTGGGAGTGGGACCTCGGGACCAGGAGATCGCTACCCTGTGCCTAGCTATCAGTAGTCCCATATCCACCATTCGTCTAATAGCTTTTGGCAAGGGCGCTGAATACCCCAATAGGGCCAGCATAGGGTCTGGTGTCAGTGCTGTGGTAGTGATGTCCCCTAGGGCTTTGAAGATGAGAACCCAGAAATTGGCAATCCCCGGGCACAACCAGGCTAGGTGGAAAGAATCTGCTGAGCGCTCGTCACAGTGCTCACACTCTGCAGAGTCCCGCAACCCGTACCAGTATAACCTCTCAGGAGTGTAGTATACCCTGTTTAGAAATTTAAAATGTACCAGCCTGTGACGCCCGTTCAGGGAGATATGTTTCGTGCTCTCGCAGCAGTACTTCCACACTTTGTCGTCAATATCTTTGCCCAGATCTGCCTGTCAGGCCAATCTAGCCTTAGTATAATGGTTTTTCCTATACCCTTGAGCCAATTTATAAAGATTAGATACAATCCGTACTGGCGTGTCAGTTTTTATCATGTATGTAAGTGGAGCAACTTCGGGCGGCTCTGCTAAGTCACTGCCTAGCATTTCCTTCAACGATTGCCTTGCCCTGTGAAACTGGAATCTTGTGAGTAGTGTATCGAGCTGACCCGCCGTGTCCACCTCATCCCACGTCTTTACTTTACTCTCTGAAAACATATCACCTATCGTCGTAATGTTGATAGAGTTCAATGCGCGGGTAACCCCCCTATCTTTGCATGGAGGCATCCAGAGGCACCACTCCAATGGAGTCAGTGGGGAGTATAATATGACCCCTGCTTGTAATTTCAGTAGATGTTGCCATGCATGCACTGTTGTATTAATAGAATTCAAAATTCCAGTTCTGCGATCAGGTGGGTTAAACAGGAGAGCTGGCAATGGGAGCGGGGACGCCACAACTTTTTCAATCTGAATGTGTGGAGTACCAGCAGCGCCATGTATCCAGTAGTGAGTATGCGCACATTGTGCCGCCCTGTAATACAGCTTCAGATCCGGAGCACCAAGTCCGCTCATGTGAAAAGGTAGCGTGAGTATATCCCACCGAACCCAGGCATGCTTCCCAGCCCAAGCTAATCTGACTAGCAGTGATGTAAGCATACGTAAGAAAGTGCTAGGGAGGACCATTGGGATATTAGCAAATAAAAACAAGAACCGGGGTAGTACGACCATCTTCATGATCGAGACCCTACCCGCCAGAGACAATGGCAACCGAATCCAACGGTCAACGTCCTCTTCCAATTTACTGACTGCGACCCCGTAGTTCTCCTTGAGGACTACTTCCGAATCAGTGTGAACTTTAACTCCCAGATATCTCACCAGCTCTGTCGTCCATCTCAGCGGGTATTCAGGGGTGAAGGGAGTTGTAGCCGGAGTGAGCGGAAATATTATCGATTTAGTCCAATTAACCCTAAGGCCAGACATCGCTCCGAACCTGACCACTTCGCGCAGCACCGGCGACAAATTATGGTCAGGGTCTCTTATGTATAGTAACGTGTCATCAGCGTATGTGGAAATGATCAAATCATAGCTCGGAAAATGTATACCCCTATGGCAGTGGTACTCCCGAAGTGCACAGGCCAGGGGCTCCGCCACGAGTGCATAAAGCAGCGGGTAGAGCGGGCATCCCTGACGCGTACCTCTGGTTATTCTAATCGAGTCGGTAACCATGTTACCAATTTTAATTCTGGCTGTGGGGGTATTGTATAGGACGCCTACCATTTGCAAGAATATGCCACCGAGCCCTAGTCTTGTCAATACATGCTTCATAAATGTCCATTCTACCGAATCGAATGCTTTTTCCATATCGAGGAACATTGCCACTGCCTCAACGTCTTGTCTTGTGTGTTGTATCGCCCCAAAAACCGTTCTTAAGTTGTAAGTTAAGTTTCTGCTAGGGACGAACCCGGCTTGTTCCGGCGCTACCAATAGCGGCACCAGTGGAGCTAGACGATTCGTTAATATCTTAGCATATATTTTTGTGTCGTCATTTAGGAGCGGCAGCGGGCGATATGAAGCGCATTCAGTCGGCTGCTTATCTGGCTTTAAGATTGCAACAATTAATGCTTCCCTCATCGAGGGTGGCAGCAGTCCTCTTTCACTAACTTCCTCGAACAGCATGATTAAGTGTGGGGTGAGTAGATCTTTAAATTCTTTATAAAAAGAGACCGTTAGGCCATCCACACCTGGTGCACTACTAGTGCGCATCCCAGTCAGCGCTGCAGTTATTTCTTCGGCCTCTAGAGGCCGCATGAGATATTCCCGGTGAGCGTTCGTCAACCAGGGAAGTTTGATGTGTGCAAGATAATCTAGTATTTCAGCGTCAACTCCCTTACTTTTCGAGGTATATAATGTCGTGTAGTACTGCTTGAATCTGTCAGCTATTGCTGTTGGTTCAGTTATAGGCTCCACGTCCTCACTACTCAAAACAGCAACTCCCGTCATCTCCCTGCGTTTCCTTAGCAACGAGGCTAGCACCGAGCCTGACCGCTCTCCCTCACCGTAAGTGCGGGCCGTTGCGTATTTACCTAAGTGTTTGAGTTCTGAGTCGCCCGTTTCATAATATTCTTTTAGCAATTCTTGAAATTCCTCCTTCACACTTTCATCTGAACTAGAAAGGAATCTACGTTCTAGCACCTTTAAGCTGCCCTCCAAATCCGAAAGTCATTTTCGGAGCACACGGAGAACTCCGGAGTGCTTAGCCATGGCGATACCCCTAATATAAACTTTGGAAGTTTCCCATACGACGGAGAATGTGTCAACTGACCCTATGTTGCACTCAAAGAAAGTTTCTATAGCCACCGACAGTTCCGATTTAAAGACCATGTCGAGCACTGAGTATGGAGGGAAACGCCAGGTAAAAGGGGGGATATGTTTATGTGGACTATCCATAACCAACAGCACTGGCGAGTGATCCGAGAATTTGCGAGGGAGCACAACGCAATCTCGGATCTGAGTGTACATGTCCCTAGAAGCAAACAAGTAGTCAATCCTAGTGTGCAAATCATGATATGCAGAGTAGTGGGTGTACCCCCCTCTACCGGGCGAATGCGTTCTCCATACATCACATAATTCTAGTTGCGTCGCCGCGTCAATGATGGTCCATGCAGCGGCTGCCGGGCGCCGATCCGGGCCTCCCGACCTATCCAGCCGCGGGTCTAAAACACAAATAAAGTCACCCTCCCCCCAGATTTGAGAGCCCCTCCAATAACTCCTCATCTTCTCCAGTAGTGCTGCGTAGAAGTTAGGATTGTCATAGTGAGGACCATATATGCTGCCCAGGATCAAGTCAAGCCCCTTCCCTCTGAACCTCGAGATAGCAAATCTCCCCTCCGTGTCCGAGACGAGTGGTTCCAATTTTAGCTCTGTTTTCGGTTTAACTCAAGGGATCACCCCGCGGGCATGAGACGTGAACCCTGAAACATGGGTATTTCCCTGCAGTCCCCTACTGCAGAGCATTCTACTATTAAGCGGTAAATGCGACTCCTGTAATAGGGCAATGTCTATGTCCTGTCTAGTGAGATATGCCAGGACTTTCCTCAACTTCCTATAGTCATTAAGGCTGCGGACATTCCAAGTTAAGATGTTTATCCTACTGTTTTGTGTCTGTGCCATGTTTATTGGTGGAACGGCCCACTGCAGCCTGTAGGTATTCTTGAGCGTCTCTTTGTACCATTGTGTTACAGAATAGGCAATGCATGATCAGATCAGTAAACTCTACATAACTACCAAAAAGCGTATGAAGTCTATGTACCCCCCCCACCCACGCCATGCACACCCCAACTCTGCAATGGCGAGCACCCCCTAACAAACCCAGTGTATCATAGCAAAGATCACATATGTGATGTTCAAACAACAGACAAAATTGGCGGTACGCTAGGTTGTGGTTCGCACACGTGGGCAGATGTTGCCTGTACTCGCTTTCTACTATCCCTTGATAGGCTTCAAGCCTATTCCGCCCGCCATCGAGCACCTGTAGTGCATCTGTCCGACAAATCAGCAGCTCCTTACCTGCAACTTTAGATCAATATCATAGCACAATTCTCGGAGATTAGAACCCTGCTAAGGGCTGCGAACACTTGTAGAACTTCGTAGTGCCCATTATGATTCAACTAACTCACTCCCACCCCGTCCCCCCAGCCTCAGTAGCAATACAAGAATACATAGTTGGCATCTCCCACACCACCACAAGCCAAAATCTTATCTGCAAAATTGAAAGTCCAGGAGACTAGTCTTGTTCCTCCAGACTGCCACCAGTCACTCCCTCGCGTTCAGACAGTTCGTTGCTGTGCACTCCGTCCTTCGACCATTCCTTCAAAGCTTTCTGTAGCACTTTAGGGTCTGTGAAAATCCGAGATCGTCCCTGTCTATTCACGCGAAGTCGCGCCGAGTACAACATAGCATAGTCCAGATTCTGGTCTCGCAATTGCCTCTTCAGTGGCACGAATTCAATTCAATTCAATTCAAAAGACTTTATTCGGATAAAAATACATATCCATAAAAGTGCAAGCAGATAAAAACGTAATCGTCGCAATACATCAAAACTGAATTTAAAATTGGGATAAAAGAACATACAAGTAAGCAAAGTTCAACAAGAGCACATAGAATTGCGAGAACGCACAGCAGCTTTCAAAAAAGAGCCAACTTGAAAGGTTAGCTCTTCCTCTTCCAGAGTAATAATCTTCCCATGTGCTGCCTTATAGTCCATCACAGATGTGGCCTTAAAGTATGGAATTAAAAACCTTTTGGTGAATATTAGATAGTAACTACAAAAGAAAAGGAAGTGCAGCATTGATTGTTTTTGTTGACTATTACATGGGCATGGCAAATGGTCGAGGTCAGGATTATACCCTGCGGGAAAATTTCACTGTATCGATCCTCAGCTGAAAGAGTAAGCCCCTTTCCCACCGGCCAATGGGTTTTAAGAGGTAGCTCAATGGGGCGTATGAGATATTCTCAATACGCATATATCTAGCAACAGACGATTTCTTACTCTCTTTTTCAAATCTAGCATTCCTATAAAGAGCCGATTGCAGGGATTTCTTGCAAGTGGTTCCAGAATCTAAACAGTTTAAAAATAGATGGCCATAATTCACACTTGTTAAACTTTTATTTACGGCAGCCAGCCATGGTATTTCCTTGCCCCTATCACATTTTAAGCAATCTAATATAATCTCCCTAGTTAATTGGGCCACGGGGTTGTTCCAAATTTTAAGCCAAAATAATGCAGGGCGAGCCTTAATAATTGTCTACATGCCTCCTGCACACGAATCGTGAAGTCTGGATATAGCGAAATAACAGATCCTTCATAGTGTAGTGTTTGCTTCTCCCGGGCTGCTTTCAATGCCGCGTCCCTATCTCTGTAATTCAGCAGCTTGGCAATAATAGGCCTCGGTGCTGCTCCTGGCGGGGGTTTCGGGCCCAGCGAACGATGTGCACGCTCCACTACGAACATCGAGGAAAACGTGTCTCGGCCCAGCAGTGTCACCAATAGCTCCTCCACAAACAATTCCATGTTCCCCAGGCTTGTAGTTTCCGGAAGGCCTGTGATACGTATATTACTTCTTCGAGACCGAGCTTCGAGGTCTTCCGCCTTGTCCTGTAGAGTTCTCAACATTTTCCCCATCTGCTTGTGCTCAGAGTCCATTTCTGTCTGGGCCTCCTCCACTTCCGTAACTCTGCACTCCGTCATGTCTCGCCGCTCCGCCTGTTTGTCCATCCGCTCTGTCATACGATCCATGCGGTATGCCAAAGAGTCTATTTTACTATCGATAGTGGTCAAGCTCTTTTGCATTGCGGCCAGTATGTTTCGAATGTCACCTTCCGCTGGATCTGGCATATCTGCTTGTGCATTCAAGCCCTCTTCCAGTGTGTGCTCCCGGAGTCTGGATTTCCTCTGCTCAAAGTGGATCTTGGGCTGCGTTTTGTCCACCTTCCCCATGCTCACTTCTCTGATCTTCGCTCAGTCGATGTCTCAGTGCACGTTGAGGAACTACTGTGTTGCTCACTTGTACCCAGAGAACGTATGACCCCTGTATAGAGTCAGGTTTCTGCTGCTATCACTCCACAGCCAGGGCAGCGCTATGCTAAATATGTCGCTGGTGAGAGACTCGGCAGTCCATGAACTCCTTCAGCAATGCGTCTCAGATTCTTCACCTCACTATGCCAGGTGAGACCCCCGAGCTCCGAACTGTGCCGCCGTCCAACCCCCGAGAGCAGTCCAACAGGGAGGCTTTGGCAGCGTTTGAGTAATTGTGATCGCCCAGGCGGGGGCCGTGACACAAGATCAATTAGTTGTGAGGAATAGAGGACACCTCATGTATGTGCCAGGGCCCATACACCCACCGCAGCACTGGTAGATCAGCAGCATGCATGTGCCAATAACGGGAGTGAAAAACCCCCTCACCTCTGTGTCCACTGTGAGGTCGCTTCGCAGAGTGCAGCGTTATAAACCCTCAAAATGGCCGCTCCAGGCGCCACTCGGCTCTGCCCACTCGCGCCACTGTCTCTTGTCAGATCAGGGGAAGAGGGGGGGGAAGGACCCCAACAAGCAAGCACGAGCCGCCAGTCCAGTAATCCTGTCCTGCCCAGCGACTTACAAGTAGTTCCCAGAGTCCAGGCGCACTCCGCCGACACGGGATCCTCGCTGCATACAGCAGCCGCCGCACCTCGCCCGGCAGCAGGGGACACCCGTCCGGTCTCCGCTCTAGGCCTTTGCTACGCAGTACTTCACTGGCCATCCTATGCAGTGTTCTGCCCTCCAGAGCACCAGGTAGGCAGCTCCGCACTCCAGCAGCCGGCGTTATGGGGTCCGCTCTGCAGCGATCGCAGCAGGTCCACGACGAGGCTACAGGAAGCACTCGCTCTCTGCTGACTCGGTGCTCTCGGCCCAGCCCCGTCCTCCGCGTCCCGGCTCTAGGCCTCCGCGCCGGCTTCCAGTGTCAGCACCCGGGGGACGTTTCAGCGCTAACCGGACGTCTCAAGTTGCTGGAGGCACCCTCCTGAGCCGAAGTCGTCGTAATTTTGGGCAAGAAGGTCAGCCAAGATGCAGGATAAGTTTCGGATAGTTTGATGGCTAGATGGGGCTCGTAGACTACGTGGCCATCTTAGTCTCAGGCAAGCTCCGCCCCCAGATCTTTTCAATTCTAATGAAAAACCAACATGGTGAACACTAGGTTTGTGAAATAGAACAAATAAAAATTAAGCTTTGATAAAACTCCATTTGTTGAAGACCTGAACAGATAAAACTTAAAGAAAAAAGAGTAATGCCCTTGATGGAGGGTCAGATAAAAAGATTTTTTTATGAAAAGATGAACATGTGTCACAATAACTAGAAAAAAAGAAACAAGAGAGAATAAAAGGTTTTCTGATAACCTGTATCACCCAGGGAAAGGAGCAGGAGGAAAGATGCAATGGCATGGAGGAAAAATGGTTTGGAGATGTTATCAGCATGGCTAGGATGTGGCCAGATTGCTTTTACAAAGATTAGAAGGGCATGAAAATGGGGGATAATTTCAAAAGAGACTGAGAAAAAGAGTTTAAATAGAGGACAGCAAAATAAGGATGAGAGTTAAGTAAAGCAATTATGGTGAAAGAAACAGGAACAAGATGGGAATGAAGAGGGGAAATACAAAACAAGAATTGGATTGAAACTCACCAAGTGGACAATTATCTTCACGCCACAAAATAATAAAGAGACTAAAGTAAGAAGACCAAGAAGGGAATAACATTGTGGGGAGATGGGTGAATGAAAAGTTGAAAGCAGAAGAGAAGGACATGAACATGGAAGGGAAAGATGGAACCAATTTTCAAATGGTGGTTCTGGAATCTCCCTCATTGAGATAACTAATTTAATCCACTTCAAGATAAACAATATTTACGTGATTTACTTTTCGTTTTTTGATGAAGCATTTGTCAGTGAGGGCTTGTCAGGTATGTGATCATCTGGTCATAAATACATGAGGTTGAGATAGAATTATAGGATAAATGTGAACATTCCAAGAAAAACATCACTGTGCACTGGTATTTACAGAAAAGATGAATAAAGGTTAATTTGGATTTTAAATGTTTTGGGTAAAGCTGTAAATAGTCAAAGCAAGAGGATGTTAACACCATCTCATACACAATATGAAAGGTTAAAATATAAGTGCATTGAAATAAAAATAAAATCATTCTTATTATCCACCGAACAGTACATTACAATAACCTCAAATCACTACCTTTCTAACTCATAGCCTTTATGCTATGATTTAAAAGCAAATTTAAGTATTGTATAGTTATTGAATTTAAAAGTTGAAAAGAGCTACAATGTGTTTAAGACCTTGCAGATAGCACAGATATGCAAACATTTTATTTCAGGCTCATTCAATCTGGTTGCCATTCTCATACTTCTTGTAAACCACTTCTTTCCCTTCATGCACTGAGAACACTTCTCCAATCATAAGAATAATTGTTCTTTCATCAGGTGAGCAAAGCCTCTCTACAAATACATCCATCGGCTATACATTCTTAATTTGAATAACTAAAAAAATGTAAAACCTGCTTCTCTTGGACAAACGCACAACTATGGTACTATTGTTATGACTTCAAAACAAAGGGCAACGTGAAGTTAACCAGATCACAAAATGTTTCTTGTTTGGGCTACCAAAATGTGATTTATTTGTGTTCATGAAAACACCTTATAAACAACTAAGCATTCCAGTGGCAAAAACTCAACTTTAAAGTCTAAAGTAGCCACAGGCCTTCAATGAAAACCATGTTCACATTTAAATTTATATGTATCATGCAGTGCTCTGGGTCAAGGAACCAGGGTCCATGCAAATATGGACTACACAACAAGAAACTCGGTTGTTCTGATTGCTAAGTTCACAGGATAACAGGAAAACTGCAATGTAAGACAGTCATTTCATCTTGCCTCTAGATAGCTGAATTCCTTTTGTGTGTGACAAGTTTAAACTGAGTTCACCTAATAAACATAGGGGGATTTTTAGAAGCCCCTATTGCCACAGGAATGTCACTTTTTATGATGAGGTTCTTCTGGTGATAGGGGCTTCACCTTATTTACAAGGAGGCGTTAAGCCACTTAACATGCCGTAACGTCACCTTGTAAATAAGGCACCCTTTCACGCTATACTTAGCATGAAAGGGATAAGCAATGGGTGTTGCGTTGGGCATTCTGCCTGCAACACCCATTGATTTGACGCTGCCTCCTATTTACAAGGGTGGCATAAATAGGAGCCAGTGCCAAAATTAAGGCCAGGGGAAACCTGGACTTAACATGGCGAAATGAAGAGAAATGCTTAATTTCTCCTAGTTTTTGCCGTTTCTATGTGTGCTGCATTGTACAGCACACATAGAAACAGCAAATTGCCATGAATGATTGTTTATATGCAGGAAGGTGTCCTTTCCTGCTCATAAACAATCATTAAAAAATGACATTTGCAACTTCTATCTGTGCTGCACAATGCTACAAGTCGCTATTCGGGATTGTTTATGTGCAGGAAGGAACACCTTCCTGCACATAAACAATCATTCCCTCAACACAGGCACCCTTGCACTATGGTGATAGGGTGCCTGCATTAGCGCTAGGCAGCTGAATTTAGCACCAGAGCAGGGAGAAACGCAGAGGTATGCTGTATTATTGTAAATATGGTGCATCCCTGCATTTCTAAAGTGACGCAACGCAAGCAATTTTGGGGCTAACCCGAGCTCCGCCACTTTCTTGTAAATATGCCCCGTAGTTCCCCTCCTTAACCCTATTACTAATGACCTTCTCTTCTAACCATGAGTTATGATATAATCAACCATATTGTTCATCATTATTTGATCGTTATTTTTTTCAGCCAAACAATTAAATTGATCATACTAACTGAACACCTGGCATACAACAACCAGTGCTTTACTTGTGTGCATGCATTAGGCTCCAGACTTCCCTGAATGTAGATACTTGGTGTAATGTAAACCACTGAAGCAATTAAAGAAAGCAAATAGATATCAATCTGATTGGTGTTTTAAAATCTTACAGGAAAAACTTGAAAACCTTTTTCAAATCAAACCTCATGGAATAGAGTACCACTAACCTCTCCTTAGGTTCTCTTTACCTGGCTTGTTGATCCGCGCATGCTCAAGGTCATTTCATTGCTTTTCGTGTCAGGTAAAGTAAGGTTCCCTGTTGCACTCACCAGTCAGAGTATGCTGTAAGTAAATAAATAAATATGAAGCATTCTATTACTCTCTGTGCCTCCATGCCTCACCCTTCATATGTCTTTGAATAATCATAATAAAAATGGATTCTTTCCCCTTGCACCTTTTGATGGGAGGCTCAAACAAATGGTGATAGACAGCCTTATACCTGTATACATGTCATGGGCTGAAAATGGCTTTTTAGAGTGTCCCCTCGTGCACCTCAGGGCCTACAGATCTATATTATGCCAGTGTATCTTTTAGAAATTATCTTTATTTATGGATTGCCAATCTAGGCCTTGGAGAAATAAATATTATCCTACAATGCCTACACTTTTCATACAGAACCCAAACACACCCACATTTGTAGACATTTACCTTTCAACATCATTGATATTGTCAGGCACAGTACTAATCCAAAAAGTCACATCTCCATTCACTGTATTTAATACATATTGAAAGTATTTTCACCCAGAGACACTCAGCCAACATTGAGGACTTGTTTACTCACAGAGATTTTGATCATTTGTGGCTTCTCACCACTTCTTCCACCACTTTTGTATAGATCATCCCTGATAATTACAACATATTCAATAACTGCACCCGCACCAGTCCATTGGGTGGCCTTGCACAATTTCTCATTACCTGTATCTCCACCCCCCCCCCCCTCTATTACCACATCCTCATCAAAAAGCTTTCTAAGCATCTCAGCTCAATGCACCTAACATGAAATTTCACCTATAGATCTTACCCTGGAATTTCATAGACATTTCGAAGGTAATTGTTCCAAATTAATTTTTCTACCTCCTCTTCCAAACAACACCTCCAGAAGTGACTTCACCATCCCTGAAGCACCAGGGTTGTGAAAGACTCTTTCCTGAAGCTTGTAGAATCTCTCACTCTAACCGCAAACATCAGTACACCTTCTCAGATTCTGGGCAGCAACCTTTCGCCTCTCCGTCGCTCACCTGCCTCCATTCACATCCACTTGACTTGACAAATCATTATGCACCAGTCCACAGTAAACACATCACGACCCCTTGGTGTGGGACTATCAAGTCTACATTGCACCATTTGGAGACTCTTCTAAAACTATATGACCAAGAATCTTTCTGCACTGCAGCTGAACACAACATATTAAAGTGAATCCCTGTGAAACACAAAATGTGCGCTTTGTGATTCTCTTATGACCTAACTATACCAATTCACATAATTGGCAAACTTCAGAAGATGTGATCCTCCTCCAAAATTTCTGACAGGAAATGACCATTACACTGAAACCATTTTAGACATGGCAATTGAAGTAAAGCTATATTTTAAAGCAGTTAAGCAGTGCGTGAGCCTAGTCCTTATACCCTTATGTTAACCTCTATCAGAAAAATGGCAAGCATCAATAGCTTAGACCACAAAAGAGGCTGCCATGTCCACAGCATTTTAAGATCTACTTTTCAATTTATCAACATGCTGGTTTGTAAAAACACTGAGCAATGTAGGCCAGATGGCTTCACCAAGAGTTAGCCAGTACCGTTCATGTAATCCTATTGATGTTTGTATTTTTCAGTTTCTGTTTCTTTAGGTTCACATGAGTTCCAGCAAATATAAAGCATAACACAGAAAATGAAAAATATTTAATTACTGAATCACATTGTGAATTACAATTGTACAAAAACAAAGAAATATTTAATTTTCCCTACTTAATTTACATATAAGAGTAATGCTTACATAATGTTTAAGAATAAATACAGAATAATTAACTTTGTTATCATTGGAAACAAAATAATGAGACCCTAACCACAACCATCATCCTTTACTAAAGACACTGTCTGGACATCATTCATTCATGGATGGCTAAATGTGATGCACCTTGATAGCTTTTCTTAAAAAGTTGTTACTGATACCAACTACTTTAGCCTTCAATGGTGAAGTATCTCTCTTGAGGAATATGTATCATATTGTCTCCTACATAGGATAAACAGGCACATGCATCAATGTTTAAGATTGCGAATCTTTATTTGCGAATTTTAAGGATTAGCAACCCGATGCAACAAATAAATTGCGAGAAAATAAAGAATCGCAAATAATCGCAAAAATAATAGCGATTTCGGTATTTGCGAACTCGCTATTAGCGATCTCGCTATTAGCGAAATCGATATTACCGAAGTCACATTTTGATGCATCCTGATGACATCAGAACCAGGAAGTGAGCAGCACAAGCCCTATTTTCTGTGCACAGTCAGAGGGAGAGGAGGGAGCTGGCTCTGGGAGCTAAACAGGAGTGGGATTGAGACATTGGAATCACCTGGCATTTGTAAGAAAATGGAAAATTCACAAACAGCAGAGGACAGCCAAACAGGCAGGAAGAGGAAAATGAAATTCTCAGAAAAAGAAATTGACACCCTCATTGAGGGAGCTGTCCACAGCCATGATAAGCTGTTTGGGAAATTATCATTAAAAGTGACAGAGCAGGAGAAAAGAAAAATATGGATCCGGATCCAAAACCGGGTGAATGCCATTGGGGTGCAACACCGCACCATCGATGAGCTCAAAAAAAGATGGTACGACTTGCGCAGTCGGGCTAAGGTGCGCATTGCTGACCGGCTGAAGGAAGCAAGGACGACAGGAGTGGGAACACCGACAAACACTGGGAACACTCCCATGGAGGACATGGTTGAATCCACAATCCAGCCTGAAGCTGTTGTCGGTGTGACACAGCTAGACACGTCAGGAGCAGCAAACACATCTGAAGGTAAGATGAATGCATGTTAACATTGACCTAAATTATAAAGGTAGAACATTACCTCAGTACAGCACAAGTGCACATTTTGAACATCCAGTACACAATGTATTCATGAAGGGAAGTGCATTATGGGAGATGTAGGCAGGTCAAGCAGTTACAATGACAAACACACAAATATGAAAAAAACAACTCAATATAGTGTAATATATTCTCAATTTAATAACAAAGCAAAGAATTGATTACTGTGACATGACATCACAGACATAAATTAATGCTGTTTTGCACTGTTAAACCTCACAGATGCAGAACGTGTAGAAGCTGAGGATAGTGACTACCAGGACATACAGGACACCAGCGCAGTTGAAAATATGGACACACCGGTTATGCCAACGAATCCATCACGTGCCCCAAACACATGCAGGGCAACTGTCCCACCACTGGTCACCATGGATTCTGATGATGAGGCAAATGCAACACATGAGTCCAGGCATGGCCAAGCTACATCCATCCCAAATCCACAAACACAGGTCCACAGAAGCAATGTCAAAGTCCGGCGTAGAAGAGCTAGATCACTCAGAACACAGCAGGAGGACCAACCAAATGATGTCTGGGGTGGTCTTGAGGGACAGATGCTCCGTACGCAGCGCCTGCAGACCAAAAACACACATTTAGTACAGATACAAATTGGGAAGATGGCAGCCAACATTGCAGTACTGTCCGATAGTGTGCAGCAACTGACCAAGGTAATGCAGGAGGGACATGTATCCCAGAAAAGACACCATTGTCAACTAATGCAGCACCTCAACATCTATGCTAAATCCAACAATAGGCTGGCCACAGCAACTGCACTGCTGGCACGTAGGTCTGTGACCATGCAAACAGAAATGTGCCATTGGAGCGGGGATGTGGCTAAGGCACTGGACCAGGTGACCAATGCAGTGGAAATGATGAATGCTTCCACAATTGCGGCCAACATGTCCACGCAGGAAGAGGGTAGTGAGGGGCCTCAAGCTTGAGTAGTATAGCTATGCCAGTTGCCACTGCAGGGAGACGCAACACACGCAGCAGTACCCCTCCGCTTCCAACATGAGGGATGAAGATGCTGGCTCTGACAGGCGTCTGGGTGTTCGTGGGAGAAAGCGCTAGACTGCCATGTACAATGACATTCCGATATGGTGACGTAACCATGGAGGTGATCGGACCTTTTGACTGACTTACAAGTCATTATTTATTTTCAAAACACTCATGTCCATTATTTAAAAGACCTGTGCCACTGGTCACATTGAAAGTGTGCACCAACACTCATGTCATTATTTTTGTTAAATAAAATTTCTGTGATTGCAATATACACTTTTTGTGTCATCATTACTCACCTCAGAAATAATTTTGTGTGATGTCCAATCTTCTCCTTGCGCCCTTCTGCTGCGCTTGACCCCTTGTGCTGCACGGTGGTGTGGCACTTGCTGGTTCTCATCCTCCGAGTCGCTCTCAGACACCTCGATTTCCATTCCTCCCTTTGTCGCAATATTGTGCAGCATGGCACATGCTACTACTATCTTTCAGCATTGTTCAGGGTTGTATTGAATGCTCCACCGGTCTTATGGAGTCATCTGAATCGGCTCTTCAGCAGCCCAAATGTGCGCTCTATGATGTTCCTTGTTGAAATATGTGCTGCATTGTACCTCTGTTGGTTGGCAGTTGTGGGATTGATGTAAGGCGTCAAAAGGTAATTACGCAAGGCGTATGCGCTGTCACCTACATGTAAGTAAGCAAAGGGTCAGTGGCAGTTTGACATTGGCATACGTACAATGACTGTGAGTATCAATTACACATATTTACCGAGCAGATGTGCCTTTCCAAATTCTCCCCTGACAAGACGGGTGTGAATGCCACTTTGCCTGAAAATATAAGAATCATGTGCACTCCCGGGAAATTGTGCCACAATGTCAGTGATTATGTTTTTGGCATTGCAAACAACCTGAATATTAAGGGAATGATAACATTTTCTATTTCTAAATAGATATTCCTGTGCTGCAGGGGGACATATTGCCACATGGGTGCAATCAATACAACCTATAACATGTGGGAAGCGAGCTATCTGGTAAAACTCCTGTTTTGTTTTTGCAAGGTCATGCGCGGTGGTGGGGAAATTGATGTGTGACCCGATCCGGGCCATCATGGCATCAAGGAATGCTTTGAATATTCTTGAAAGTGCGCTTTGCGACACACCTCCAGCTACTGCAATGACCCCTGAAAACTGCCTGACGCCAGTAGGTGTAGGCAACATAGGACCTGCACATGCGTTGGGATAGCATTGGTCCTACGTGTCTGTCGTTGCAGTATGGGATCCAATTCATTGATCAGGTCATGGATCATTGCTGCATTGAGCCTATACTTATCGTATATCTCATCCTCTTGCTGTCCTAGCAAAGTTATGCAGACTCTGAAAATGCGCTCATTTATTCGCCTCCGTCTGTGTCCAGCAGCCTGCAGCCTCATCCTCCTCGCCATCAGGTAAATCCCTGCCATTGTGAGATGTGGTAGCTCATTCTGGGTGTGTTTAAGTAGATTTTCAGATGTATCTGAATTGCACTCATGATTACCACCTGGTTGTGATCCTTCTTATTTAGCACTTGCAGAATTGCGATTTCCTGGGAAATCGCAATTTGCGATTTTTCATGCATATATTTTGCGATTCCTTATTTGCGAATCACTATTTGCGAAACGCAAATACTGATTCGCTAATTCTATTAGCAGATTGTTTAGCGATTCTTCATATTTGCGAATTCTTGTGTTTTCGCAATTATGCAGTTGATGCATTGCAACACGGTATTTTGCGATCGCAAAAGCCATAATTTAGCGATTCGCAAATTTTGCGAATTTTTTAACACTTGATGCATGTGCCTGAATATCCTTTCTATCTGGACATACCTCATGTTGTTCTGTGAAGGTTCTTATCCACAATCATCTGAATGGAAGCAATACCCTATTCACTCCACCCTCTTTCTTCTTACGTTATCTTCTGTGATACATGTTTCCTACACTGTTTGAGCCCATCTTCAGCTACCTCTCAAGGCTCCTAGAATTTTCTAATTCTTGTATAGTTATCTACAAATCTGTATACTCACCAGCAAACCAAGTTGGATGAAAAGCTGTATCTTAAATGTCAGATTGCACTTACCAAATTCTTTTTCTTTTTTGGTCCTTGACTTTGGAGCGCCTGCCTCTGCCTCTTGGAGAGGTGGCTATCTCTATCAAAATTCCAAGAGCAACCTCAGGCTTACCTCGCCTCCATTCATCTCAGATTTCCTGGATCTCCTCCCTCCACCTTTTCTCATCCCTGCTCCAACCTTGCAAATCAACACCCACAATTCCTCCTTAATCTCTGCCTCCCTGTACCAATTTGTTCTCTATTGCAAATCGATTTTTTAATTGTCTGTGTAAGCACTTAATTTCTGCCTAGGTTACCTCCCTTGTGATTGTAAACACCATTTTGTAAACCCAATAGGGTTGGGAACACTCTTCTGCTACCAGGGCTAAGTTTGCAACATATATACATTTAAATAAAATTAAAATACAATTCAAATATTCATAAAATTCACAAGCCATAATTGTTACGTGGTTTCAGATTGGCTGCCAGCTTGAGTCTATGTATAAATCTACAGATTTTCCCAAACGCTATTGCTTTATTAGTTATACTATAAAATGTGTATTGATTACTTTTTATTAATTATTGTTTAGCTAACAACATATGTAATATTTCGAACTCTTCAATGCAGTATCTAACAATTATTTCATGCAATGGAGATTTGAGATTTAAAACAAATTGAATTGTAGCAGTGGCCAGTAATCTATTTCACATGTTTACTTACATTAAATAAAGCAATAAGTAGTCAAAACAATAATTCATTCGCCCTTAGCCAGCTCCCAGCAAAGTGTAATGATATAAATGATGGATGAGTTATGATGATTGACTGTGCAATTTATAAAATACCCATATTTCCCCTCAACACAAGAGTGGGCCACGGAAACTTGACTACAGAAACTTACCACTTAAGAGAATCCCTAAACTCCTTGCTTTAATAAAGACAGCCCTATGTGCCACAGCTTGGCCACTGTCTGAAACCAAAAGATCAGCTGATATCTCCAGTCTAAATTTCTCTCACATTTCTTCCTATGGAACGTATTGTGCATAGAAGTCTACTTTTAAGGGTGTCAAACTACAAATGCATTTACTTTGTTATCTGTTGAGGTTCCCTGTCACTCCAAAGTGCTGCCATCATCTGTCTGGAAGCACCACTTTTGAGAAAACCAAGAACTTTAATTGGTTTTCTCAGGAAGTACTCCAAAACTGTGAAATTCCATCCCTAATGTTGTACTGGCACACTTCTATTGTGTTACTATATCAAAAGAACTTTAATGGCTACTGTTCAAGCAACACTTTCTACACTGACAAGGCTCAAGACTGTTTCCAGCAAACATTAAGCAAAGACAAATCGAAAATTGTGCATTTGTAAATAACCCATGATTACGAATGTGCGACTCACAGTTTTGTATCTCTCTTCTAGCTTAACTGCGACAATATAAATCATATATTTCTTTGTGTACTCCCTGTGTTTACTTTTTACTTTATTAGCCACCAGATGGCAGTTGTAATTGTAATTGTAATTGTAAATTGTATTTATATAGCGCTTACTACCTCTCATGAGGCATTAAAGCACTTTTCGGCAAGAAACACACTACTCCAGAACCCGAGGTTAGTTAACAAGCAGATTAGTAATAAGGTTATTTTTTCCTCTTGCCTAGTCCATCGTATATATTTTTCCACAATATATTTTCTGTATATCCACATGGATTCCATCTGACCTGCTGCACCTAAGTAAAGTGCTCTGCTACCAAGTGGCTTTGGTTTCCACCATTTAATACTGCAAATAAGTGAATCAATCAATAAATAAATACATAAATAAATAAATGAATACATAAATACATTTGGCTGTTTTCACCTTTGGTGATACTTTGTTTGATTGATAGGAAAATGAAAAGGAATAACAGAAAAAATAAGAATGTGTTAAGACATAAAGGAGATGTCACAAATCACCGCACCATGCATGGGTACTCAGTATGTCTAGTGGGGGCTCATTGTAATGTATTGACTTATTAATCTGTAAAACATTAGCTAAAATGATTCAAAGGGTTTTTTATATTATAAATTTATAATGCAGGCATTGATGATAAGATGGGATACACACATATCAAAATCAGAAGTTTACGTTTGCCGTGCATAGTAACTAATGTAAATTAAAAATGAAGTTATGAAAAGGATACTCATCTGTCACTAACTGAAGAGCTGGCTGGGAAGTTGCAACTAATGGCACAAAAAGAAAGCTTGGAGCAGACTGTCGTTTTCTAAGAACACACTCACTCTGTGGGGCCCAGTTCACAAAAGCCATTGATGCATGACACCTGACCATGAAAGGATAACTGTCAGACATAAATGGCTTCACCACTAAGTCATTTATTGCCACACGTGCATAAAATTATGCAGTATTTTAGTCAGAGGAACCAACCAGGGCTTGTCTTGCCAGTTTGTACATTCACAGACAATCTAACACTTTCCCATCATAATCTGGTTGGTGTTTGTTAGAAATGGGGTCTCTAGCTGGCAGGGGTTTGCACCCTGTCGAAGTAAGGAACCTCACTCTAGTGAGGGTAAGGAAGCCACACAGCTAAGATAACCCCTGCTCACACCCTTTGTAGCTTGGCATAAGGAGTCAGGCTTATCTCAGAGGCAATGTGTAAAGTATTTGTACACAAACACAGTACCACAATGAAAACACTACAAAAGGAGTCCACACCTATTGGAGTAATAGCCAATATTTATCTGAATCCAAAACCAAGACCAAAACGACAAAAATCCAACATACACATGGTCCAGTTCCCTAATGGTAGGGGAGGTGATGCATCAGTTTCCAGACACGCAGCCTCAGTTCAGTGGCGTAGCTAGACCTTTTGCAGCCCGTGGTGGTCCCTGCGTTTGCCACCCCACGACAGCCGCAGGTAAGAGCGGGGGGTACTGGTGATTCCTGTGTTTGCCAGCCCGTGCCGGCTTCAGGTAAGAGCGGGGCCGCCACCCCCAAAACTTGTGCCACACGGGGCAGTCACCCACCCCTGCCCCCCCTTGCTACTCCACTACCTCCATTCCTTACTGCGGTGTCGATGAAAAATCAGTCGAGGGATGATGCATCAAAAATCTGGATGCGCTATGTCGATGCAACAGTGGCGACGCAGGCACTGCATCAATTTTCCAGCTGCAAATCAGGCGCTGCATTGGAGTTGGAGTAGGTGTCACGACGTCAGTGACATGAGGCGTGAGACTCATGCTACGGTGATTCTTGTGATGTGCTGCGATGGCGAGCTGGGGCCTGAGGTGGAAGCTGTGGTCGATGCTTCAAGCAGGAACCACTCTTCAGTGCAGGCAGCAGTGATATGTCGATCTTGTGCAGCGGTGCATCAAGAAAACAGGCGCTGGGAGTCGAAGCGTGGATTTTCTCCTTAAGATCACCAGGATACACTTCCAAGGGCCCAGGAACAGGATTTGGCACCACTTGGGAAGTCAGGACTCTCAGCAGTAGAGCCCAGCCACAGGTAGGTGAAGTCTTTGATGACCCTGAGACTTCTCTATAGGAGGCAAGCACACAAACGCCCTTGGAGAACCTTGGAAGCAGGAAGTAGAAAGCAAAGTCCAGTCCTTTCACTCCCAGGACAGAAGCAGCAAGCAGCAGGCCAGCACAACAAAGCAGCAGGCAGAGGGGCAGCCCCTCCTACAGCATCCAGCTCTTCTTCCTGACAGAATGTCCTCAGTCCAGAAGTGTTCTGATTTTGGGGTGTCAGAGGTCCAATACTTATAACCCTTTCTGCCTTTGAAGTAGGCAAACTTCAAAAGAAAGTCTTTGTAGTGCACAAGACCCTGCCTTTCCCTGACCTGACACCAGACACATTACAGGGGGGTGGAGATAGCTTTGTATGAGGACAGGCAAAGCCCTAATCAGGTGTCAGTGACAGCTCCTCCCACCACTCTAGCTCAGGAAGGCCCATCAGCCTGGTGATGGCCCATAAGGATATGCAAGGCACACCTCAGCTCCCTTTGTATGACTGTCAAGAGTGAATGCACAAGAGTCCAACTGTCTGCCAACCCAGACGTGTATTCTATAGGCAGACAGAGGCACAGAATGGTTAAGCAAGAAAATGCCCACTTTCTAAAAGTCGAAGTATCCTGGGGCACTTGATTGCGCTCCACCTGCCGCACTGCGAATGTGGGAAAGCTTCCCTCCTTTTATCCATTTCTTCCAGTATTATCCAATGTAATCTTGTGACACTCATAGTAATCATTATTAGTAATCATTATTTATAAACACTTTTCCAATTTCATTAAAACACTGTTGAGACACTCTAGTAAGCGCGATTGGTGTTAATACACGCAATTATGGTGAAACGGATTTATTTGTGCAAACGTGGGATTATGGCATTGTTACACTTTTGGCATCACTTTTTCTTTTAGTGCACATTTATATTATACAGAGAAGACGAGGTAGAGATGGGGGCTTTATTCAGTTGATCACATCACCAGTGGGAATTGGGTAGCGTAGGGTGCATTGTGGGGTTAGTAGTTTGAGAGTAGTTTTAGAATAACCTGGCGCAGCGTAGGAGAACAGGTCACATGGTTAACATTCTAGCTAGGATTGGGTGGTAACAGGTGAGGAGGTGGTTAAAAACTAACGGCTTCAGCGGATTTTTTGAGATATTGGGGAAGGTGGATGAGGAGGTCAGGTCGCTGGCTGCGGCTTCATCAAGGTATTTTAGCACTATTCCGAATGAAGGGGAAATCGAAATACGAGAGGGTTTGGAGTTATAATAGGTTGGCAGTTTTAAAAGTGGGTTTTGAGCACAGGAGATTGGGAATGAGACATCAGTTTATCTGGTTGTTTCAGGGAGTTTAGTGAGAGAGGGCACGTAGAGTTGGAAAGGGGAGGGAGGGGATTGCATGTTGTTTGATCAGGCGGGTGAATTATTGAGGAAATCACGTTATGTTGGATTGAGTGGGAGGCGGCAGGTTTAGGCACTAGGAGAGCGTAGTATGATCGTTTTATTGTGATTATGATTTAACAGTGAAGGTTAGTAGGGTACAACTGGCTGAATTGTCTTTTATTCTTGTAGAAACCCCTGACGAAGAGCCCATGAGGCTCGGAAATGCATTGGGAACATAACGTGATGAGCCTACTCTGTGTTTCACCTTTGACTGATTATGTTGCTGTGAAAAAGCCTCGATGGGCACTCAGTAAACATTGGAAGACGCTAAAATAAAGATGGAAGGTGAAAGGATGCTGTCTCAACAGTGTTTTAATGAAATTGGAAAAGTGTTTAAAAATAATGATTACTATGAGTGTCACAAGATTACATTGGATAATACTGGAAGAAATGGATAAAAGGAGGGAAGCTTTCCCACATTCGCAGTGCGGCAGGTGGGGCGCGATCAAGTGCCCCAGGATACTTCGATTATATAGGCTGTGCCTTGGGACGGTACACAGCACCTGTTTCGCACGCATTAATGGACGACAAAAAATTTGAAGAACGAGTTTACATAAGGGAAGGAGTGCATTCTCTATTAATAATTTTTCTGCTTAGCAATACTTTCTAAAAATGGCATTTTCAAACACGCAATTTAAAAACCAAATTCACCAAAAGATGTATTTATAAATTGTCAGTTCAAAGACCCCAAACTCCAAATCTCAAAAACCAAATTCACCAAAAGATGTATTTATAAATTGTCAGTTCAAAGACCCCAAACTCCAAATCTCAATCTGTTCCCAATGAGAAATTACACTTAAAAGATATTTCAAGGCAATCCCCATTTTACCCTATGGGAGAGATAGGCCTTGCAATAGTGAAAAACTAAATTAGCAGTATTTCACTATTATAACATGTAAAGCACACCAGTACAAGTCCTATCTTTTAAATACACTTCACCCTGCCCATGGGGCTACCTTGAGCCTACCTTAGGGGTGGCCTACATGTAGTAAAAGCGAAGGTTTGGGCCTTGCTAGTGGGTGCACTTGCCAGGTCAAAATGGCAGTTTAAAACTGCACTCACAGACACTGCAGCAGCAGGTCTGAGACAGGTTTGCAAGCAGTGGTGGCCGGCACGGATCTGGGATGGCGGGGCGGGGATGAGGGAGTGTAAGAAAAAATAAAAATGCACTAACCTCCTCGCAGCTCCGTCCCACATCGTCTCTCCTCCGTCGGCTGAACAGGAAGCAGCCAGGTCCTCAGATGGGGACCGGGGGCCTAGGCATGTTCTCCACCCAGGCTGGTATCCAGCCTGGGTGGAGAACATGCTAAGTGTGCATGACTGTTTGGCCGGCCTGAGACGGCCGGCCAAAGCGTCATGCACACTTCAGTATGCCCACCACACCTCTCCTGCTCTGCTCTGTGATCAGAGCAGACCCGCCCCACCCCCATGCTGCCGCAGCAGGAACAAATAAAATGATAATAAATCACGTTGTTATAATTTTATTTTTCCTTTTCTTCACTGCTGAAAGGCATTGGGGTGACGGTCCTCCGCCTAGAGTGGGCATGGCCATGCAAAATATTGAGACTTTGAGGGTATTCCAAGCAATTTGCTTTGCCCATCCTAACTCTCCTTTAATGGTTACAGTTAATGCTCATATCTTTAGTACTGGTGAAACCTGCCATAATAGTAGATTTTCCTTAGCATATCAGTGCTTTAAATGCGGAGGTAGCATCAGATACTGAGCACATGCATTTATTTGAATTAAAAGCGAGAATGCCTGCACTTTTCATTGCAGAGTACTTACACTTCCCAGTGCCACACAAGTACTCAGGGACAGGGACTATTTGCACTTTTATATTTCCTTTAAAAAAAGTGAAATTTGATATTAGAAAGAAACCTGCAATTCATTGTTCTGTGAATGAGGATTTGCAAGTTCTCACTCGAAATAGTTTTTGTACACCTAAAAGAAACATGGGAGTGCAAAAAGCTGTGTAACTCCAGCCATATAAGTAGGTTGGTGGGAACAGGTTGAAAAGTCAGCAGGTTGAATGAAACTATTGTCATCCCAGTGGCTTATAACATCAGTCCAAATTTGTTGGGTAATTGAAACAACTATTATTGGACCCCAAAGTCAATTTATTTCAAGGCATGGCGTGCACAAAGTGTAATCATTAAAAAAGCATAACTGCAAAGTGTTAAAATGCGAGTCTACACCATGCCAATGTGCTTTTCTTTAAAACGTTTGCAAGTAAGGTCTGCAGACGTTATGAATAGAAAAGGAGGATAAGCCATCACACCCCGGTAGCCAAATGGTTGGGCTACCAGTGAACCACAATTTAGGTGATTGACTGCAAAGCAGTCAGGCATCTGCTGGTTATCCAGATGGCACAGTCATTGAACAGCCGCCATTTTTGGAAACATGCCTCAAGTTTGAGAAGATGACAGCCATTATGGAGCACAGGGACTCTGAGAGGTTGTGCTACTGGTCATTTCTTTGTTTACTGTTTTTATGACCAGCGTCATAAAAACTAAAAAGCAAACCTTCTTTATTAGTTTTGTAATTGTGGCAGCACACAGAGATTTTTATTGGAACATTATGATTGAAGGAGATCTGAACAGATATGGAACTAAAGAGATGGCCACTGAAGCTTGAAAGCTGACACATTTGAAAGAGTGTTTACACCTGTTACTTTGAGCACCAGTTATTTCAGAACTCGGCGCAAAGGAATTTTTCAATAAGTAACTGAGGAAAATTTGACAGACCACCAAAGGGAAGTTTGATTCAAAATTTGAAGAAAAAAGCATACACAAGCAATATTCTTTATAGGCAGACTCCCAAATACCATTTCTGCTGTGCATAGATAATGGAATAAAAAAGAGCACTAAATGGTATGTGTAGCGTCCTACCCAGCCTGGGTACTCGTAAATGAATACACTACACACGGAGCTTAGTATTACACGTCTTTATTCCTCAGCGTTTAACTGCAAACTCCATGTTCTAAACATGAACTCTATTCACCACACCCGAACACATACGTCATAGTTCTACGAAGTCCATCAGGAACCAAAAGGGTCCGTCATCATTAGCTCACAAGACATTACATCTCCCCCGTTAAATAAAAAAATAAAAAAATTACAGACATATATATATATATATATATATATATTACAATTCCTCCATAAGTTGTCGTGGAGCTCTGACCAAATGCGCATATCGTGTCCTTTGAGGCTGGGAAGAGAGAAGATAAGCATCCATGACTGGCACTGGTGATGTAGGGACCAGTCTCAATTGAGCGAGTCTCCTCTCTGACATCAGGTACTGGCGAATGATGAGACAGATGCCTGAAGTGCAAAGAATCTAGCGTAATGGACTTTCCGGGATGGTGTGCAGTCACCATGTATCCTTTACTAGTCAGAACTTTAAAGTGTTCAGCATCAAAGGAGCATCAGATTTACGTTTTATCTGTTGTCCTACCAATACTCGATCACTTTTATTGAAAGAAGTGTTCCTGGCACATCGACGCTCGCCAGCATATACTTTCATCTTTTGCTTATGGCACAAGTCTGTTTGACAAAGTTCACCATCTGTTGTAGATCTTCTGTTGGTCCATTGTGGTAACTTGGTCATCATGGCTCTCCTGAACATCAAGGTGGCACGGGGCACGACTCTCACCTGTTGTTAAATGAGAGGTCAACCGGTAAGCTCCAAGAGCAGCATGGAGAGCAGACTTAAAATCAAGCTTCTCCAATGTAGCATGCTGGACAGCCTTTTTAGGTGTGCTCATAAAGCGTTCAACAACACCATTTGCTTGTGGCCAAAGAGGTGTGCTTTTTTGATGGTTCACATTGAGATGTTTAGGAAAGTCTCTGAAATCTCGACTGTTGAATAGTGGGTCATTGTCAGACTTTAGAATTGGAGGAGCACCCCATGTTGCAAAAATGCCATCTATCCTCTCAATGACTCTTTCTTGAGCGGTCAATGAGAGATCTTCTACCAATGGAAAACAGAGGTATTTTTCGATAACCACCATCAGGTGATATCCATTGTCAAAGGGACCAAAGAAATCAACAGCAATTCTCTCTCATACATGTTTTGGCAAATCAGACATATTCAGGGCATGTTGCGTTGTTTTTGGAAAAAAGCAATTGCACAAAATGACAGGCCTTCAGCTCTCTTTCAACGCTCTTGTCAAGATAAGGAAACCAAACTCGATCTCGGAGAGCTAGTTTAGTGTCAACAATTCCACAATGTTCTTCATGGGCCACTTCCATTACTTGTTGTCGCAGACTCTCCAGTATGACAATTCTTGAATCTTGTAAGACAACACCTTCATAAGTAACAGGCAGTTAATCTTTCACATTTTTGATCTTTTGATATTCGTTGTCATGTGTTGTGTGCTGTTTTCAGGATTGTAGGCAATAATGTCTTTAGCATCAACATGTCACTATTGTCACTTGTTACAGCAATTATTTGCTCTAATGAAACAGCGGCAGGCATATTGGACCTTATGATGAAGTTATTGTAGGCCTCGGCTGCTCTAGAAGGGGTACCAGGGCACTGTACCGGCACTCTTGAAAAGTAGTCAGCAGGGTTTTCATTTTTCTCTGGTCGGTGCATGACAGGGTAGTCATATTCCTGTAGTAGCATCAAGGGAAGTATCAGATTTGAGTTTTCTCTGTTGTCAAACCAATACTCGATCATCTTTATTAAAAGTTGTGTTCTTGGCACATCAACACTTGTCAGCACATACTTTCATCTTTTGCTTATGGCACAAGTCTGTTTGACAAAGTTCACCATCTGTTGTAGATCTTCTGTTTGTCCATTGTGGTAACTCGGTCATCATGGCTCTCCTGAACATCAGGGTGGCACGTGGCACGACTTTCACCTGTTGTTAAATGAGAAGTGGACCGGTAAGCTCCAAGTGCAGCATGGAGAGCAGACTTAAGATCAAGCTACTCCAATGTAGCACGCTAGACAGACTTTTTAAGTGTGCTCATAAAGTGTTCAACAACGCCATTTGCTTGTCGCCAAAGAGGTGTGCTTTTCTGATGCTTCACATTGAAATGTTTTAGAAAGTCTCCAAATTCTTGACTGTTGAATGGTGGGTAATTGTCAGACTTTAGAATTACAGGATCACCCCATGTTGCAAAAATGCCATCTAACCTCTCAATGACTTTTTCTAGAGTGGTCAATGGGAGATCTTTACCAATTGAAAACTGGAGTATTTATCGATAACCACCATCAGGTGATATCCATTGTCAAAAGGACCAAAGAAATCAACAGCAATTCTCTCCCATACATGTTTTGGCAAATCAGACATATTCAAGGCATGTTAAGTGGTTTTGGAAAATAAGCAATTGCAGAAAATGACAGGCCTTCAGCTCTCTTTCAACTCTCTTGTCAAGATAAGAAAACCAAACTCGATCTCAGAGAGCCTCGCTTAGTAGCAACAATTCCACAATGTTCTTCATGGGCCACTTCCATTACTTGTTGTTGCAGACTCTCCGGTATGACAATTACTTGAACCTTGTAAGACAACTCTTTCGTAAATAACAGACAGTTAATCTTTCACATTTTTGAACTTTTGATATTCGTTGTCACGTGTGAGAGGTCAAGTGTCTATTGATGTGCAATAATGTCTTTTAGCATCAACATGTCACTACTGTTGCTCGTTGCAACAATGATTTGTACTAATGAAACAGTGACTGGCATATTAGACCTTATGATGAAGTTAATGTAGGATTTAGCCACTCTGGAAGGGGTACCAGGGCAGTGTACCGGCACGCGTGAAAAGTAGTCAGCAGGGTTTTCATCTTTCCCTGGTCAGTGCATGATAGTTTAGTCATATTCTTGTAGTAGCAAACCTCAACATTCAATTCTAGGAGGCATCTTGGCTTTTGGGTTGCCAAAGATGGTACGCAATGCTTGATGACCAATTACAAGTGTGAAAGGTTTTCATATAGGCTACGTTGAAATGTTTACAAGCCGACACCACTGCTAAGCTTTCTATCTCCAGTTTCTAATAGGCGCATTGAGTTTGTGACAAGCTTCTGCTTGCATATGCCACAATATGCCTTCAAGCATTTAGGTGTCCACTGAGTTGGGCAAGGATCGCACCCAACCCAACCTTGGGCGAATAACAACCTTGGTATGGAGCTTGGGATCAAAGTAGGCCACTTCAGTGGCATTCTCAATTGCATGCTTGATTTTCCTAAAACTGTGTTCACATTTGTGTGGCAAGTAAAGTGAAGCATTTCTTTTTGTTAAGTCTATTATTAAGGGAGCATTTACGGTGGCAAAATCACATATGTATCTGGAACAGTAACTGGTCATGCCAAGGAATAAACATAACATGGCAACATCTTGTGGGGGTTGGTGGCTTAAAAAGCTTGTACCTTAGCTATATTCCGCGCATTGCCCCCATCAGAAAAGATATAGCCAAAGATTTTGAGTTTTATTTTGTGAAACCCACATTTCTCAGCATTTAAAGTTAAACCTGCATCAACAAGTAAATGACACACTTGTGTAAGAGCTTTATCATGTTCCTTTTGTGTAGCTCTGAAAACTAATATGTCATCACTGTAATTGAAGGCATTCGTAACAGGTTGTATAATACGTTGAATGACATCTTGAAAAAAGTTCGGCTGATGATACATTAAAACCTATGGGTTTATATTTGAACAAACCAATATGGGTAGAAAAGGTGGCAATGTACTTGCATTTTTCTTTGAGTTTCAATTGATGATATCCCTTGTTCAGATCAAGGCGACAGAAGACTTTGGCACCATTTAGGTGTGTGATCATGTCAGCAATATGTGGACCAGGATGTCGTTCTCTTTCGATTGCCTTGTTGGCTTGACGCATATCAGCACTGATACGTACAGCTCCTTCACTGATTTTTTTGGCACTGCCACCATGGGCGAAACCCACGAAGTAGGACCAGTAGATTGCTCAATGATATCATGCTTTAGTAATGAATCAATCTCCTTCTCAACAGCTTTGAGTAGATGAAAGGCAATTTGTCTATGTCTTTGAGCAACAGGACGAACGTCCTCATTGATATGCAGTTGCACTTTCGTGGTCTTAAGTTTTTTTTCAATTCATGAAACAACGACAGGAACTGACTTACTATTTAGTGATGAGCATTCATTTTGTAGTTCACAGATATCAGTTCCATATCAACAGCAGTGTTGAAACTGAGTAAACAGGCACTTGACGCGGTACCTTGAATTACATGAATAGGTGCTTGTACTTAAGTCCTTTTGTGCTTCATGGTTGCTATGAATGAACCTTGACTCTTTAATGGCATTGATGCAGCCCATGTATATACCTTAGTCTTCGATGGTGTGAGATGGGGCAATGGAGAAGTTCCTTCTATTTCTCCTCAAGCATGATGTTTATCAATGCACCACTGCCAATAATAAAAGGTATGGAGCAAACGTCTACTTTTAGTGTAATTTTTGGACAATAATTGAATGACTTTTGTGATTTTACTTGTCGACTTTTCTTTGACTCATACTCTTCTCTGCATGCTTCCAGTCCAACATGCGCACATTTTTCTGAGCTAAACATCGAAATCACAAATCCGTCTTCCTCACTGTTGCTTGACAATGAAACTGAAGGACTCTTGGGCGAAGATTCAGATGACAATCAACTTTGTTTAGTGTCGACTTGCCTCAGCTGATGTTGGTGCTTGGCCTTGTGGGTGTGCGTAGAACGTTACTTCTGGAACGTTCAAGTGTTTTCTCTTTATGACACACTTATCTTTTCCTTCACCTTGCAAATCATTACAAAATGGTTCTCCTTCCCACAGTCTTTGCATACTTGTCCAATGGTGGAACATTAACCTTTGCGTGGAGATGAAAATCCACATCTAAAGCACAGTGTCTTTTTCTTTAGAGACATCACTTTGTGTCCTTCAGCTTTCTGCTTCTGCTTACTTTTCCTGTTTATGACTGACTCATTCTGAGTACCACTGGCCTCCATGTCAGCAGCTTGTCGATTAGCATATTCCTCAGCTCTGGCAGCCATGAGAACTTGTTCCAGACTAAGCGTTTCTCTCAGCATTCGTCATCTGAATTAATCCTTTAGACATCTGTTGATAACTCGGAGACTTATAGCTTCTTCACTGAATTAATTAACTTACTGTGTTTGATGAGCGAATAAAGTCTCTCAACAAATTTGTCAATTGTTTCACCAGCTTTCTGTCATTCCTGACTGAAAATGTATCTTTCGTAATCAACATTCCGCATTGGATTGAACTTGAGATTTAATGTTTCTTTGATTTGATGGTATGTGACTTCGACAGTTTGCGGTAATTGCTTTATTGCCTCTTTTACTCCTTCACCGACAATATTCTTGAGGTATTTGACAATATTTTTGTTATCTGTTTCTTCCAGCAATTTGATGAAATCATCAAACATTTCTATCAAGGTAGTCCATCTGTCACTAATAATCAGTTTTCTAGCAGTGTTGAATAGAAGTGGTGGTTTCAGGATGGCGGCAGCGGTGGCTGTATGACCAGTTGTGGAACCTACCGACGTTGAGAGTCTATGCTGCTCACCTGGACTTGCAAGTCCTTGCAGCGTGCTTGCGTCAGGGTCATTATGGCCAATCAGAATGGGTAGAGCTTCTTTTTGCATGGCCATCGGAACTTTTCAACTCTTGAAGGACTTTCGCGATGTGCAGAATGCACCCGGTACCTTTGGTGGTGTCCGCTTCGGTGATCAACAGCTCCGCATTCACAACCCAGGGTATTCTACTTGGGTCATGGTGGCCAAGGCAGTGGTATGATGACTCTCTTTACTCAGCTTTTTGGTAAGTTCCACAATAAATTCTCAACCTGGTTTTCACTGCCTTTAGCATTTTTCTGTACTTGGCAATTTTTGCTGTTAGTGCTTTCTCGCCCTTATCTGCCACTCTTATCTGTCACTGTTTCTAGTGCTTCTCTGTACCTGGTTGTTTCCACCTTTAGCGTGATCATTGCATATGCTTTATAGCTTAGTGTTGCGAAGTGGCGCAGTACCTTTTTCACAGCCTTAGTAGTAGGTTGCTGGCTAACTATGAGTAAACGTCTCAGTGAGGCTTTTATTATTCTTAAATGCTTCACAGTGGCTGGCGTGGCGCTTTTACTCCATATACGCCAACTGTCGATGTTCACTTCCCTGAGGCATGTGTGGCATGCACAAGCAGTTTGCTGGACCATTACAAACTCTCTGGGAGAGCACTGTCGATCTTCGGGTTACATATCCCCTATCTCATTACCAGTTGTTGCGCCCTTCCAAGCCTGGGCCACGTAAATGAATACGCCACACACAGAGCTTAGTATTACAATTCTTTATTCCTTAGAGTGTAACTGCGAAATCAACGTTCTAAACATTAACTCTATTCACAACACCTGAACACTTACATCATAGTTCTATGGAGTCCATCAGGAACCAAAAGGGTCCTGTCAACGCTAACTCACAAGACACTACAGTACATGGTCTGAAATATAATTTTATATAATTAGCCTCCTCTGGACTATGAAAGCTGGACGTTTCTTATCTTCGTGTCTGATATCACTTTGGCAATCTATAGTGCTTAGTATGCTAAAATATTTAAAAGCTCTGATTAGGTTGGCACATTCTTAGCACGATTGGAGAAGGAGAGAACTTCACCAGTGATGTACCATTTGTGCAATGGCTCATTATGCACTTATGAAACAAAAAAGTGATGGGTAGGATTGCTTGAATTATTCACAACCACTGGTAATTACACTAGGCTGTAATCCTAGTCCATTATTTTTGATCACCATGTCACTTCGGATGGGAGCCAGCACTGTGTTAATCCAGTGGCGGCTGGTAGGGAACGGTGGCGGGGGAGGGGAGGAAATGAGGGGGGGTTGAAATGGTCACATCGCCAGCCACTGCCTCTCTGCTGCCTCTCCTCCATCGCAGAAAGCACCGGGCTCCCAGGCTCCTAAGCCAATGACAATGCTGCAATGCAGCATTGTGATTGGTCCCCTAAGGCAATGGTCTGTGCGCCATGGTTCGGCGCTCAGATGGGGACAGGCAGCCTGTGCATGTTCCGCACAAGGCTGTGTAATCAAGACTGGTGGGGAACATGCAAAGTGTGCATGCCTGTTTGGCCGGCCCAAAACGGCCGGCAAATCAAGTGCAATTTGAGTGTGCTCACCACTTCTCCCTCTTGCCCCTGCTCTGCCCTTCCCCGCACCTAGGAACAGAAAAATAAAATGATAATAACATGCCGTTATTATAATTTATTTCTCCTCTGCACTGCTCTTAAAGCAGTAGGGCGACGCTCCTCTGCCTTAGCGGAGGAGCCTCCGCTTTGTTAATTAGCCTTGGTCCTGCTGCAATATGAACAGTATAACCCAACTATCAAGCCATATCTCCTCTGAGCACTAGCACAGGCAACCCCTTTTTGCCTATTTGGGCCATGTCAGTAGGGAGCAGTGTAGTAAAGACGTTGTACTCTGAAAGATCAATACTTGACATTTATCGAAGTAACAGGTACTCTCAAATGTGGTGCCCCCATCAGCTGGCAACTGCTAGAGAATGGAACGCCACACAGCAACCTTCCTTAAAGGAACACAGAACACATTGAATGCCTTTGAGCCATAACAACATTGCAAAGGCATGTAAAGACTTTATAACACAAACCCCTTCCATTACCGAAGAAAATATACAATAACAATCAGAGGAATGCAAAGGGGTAATGGGAAAAACAAGAACAAGAACTAACAAGAAAAACAAATAGAAGTGTAATAACAGGATAATAAAATATTCATTCTGTATAGAGCAAGAACAAATGTATGCTCCCATCCATAGCCAATAGATGGATGAACTAAAACAATAATGGTGCTTCATTGAACATAATCTTGTAAATACATGGGTGGTGTTCTTGTTTTCAGAATCCTACTGATACCAACATCAGATCTAATGTTAGCATTGGAATTGGTACTAAGCCTAGCACAATCACCACTTTTAAATCAACTGCTGGTGCCACTTGGTTTCACCACCTCCTCATCTCTCATTAACAGGTATCCACTACACTCATCACTCCTATCTCCCTCCCTTTTACACTCCTGAGCACCATATTTGGCCACCCTTCTCAAGTTCCAGAACTCACCATTTATCAGAACCACATGCCACCTAAATACCTCGTTCACCTTAAATGGCCCTAAAAATGTACTCAAACCTTGCTTCATACATCCAAATTTAATTTTGACCCAATCACCTAGCACAATTTTAGACTTGCCATGTTCTGTTTGAACTCTGTCACATGCAACGCCCCTGCGTTCAATCGAAATTCACATCCATGAGGGATTGAGTTTGGAAATAGGTTTCCTACCCGGCATCAAGCAAAAGGGAGTTTTCCCAGTAAGCCTGTTTTCTGTTGTGCGATAAGCCCACATGAGATCTGAAATCATGAATTCTGTATCTAATCTGTTAGCTTCAGCTATTTGTAGGGCCCCTTTAATCATGCGTTTTGCTTTTTCCACAATTCCATTAGCACGGGGCTTGTACAAAGTGGTCTGTGAATGTCTTATCCCACAAGACATTGAAAAGTCTTTCATCTCTCCTCTCGCTCTCAGCGGGCCCCACCAACACGAAGTCCAACTTCCACAAATGCATGAAAAACATCTCCACCTGGAAGAAGGACTACTGCTTGAAACTCAACAGAGGCAAAACTGAAGTGCTGATTTTTGGCAGTTACACCTCCCCTTTGAACAACACCTGGTGGCCATCGGAACTCGGACCCACCTCCACACGAAAGACCACACCCAGAACCTCAGCATCATCCAGGGCAGTGAACTCTCCATATAACAACAGGTCAAAGCTGTCTCCTCAGCCTGCTTCCACACTTTCCGCATGCTCTGCAGATTCTTCAAATGGCTCCCTATCAGCACCAGTAAACAGTGATGCAGGCTCTCATCACCAGCTGTCTTGACTACAGCAACACACTTTATGCATGCACCACCAGCAAACTCATAAGAAGACTCCAACTGATATAGAACGCAGCAGCCTGACTGATCCTCAACCTGCCTAAAAGGACCCACATCACCCAGCAACTGAGAGACCTCCACTGGCTCCCCATCCAGAAGAGATGCCAGTTCAAGCTTCTGATCCATGCACAAAGCCCTCCATGGCCAGGGACCTGTATACATGAACCACTGCCTGAACTTCCACCAACCATCCAGAAACCTCCACTCCGACCACCTCACCCTCTCACAGAATCTGCACATCTGCCACCTCTGCTTCGTAGGACGCTCCTTCTCCCACCTCGCTGCCAAGTCCTGGAGCACCCACCCCCTCCACCTTCGAACATCATCCTCACTGATAGACTTCAGAAAGAAACTCAAGACCTGGCTTTTTGACTGAATCCCGCAGACCAGAGCCTGGATACCCTCATGGGTGATAAACTGTGCTATACAAGTCCAATACAATTCGATTAGATTCTCTGCAGCCATCAGCTGCGTCCCATTATCAGTAATTAGAACAACAGGGAAACCTTCTTCATGAAAGACTTCACGGAGTACTCTTATAGTTATTGTGGTAGAGATCTCAGACAGGAATTTTACTACCAACCATTTAGAATAGACATGAACCATTAGCATAGTTAAATTTCTTCCTCGACCCAAACTTGACATTGGTCCCATGAAATCCATACGCACGCTATGCCAAGCACTGCCTGGATCACAAATACTGCCTAAGTCAGATTGCACACCAACTTTTAACCTCTTCTCACTTTCTTTACATGCAGAACAAAGTTCCACCCACTCTACTACATCTTTTGTAATAGTCTACCCCAAATGTGCCTCTTGTGCAATATCAAAAAGTCTTTTAGGCACCTTACTAGGCTGGACAATTTTGTCACCACTCATGACCATTTTTCCATCAAGTTCAGAAAGTTGCTCCAGGACTTTCCCAGGGCTGCACAATGCTGGGCAGAGTACTCTTCCTTCTTCCCCCTTTCCTTATAATCTCTATCACGCTTCTCAACACTTTGTCATTATTCATGGCAGTAGACCATTCAACTTCACTCACTACTCCTTTACTTCAATGAACAACATCACCCACGCTTGCTACTGCTAATTCACATTCAGTCTGAACTAGTCCTTTTTCATCCACATCCCATCCATCCTTCATCACCAAAAATGTAATGAAGCCGTCATACTCAAAAAAGATCAATACTTGAAATTTATTGATGTAATAGGTAGTCTCAAACAGTGTGCCCCCTTCACCAGTCAGCTGGGAACTACTGGAGAATGGAACACCACACAGCAACCTTCCTTAGAGAGAACACAGAACACATATAATAACTTTGAGCCATAAAAACACTGCAAAGGCATGTAAATACATTATAACAAGCAGCTTGAGTCCCATGGCACATACATGCCTATGCATATCGGTTACATTGAGGAAAACAAAAAGGTGATTGGTAGAATGCTTGAATTTACTTCAGCCATGTATAATTATCTGGCCCGCATTCCAGGCCATTGTTTTGTAGCCACCATGGCAAGTTAGACAGGAAGCAGCCATTGGCAAATCAATGTGGGTCCTGCTCCAATAGGATCAGTCCACCCCAAACTGCAAGGCCAGGACGCCTTTGAGCATAATGCTAGCAAGAAAAGTATTATTCCCGTCCCTGCACATCACTATGCCCCATTGCCACTTCCCCTGTTGTAATAATGATTGTTTCACCCATTGAGACCCCACGTCTTGCACTTGACTACACGTTTGATATTTACGCCTCAATTGAAGGGAGTCAAAACCCTTGATTAAGGGTATTTATTTATATAAGGTTTTGCTGAAGTGCAATGTTTGGGAATAGCCCTTAGCCCTCAAGTTGAAAGCACTATTATTATATTCTTGACAGATTCCCTAAGATTAGGCAACATAAGCACTTTATCTTGAAAGGCGATACCTTATTTAGGTATTAATTTATGATTTCTAGCCCACCCAGTGACCAGTTGAAAAGTAGGTGAAGGTCAGAGCTCTCAATTTTCCACTTCCGTACATGAGTAGCACGTCCTTTCCAGTTTTTATGGCTAGTTAGATAGCACAGTTATTTGCAGGATGAGTTGTCTTTAAAATGTAGTTAGAGTGAGCTCTGGCTACAGCAAAAAGAGGATTACTCACCTCTTGCAATAGGCTATTTAGTGTATTATTCTGCCTTTCTAAAGGTGCTTGGATTGGGATGCTTGAGGGAGTATTTTAAATCTTTAACTTATATATGCATTCTATGCAAGGAGCAATCCTTTTTGCCACGTTTATCCCAGCCTTGGGAAAGACAGTATGATAGGCTTTAATCAACATCATTTGTTCATGCAACTTACATAAGAAGAATTTGTGAATGCACAATTCTAAATGCAGAGCTATTGACTTGGCAAGTGCTTGTGTTCCTTGCATTCTGGATTTGCAGTTCTGTTTGTTACATTATAAAATCTGAACTACAAGCCCCAAAAATCAAAGAGAAAAACCTGTATTGAATGAGCTGCTCATGCATGGATCTAGGAAACTTGAGATCACTGTGTCATTTTGGCCAAGCAGGCTTTTAAAACTGAAATTGTATTCACATTAAACTAAAAATGAGACTAAGTTAAGGAAGATTGACAAGACGTGTCAAATGATAAATATTCTTCAGTTACAACATTGGATACTGTGGGTAGAGCCAGGTGCAAAAGGCTGCCAAAGTGCTATATTTTATTGATGGTACAACTGTAAACCTCTTTCCTATTTTGGTAAATATGACAACTGTTCTATTGTATGAACCCTGCCATGCCCTTTCAATTGGCTTTCCATATTACACACATATTATTGTATATATTAATAATGCAAACTTTCTCACATTATGATCTAGTTATAAAGGGTAAGTTAGACTTGTGAGTAATTTACATATGTAAATTTACTCTTCCACTTTTGAGTATCTTTACTACTTTTGGCTATTCACGAAATAGATTTTGAACCCTAGCTCTGCCGGCAACTAGGGAAACCTAGCAAACCTATACATTTTTGAAAACTAGACACCCAGGGGAATCCAGGATGGGGTGACTTGACTGGCTCTCACCAGGTTCTGTTACCCAGAATCCCTTGCAAACCTAAAAATGTGTCCAAAAAAACACATTTTCCTCACATTTCTGTGGTGGAAAGTTCTGGAATCTGCATGGATCCACAAAATTCCACCCACCCCACGTTCCCCAAAGCCTTCCGAGAACAATGGTACCTCACTTGTGTGGGTAGGCCTACTGCCCGTGACAGGCAAGGGCCCAAAACCTATTGAGGCGACATCAAAATTACCTATCACAAAACAACATGGTTTTGCAAGGGGGTCCCATGACTTTTTGGCCCCGGGCTTGGCGGCCATCTAGGAAACCTACCAAACCCACACATTTCTGATAACTAGACACCCGGGGAGTCCAGCGAGGTATGGCTTGCGTGGGTCCCCCAACGTTCTCTACCAGAATCCCCTGCAAACCTCAGGTTTAGCTGAAAAAATCACTTTCTTCTCAAATTTCTGTGTGGGAAAGTTCTGGAATCTACGTGGATCCAAGAATTTCCTCCCACCCAGCGTTCCCCAGGTCTCGCGATAAAAATGATGCCTCACTCATGTGGGTGGGTCAGTACCCGCGACAGGCAAGGGCCCAAAACCTATTGAGCGACATCAAATTCCTATCCACAAAACAACCTCGTTTTGCAAGTGGGTCCCATGAGTTTTGGCCCCGGGCTTGGCGGCCATCTAGGGAAACCTACCAAACCCACACATTTCTGAAAACTAGTTACCCGGGGAGTCCAGCGAGCATGGCTTGCGTGGGTCCCCTAACGTTTTCCTACCCACAATCCCCTGCAAACCTCAAATTTAGCTGAAAAATCACTTTTTCTCAAATTTCTGTGTGGAAAGTTCTGGAATCTACGTGGATCCACAAATTTCCTCCCACCCAGCGTTCCCCCAGGTCTCCCGATAAAAATGATACCCCACCCGCGTGGGTGGGTCAAGTACCCGCGACAGGTAAGGGCCCAAAACCTATTGAGGCGACATCAAAATTACCTATCACAAAACAAAATGGTTTTGCAAGGGGGGCACCATGAGTTTTTGGCCCCTGGCTCGGCGGCCATCTAGGGAAACCTACCAAACCCACACATTTCTGGAAATTAGACACCCGGGGGAGTCCAGCGAGGTATGGCTTGCGTGGGTCCTCTAACGTTTTCCTACCCACAATAACCTGCAAACCTCAAATGTAGCTGAAAAAATCCCTTTTTTCTCAAATTTCTGTGTGGGAAAGTTCTGGAATCTACGTGGATCCACAAATGTCCTCCCACCCAGCGTTCCCCCAGGTCTCCTGATAAAAATGATACCTCACTCGTGTGGGCGGGTCAAGTACCCGCGACAGGCAAGGGCCCAAAACCTATTGAGGCGACATCAAAATTACCTATCACAAAACAACCTGGTTTTGCAAGGGGGGTCCCATGAGTTTTTGGCCCCGGGATCGGCGGACATCTAGGGAAACCTACCAAACCTACACATTTATGAAAACTAGACACCCAGGGGAGTCCAGCGAGGTATGGCTTGCGTGGGTCCCCCAACATTTTCCTACCCAGAAACCCCTGCAAACCTCAAATTTAGCTAAAAAAAATCACCTTTTCCATACATTTTTGCGTGGAATCACCGTGCCGGCACAAATGTCCTACCACCCAGCATTCCCCTTGCTCTCCCGAGTAAAATGATACCTCACTTGTGTGGGTGGGCCAAAGGCCTGTGACTAGGAAGAGCCCAAAACATAGGGATTTAGAGTATAGCACAGAGAATTCTAAGCGCTACATTTTTTAAAAATACATTTTTAGCCAATTCTGCTTTGGACACCCACACACAAGTGAGGTATCATTTTACTCGGAGAACAAAGGGAACGCTGGGTGGTAGGACACTTGTGCCACCACGCGTGATTCCATGCATAAAAATATGTGGAAAATATGTTTTTTCAGCTAAATTTGAGGTTTGCAGGGGATTCTGGTAGGGAAACGCTGAGGGGATCCACGTAAGCCATACCTCATTGGACTCCCAGGGTGTCTAGGTTTTCAGAAACATGTGGATTTGGTAGGTTTCCCTAGACTGCGGCGAGCCCAGGGCCAAAAACCAGATGCCCTCCAAAACCAGGCAGTTTTGTTACAGGTAATTTTGGAAGTCTCCACAATACGATTTGGGCCATATCCTGTTTCAGCCACTTTGCCTACCCACACAAGTGAGGTACCATTTTTATCGGGAGATCGGGGGGACACTGGGTGGAAGGAAATTTGTGGATCCACGGAGATTCCAGAACTTTCCCACACAGAAATTTGAGAAAAAATGATTTTTTTCAGCTAAATTTGAGGTTTGCAGGGATTCTGGAGTAGGAAATGTTGGGGGACCCACGCACTATACCTCGCTGACCCCCGAGTGTCTATTTTCAGAAATGTGTGGGTTTGGAAGTTTCCCAAGATGACCGCCGAGCCCGGGGCCAAAAACCCAGGTGACCCCCCTTGCAAATTCAGGTTGTTTTGTGATAGGTCATTTTGATGTCTCCTCAATACGTTTTGGGCCCTTGCCTGTCGCAGGTACTTGACCCACCCACGTGAGTAAGGTACCATTTTTATCGGCAGACCTGGGCAAACACTGGGTGGTAGGAAATTTGTGGATCCACGGAGATTCCAGAACTTTCCCACACGGAAATTCTGAGAAAAAGTGATTTTTTTTCAGCTAAATTTGAGGTTTGCAGGGGATTCTGGGTAGGAAAACGATGAGGGACCCACGCAAGCCATACCTCGCTGGACTCCCCGGGTGTCTAGTTTTCAGAAATGTGTGGTTTGGTAGTTTCCCAAGATGGCCGCCGAGCCCGGCACCAAAAACCCAGGTGACTCCCCTTGCAAAACCAGGCTGTTTTGTGATAGGTCATTTTGATGTTGCCTCAATAGGTTTTGGGCCCTTTCATGTCGCAGGTACTTGACCCACCCACGCGAGTGAGGTATCATTTTTATTGGGAGACCTGGGGAAACGCTGGGTGGGAAGAAATTTGTGGATCCACGTAGATTCCAGAACTTTCCCACACAGAAATTTGAGAAAAAAGTGATTTTTTCAGCTAAATTTGAGGTTTGCAGGGGATTCTGGGTAGGAAAACGTTAGGGGACCCACGCAAGCCATACCTCGCTGGACTCCCCCGGGTATCTAGTTTTCAGAAATGTGTGGGTTTGGTAGGTTTCCCTAGATGGCCGCCGAGCCCGGGGCCAAAAACTCATGGGACACCCCTTGCTAAACCAGGTTGTTTCGTGATAGGTAATTTTGATGTCGCCTCAATAGGTTTTGGGCCCTTGTCTGTCGCGGGTACTTGACCCACACACGCGAGTGAGGTATCATTTTTATCAGGAGACCTGGGGGAACGCTGGGTGGGAGGAAATTTGTGGATCCACGTAGATTCCAGAACTTTCCCACACAGAAATTTGAGAAAAAAGTGATTTTTTCGGCTAAATTTGAGGTTTGCAGGGGATTCTGGGTAGGAAAACGTTAGGGGACCCACGCAAGCCATACCTCTTTGGACTCCCCGGGTGTCTAGTTTTCAGAAATGTGTGGGTTTGATAGGTTTCCATAGATGGCCGCTGAGCCTGGGGCAAAAAACTCATGGGACCCCCCTTGCAAAACCAGGTTGTTTTGTGATAGGTAATTTTGATGTCGCCTCAATAGGTTTTGGGCCCTTGCCTGTCGCGGGTACTTGACCCACCCACGCGAGTGAGGTATAATTTTTATCGGGAGACCTTGGGGAACGCTGGGTGGGAGGAAATTTGTGGATCCACGTAGATTCCAGAACTTTCCAACACAGAAATTTCAGAAAAACGTGATTTTTTCAGCTAAATTTGAGGTTTGCAGGGGATTGTGGGTAGGAAAGCTTTAGGGGACCCACGCAAGCCATACCTCGCTGGACTCCCCCGGGTGTCTAGTTTCCAGAAATGTGTGGGTTTGGTAGGTTTCCCTAGATGGTCGCCGAGCCCAGGGCCAAAAACTCATGGGACCCCCTTGCAAAACCAGGTTGGTTTGTGATAGGTAATTTTGATGTCGCCTCAATAGGTTTTGGGCCCTTGCCTGTCACGGGTCCTTGACCCACCCACGCAAGTGAGGTACCATTTTTCTCGGAAGACTTTGGGGAACGCAGGGTGAGTGGAAATTTGTGGATCCACGCAGATTCCAGAACTTTTCACCACAGAAATGTGAGGAAAATGTGTTTTTTTGGGCAATTCTTTAGGTTTGCAAGGGATTCTGGGTAACAGAACCTGGTGAGAGGCAGTCAAGTCACCCCACCCTGTATTCCCCTGGGTGTCTCGTTTTCAAAAATGTATAGGTTTGCTAGGTTTCCCTAGGTTCCGGCAGTGCTAGGGTTCAAAAACTACAGCTAGGCACTTTGCCAAAAAGGGTCATTTTTCACTGTGAAATTGTGGTGTGTCCACATTGCGTTTTGCGCCGTTTCCTGTCGCGGGCACTAGGCCTACCCACACAAGTGAGGTACCGTTTTTCTTGGAAGACTTTGGGGAACGCGGGTGGGTGGAAATTTGTGGATCCACGCAGATTCCAGAACTTTCCACCACAGAAATGTGAGGAAAATGTGTTTTTTTAAAAAAATTTTTAGGTTTGCAAGGGATTCTGGGTAACAGAACCTGGTGAGAGGCAGTCAAGTCACCCTATCCTGGATTCCCCTTGGTGTCTAGTTTTCAAAAATGTATAAGTTTGCTAGGTTTCCCTAGGTGCCGGCAGAGTTAGGGTTCAAAAACTACAGCTAGGCACTTTGCCAAAAAAGGTTCATTTTTCACTGTGAAATTGTGGTGTGTCCACGTTGCTTTTTGCGCCGTTTCCTGTCGCGGGCACTAGGCCTACCCACACAAGTGAGGTACCGTTTTTCTTGTAAGACTCTGGGGAACGCGGGGTGGGTAGAAATTTGTGGGTCCACGCAGATTCCAGGACTTTCCACCACAGAAATGTGAGGAAAATGTGTTTTTTTGGACTATGTTTTATGTTTGCAAGGGATTCTGGGTAACAGAACCTGGTGAGAGGCAGTCAAGTCACCACATCTTGGATTCCCCTGGGTGTCTAGTTTTCAAAAATGTATAGGTTTGCTAGGTTTCCCTAGGTGCCGGCAGAGCTAGGGTTCAAAAACTACAGCTAGGCACTTTGCCAAAAAAGGGTCATTTTTCACTGTGAAATTGTGGTGTGTCCACGTTGCGTTTTGTGCCGTTTCCTGTTGCGGGCACTAGGCCTACCCACACAAGTGAGGTACCATTTTTCTTGGAAAACTTTGGGGAACGCGGGTGGGTGGAAATTTGTGGATCCACGCAGAATCCAGAACTTTCCACCAGAGAAATGTGAGGAAAATGTGTTTTTTTGGACAATTTTTTAGGTTTGCAAGGGATTATGGGTAACAGAACCTGGTGAGAGGCAGTCAAGTCACCCCATCTTGGATTCCCCTGCGTGTCTAGTTTTCAAAAATGTATAGGTTTGCTAGGTTTCCCTAGGTGCCGGCAGAGCTAGGGTTCAAAAACTACAGCTAGGCACTTTGCCAAAAAAGGGTAATTTTTCACTGTGAAATTGTGGTGTGTCCATGTTGCGTTTTGCGCCGTTTCCTGTCGTGGGCACTATGCCTACCCACACAAGTGAGGTACCATTTTTATCGGGAGACTTAGGGTAATTCAGATTTGTAAAGCAAATGTTATTACCTATTGACTTTCGATGCATTTCTGCCTTTCAAATGAAAGACAATGTGTAAAAAAGAAGTCATTTTAAAAAATGACCGATAATTCTCATGCTAGTATGAGTATTCCCAATTTCGGAAATGTGCAAATATCTACTGTTTCTAAACTCTATATTTTGTTCCCATTTCAGAAATACATAGGTGTCTTTCATACCGATTTTTCCATGTATATATACATTTTCCCAGAATAATTGCTATATACCCGGTACATAATAAAAAACCATTGCAAGTCGCTGCTCAGTTTTTGGCTCTGGGTTCGTCGGGTTCTTGGTGAACCTACAAGTCCTATATATCCCCACAACCAGTAAGGTCCAGCAGATGTAACGGTATATTGCCTCCAAAGAGCTGTCATAATTAGAAGAAGTTACAGGTGAAAACGTTGACACAAAAGGCTGTTTTTTCCAACTAATTTTCAATTTTTCCTATATTTAACTGTTAGTTTCTATAAAGAAACTTTGAAGGATCTACACAAACGACCCCTTGCTGAATTCAGAATTTTGTCTACTTTTCAAAAATGTATAGCTTTCCAGGATCCATTATTGCTTTTATACCCATTTCTACCATTAACTGGAAGGAGGTTGAAAGCACAAAAAATAGCAAAAATAGGCTATGTCCCAGAAAAATGCCAAAACTGTGTAAAAAATTTTTGGTTTTCTGACAAAAGTTTGTAATTCCCGAAAAGCTGGGAAAATGGTGATTTCAGCCCTACAAACCCTTTTTTGATACCATTTGCAGGGAAAAAACCAGATGCTTTCATTTGCAGCAGTTTTTTCCCATTTTTCCCCAAAAAACCAAACTTTTGCTGTATTTTGTCTAATTTCTGGGTCCCCTCCAGGGGAATCCACAAACCCTGGGTACCTTTAGAATCAGTGGTGGGAAAAACACACAGTGTTTTTAAATACCCCTCACACACCAAAAGGGCCCTTGGTGTCATGCTTCATCATGGGGGTCTTCCCGGCCCTCTAAGGTACGGAGCGTGCTACAACCTACGGTTACGCGGGAGCACTGTTGTTATGAAAAGACTATGTCGTGTAGGAATGTGAGTGGAAGGGTCAGGGGTGAATAGAAAAGTGAGGTTAAAAAATACCTGGCTCGGCGGTTTAGAAAATAAATTTTTAATATACCTTTGAGCTGGTATTGTTAAAAAGTGGGGACGGAGGTGTATTTGCCTCAATGAGCTATGCCTCCAAAGTCAACATGTTTCGAAGCCCCCTGGCTTCTTCTTCAGGACTTAACAGATCCCTTCTACACTCACTTAGTATGTGATGTGTTTTAACCTAATCCTCTCTATAAAATTGTGTTGGTGAGAATAAATGAACAGTGCATGCGAATACTTAATGCACATATACGATACCTAAATAGGTATCTGTCGTCGTTATCTGGAAGAAAAACGGCATCACACATATATATGTTAAAAGGCGAGACGAAAAAGCACCATCCATCGTGATACGGTAGTGACCTAGAAGGAAGTGAAATGAGTGAACATTTACTCCTTATCGTTAATTCGTAGTGCAGTTTGATGGTGATGTGTCCCGCTATTGATCAGAGGAAAAAGACATTAAACACAGACTCAACACACATGAAACATAAATCACACACTCTATCAAAAAGGACCCGGTCTAATCGGTCCATAGGGTATTGTCACGTCTGTCCAAATGAAACTCGAGGTTATATAGAGTTGTCTAAGAAAAAATTGTCCGTAGGGAAGATTCTCTCTCAGATGACGGGGATGGAAGCTATTATACAGCAGTAGACAGTTCTTTGCTGTCGGTTTGAAGTGTGTTGTAGTTTTCAAAATCCCCTCATCTGGATAAATGTTGAGATCCAGAAATACCAAGTTGTTTCTTGAGGTGGTATTGGTAAATTTCAGAAAGTTGTTCTGTTCATTCAGCCATGTCACAAAAGCTTCAGTGGATGCAATGTCCCTTCCCAAATCACTAGTATATCATCAATATATCGTTTCCAAATCCTTATATTCCGATAGAAGGGGTTGTTGGTGTTCAAAATTTTCTTGGACTCAAGGTGATGCACGTAGAGACCAGCTAAACTGGGAGCAGTGAGTACGGCACAGCCGGGGGTCAGACATGCTGTCGAGTGTTTGTTTCAGGACGAGACAATCACTTCAGAAACAAATTTACTTATCTATTTCTTCTAGGTTGCTACTATAGGCACCCCTCCCACCCGTTACAGGCTCATGGGTCGCTTTTACTTTTGAAAACAAGTAGGTTATCTTTTTCCTACCGAGATGTACTTTTTTCTTAGACAACTCTATATAACCTCGAGTTTCATTTGGACAGACGTGACAATACCCTATGGACCGATTAGACCGGGTCCTTTTTGATAGAGTGTGTGATTTATGTTTCATGTGTGTTGAGTCTGTGTTTAATGTCTTTTCCTCTGATCAATAGCGGGACACATCATCATCAAACTGCACTACGAATTAACGATAAGAAGTAAATGTTCACTCATTTCACTTCCTTCTAGGTCACTACCGTATCACGATGGATGGTGCTTTTTCGTCTCGCCTTTTAACATATATATGTGTGATGCCGTTTTTCTTCCAGATAACGACGACAGATACCTATTTAGGTATCGTATATGTGCATTAAGTATTCGCATGCACTGTTCATTTATTCTCACCAACACAATTTTATAGAGAGGATTAGGTTAAACACATCACATACTAAGTGAGTGTAGAAGGGATCTGTTAAGTCCTGAAGAAGAAGCCAGGGGGGCTTCGAAACATGTTGACTTTGGAGGCATAGCTCATTGAGGCAAATACACCTCTGTCCCCACTTTTTAACAATACCAGCTCAAAGGTATATTAAAAATTTATTTTCTAAACCGCGAGCCAGGTATTTTTAACCTCACTTTTCTATTCACCCCTGACCCTTCCACTCACATTCCTACACAACATAGTCTTTTCATAACAACAGTGCTCCCGCGTAACCGTAGGTTGTAGCACGCCCCGTCCCGTAGAGGGGCGGGAAGACCCCATGATGAAGCATGACACCAAGGGCCCTTTTGGTGTGTGAGGGGTATGTTAAAAACACTGTGTGTTTTTCCCACCATTGTAGGAAACATACTTAATCTGGGAGGACATGGTATTTGAAACTATCTGAGGGTGGATCTTTGTGGTTAACTGACTATTGACTTAAGGAGGACGTATCCACCTCCACTGCTTGTGATAAGCAGTACCTCTTTGCTCCCCCGTTTTGTTCTTTTTACCTTTAGAATCCCCATGATGTTGGAAGAAAAGGACGCAAATTTGGCGTGGATACCTTATGTGGTCAAAAAGTTACAGGGGCCTAAGCGCGAACTCACCCAAATAGCCAAAAAAAGGCTTAGCAAAGGGGGGGGAAAGGCCTAGCAGCGAAGGGGTTAAAGCATGAAAGCCTCACATTTGAAACACTGCAGTTGAGTTTAGTATGGTGTTAATTTAGTGAAATGGGAACAGTCTCACCTTTTATGACTGGATGAACTCAGTAGTTTTGAGATTGGAAGAGACTTTGGGGCATATTATCAAGGGCTTTATCGCCGCTTTAGCGGCACTTTTTGCCGCTAAAGCGACGATAATTTTATCGCCCTATTAGCAAGCTGTCGCTAACAGGCGTTAGCGACAGCTTTCAGGCGTTAGAGGCCGCGTTTTCCATCGCCTTGCATGTCAGCGATAATTATCGCTAATGACATGCAAGGAAGGCGTTCCCTACTAAAAGCGACTGAATACAGTCGCTAACACCACTACCCCCTATTAGCAAGGCAGGCGAAGCGATAAAATAATTCGCACTCAGCGCGTTTATCGCTAGATTTTAACACCTGCTAGTGAGGATGACTTACCTGTTTGAAGTATAGGAGGTGGATTCTAATGCTGAATCCACCTTAGCGTTAATGCGAGAATATCGCTGGTTTTCCAGCGATATTCTCACATGTTGCCGCTATCGCTGGAATAATCATCGCCATAGCGCTAATTGTTGCTAATACAGCGTTAGCGTGGCGATATATTCCAGCGATAGCTGGCGATAAAATATTTCGCGCTAAGCGCGCTCTGCGATATTTATCGCATTTTGTTGCTAATATGGCCCTTTAATCTTATCTCAGTGTGTTGTGAAAGTCCACCACAAACATTGGTACTCCTGATGTGCGAAAACAATTTCACAGATACTCCACCAGCGGTAGGTCAGTGTGATTCTCTTCAGTGCTGTGGTAGGATACGGTGCTATTGAGATAATTGCTTTGATGAGAAAGAGATGCGATGTCCTTCGTATCAAAGTGCAGTGGTGATCTGTGGTAATTATTAGAGTGCTACGGGAAATGTTATGGTGATTACTGCAATCTTTCACACAACCTCAACTCTGGTCTACACTGAGCGGAGGGATCAATGGGCTTGTTTTAATGAGGGCCTCTCACTTCAAATGTCGAACACTTAACCTTGTCAAACGTCCTCATAACTGACATTCTAGTTCAATCAATCACACATTAATCAACTGAATATGAATTTACAAATTGCATAATCACAGTGAATCAAGAACAGGGGGGCATATTTACAAGCCCCTTGCGCCACTTTTGCGCCGCCGTTGCGTCACGCAAGTGACGCAGCGGCGACGCAAACCATGCGCCGCGTTGCGCTATATTTACAACGTAACGCATCTAGGGAGATGCGTCACGTAGTAAACCCCTGCGCCACATGAAACCTGCGTCAGGTTTCATGTGGGCGTACCGGCGCAGGGGGGGGGCGTTCCGGCGCAGGTACGCCTCGTAAAAGTGACGTAGTGAAATCTACAAGATTTCACGCAGTCACTTTTCCGACGCTGGTGCGCCAAATCCTTACGCCTGCTTCAAGCAGGCGTAAGGATTGACGCACCATGTTAGGGATAGGGAAGGTTGGAACAGTGCTGGAGTTGCGTCGCGCTTGCGACACGACTTCAGCACTGCGCCAACCTTCCGCCTGCAGATGCGTCATGCATCTGCTTATCCTTGCGCCACGATGCGCCGCATTGTAAATGCGGCGCATCGGACGTGGCGCAAGGGTAAACTTGCGTGACGCATTTTCCCTGGCGCATCCCTGCTGATATGCAGGGATGCGCCAGGGAACGTAAATATGCCCCAGGGAGTTTAAATTGGCAAATATTTAAAATACGTGCTGGAGAGTTTTGCGTCTGTGTGAAGCAAATTGCCTTTTGTAACTTATTTTTACAGTATTGAATGTAATGTCACAATTCGATGCCTAAGCATTACATTTATTTCATGCAATCAATATTGAAAGTTCAATTACTGTTCATGCAGAAATTGGCTTTACTAGATCCAGATAAAAGCTCCTCTACTTCCAAGCACGATTTATTATATTTATTCATGTATTCATTTATTTATTTTAAATAGGGTGTATGGAAAATAATATTTTCGGGGAGAATAGAAGTCTTTAAATCTTGTTCCATCACAAACTGCATTCTCTTGTTTAAACTCCCTCTAATCTCCATTTCTTTAAAAACAACATTGCAGTGTGCCTTGTCCAACTACCACCTGCATTTCATTAATCAAAGTCTGAAATGTTTTCATTTTGAAAAAATGAGGTGAAGCACTCCTGTTTTCCCTCATGATGGCATGGCGACAGTTCTCATTCTGGAAACGGCTGTATTTCGTATACCATATAAGCGAATATGCGAGAACTGGCCAGTTTAAAATGCTACTTTGGAATGGCTCAAGGATGATTGATGTAGGACTGAGTCACAAAAGTAAAGGAAAATGTAACATTATCACTTGCATTGTTTGTGTCTGTCCATTCACAAGTTTTTCCGGTATTTACATGCATTCTAATGTTATTAACGGGTACAATTTTCATAGTGTGAGGGGTTCGTCAAATATGTATAAGTGCATACTATACTTTTATGCACTCATAAGAATCTAAATGTAATAGGTCAGCTCAGTCATCTGAGAAAATATCGTCCAGGGCAAAGTTCTTGACATACTAACTTCTCCTGTTCTTCTCATACAATAGTGTGTTGTGTCTCCGTACAGAGCAATTTATTTGGCTGCAGATGTACATCTCTAAGTTTCTGTGTAATGAAGTGCATCATGTAGAGTTTGGTCTGCTATTCTGCCAAACTTGCAGTTCCTTTGCCTAATTTAGTGGTGGGGGAACTACCATGTTGTTGGCGCCAGAGGCCCATCTGTCTCCACCACTTGAATCTTTTAAATGGTACCCCATCTACCCCGTGTTGACTGGGAGCATGCTTGAGAAGGCCCACCCTATTTAGGGTAGGACGTCTGATGCATATTTTACTTGCCCAGGTGTGTCCTGCAATCCACTCTTTCAATTCTTCCCTGCACCTCCAAACCTTGGAGCAATAATGTGTCTACCTATAGAGTAAATGAACCGGTTATAATTATTATGTTTCATTATATTAAAAGAATGTCATATTTTAAAGATTCACTCCGAAAGCATGAAAGCTTGAATTCCGCAAGAAGCTGAAGACCTGGTGTTGGGAAATGAGTCATTAGTTGTGTGACCTGCACAAGTAATGGGTCTACATTTGTCCTCCACTAAGAACCAAACACCCCATTGTAGCACTTGATTCTCAAAGGGTAGAATTGCAGAGCAGTCCAAGGCCTACTCAAGTGAGGTGGTGTGGGCTAGTAATCACCATTCACATATACTAAATAATAACACTCAATAAATGATTGTCCAGTCTGTGCTTTTTCTTTTGAAAAAGGTAAAGTACATTTATTACACACACACTACTCAATACCATGCAACAATTTACAAATATGCGCAAGCTGATGGAATTACTTTTGGAAAACATTGCGTAATCATTCTTCTCCCCTCCAAAGGAGTATAGTCTAGTACCACAACTCCCATGTCTACACATTATCTCGTCCCTAAATGCCACGGGTCAAACATAACTTGGAGTAAGAGCACTTAATACTGGCACCAAAGCGAGTGGCTGTCCACCTCATTATTTCAACAGGCATTTCACCATAGGAATAAATGCAATAAATACATATAACCATAACTGAGGGCATCTAATACTGGCAATAAAGCATGTAAACTTTAATCACGAGTGACGGTCAGTCTCATTATTCACATAAAGCATTAGCAAGAATCAATGTCTAAGCATGACTGAGAGTGTCGTGTGCTCATCATAACTGTCCACATGAATAACTCAATTCAATCACATTTATAATTACAATACTGTGCAATTATAACCAGTCACCTAGAAGGTGCTTGCAGCATACACTTGGAAAACTTCAAACTTACAATAGTGTATTTTATCCGCCATCCCTAAAGGACATTATTTCTGTAAATACACATGTAATTACAGCCCTTCACCCCTGGAGGGTGTTCATCAATATAAAAATACATAGTGAACACATTCAGGCCCAAGGATTGCAGTCATCGTCTTCGCCCCCAGAAGGCACAGCCTTTCCACTATAAAACAAAAGTTGCACCTTGAAGAAAGCTTGAAAAAACGTAGAACCCTTGAGGGGGTTATCTTTCCAGATGCACCCGAAACTTAGAGAGGGGACTCAGGCACTTCCTTTGGGGGGTAGGCTATGCTGCACCTACAGGTACCCCCGCACTTTGGTAACATTTTTGGGGTGACTCTGCTCTTCTGGGGTCACCACAAGCCACAAACGAGTGATTTCTGTGCAGGAATGCAGCCAGGCCCTGCAAGGCATTATGGGGCACTCCTTGCGCTTTCTTTATGCATATTAGAGCAGTAGCTCTCCCGCTGAGCCAGAGAGAGCCACGTTAGCTTCCTCGTTCAGTTTTGCTTATGAACAACGGCCTCGTGTCGCATTTCTCTTTTCTTGGGATGCCCTGTCCCACTCAGGCATCCCACGTGCATGGGTGATGTTAGAAAGGACCTTGGGGGAGCCCACCCCAGACGCTCTCGCTGGGTCTCTGCCCAGCCAGCACAGTCGCATGCTGCAGCGGTAGCAGGCACTTCACTGTGGTCTACCTGCTCCTGCAGGCAGATGCGTGTGGTGCCTTGCTGGTCCTGCATCTCCTCAGGGCCCAGGGATGGGGTCCTGGGTCCATTCTTCCACAGCTGCGGGAGCGCAACAGCACTTCCTCCCTTGATCCTCTTCTAGGGGCCCAGGGATGGGGTCCTAGGCCCCTACTCCTTGTCGGGGAAAATCGCGACAGCACTTCCACTTTTTTATTGAATCTCGGGGGCAGCCCCAGGCCCTGGCCCACCCCGGGGCAAGACTGAAATCATCGGCGGACCCCCACGCACTTCGTCACTGGTCCTCCCAAGGGTCAAAAGTTGCCAAACTTTACACTGGGAAATCTCAGGTCCAGTTGTGCCGATTCAGATGGTCTTTTGCTCACTTTGCTCCTGGTGGCAAGCTCAAGCCACCTGGAGTACTATCATCAGGCCTCCTAGCCTGAAATTGTGACACATTTTGCAGGGAGCTGGTTTCATGGGCCTGCTGCACCAGCCTTTCACCTTGCTCTACTTTTGGGCCTCTCTCCTCCCTGCACAGAAGTCCAGTGTTTCCCCCACTGGTCCTGGGGTCAATCAGAGACAGAGTCCTTAGTCCTGGGGACAGTCAGGGGGCTCCGCCTTCCAATTGTCCATGGCATCAACCCTCAATCACAGTGTTCCTCATAAAAAGCACATCCAAGAGAGAGCTCTCCCCCTGTGCAAGACCCTTTAAGGGTGGGCGGGAGGTGCCAGCAGGAATGCACCTCTCTGCCCCTGTTTCAACCTTCATGCACAGGCTTCTTGGATACTTCAAGATGTCATCACCCAGTAGTCACTTGCCACATGGGTTCTGAGTATCTCAGCTATACCCCCCAGTTAGAATAGAAATGTTCCAGTGTGTGCATTGCCCTATGTAAGTTAGCATTCGCTGCACCATTTTCTATTCAGACGCCATTTTGAATCATGATCAAAACTAATCCTTGCTATTTCTGAGAAAAGGCTACTGCTAAGTTTCATTTCTGCAATGTTGGGTTTTGTTTCACTAATGAGTAGACTGTTCATATTAGTGCATACCTTTCTCACTAGATAGGGGCCCTCTCCCACTTGTCTGGGGGCGGCTACAGGGAGAAACGACCTTAGGTTGTAGTAGGTGGGGTGAGATATGAGAATCAAAACTTATTTTTTTTGTATTTCACTGTCCAGCTGCATTTGCTTGGAAAATTCCACTGTGGGCGTGTTTCAGCCCAGTTGCGAAATGTACATAACGTATCTTTTGCTTGTCGATTTCAGTCACCTCTGCAGCACTCCTAGTGACAGGACAGATTGGGCTCCACTCTGAGTGTATCTGAATAAACAGTTATTGGATTGTAGTCTCTACTGTTTGACCGACTCTTCATTTGGTACGGAAGGCTGAGAGGTGGTCATTAGTGACCCAAGTGACCCTAAACTGGCCGCTTCCTTCAGTTGGCGCCCGAACAGGGACTCACTCGGGTGATTGATCCATCCCCTTTCCGCAGATGGAGGGGAGGCCGAGGACATCGTCCAGTCAGACTGACAGTTCAGGGATCCCTGCACGAAGAGTAATATTTGCTCGCAGCTGCCCCTTCTGTCCTGCTGGACGGTGCCTCACCCAGTGGTCATCCCGACTGGAGTCCTGAACAGCGAAACCCTTGGATTTGATCGTTTGGTCTGAAGAGTCGGCAGTGGAGAATTGGTTCGTTTGTGCTCCTGATATCAGATGAGTTTGTTTTGGTTCTTTGTGTACATGGTACCATTGTGGTTTGAGTTTGGTACGGTCTGAGGACCGTTTTTGATAAAAGTATTTCTAATTATTTTTGCTAAGTAACAGTAACGAACTTGTTTTCTTTTTAAAATGCCTAATTTAAGCAAAATTTTGGATTCGTGTTGTCGTTGCTGTTCTGTAGATGCTCGATTGGAAGAGGCTCAGCCGGCGCCTCCTGAAGGCTGCCCTAATTTTGATATGTATGTGAAACATGGTCTTGGCCTATTATGTTTAGTACACTGGCACAAATAAACGAGGGACAATACTGCGTTGCAGTGGCCGTAGACGGGCACTTTTGAGGAACAAAAAATTGGGTTTTTACAGAAGCAATTATTTAAGAAAAGAAGTATACAGTCTATGTTTGATTCCCTCAGAACTTGGCAGAAGGAGGCCAGACAGAGATGGTTAAAACTGGAAAGGGACGCACGGAAAGGGAAAATTCAAACATTGACACAGAAAGCTGTGGCGTATGATAGAGAGAAACAAGAGTCTGGAATTGAATGTGTGGATAGGAGATTTTGGTTGCATATTGATAAGTCTTATTTGACTAAGGAAGAAAACGATACATTTGTAGAAGAGTTGTTAGATACCCGACCCCGCCTCCTTATGCCCCACAGAGGATATAACCCGCTGTTTCCTTACAGTTACAGCAGCCTTGCGTCTGTTTTGGCTGCACCAGTATATATGGCTGTTGTCTCGACGGCTTTGGCTACCACACCTCCAGCTCCCTCTTTGTCCTCGCCATCCTTGGCAACTGTGACGCCCAGCACATCTGATGTTTTGACTCCTGTATCTTCTGTGTCTTCTCTTCCGGTGCAAGCTCCGGCAACGATTGTCCCTGGCACTTCTGTCATCTCTCCTTCTATGACTGTTCATCCCCCGAAACCTTTGCATGCTGAGATGCCAGTACGTGGGTTTGAGGACAGGGACTGGATGAAATTCAAGGAGCGAATAGGCCCGTTAGTGCGATCTGGGGTGGGGGACGAAGAGAAACAGGTAATAGCTGACCAAGCCGCGTGGTGGGCTCATAATGCGATTTATAGTGTGGAAGACGTTTGGGAAGTTAAGTGAGATTTTGAACCCTTTATACAGCAACATGCCCTCAAGCATATGTCTGCTACGTTGATTAGTGTTTGGCAACAACATATAGGGACAGAAGCGCCTCAGATTTTATTTGATATTAGAGATCGCGTATATGTTTCTGATTTGGAGCCAGGTCAGGTATTTGGGAATGTTACAACTTTGCTTGCCTATAGGGGTAGACTGCATGAGAGAAGCCCTACTCAGGTGTCCCAGGTTCCGATGCGAGAGGTGCATCCCATATATCACCCAGAAATACCTGAGTTAACGTATCAGCGCGGTACTGTCACCAGGCATGCCATGTCCAACCGTTTTCAGGAGCAATGGGTTTATACTCCATGGAAAAGGAGTGAGGTTCTTGCCCTTAAGGCTCATTTACCTGTTCCTAGGAAAAGTCCTACAGCGTATTATAAAGAATTAACGGAGGCCGCCTCTTCTACTGTAATGACTCTTGCTGATATTGAAATGTTCTTTCGTCTCCTCGTTCCGGTTGATGTTTGGAGACAGGTTCATACCCAAGATCATATTGTAGAACTGGGTGGTATGTGGGATGTGATTAAAGGATGGGATCAAGAGAGGAAGCCTGGTGATAAACCCCGAGCTGAGATACTTGCTTTGCCAGGCCGTATTATTACATATATGCATTCTCTTATTCCACCCAAGAAGGTTAGTTGGGATAAATTGACGGCTTGTGGACAGAAGAAAGATGAAAGTGTGTCTGATTTCTTTACTCAATTTGAAGATACGTTTTTTGGACTATAGTGGGCAGAATATGTCTGTTAAAGGAGGAGTTTGTTTGTTTGTTGACCGGTTTGTTTCTAACCTTCTCCCTGAAATTGTGACTCGTCTGCAGGCGTCTGAGAGTACTTGGTCCACCTCTTCCCCTTCTTTCATTTTGAATATGGCCCAGTACTATGAACATCGAGATCAGGAGGAAAAGTATAGGACAGATAAGAAGCACAAGGATGTAAAGACGAAAGTGTTGCTGCAGCAAGCATTTAGAGGAAATAATAGAGGACGGGTGGGTCCATCCAGACAGCTTCCACGTACTAGAAGACAGGCGTCAACAACACCTTTAGGGCCAAATCAGTGTGCGTATTGTAAGGAAGAGGGACATTGGCATAGCCAGTGCCCTGTGCTTTTGCAGAAAGTTGCAGCTCCATGGGGACGTGGTTCTGGTGGTAGAGGTCGTGGGACAGAGAGAGTTCAGAATGTTACAGTCTCACAGGTCGTTCTGATAATAATTATTTTGATGACACGCGTGATGGCCAGTATTACCATGATGATTACGATATGGATGAGACCACAGGCATGTCCTATAGTTAGGACAGCCAGGGAGAGGGACCAGTTCAGATACCTGTAGATCAGCGAGGTTCTTATGTCACAGCGGATTTGCAAGGCTCAACTAAGGAATTTTTGGTGGATACAGTTGCAACAAAGAGTTCTGTTTCTCGGCATATGCTCCCTGGGGCAGCCCTGTCTGGCCACAATAATGTTTCGGTAGGTTTTTCAGGTGTACCAGTTGTAAGCCCCATTTCACGCCCCCTTGCAGTAACTGTTGGCCCTTTTACTGTGGAATCGCCGTTTTTGTTGACATCTAATTGTGGAGAGAATTTGATGGGCTTGGATTTGTTAAAGAAGTTGTATGCTATAATGTATTGCTCTCCTGCAGGTGTCTATATCACTATGGGTCCGAATGCGAGTACTAAACAGTGTTTGTCTCAGGATGCCCCTCTTCTGTTGATTTTGCTGATGTCCCACTCACTCTATGGGCTACAGGTAATACGGATGTAGGATTGTTGCAGATCCCACCAGTTTCTATACAAGTCAAAGAGAATGTTATTTTGCCCCGTATTCCTCAATATAAGATACCACAGGCAGGTGAACGGGCTCTTCTTCAAATTATTCAGGATTTGATACAAAAAGGAGTAGTTGAAGAAACGTCTGGCAATATCTGTAATAGTCCTATTCTTCTGATTCTTAAAAAGGCACCCTCTGGCTCCTCTCCAGACGCTGATGATGTTTATCGTTTTGTGATTGATTTGCGCGAAGTTAACAAAATAGTGGTTCCACAGTTCCCTGGGGTTCCTGACATTACTGCGCTTTTGACAATGATTCCTTCTACTGCCAAATTTTTCTCTGTTATTGATTTGAAAAATGCTTTCTTTAGTATTCCTATCCATCCAGATTGTAGATATTTGTTTGGATTCACCCTAGTTGGTAGGAGCTTTAGATTCTGCCGCGCTCCTCAGGGCTATACAGAGAGTCCTAGGGGTATATTCACAAGAACGTGTGATAACTATCGCAAGAGTAAGTAAGTAATCTTTATTGCTTGATTAATAAAAATCTTAGCAAACTGCATATAAAAACACAAATAACGTAACACAGTGCTAGATCCGTTAAAATTGCAGTGGTTTCATAAAATACAAAAGTGTAAAATTTGCATACTGTACTGAAAATATATGTTAATATATGTATCATGATTAAGCACACAATGACTACTATGGGACTGTCCTCCGTAAAGTTAACCCAGGTTCAAGTATCTGTGTGATTAAATATAAAATCTTTGCCGGGTTAAGGGTAGTCTAAAAATGGTCCTTCCCAGTGAGCAGATACCAGATGAGTTAGCAGCAACCTGGGATACAAGCTGGTTAGTTGGGAGTCGCCAGGTTTAGTTTTGTTTTTACAATTTTCATAAAACGTACAAAGCTACAGGCTAGCCGAATGTCACCCCCCTCGAATCAGGCCTTCACCGCCTGTCTGCATGACCGTATTCGATTTTTGTTCAGACACGGCTTTAGAAGCTGTCTTCGTTCAAGATCTAAGCTCTTGCAGAGGCACAGTAGATGTAGGACGTCCTCTTCGGGGTTATCGCATAGTCTGCAGTTGGGGGCTGGATGTGTGCGTTTCCATGGCGGTAAATGTGGTTTTGCCTGTAGAATCCCCAGCCTCATTGCCAGAAGGCTTTCCTTCATACTTCTCGAGAAGCTTGTACTTAAATATGGCTGCGGAACGCTTCTCGAATAGTTCTGGATCACAAACCAGCTGTGTGCCCTCTTATTTATGTCTGTTTTGTCTTTTTCTAGGGAAATAATCTTCACCGATTTGTTCACCAAGGCTTTAAAACTGTTGTGAGGAAGACCGGATTCCCACAAGACCTGTAAAGCGAGCTGCCTTAATCCTGACTGAAGATAAACCATAGCGGGGCAGTCAGTTTTTCTGGTCATCTCTTTCCACAGGTATGAGTTTAAGGAACCAGGCTTTGCACTCTTTATTTTGTACCAGCATTTGGCGTAAGCGCCCTTCCTTGCTATTTGCTGCTTCTGTAGGCCAAGCTCCAGCCTTATTTGTGCTGGTGAAGTGTATTGCGGGAGATTGAATATTATTCTGGCAGCTTTGGAGACCACCTTATCCAGAGTTGTTTCATCTTTCCCTCTCATTGATTCGCTGCCATACGTGATTGTCAGAAGTAGCTTTGCCCGAAGTACTTCCAGTAGAGGGATAAGATTGGGGCCAGTTATTTTATGCTTGATGTTTTTTAGCATAACAGCCAGGATGGTTCCTCTTCCTTGAATAGCCACTTTTTGTTGGTGGTACATTCCCATGCTATCAAAGATAATTCCCAGATATTTGTAACTTTTAACCATCTCCAATTGCCTGCTCCCCAGCCACCATCTGAGTTGGTTCTTGTTGCTTCGTTGGTTAAAGATCATTACTTTGGATTTCTCATGATTTATGCTTAATCCGTTCCTTATGGCAAAGTTGCTTGAGACATTTATCAAATGCTGCAGAGCAACTGGGGTTCGGCTGATCAGTATCAAGTCGTCGGCATATAGTAGGTTTGAGAGTGACAGGCCACCCAAATTCCGGGCGTGGTGATGACAATTATCCAGTTCCTTCGAGAGGTCTGACACGAAAAGGCTAAACAGGGTGGGGGCAAGAACACAATCCTGTTTTAGCCCCTTGGTGAGTCGGAATCCTCCTCGACAGGCTGTCGCCGGACCCCAGTTTAATTTGAACGCATGTCTTGGAGTGCAGCAGGATTAGCTGGTTCAGAAGGGTTGGAGCTATTTTCCACCCGGATAGCTTAGCCCACAATTTTCCTCTGTTGACGCAATCAAAAGCGGCTTTGTAGTCGATAAAACAAACAAATAAAGGTTTGTTAATTGCTTTCGTGGTGTCAATTAAAAGTGATAAAGCGAGAATGTTTGTAGTTGTTCCCAGGTTTTCCTGAAAGCCTGTTTGGTTGATTGGGATTAGATCGTTTTCCCCTGCCCACTTAGTTAATTCTGCTAGTAGTAGGCCGCCGTAATATTTGGCCTCAATATCAATTAGCGCAATGAGTCTATAGTTCTTTGGTTCATTCTTACTACCTTTCTTGTGGATAGGTGAAATGATCGATCCTTTCCAGGAGTCTGGTATTCTTCTGGTTTCCAAAACTATGTTAAAAACTGGTAGTAGCGCTCCGGCCCAGTAGGTTGTGTCCTGCTTGTATACTATTGGGGGGATCCCATTTGGGCCAGGCGCTCCTTCGTTTCGGCTTTTTGAGATTCTGTCCACAATCGTTTTAAGTGAGAAGAAGTGTGTGGGCTGTGGGCCGCGATGCTTTTGAGATTGCCACTCGCTCTGACGTAGCACTTTGTCTTATGTATTTTCGCTGTTTTCCGTGTTAAAATGACCCTGTAGGTATTTTACCCAGGCATCCTCCGTTATGTGTGAATTAATTCCTGGTGCCGTTGGGTTCTCTATGCTCTTGACTGTCTGCCAAAACCTGGAGCTGTTCTTTGATTTTGCATCGTGTAGCAGTTTTGCCCATGTTGTTTCCGTGGTCTCTTTTTTCGCTAGCCAAATGATTTTATTTTTCCGGGCCCTGAGTTTCCTTAATTCCAGCCATGTATTATCCGCAGAGTGACTTTGACGGAGGTTACGCATTGCTTTGTTTATTTCACCCCTTATTTGTCTTAGCTCGGCGTGGTGAGTTCCCGATAAATGAATTCTTTGTTTGTTTGCCGGCCTGCTTAGTGGTGCTTGTTTGGTTTTTTGCTCTGGATTTATCAAGATTGCTTTACGGTTAGATGGACCAAAACTTTCAGTAAAGCATTCCCAGGCTGTTAGAATGTTGTCATGTTTTAGTTTGTTATCCTCCCACTGTTTTTTTGACTCTGCCAAGAGTTTTACCGGATCACGTGTGTTACATTTTATTCTCCTATGGCTATATATAGCGTTTGTACATGAATCAGCTGTTGGATAAGTAAGCGCTGTTCCTTGTGTGGCTAGTGTAAACTCTTGGGGTTGATGATCGCTGTGGTCTTGTATTCCGATCCTGAAGTCTTTTATCATATGATAAAGTGGTAAAGACGAAAAAGTATAGTCTATTGTGGTGTCGGCAAGCGCGTTGTGAAAAGTTGGAGCTTGGGGATGGTCCCCCGTAAATCGACCGTTTATTGCTACCAAGGACAAGCTTTCTAGTTCCTTCTACGGTTGTTTGGAGATTTTTGTTGGCTTGCCCCACTTGCACTTGTCCTGAGGGGGATTCCCCATGTTGTTTGTTGATCTTCTCCTGGCTTGTCTAAGTCGCCACTCCCTGTGAGGAACATATTAAAATCGCCGGAGACGATAAAGTTCGAGGTTGCCGTCTCGGTAATTAGTTTAGTTAGTTCTGTTATCGCAAGAGTAGCGTAACGCAACTTTCAATATCGCAGCCTAGCGCAGGAAAATAACCCTGTGTCAATGTGGAATTCACAACAAGGCGGTAGCATGCGATAGTCTGCCGAAACCGCGGACAATGTCCGCGATACAACCACCACAATGGAGATAAAAACACAAACCACAACACCAAAAAACACGCGATGGGCCAAAGCGCGATGAGGAAACCAGCGACAAGCAGCGCCAGGCCTGCAACACACACCTGGCAGGCGTCAAAAATCACCATAAAAGTAGAAAAACACCCACACACAAACTGACCAACACCCAAGCACCATGGAGGCAGCCGGAGCAGGCGCAGAGGATCGAGCGCAACCCCACAAGCACCCCGGACGACCAGCCTGGGACCTCGGGGACAGGGAAGGGCAAGGACAAGAAGACCAGGAAGCCCAAGTTCAGTCCGCAGGCGAACAGGATCATAGTCACGGAGGTGATGGAACACCATCAACAACTCTTCGTCACCTCCAACGTGTCATTGGGCACCAAAACTGGAATATGGCGGGACATCGTCGACAAGGTGAATGCCGTCGCAGAGCACAAGCGGACAATGGACGAGGTCAAGAGGCGATGGAATGACATCAAGCGGAAGACCAAGGAGAAACTCTGCGCCAACCAGAAGGCAGCAATGCAGACCGGAGGTGGGGGCCCAGCTCCACAGCTGGAGCTTGATGACATGGAGGAGCTGGTGTCGACAGTCATCAGTATGGATACTGTGGCCGGAGTCGGGGGACCGGACACTGCTCGACAGGACACAACACAACCGCAACAGAGTGAGTGACCACCAGGTACTGGGGGGATGGGTGGAGATGGCCACAATGGCACACATGCACAAGCAAGCAGGGCACAGTGCACACCCACAATGACCCTGGGTCCTCGCCCAGACCCACAGACTGCCACAATGTACAATGCCATGCTGTCTGAATGTCAACCTGTACCATGCGGCTACATTCATGTGGACACATTGTAATACACCATCTCCCCTTCACATCGCAGGGGCATCATCAACACCCCCTGCAGAGCAGTCACAGCCACTCTTCACTGTTGATGAGGAGGAGGACAACACCAGCATCGACACCCAAACCATCCAAGACATCATTGACCTCATCCGCCAGCCACCTCCAGGATCAGGGCAGCCCAGCTACATCGATGAGACCCCACCCACCACCCAAACCACCCAGCAGGAGGCACCCACAGCCCCGGCACCCTCCCAAGTCCCCCAGGAACAACAAATGGCCTTCCAACGCCGTGTGCTGGAGGGCCAGAGGGAGACGGCCGAGCAGGTGCGGGTGGGGTTTGCCCTCATGGCTACCAAACTGGACGCCATCCCTGGGTGTCTATGTCCGCCCCATGGTCTCCAACAAGCCCTGACTGACATCGCTGGAGTCATGACGCGGAGGGAAGAATACCTGTCCGCCCAGAGTGGCTCCAGCAATGCCAGCCGTGAGCTGGCACACATGCGGAGGCTCATGGACGACATGGTGCGGATGGAGGCGGAAAGGATGGCAGCCACCGCTGCACATCAGCAAAATGTAGCTGGGATCTACCAGGCCCTGCATGTCCTCATCATGGCATTGCTGCCACAAGGCGTGGCGATGATGAATGCTGCTGCCCCCACACCATCCACATCTCCGCCCCCTGGTGTGTCAGTGCCTCCCAGTGCAGCAGGCGTATCCACTCCGGCACCTGATGTGTCACTGCCACACAGTGCAGGCGACAATCCTCCTCCGGTCGCTGATGTGTCAGTGGCACACAGTGCTGCAGCCGGTACTGCAACACCCACAGGTGGGGCAGAATACACATCCGGGGACGAGGACGTGTATGGGATTGAGATCAGAAGGAGGTACTAGCATTCATTTCCGCCACCTTGCCTGTTTCTGCTTGGTGCCGCACATGGCCTCAAGACCTACCACTGACCCCCAATACACTCCGATGCACTCACCCTGGACAGTGACATGGACTGCCACATCCTGTTTGACGACCATTGACACGGCGGACAGACTGTGGACTGTACCCTTCCTCTTCCGCAGGACAGGTCATCCCCGGATGGACACTGGCTGGCCCTCCACGTGCCCATATTGTGTAGTGTGCTCGGCATTGCCCTGCAACGCTCCAGCTGCTTGACTGCACTGGATGTGCAAATAAACATCCAGTGACGCACTGCTGTGTAACGTCTTACGTCATTCATGTATGGATGTGTGGAATGAATGTGGGGACAGTGCCTTCCCTTGCGTCAATGATGTTCATCCTGTGGGATGCCAGTCAGAGGGTGCGACATTGCATTTTGTGTACCGGGTCCCGTGAACACTACAACAGGGACACACGCATCAGTCACTTCCTTTTCCAGACATGGACTGGACCACGCCCAGAGCCCACGAGTCATTGTTGCAAGCCCTGCGCTGGTCCGGCGAACGGCAGGCCAGACCACTCAGCTAACGCCCCGAGGGGGGACCCTCATTGCTACCCATCACAGCCGTACTCGCTGGTGGTGTGCAGGTCACTGGTCTAGTTGTCAGCATGTCACAGCCACTCCCTGAGGGCAGGTTTTCACACACACCACACCCATCCGCCACAGGCGTCACAGGCCATGTGACTCCGCCAACATAAGGGGCCGACGACGTCACATTCCCCTCTTCCGGTGGTGACTGGATGACGGACGCTCCACTGTTCTCACTCATATAGGGCCCATGAGTTGTTGCGCACAGGGTTAGTGGCATCCGAGGCCTTGAGTATGGCACTGGCCTACCACCACGTGGCGCAGACTGGGGTTGCACAGGGTTAGTGGCACACAGGGCCTTGCAGACGGCACAGGCACCCCGCCACGGGACGGTGACTTTGGGTGCACTGAGTCAGTGGCACCTTGAGCTGCTGAGCAGGTGTGCAGCCTGCAATGATGCCCCGTCCTGGCGGTCCGGACAGCTCAGGTTTTGTGTGCCCTGCTGGACCGCAGTGTAGGCCAGAGCCAGCGGGCAGCACGGGCCTACTGCCACGTCGCGTCGCTTCCGGGATCCCAGAGTTGGTGGCACCCATTGGGCTGAGCGGGTGTGCAGCCTGCGATGGTGCCGGGTGCACTGGTATGTCCTCTGCCATGGAGTAATCAAGACCCAGCACCAAACGTGAGACCTGGTGGCCTGCCAAGCGGGGCTGCATGATGTGGAGGGTGCCATGTCCGCGGGCCCCGGGCTTGTAGCTTGCAGCGGCACGTGGTGGGACCTCCTGTCTATGCGCCGGTGGCGGAAGGTGAGCATTGAGGTCTGGGTGTGCATGGGCAGGCATGCTCCGATGGACGGCGGGAGGGGTTGGGGCGCCTCTGCCTGGGTGTGCATGGGCGGGCAGGCGATGTTGTCTTGTGCAAGTGTGTGTACTGTGCCAGTCATGTATCTGGGCTCTGTTTCAGCTGACGGCTCTGACTCAGATGTGTGACCTGGTGTCCTGCTGTACATACCGGCACGTGGTTGGGGACACACCGGTGGCAGCAGCTGAGCAGTGTGGCCTGGGTGCGCAGGGGCGGCACGTTCTCTCTCTCTCTCTTCCTCTCTCTCTCTCTCCCTCTCTTCCTCTCTCTCTCCTTCTCTCTCTTCCTCTCTCTCTCCCTCTCTCCTTCTCTCTCTCTCTCTCTCTCCCTCTCTTCCTCTCTCTCTCTCTCCCTCTCTTCCTCTCTCTCTCCTCTTCTCTCTCTCTCTTCTTCTCTCTCTCCTCTTCTCTCTCTCTCTCTCTCCCTCTCTCTCTCCTTCGCTCTCTCTCTGTCCTCTGATGTGCGCAGGACACACCTTCTCATCATTTTTTTTGTCTTACAGGCTGTGACCTACGTATTGTCCCGAGGGGAGCGGCCATGTGTCTTCATTTCATTTCGGTGTTCATTTTAATAAAAGTTTCATTTGTTGCTTCGAAAGTGAATGTGTGCTGCTCATTTCTGTGACGACACATGCATGTCACCAGTTGTGATTGTGCGACATCAAGCGGAATATTTTGTACATGTTTAGGTGTGGCTGATGTGGCATGTCTTTGGTCGGGGGTGCCAGGGAGGGGTGGTCCTGGGGGTGGTGGCGGTGGGTGTTGTGGCCCTCTTGGGTGTCCGGGCCGCATGATGGGTGGCTCCATGGCATCTGTTGCCCTTCCGATGTAGCCCTGGGCTGTGCTCCCTTTTGGTTTGCAGGCTGCCGTCCGACTTTACACCAGGTCAGAGCAGGTGTAGATTTCCTGGTGCTAACGCGCCTTATCGCCTGTTTTGTGTTTTTATCGCCGATGTGGCTGGTCGTTGTGAATGTTGAGGTGTGATGTTGTCGCGCCTTTTAGCACGGGAACGCCCACTCTGCATCTCATTAGCGATAGTTGCGCGGGTCCTCTGTGGCGATGTTTTTTGCGGCTGCTATCGCGGGTAAACTGGTGCTGTGGGCTGTTTATACCAGCTTGTGAATGGGGAGGTATATTTATCACGTCTTTGACTGCGATAATGTGCCGTTAATTCGGCGATAGCTCCTTGTGAATATGCCCCCTAGTATTTAGAGTCAGGCACTGAAAGCTCAGTTGGATTCCTTGTCGCTTCCCTCAGGTAATGTATTAGTCCAGTATGTTGTTGATCTTCTCATAGCTTCTGATACAGAACAGGGTTGTAAATATAGTACTGTTAAATTGTTGTTGCATCTGGCCCATCATGGACACAAGGTGTCTCTTTCTAAATTTCAATATTGTTGACAGGAGGTCATCTATTTAGGTCACCTACTGTCGAAGGAGGGTAGGAGATTGACCCCTGAGCGCATTGGTACCATTGTTAAAATGCCCATTCCCCAGACTCAGAAACATGTGCACGCTTTTATAGGTATCACTTCCTTTGCAGGCGGTGGATACCTAACTATTCCTTACTAATTAAACCTTTGCTTGCATTAACAATGAAAGAAGTGCATGAGCCTTTGCCTTGGACGCCTGAATGCCAGCAGTCTTTTGAGCAATTGAAAACTGCACTTTGTTCGGCTCCAGTACTTGGCACACCTGATTATGGCAAACCGTTTGTGCTCTATGTCCACGAGATGGCAGGTCGCGCACTTTCTGTCCTAACGCAAAAATTTGGGGATAAGCAACGGCTGTGTGCTTATTTCTCTGCTGTGCTTGATCCTGTTGTGAGGGCCCTCACGAGCTGTCTGAGAGTGGTTGTGGCTGTGGCCACTTCAATCAGACAATCGGCTGGACTTGTGCTTGATACTGACCTCACAGTTATGGTACTCCATGCTGTGGATACACTGTGGAATAAGACAAAGACACAGCACCTCACCAGTGCACGTCTCACTGGCTATGAATTGACATTGTTTGCTAAACACATTACAATTAAAGGATGTGCTATTCTGAATCCAGCCACGTTACTACCCCTCCCTTCTGAAAGTGATGCAGTCAATATACATGATTGTATTTTTCAGACGGAAGAAGAGACGAAGGGACGGGTAGACTTGACTGATGTTCCCTTATCTGACCCCCAAGGAGAACTATATGTCGATGGCTCTTGTTTTAAGTCACCAGATGGCACCATAACGGCAGCTTATGCTGTCACTACGTTGCATACAGTGGTAGAGACATCACAAATCCCCTATCACTCGGCTCAAGCTGCTGACCTTGTTGCTCTTATTCACGCCTGCGAATTGAGCGAGGTACTGGTTGTCAACATTTATACTGACAGCCAGTATGCCTTTGGGGTCGCGCATAATTTTGGGCGACTCTGGACAGAGAGGGGGTTCCTTACATCTCATGGTACTCGGATACAGCATGGGCACCTCATATTGAGAATTTGGCTGCTTTAACGCTCCCCAAGAAATTGGCCATAATTAAGTGTAGTGCCCCACAAGAAGGTTACCAACGACATGGGTAGAGGAAATGCTTTTGCAGATCAGACAGCTAAGGAAATGGCCCGAACAAAGATGAAATGTATGTTTGCAGCAGGTCCAGCTAGGTGGGTTCCTGAAGTTGTCATGTTCGAGAACACCCTTGAAAGTGTAAAGGAGATACAGAGCGAAGCCAGTATGGAGGAATTAGTTGTATGGCAGGAGAGTACAGCACAGTTGGATGAGGACGGATGTTGGATTGATAAATCAGGAAGGCAGAGATGGATGTTACTAGATGCATATGTTCTTCGTGTGGTAACAATGGCACATGGTCTAGCTCATATTAGTGCAAAAGACATTTGTAAATTGTTAGATCTTGTATGGCAGAATGACAATATTTCTAAGACAGCTGCGCATTTGGTGAAATATTGCATGGTCTGCATGAGGCATAATCCAGGGAAGGGTACCCCGACACCACCTGGTAATTTTGTACCACCCACATTTCCTTTTGAGGTCCTTCAAATTGATTATATTGAATTAGAGAGATGTAACAATCGTAAGTATGTTCTGGTGGTTATATGTGCATTCAGTAAATGGGTTGAGGCTTACCCCACTAAAGACAATACAGCCATTATGACTGCAAAGGTACTCCTGAAGGAGTTCTTTCCTCGTTTCGGCTTGCCCCGAGTTATCTGGAGTGTCAACGGAAGTCATTTTAATGCGAAAGTGATCCAATTGATTTGTGAGGGTCTTCATGTGAAGCAGAAATTCCATGCTGCCAATCATCCGCAGTCAGCGGGTTTGGTTGAGAAGTACAATAGCATTCTCAAACTGAAATTGGCAAAAATACAGGAGACTACAGGGTTAAAGTGGCCTGATGCTTTACCATTAGCTCTTTTGTCAACAAGACCGACAGCACATTCTAGGACAGGATTGTCTCCTTACGAGGTTGTGTTTGGGCGCCCGAAAAATGTCTGGGAGGTCCCGCGTCCTCGTAAATTTTCAGACATTGAGTACCCTGTGTTGATTGATTATCTTGGTCAATTAACTGAAAGTTTGCATTCTATTCACCAACAGGTGCGTGAGTCTCTGCCTTCCACACCAAAGAGACCTGGCCATGATATCCAGCCCGGTGACTATGTGTTCCTAAAGAATTTTCATAGGAAGAAAAGTTCGGAGCCACGCTGGAAGGGGCCGGAACAGGTCCTGTTATTGACGCGCACTGCTGTGAAGGTTGCAGGCCGTAAGAACTGGGTACATGCTACCCACTGTCGCAGGGTTCCTTTACCTCTACCCTATGATCAGTGGGTCAAGGACGGCATCGGGGACTCCGAGTGTGAACAAGGGCCTCAGTTTGTTCCGTTTAGCGATGCCAAGTTAACGTGGATGCAGACGGATAAAGAAAATGAAAACATGTTGAACGAGGTTGTTCCTCCAGAAATACGAGCTATCCAGGAGCATTTGTTCTCTGATCCTACTGTGCCTGGGACTTCCAGGTATAATTTGCACCCTCGGCTGAGGGAAGTTGCATCCAAGGAGAAAAAAAGATTAGGGATGGACTGAGTAAGATAGGTTGTACTGAGCTATAATACCGACGGAGATTTGTTGAGTTTGGTGAAGGATTTGTGCTTACTTTAGCTTAGTTATTTGAACATTAGATAGGAAAGACCAAAGTATACAGTGGAAGTATACCATCCTAATCGACATGGGATACATTAAACGAGCTTAGGACAGAGCAAGCTCCACCGCCGGTGCTCAAGAGCGCCAACGTATTGATGGACAATAGGAGCCTGTACCAGTGAGGCTCTGACGGACACTGGGAACTTGTATATTATCTTTGCACTTTGCCCCTTCTTCTTTACATCATACATTATGCATCCCTTTGGTAGATTGGTGGCTGAGGAAGAGCAGCCAGTGCTTTTTGTTACTCAACATAATATGGTGTGGACCTGCAAACGGAAAATAACATGTATTATTCTTGTGGTTTTGTTGCTGATATTATTGTGTGGGGTGTCGTGGGTTTTGGAAAAAGATCCAGATGTGTCCTCACGTACCAGGGGCAAGGTTATATCCCCAATAACAATGAAAAGGAGAGCCTCGAGTAATATATTTTTAGACACGCCAAAGAGATTTTTTGGGGAAGGGACAGCTTGCTACCCAACTGAGTCTGTTACTAGTTTATGGACTGCATATCCGCTATCACTTGTAAACTGTACCTATACTCGTCTGCCACAATTTACACAAGTGAAGGGTGTTTTCGGTTTTGGCTATCCAGGACATTGTTTATATTATAGAAAGCCATTGGGAATGGGTTATCCATGTTGCGAGAACAACACATATTGTGATAATTTTTCTATGGAAGAACAGAATGTTACACTGGTGGGTTGGCATTACAAAGAATTGATAGTTACCCGGGAAGCTGGTTATTATCCTGCTTGCTGCCCTATTCTGCACAGCACAGACAGTTCTTTGTATATCAATTGTTCTGGAATAGTACTGTACAAAAAATACAATGCCCTTTGTAAATGATAAAGATCCAAGTACCTTTGGAATAAATACCAGATATGCTGTAGTAGATTATGAAGGGGCGATTTATGCACACCCAGGGTTTTACTTTTAGTCTAATGGTACCTATTCTAATGTTCATAATGGTACTGATGATTTTGCTCTCAGAATGGTGTTGCCCCTAGGTGTGCCCTGTAAATACGCTAAGCCTAATGTTCGTAGGGTTAAGAGGACTTTGACAAAAGAATTTTGTGAGGGAGTGACAGATATAGAGGTCAATAATTATAGTAATGGGATTACTTTTGGATACATCCTTTCCTCTCTTTCACTTAGGGTGGTACCTCCATGGCTAGGGGTGAGAAAGCAAGAGAATATTTTGGGTCCAAGTTACAAATTTGATCTAATACTACCATAGTGGCTTTACGCAACATCACCACTCAGTTGGAAAGTATGCGAATATATTCTGAACAGACTAGATACGCAGTTGACTTCATCTTGGCTAAGAGTGGTGGTGAATGCGCGGTAGTGGGAGATCAGTGTGTGGTCGGGATCAAAAATATGGAAAAGAATATTACTAAGCACATTCTCGATATTCTTGAGAATGTCAAGGGAATGGAAAGTGGAAATTGGAGTTGGTCCCTTTCCGGTAGTTGGGGCTGGATTCTTGAGAAGGTGATTTACCTAATCGTAATGTTGGTGCTTTGTTGTGCCCTTATTCAGTGCCTCCCTTTTTGTTGCTCGTATTGCACCACCATTCTCACCCCTAAAAGGAAAATATCAATTCATGATACTAATGTTGCGATTATGGTACAGAAAGAAATAGTTGACATGATGACCATAGAGGAGGGCGTTTTTAAGACTTCTTCCCTCCTACAGTTTCCTTTCCCGATCCCGACAACATGGAATGTGCATAAAGTTTATCATTAATTTTTTTATTATTATGATTTTCTATATGTTTTCTGTAGCTGTTAGAAAATGTTTTAGCTCATGCTAAAAGGAGGGTCTGTTAGAATAGAAATGTTCCCGTGTGTGCATTGCCCTATGTAAGTTAGCATTTGCGGCACCATTTTCTATTTAGACACCATTTTGAATTATGATCAAAACTAATCCTTGCTATTTCTGAGAAAAGGCTACTGCTAAGTTTCATTTCTGCAATGTTGGGTCTTGTTTCACTAATAAGTAGACTGCTCATATTAGCGCACACCTTTCTCACTAGATAGGGGCCCTCTCCCACTTGTCTGGTTGCGGGTCCAGGGAGAAACAACCTTGGGTTGTAGTAGGTGGGGTGAGATATGAGAATCGAAACTTATTTTTTTTGTATTTCACTGTCCAGCTGCATTTGCTTGGAAAATTCCACTGTGGGCGTGTTTCAGCCCAGTTGCGAAATGTACATAACGTATCTTTTTGCTTGTCGATTTCAGACCCCTCTGCAGCACTCCTAGTGACTGGGCAGATTGGGCTCCGCTCTGAGTGTATCTGAATAAACAGTTATTGGTTTGTATTCTCTACTGTCTAACCGACTCTTCATTTGGTATGGAAGGCTGGAAGGTGGTCCGAGTGACCCTAAACGGGCCGCTTCCTTCACCCTCGCTGACACCACGGCCAGGGCCTTCCCCTAGCAAATCTTCAAAAGAGCCCCCCCCCCGGGTATGGCTCCAGAGGTCTGGGCCCCCTCCCTGATAGAGGGGCCTGGGGCAGCCCCTCTTCCTGGCAAAGCTGACTGATTGATGTAGAGCAATTTTGCTCAGTCTCTTCTCTCCTTCCTGGAGAGTTGACCTTAGCACTGTTGAATGCTTGGTTTGAAGGGGGAGGCCTTTGTTCCTGCAGCTGGAAAGAAAAGTAATTAGCCAAGCAGGGTCACACAAGGCTGGGGCTCAGATTCTGAGCTGAGTCTGAGGAATATGACATTCCTGGCTGACCCATAAGCTTTACAGATATGCTTTTGAACTTTACAGAATTGTTCTTTTCACATGGGTTACAGTGTACATTGGTGCATCTCGGGAGTCTGTCGACCCAAGAGAGCTGAATCTACATCCTAAGGCAGCCTTTGTCAAAGGCGTATAATGGAGTGTTACTACATTTGAGACAGTAAAGCACACTGACTTCCCTATATGTGTACCCTCCATTATAAGGCCTATTCCAGGTCACCACCCAACTCTGCATAGTCCTTTCGGTGCCAGGCTACCTATGCACAGTTCCTGGGTTGAGCACGACAGGAGTCTCCCATGAGCAGCCCTCACACATGTGCACACACATGTGCACACATGCACACATATGTACACACGTGTCCACATGTAACCAGCCCAGTGTCCCTCACCCTGGCTGCGTCAAAGTGGTCTTACCCCACAAGGTGGACAATGGCGGAAAACATGCGCAGTCCATTTTACCATGAATTTACCATGGACTAGTCCCAGGTTCTGACGGGCTCCAATGGTAAAGGTTCAAAAATCAGGTGGTCAAAAAGTGAAACATTCAGGCGGATTAGATGGACAGAACCAACTTCTCACACCTGGCTTTTTGAGTAGTCCCACTAGGCCCTAGATGTGCCTAGAGTCATACCTGCTCAGTGCCAGGATACCCTCCCTAGTGATAGTGTGCACTACAGATCTGCATAACATTACATACCATAATATAAAGATTGGTGGAACTGGAGAATGGCTGTTAATTGGTGGGTCTTCCATTCCTCCAGAATTGTGGTTCCTCCTTATTTAGATGTGGCACAACTAAAGTGTTTCTAATGGCAGAGCTTCAGCTATCTCTTCTGTTGGAAATCTTTGGATGGCAGCCTGTACACCATGCAGCCACAGGTAGCTATGCTTCAGAAGACCCACTAATATATGCTATTTATTGTGCATTTTGAAAATTCCAACCAGAAGGGTATCTATTCAAGTATGTGATGAAAAGTACCTATTACAATAAGTAGTCATAATTGAGTTCTTAGTCTATAGGAAATGAAGAGCATCAGTTAGAGTCTAGAGGAATGGAAGAACCTACTTAAATTGAGGTTCTACCATTTTGCCAAACTTTTAGTTCTCCAACCTCATTTAGAGGTGAGAGAGCCACTATCTTTCTGCCATTGGACACCTTTATCTATCACAGCAATTTTAAACATGGCCCATAAATCCTTCTGGTAGTTGATTGGAAATGGAATTGATGCAATATACGATTCTCTGCTGGCTTGTTTCACAAAGAAAACTGTGAGACCAAATGGGTAGATAGTATTCTACTTCTTTTTTAGATTTATGATTTTCTTGGGAAGACTTATTATTTCCTAAGAGCAATGTACAGAGACGTTTTCCTTGACACAGATTTTAGGTCAGTCAGATTGCTCACCACAGAATATCCAACTATTTAAGGTAAGATCGTTAGCCTATTTTCACTGCGATTTCTTTTCATTTTTCAGCTCCACAGGACAAATAATTGTACCACAATTTCATGAAACATTTCCTGGGTGTCAAAATATGTGCATTCATTTTTTGAGTCACACAAATTTCATACTTTATTGCAGTTACCAATCGTATGCGTGGACTTCCTCTTTTAGAACCAAATCCCATCCTATTTCACTCCTTACTTGAAGGGAGGCATATTTTCAACATTCATAAACAGATAAGGATGCCAATATTTTATTTCCACAGAGGAATACATGCTCTTTTTTAGTCTGACTAAGAGATCTACTGCTGTCTGCCAGAGCTTAAGTCTTCAAATACAAACTACAGAGAGAGGGCTTAGGTCGGTCTCCTTCAGTCAATGCTTTTTGAAAGGGTTGTTTTCGTTTTCGATTCGACAGTAGCCAGTGTCACTCATGATGCATGAAGAGTTTCCATTTTAGTGTTTCAATCAGCAAGGAAAAGAGTTTTTCACCTGACCATCCTCATTATCTCTGAACTCCGGCCCTCCATAGTCACCTGCCTCTCCTCACAGTATGCTTGACTGGCTAGCATCATCAGCCTTTATTATAGCTCTACATGGTAGTGCCAGAGCTAGTATGGGAGGCACTGGCTTCAGAATGACCACTCTCCATGCAGGTGGTGTAGCCCCCAGGCTGACGCTAGGACAGCAGCTCATTCAGCATCTTATACCATCTCTCCTGCTCAGCCTCCCTTTCCATGTTCATAGCCTGATACTCATCCTGGGTGTACAGAGTGATAAGAGGCTGATCCTTGACAATAAAGCACTTGGTTATTCTCAGACAAGAAAAGTGTTCAGAGCGATGATGATCTTTAGCTGATGCCCACCCTAGAGAGCACTAGGCCCACCAAAAGAGAGTGGAGTTTAAGACTGACTCATCATGGTCTCAGACTCCAACCTTCCATGATGTGCCTTTGCTTTATGGGGTGGACATAAACTCATGCTCTCATCATGCTCGACGTTCTCCAAGGAGCTTATGATGTCAAGCAGCATCCATCTTGTACAGGTGTCCTCCACTTTCTGTTCCATTTTTTCACTACACTCAACTGCACAGACTGCCAGCTGCCTAAGCTCCCTCACACAAGATACGATGAACAAGAAGCGGTATCTTAAACTGTTTACTGTAAGTGCAGTTGCATTCCATTTAGAGGCTCAAGCCCTCTCTATCTCATAATCTTGGATGGTTAGGGATCACAAGTTCTAATAGGCCAAGTGTGAAGATTCACAGCCTGACCCTATCCTGTCAGCAAATGGAATTTCCAGGAATATTTATTTTCCTTAGTTTTATGTGAATTCAGGACAGACACCATGTTGATGATCATAATGACCTCTGTGTGGGTGTTAATGCAGTAGAGTTGGGGAACATGAACTGTAAAATCCACTTACACATTCAAGTCAGAAGAAGATATCTCTGCCTTGAATTATTCAATAGTTCTCAGCTTGGTAGATACAGTTAGATACAATATCACAATACTGGAATGGGATAATAAACTACACAAAAATACAAACCTGACTCCACCCTTCAGCGAGCAAACCACTGAAGCAGTTTATCATGAGAAGACTTATCTAGAACAGTTTCACCAAGGGGTCAAGCATCAAAAAATGCTCATGTGAATTTGACAGTAAAGGTGATCTCATACCTTTTCAGAAGTATTGCAGAGCTGGTGAAAGAGATCCAACAGTGGGAAAGTGGGGAAGAATATTTTGCATTTGATGCAGCCATGTAATCCCTGATGTTATGGGAGATAAAAACCTTCCTTAGGCGATAGCTACCTGAAAAGGAAACAGTTTACTTAAAAGAACATGTTTTACTGTATGTGCAAAATTACTACACTCTGGAGAGAGAGATAAACTGAACAACTTTCAAGAGAGCAAAAGAGAGAGGCAAAAGGATGGTAAGTAGTGCCAGTGTGCTACAAGCTTAAAGAAGCTGGTCACTCACTTCCCAGTCGTGTGTCTCAATTCCTGTGACCGGAAACACCCAGGCTGTGACGGACCCAAGATTACATACGCACTGGCCTGTAATACGGCTCAAGACCGTTAATGCGGCTTGGTTTTCATTGGAATTATGTCCACAATGGAACTCCTCATCGGAACCTTGACTCCGGTGCATACTCCCCAGGATTATAACTAAGACCACCTTCCCTACAGATCCTATGCCGGTGGCCTTCCGTTCTTCTTGATTCTCAAGACCCTTTGTCACAGCTCCATTCTTCACGTTGGCAATTTATGCCATATGGAAACAGGCATGTTATTTATAATGTCCAAAGGATGATCCCATTATTCTTTTAAGGGATCGATACGCCGTCGACACCTTGTACACCATATACACCCTTTGAAAATGTCCTAATTTCTATGTAATGGTGTCTCATGTATATTCTGTTTGTTCTATTAGAAATGTGCTTGAAACAAACAATTTCCTTTGCCTGAACCCCTTACTTTATGTTGTACGTCTTTCTTGCTAAGTTGGATGCAGGCTTGTGTCCCACTTAAACTGTTCCATGTTTATTGTCTGTAAACATTATTTGACTGCATATTAAATATCTGTCCGGCTGGACAGATGTCTACAATATAGTACTGATTGGGTCTATATTTATTTGTAACTTAATTTCTGTCTGGGGACCACTGTCTTTAGAAATAGTTCAATTCTATAGTGGAGCAGTGATGAGAGATTAAAGTTACCTGATACCAAGGAGTCCCATTGCAGGGAAATGGCAGCAAGAACCTATAAATGAATAAAACTATCTTCAGCCTATACTATTTTACACAACTAATTTAGAAAGCAACACACAGCAGCACCTTTCTACAATAAAATGAGTGAATAACTTTGGAAAGGAAATATTAAACTTAAAACATGATGAGAATACTTGGCAATCTAAGGCCCATGACTGCAGTACCAGTCTTTGTGACAAACCACAAAACAATGCTTTGTTTGTGCACTGACTCTTGAATCAAGAAAACGTGTGGATCCTTCTACAGACAACCTCGGAGACAACCCCCTACCTAAAATATGCCAGTCTCCATCTTTGGGAATAAGAAAGTACAGGATTTAATACAAATCTAGCAACTTGGAATCTCAGATCCCCTGTAGCCAGTAGTGATTAGGGAACTTGAAGACTCAGTTAAACAAAGATTTTTGACAAGCATCACAGTCTTCCCAGAAATGATTGCAACAGTAGGTGTCGACATTTTTATTTCAGGTAGGAGGGCATCATCTTGACTAAGAACACAGATGTCACCATTGATCCAGGCACATGCCACAAGGAGCCTGAGCCAGCCACAGTAATGATTCCTTTATACATACAAATCATCGATACGGGGTCTACTTTGACTGGTATTACAAGCACTATATTGAATAAAATCATTGCCACTGTGGGTATCAGCTATATATCAGTGCCCATGACACTGTTTACAAAACAACAGGATGGCATTCCCAGAGATACTTTGATAGTTCCTACCTTTGATTGAACATTATGGTCTGTATTGGAGCAATCTCCACCGGAATACCAGTTGACGATAGAAATTAGATTTTGAAGACTTGCTGACAGAAAAGTGGACAAAGGCAAGGAACATATAAAGATGAAGAAAGTATCATGATTATGTCTGTGTGCTACATGTGAGAGTGGTGTGGCTGAATCATGTGACTTCATATCCACCTACATCATATTTGAACTACACACACCTTATGCATTCTGCCGTTTATATCATGCAAGAAAAATAGGGAATTGAGGTAGTGTAACTTTTTGAAAACTCAACAACGAATTATACTGAATAAGTACAGATTAACAATAATGGTTGATGCCCTGGACATTTTTTGGGGGGAGCAATGTATCCCCTATGTGTGACTTTCAAAGCTGCTATTATCAAAATGCCATTGGCATCCAAAGATCAGGAGAAGGCTATCCTTAGCTGTCACACTGAACAACTTTGAATTTTAGAATATATTGCAATGCGCCCCTGGAACACACCCCATGTTACGAAGGTTGATAGACTGTATGGCACATGAACATGCACAAAGCATTCATGCACTGCGATAATGTTCTAATTTTCACAAGAAAAAGGCAAGAAATGGACAACAGTTGCTGAAAGTAGGGACACATGGTCTCTTTATATAAAAGGCTGTTGTGCTCACTAGTGAAAGTATGCTGGCTACATTGTCTCTCAACAGGGAATTGTTTATGTTTATGTTTATAAATGTGTAGAGCGCGTGGCTGCCCGAGGGCTTCCCAGCGCTAAAGAGTGCTGTTTACAAGCTCTATCCATAGTGCGTCTACAAGGAGAACAGCAAAGTTTTGAGATGTTTCCTGAAAACTGTTTCGTTGGGTAGAATTCTTATTTTATATGGGAGGGCATTCCACATCTTTGGTACCAGGTGGGCAAATGATCTTCCCCCCCACCTGGCTCTTTTGGCTCTCGATGTCCTAAGAAGCTGTTGCTGAGCTGATCTAAGATGCCTGGTCGGGATATACCTGGACAACATTTGTCTCAGTTTTATTGGGCCTTTTTTGTTAACAGCCCTATATGCCAAGCATAGGGACTTAAACTTTATTCTTGTTTCAAAAGGAGCCAGTGTAGCTGTTTCAGTGCTTCTTTAGTCGAGGTGCATTTGGGGATTTTTAGAAGGAGTCTTGCTGCCGCATTTTGTACTACCTGTAGTCTCTTCGTCACATATTTAGGCGCGCCCACATAAAGTGAGTTTCCATAGTCCAAGCGCGAGATTATAAGAGACTGGATGACCATTTTTTTCAGATGTTCCGGGATCACCTCAATAATCTTCCTTAGTATTTTAAGCAGGGAGAAACATATTCCTGACAGTTTCCTGGATTGGCAATCCATCGTGAGTGAGTTCTCCATCCAGACCCCTAAATTTTTTATAACTGGTTTGGGTATAGGTGGGTTTCCCATGCAAGGGGCCACTGTGTCAGGGGTGCCTGGATAGTGGGTTTTCCTAATAGCATGATCTCTGTTTTCTCGCCATTTAATTTCAGATGGCTATTGGCCATCCAATTTACCACTCTCCAGACAGTGACTCAACTGCTGATTTGCGTTATCTGTTAGGGAGACTATCAGCTGAGTGTCGTCAGCATATGACACCACTGAGACACCATCTTCCTGTGCTATATTAGCCAGCTGTCGTACATAAATATTAAATAGGGTAGGACTAAGGGAAGAACCCTGTGGGACGCCACATGTAATTGGAAGGTGGTCTGAAAAACAGTCCCCTTCCATCACTTGGAAGGACCTGTCTTCCAAAAGAAGCTAACCAGTCCATGGCAAGGCCATGGACTCCTATTTCCTTAGTCTCCCCATTAATGTGGTATGATCTACGGTGTCGAATGCTGCACTGAGGTCCAACAAAAGGATGGCGGCAGAACCACCCTCATCCAAAAGTGCCTTTAACTCCTCTGTGACCACCAACAGTGCTGATTCTGTACTGTGGGAGGCACGGAAACCCATCTGAGTGGGATGCAGTATTTCATTAGTTTCCAGGAAGTCAGTCAAGGGATTGTTTACATGCTTTTCTAAAAGTTTACTGATAAATGGCAAAAGTGAGATGGGGCGTAGATTGCTAAGGACAGTAGGATCCATATTGTTTTTTTTTTGTAAAGGCCTAATGATTGCATGCTTCCAAACTTTTGGGACCGAAGCTGTGTCTAATGAGCTGAGTCCTCATATCACTGAGTGTCTCAAAATGTATAATCACCCATCCAACCTGAAGAAAGTTCAGATTTTCTTCAGTTACTTCACTGACTCTTGACTTTTTGAGCTAGCACTCTCACGTCTCAGTAAACAATTCACCAAAGTAACAAACTGCTACCAACCAATAAGGAAGAATCAGAAAAGCAAAAAATTATTATCTCCACCGTACTTTATGTTGATAGAATTACATGAGCTTCACTGGATTCATGCTTGTTAACAAGCCTTATCAAACACTAACATCAAACTGATCACCTCATCAGTGGTAGCCTTCATGTATCTAAGTATATATATATATATTCACTGAAAAAACCATAGGTTTCAGACACGTTATAGTTAGAAATTAGCATTTAAAAACCTTTGAAATTCACTGAAAAAACCATAGGTTTCAGACACGTTATAGTTAGAAATTAGCATTTAAAAAACCTTAGAAATTCACTGAAAAACCATAGGTTTCAGGCACGTTATTGTTAGAAATTAGCATTTAAAAAACCTTAGAAATTCACTGAAAAAACCATAGGTTTTAGGGACAGTTATAGTTAGTTGGACATTTCACTCATACAAAACCATAGAAATTCCCCCGTTATAGTTAGTTCAGCTAACTATAACTTGCGCCCCCGCAATGCACTGCTGATGACATCACATATTACATCACTCATGACATGGTCAGTGACATCACTGATGACATCACTGATGACATCACTGATGGCATCATCCAGTGACTGTGTGTTTCTGTAAAGTTTAAATATGTTTAATATATATAGGCCAAGGCGTATTGAAGAATGAGTGGGTGTATAAGAGTCTGAATGGATGATTTAGTAGGTGCGTGACTGACTCTATAAGTGAGTGATTAAACGTATCTTACTGAATGCATGGGTTAGTGACTAAACTGTGTGAATGTCTGTATCCATCTGTCTGTTGCTGTGTAAGCGGCTGCATGGGTTTGTGAATAGCTACGTGAGTGTCTATATGGGCTATTGATTGGTTGTCTGAGTATCTGTATGGGTGCCTGAGTGTTTGTGTGGGTGGGGTGTGTGTGACTCTGTGCATAGATGTGTGAGTGGGTGATTCACTGGGTGCATGGTTTTCAAGAGTGCATCTGTGATGGACTGTATGGGTGGGTGAGTGTGTGTATGGGTGAGTTAGTGAGTGAATGTATATCTCAGTGGTACATGTGTGAGTAACTACATATGTGAAAGGCAGTATATATGTGTGTTGGAGTATATAAATGGCTATAAGTGAGAGTGTCTGATTGTGAGAGTGGCTGTATGGATGAGTGTGTGCTTGTATCAGTGATTGTATAAGAGCGTAAGAATGTGCTAGTATCTGTATGAGTAAGTGAGCTGGTGTGTGCATAACTGTATAGGTGAGTAAATGGGAGTGTGATTAATTATTTGCATGACTGACTAGGTGTGTGAGTACCTCTATGGATGAGTGGCGGTGTGTGAGTGTCTATGTAGGTGTATGAGTGCATATGATAGTCCTGTACTGAGTGACCTTAAGTATGAGTGACTGTACGGGTGAGTGAGTGGATGTGTGTGTGTAGACCTAAGAATCAGTGAGTGGGTATGTAGTTATTGGTGTTGGAGTGTCTATGGTTTTGAGAATGGCAGTCTGTAATTTAGAGTGGGTGTATCAAAGGTTATATTAGGGTGTGAGAAGATGCATCAAATTATCACATGGATGATGTCATCAGTGATGTCATCAGTGATGTCATTTGAGATGTCATCAGTGATGTCACTGACCATGTCATGAGTGATGTAATATGTGACGTCATCAGCAGTGCATTGTGAGGTGTGAGTTATAGTTAGCTGAACTAACTATAATGGGGGAATTTCTATGGTTTTGTACGAGTGAAATGTCCAACTAACTATAACTGTCCCTAAAACCTATGGTTTTTTTCAGTGAATTTCTAAGGTTTTTTAAATGCTAATTTCTAACTATAACGTGCCTGAAACCTATGGTTTTTTCAGTGAATTTCAAAGGTTTTTTAAATGCTAATTTCTAACTATAACGTGTCTGAAACCTATGGTTTTTTCAGTGAATTTCAAAGGTTTTTAAATGCTAATTTCTAATTATAATGTGCCTGAAACCTATGGTTTTTTAAGTGAATTTCAAAGGTTTTTTAAATGCTAGTTTCTAACTATGCCTACAGAGGTAGGACATGTGAAGAAAGAAGAAAAAACGCACAGAAAGAAGCAAAAGAAATGCAGAAAGAAGCAACAGAAGTCCACAAAGATGAAGAAAAGAGTAGGAAGAAGCAAGATATGTGCAGAAAGAACCAACAGAGGAGCAGAAAGAGGCCTTGCTGCAAAATCATCCTGTGCCCACAACTTTTTCAGACGGGTACTGGTGGTAACTGACTCGGACAAACCAGGCCTAGAGCCAGTGCTATGCTAAAAGACACTTAGAATACAGTGAAAACACCTACATACACTAGGGAACACTATGCGTTGGGGTACCCCTGTGATTAGCATGACCTCCTCTGTAAGGCCCTAGTACATAATAGGGCAGGGGGATTAAAACTTCCTGTTAAAACGCGCCCTGGGGCACCGTTGCACTGTGGTGAAGGGAGGGGGGCCTGAGGTGACATGTGTGCAAACAAGCCCTGTGGCCGTTTTAAGTTGGGAGATTAAGTCCCCTTGAATCCTGAGGGTCCCTGGGGTCCAACTAGCCCACTAGGTACCTCCAGTAAGCGCCACAGAGCTGCATTGCACAGAGGTGTAAAAAGGGGCTCTCTGCAACGCAGCCCTGTGGCGTGCACTGGAGGTACCTGGTAGGCTAGTTGGCCCCCAGGGTCCCTCAGGATTCAAGGGGAATTAATTCCCCAACTTAAAATACGCCACAGGGCGTGTTTGCACACATGTCACCTGAGGCCCCGCCCCCTCCCTTCACCACTGTGCAAACGCGCCCTGTGGCACGTTTTAAGTTGGGGTATTAGGTCACCTTGAATCCTGAGGGTCCTTGGGGCCCAACTAGCCCACCAGGTACTTCCAGTAAGCGCCACAGGCCTGCGTTGCAGAGAGGTGGTCCAAGGCCACGCCCCTTTTTGGGGGGGCCCAGGGGGTCCTTGTGGGACCCCCTAAGCAGGCCTAGGGGGTCAGGGTGTTTCTACCCTGCCCCCTTTTTGCATTTTGCGCACTTGTTTCTCTCATTTCTTGTGCCTCGGTCGAGGCACAAGATGGCTGCCAACACTTCCTGGTTTGGAGTGTTGACAGCCAATTAGCATACAGCTCGTGATCGGGAGGGTGCGCGGATCCTCCATGACCATAGATATATATGTGTTTTTACTTTTGATTTTCTCAGCAACTACTGAACGGATTACACTCATTTAACAAGAGGTTCTTTCTGAACCAAGAACTACCTCTTTGCCAAATTTGGTGTAATTCCGTTCAGCAGTCAGGCTGTAGCCTTGCATAAAGTTTCCTATGGGAAATTGATTTTTGACTCTTATTTTTAATTTCTCCGCAACTACTGAACGGATTTACACCATTTAAAAAAAAGGTCGCTTTCTGAACTAAGCGCTGCCTTTTACCAAATTTGGTGTAATTCCGTTCAGCAGCCGAGCTGTAGCCGTGTCTAAAATTTCCTATGGGAATTAACATGGAGAAAACACGTTTTGGGACCCCCTTTTTCTCGGCCCTCGCTTGCCCGAAACTTTCAGGATAGGAGCAGACCGGAGCGCCCACGAGTTTTGAAAATTTCGCGAAGGTTCATCAACCGGCGCCAAAGTTATTGGAAATAGAATGTTGTGAATTTCCTATGGAAAATAGGTCCTAACTATAACTATCTACTGGCGACCGCCAGTAGATAATATATATATATATATATATATATATATATATATCACTGGCGGTCGCCAGTAGATAGTTATAGTTAGGACCTATTTCCATAGGAAATCCGCGACATTCTATTTGAAATAACTCTTGCGTCGGTTGACGAATCTTGCGAAATTTTCAAACTTTATGGCCCGCTCCGGTCCGCTCCTACCCTGAAAGTCTCAGGGTGATTCGTCAGCGGGGGCCGAGAAAAAAGGGGGTCCCAAAACGTGTTTTCCCCATTCATTTTCCCATAGGAAACTTTAGACACGGCTACAGCTGAGACTGCTGAACGGAATTACACCAAATTTGGCAAAGAGGTAGTTCTTGGTTCAGAAAGAACCCTTTTTGTTAAATGGTGTAAATCCGTTCAGTAGTTGCGGAGAAATTAAAAAATAAGAGTCAAAAATCAATTTCCCATAGGAAACTTTATGCAAGGCTACAGCTCAAACTGCTGAACGGAATTACACCAAATTTGGCAAAGAGGTAGTTCTTGGTTCAGAAAGAACCCTTTTGTTAAATGGTGTAAATCCGTTGAGTAGTTGCTGAGAAAATCAAAAGTAAAAACACATATATATCTGGGCGGAGCCTAACCACACATGTCATCGTGAGATCTGATTGGCTGTCAGCACTTCATCCTGGAATTGCTGGCAGCCATCTTGGGACCAATATAAATTATAGTACCCCATTGAAATGCATTGTAGTGAATCGAAGATTTTGAGGGTTACCAAAAGGAGAACTATAAAGGGTGATAACAGACTTTAGTTACATTAGAATTCATTTGTTGATGGTACCATACTAATTTCAGGAATTGTGGTGTGTTCTAAGGTGATTTTACCCTGTGAAAAACCTTCTGCTGGGATATCATGAATCATGTTTGAGAGAAAACTATTTTCACATGCTTGTCCCATACAGTTTTGGAAGGTGCTCCAGAAGCTAAAATGAGAGCATATTTTCTGTAAATTCACATTATCTTTCTCAGTCATGTGAGAATGAAGTCTGACATTCTCAGTAAAACATGTACATCCAACAAGGGCAGAGACTGTCAGTTGATTCCTTTGTGTTCTACTGCAGCTTCCCAGAGTGTTCTAAAGAACAACTAGAGTGCTAACAGCCTTACTTATGACAAAAGTATGGCACACCTGAAGCCATCTTGATTGGAATAAACTGGTAACACTTAAAACATTTAATTTAAAAAGGAACAAAATGATGGGGTTCATTTTGTCATAGAAATTATGGTTAGTGCTGTAGAAAGAAAAATTAGGACATGTTTCAAGTGTGATCTCAAATATCTTCCTGTTATATTTCAACAGGAGCAGCCTGTCAGTTGATGCCTTTGTGTTCTACTGCAGCTTCCCAGAGTGTTCTAAAGAACAACTAGAGCGCTAACAGTCTTACTTATTGTAGGAGAGTAGGATCTGCTTCACATGGGTACCCCCACTTTTTGCTGATGCTTCACTGTTTTTCGACATTAGTCTGGCTGGGGCCCTGCTAATCAGAACCCCAGCCTAGCTGCTTCCTCTCTAAAATGGTTTCCATGTGCCTTAGGCACATCACTGATTGGGATCTGGAGTGCCCTTATAAGTCCCTAGTATATGGTATACTATGTACCAAGGGCATAGGTACCTCAGAGGCCTGCCAGGGGCTGCAGCATGTATTATGCCACCCCTGGAAGGCCATCCAAACTGACACCACAGGTCTGCTACTGCAGCCTGGGTAAGGTGGTGCATGCACCCCTTACTGTGATATAGGTTACCTATATCACTAAATACATACACACATATAAACCTATAAGTCACTCCTAAGGCAGGCCTTATCAATCCTAAAGGCAGAGTGCATGGTTCCTATGTGAGAGGGTGCCCCTGCATGAGCAGGGCCCCTCTGCAGCGTTCGGAGACCATCTCTGATGCTGTTTGTAGTGCAGCCTGACCATATACTCTTAAGCGCATTATATCCTCGCGGTAAAATGCTAACTTTGGAATGGCTGCACCTAAACATGTCGTGTTTGGTGTCAAACATCTTGGAATACTACCCCCCGCCAATCCTGGCGGCGGGGGTAGCATTCCACCCTTCTAGAGGGAAAGACATGTTAACTCTGACTAACCCGGTAACTTCTCTCCAAAGCCCTGGCATCACAAAATGGATGCTGCTGCCACAGACACGAGTCTGGCCTCCTGCTGCTGGACGAAACTCCGGCAGGGGAGGCCTGGACAATAGGTTTCCTGTCCCAGGGAGGTGTGACCACCTCCCCAGACAGGATAATGTGTATTGGGGCTGGGCGGGAGCACCATCTGTGTGCTTTGAAGTCCTGCACTGGGGGCACATTTGGTGTCCCTAGTGCATACCCCAGTTCAAACCGGATCAGGGGCTTCCAGCCCCTGCTTTGGCGCGAACTGGACAAAGGGAAAGGGGTGTAGCCACCCCTCTGCCCTGACCCACCCATAGGTGGGGCCACAGAGTAGTCCAACCCCTATCTTTAGAATAAAGGTAGGAACCCAGTCCTTAGGACTTTAGATTATACCTGGACGAAACTCTGAAACTGAATCCTGGACCTTCGACGCTCTACGACAAGATTAGAGGACTGAAGAATCTCCCTTGGGGTCAAGGAGTGACTCCCCTGCTTGGCAGGCACCAAAGAAGCATCTGTCCGGTTCGCATTTCTGAAGCTCCCGTCGGACGCCGAAGTCATCGCATCACCAGAGGTGGATTCTCAGACTTCCCCGAGGCTACCCTGAGTCCCCAGCAAAGCTGAGGCCCGTGGCTATCGTGGGTGACTTGAGACCGTGACCCCTGGACACCGAGCACATTTGCAAGTGCACCATCTTCTGGGTCTCCCAAGAAGTCGTGCTTTGGGCTCCGAGTAGCCCTAGCCTCCAGCACCACCTGCACCGAAGATCACTGGCCCCCACTCCACGAGTGTCCTGTAAGCCAGCTCCACGTGCGGCGTCACGAGGCTCCTTCGCGGTCGCTAGCCCGTTGGCTAGTAGCCCTTAACGAAGGCCAATCCTTTTCTTACTTGGCATCCTGGTTGCTCCAGGCCTGCCCTCACTTACCCTCGCTGGGTGAGTTCCACAGACCTTGCTGGTCTGCACCATCGACGATCTACATCTTCCTCGAGACTTGCCGTTGCCAAGGCTTGTTGGGTCCAATCCGGTCGCCGACACCTCAGCACTCGACAGACATTGTGTACCAGCCCGAATCCTGCTCCTGGTCGCCGACAACGCCTCCTGGACCTCGTGGCTGAAGAGTCAAGACGACCGTCAACGCACCTGAAGCACTCGACATCGGTGGGCATCTGTCCATCGCCTTCCTGGTCACTGGCTAGTGACCCAGACTCTGTCCCCTCTGCTTTCAGGTTCTTCAGAACTCCGATCCACTCTTGGATCCACCCGGACACTTTTCTCTTGGCCGCCAGCAGCACTTTGCAGCAGATCGCCATTCGAATCGACGACGAAACCCGACCCCGAAAGGCACCTATGCACCCGGCTTCCCTGGGTGAGGTAACACGAGTACTCCGGTGCTCCCGTGGGTAGAGACTCTTCAAAGTCCTAGATCTCAAAGGGTTTTGTCCTAGTCCTCTTTAAGTGTCCCTTTTCTATAATTTCCCGATCCCGACTTTCTCCATAGAAGTCAACGGCGTATCGCGGTTGTGTATTTACACTGCACGCGTCTCCCGTAGGTCCCCTGTGTCACTACCTTGGGTGGTTCCTTGTGGTCCAAGCACTTCTAGAGGCTCTAGGCCTAGTGTCTAGTTCAGTCGTGGTTCGCATACCACTTTATTGGTATATGGTTTGGTACGCCCCTAGGGCCCAAACGTGTATTTGTGCTATTACTGTGATTTGATAACTTATAACTTATGTATTTCGAACTCTAGCCTCATAAAGAGACTAGAGGGGTGTGTTTAGCAATAAATACATATATTTTGAATATATACCTGGTGTGGTGCTCTTTCATTTGGTCACTCAAGAGATTATAGACTGGTAAAACAAGCTGCTTTACATTCCTTCAAGACTTAGCCTGAAGGCTGCTCTCCATAGCTACCACTAGGATAGCTTTCAATAAAGGTTGTCTTTAACCTATCTCCAATAAGGGGTTGTTTGGACTGGTGCAAGGTGCCCACTATAATTAGTGGACAGCATATGCCAGGCCAACTTCTCACATTGGTGTGCAGCGTGTGGGATTCCAGCTTGCTATTGTTTTACCAGATAATCTCAATTGAATTGATCAACTGAAAACCACTAAAGGTACCTAAGGTACATATAATTTAAGCTTAGAATACAGTAAGTTCTACTGAACTTAGAGTTGTGTGTTAAGGGATAGCACAACCCTTTCTACAACTCAAGAGAGTTTAGTAGGCCACACTAGAGTAGGTAGTGCATACACCACACCACACTAGTAATGTCTTTAAGGGTAGGATCCAAAGAATCCTTGCAGGAAGCCATTGAGCTTCCACCCTCCAAGTATGATACACTCCCATTCTTGGAATTGAGAGCTTTATGCAACTTGAGAAAAATAAGGACAGGCCAAAGCCCCACCACCCAACACCTCAAGGAGTTGTTGGTGGCTTATGACCTTAGTAAGCCTGTAGGGACTGAAGGGGTAGGAGCTGAGGGTGGGGCAGAAGAAGAGGACGAGGCCAGGGGTACCAATACCCCCAGCCCCCCTCTGAAACTGGCCAGGAGGGTGACAATGACCCTGACCTGGAAAACCCAATCCCTCCTGTGGATGATGATGAGGATGATCAAGATGATGCCCTCTTTGTCCCCCCAGGAAGGATTAAGAGTGTGCCCAGGAAGTCTAGATCTCCTTCTCAGGAGTCTAACCACTCTGGCACCTCTATAGGGAGCTCTGTCTCCTCTCACAGGAGGGAATCCTCTCATGAGAGGAGAGCCAGGCTGGTCCGGTATGAGGAAACTCAGCTGGAAATCAGAAAAAAGCAACTGGCTTTAGATAGGGAATCCCTAGATCTCCTTAGAGAGAGAAGAAAGTTGGGACTAGAGTCCCATGGTGGCAGCCATGTCCCTAGAGATAGGGAAAGGTCCTATGACCATAGGAACCTGAGCAAGATTGTCCCTCCCTACCAGAGTGGGGATGATATCCACAAATGGATAACTGCATTAGAGAGGGCCTGTAAAGTACAGAAGGTCCCTCAGGAGCAGTGGGCAGCAATCTTGTGGCTCTCCTTTGCTGACAAAGGTAGAGATAAGCTCCTCACTGTTAGAGAGGAGGATGCTGATAATTACAAGGTCTTGAAGAGTGCTCTTATTGATGGGTTTGGCCTAACCACTGAACAGTACAGGTTGAAGTTCAGAGACACCCAAAAAGCACAGACTCAAGACTGGGTAGACTATGTGGATTGTTCTGCCAAGGCTCTGGAAGGCTGGTTGATGGGCAGTAAGGTGTGTGACTTCTCAGGATTGTACAATCTGATAATGAGGGAGCAGATTCTTAATAACTGTCAAAATCAGCTGTTGCATCAATACCTGGTAGACTCTGATCTGACCTCTCCCCAAGAATTGGGAAAGAAGGCAGACAAATGGGTCAGAACCAGGGTGAAGCAGAAGGTACAGAACCAAGGTGGGGAAACCAAGAAGCAAGATGCTAAGAACTCTGAAAAGGGTGGGGAGAAGGGTAAAGATCAAAAGTCTTCATCAGGCCCCCAAAAATCTTCTTCTGGTGGGGATTCACAGTCTACCAAAGGGAAAGGCCAAAGAAAACCATGGTGCAAGGTCTGTAAGCAAAAGACCCACTGGACCAGTGATTGCACCAAGTCCAAAGACTCCAGTCCAGCACCCACCAATGCCCCTAAGGCACCTGTTCCCCCTAGTACAGTTGGTGGGAGTGCTCCAGCCAAGGGTTTAGTAGGGTTCACCCTGGGTACTGAGTTGGGCTCTGACCTAGTCAGAGAACTGACTCAGGCTGTGTTAGTCTGTGATGGAGGCATGGATGTGCCCTCCTCTATGAGTCCCAGTAATCTGGGCAAGTACAGACAACAGCCTTTAATCAATGGACGTGAGGCTTTGGCATTTAGGGACACAGGGGCAAGTGTCACAATGGTGACACAAGACCTTGTGAATCCTGGGCAAGTTATACTTGGTGAGATGTACCAAGTGACCAATGCTAGCAATGTCAGAACAGACCATACTCTGGCAGTTGTTAACTTCTCCTGGGGAGGGGTAACTGGCCTTAAGAAGGTTGTGGTAAGTGCAAACCTACCAGTCGAATGCTTGCTTGGCAATGACTTAGAGACTTCTGCTTGGGCAGAAGTGGAGCTCAGGACCCATGCAGAAATGCTGGGGATCCCTGCAGATGTGATGTGTTGCTGTGACCAGGTCACAAGCCAAAATGTCTAGCACTGAACAGGCCTTGGATTCTGGAAGAATGGACCAAGTGCCTTCCAAGAGGAGGAGTAGTAGGGTTAAGGCAGTGCCTTCCCCTTGGCTCAGGAGGAAGATCAGTCCCTTGAGGGGGATGATCTCAGCCCTGAAGAAGGAACTGTCCCAGAGGAACTTGAACCTGACCAGGTTGAGTTCTTGGGGACAGGGGGACCTTCTAGGGCAGATCTGAGCCAGGAGCAGCAGAGCTGCCCCTCCCTTGAACCCCTCAGACAGCAAGCTGCTGCTGAGGCTGCTGGGAAAGCTAGTGGTCCCCATACAGTGTATTGGGATGATGGACTCCTGTACTCAGAGAGTAGAGACCCCAAGCCTGGTGCTACCAGGAGGTTGGTAATACCTTTGAAGTTCAGGGGCTTCCTATTGACCCTAGCCCATGATATTCCCTTAGCAGGTCACCTGGGCCAGAACAAGACTTGGGACAGAATTGTCCCTCACTTTCACTGGCCCCACATGTCTGAAGACAGCAAGGAGTTTTGTCGCTCCTGTGTAACCTGCCAAGCCAGTGGCAAGGCAGGTGGCACTACAAAGGCCCCCTGATACCACTACCTGTGGTGGGGGTGCCCTTTGAAAGGGTAGGGATTGACATTGTTGGTCCCATGGATCCCCAAACAGCCTCTGGGCACAGGTTTATCCTGGTGGTAGTGGATCATGCCACCAGGTACCCAGAAGCTATTCCCCTCAGGACCACTACAGCACCTGTGGTGGCAAGGGCCCTCCTGGGAATCTTCTCAAGAGTGGGCTTTCCTAAGGAGGTAGTCTCAGACAGGGGTGCTAACTTCATGTCTGGGTACTTAAAAGCAATGTGGAAGGAGTGTGGAGTGACTTATAAGTTCACCACACCCTATCACCCACAATGCAATGGTTTAGTTGAGAGATTCAACAAAACCTTGAAGGGCATGATTAAAGGGCTCCCAGAAAAGCTTAGGCGTAGATGGGACATACTCTTGCCCTGCCTTTTATTCGCATATAGGGAGGTGCCTCAGAAGGGGTTGGTTACAGCCCTTTTGAACTTCTGTTTGGCCACCCTGTGAGGGGTCCACTGTGCTTGGTGAAGGAAGGATGGGAGTTACCTCTCAAGCCCCCAAAGCAAGATATAGTGGACTATGTACTTGGTCTCCGCTCCAGGATGGCTGAGTACATGAAAAAGGCAACCAAAAACCTTGAGGCTAGCCAGGAACTTCAAAAGGCCTGGCATGACCAAAAGGCTGTTCTGACTGTTTACCAGCCAGGACAGAAGGTGTGGGTGTTGGAGCCAGTGGCCCCAGCAGCTCTCCAAGATAAATGGAGTGGACCCCACACTATTGTTGAGCAGAAGGGTGAGGTCACTTACTTAGTGGACCTAGGAACACCCAGGAGTCCCCACAGGGTTCTCCATGTCAACAGGTTAAAACCATATGTGGACAGGGCAGACATGGGCTTGCTCATGGCTACTGATGAAGGGCAGGAGGAAGAGAGTGACCCACTCCCTGACCTGCTCTCACAGAACCCTGACGATGGGTCAGTTGATGGTGTAGCCTTGGCAGGCAGCCTCACTACCCAGCAACAAACTGATTGCAGGCAAGTCCTCAATCAGTTTAGACATATGTTTTCACTGACACCCAGTCAGACCACCTGGTGCACTCATGAAGTGGACACTGGGGACAGTCTGCCTATTAAAAACAAGATTTATAGGCAACCTGACCATGTCAGGGACTGTATCAGGACTGAAGTCCAGAAAATGTTGGAGTTGGGAGTTATTGAACCCTCAGATAGCCCTTGGGCTAGTCCAGTGGTCCTTGTACCAAAACCTCACACCAGTGGTGGAAAAAGAGAGATGAGGTTTTGTGTGGACTACAGGGGTCTCAATGCAGTCACTAGGACTGATGCCCATCCAATACCCAGGGCAGATGAGCTCATAGATACTTTGGCCTCTGCCAAATATCTCAGCACATTTGACCTAACAGCTGGCTACTGGCAGATCAGACTAGCTGATACTGCAAAGCCCAAAACAGCATTCTCAACCCCTAGTGGGCATTATCAATTTGTGGTAATGCCCTTTGGTCTGAAGAATGCACCTGCCACTTTCCAGAGGTTGGTGAATACAGTTCTCACAGGTCTGGAAGCCTATAGTGCAGCATATCTAGATGATATTGCTGTCTTTAGCTCCACCTGGGAGGATCACCTGGTCCACCTCAGGAATGTTTTACAGGCCCTGCAAAAGGCAGGCCTGACTATCAAGGCCACTAAGTGCCAGATAGGGCAGAGTCAGGTTGTGTACCTGGGCCACCTTGTGGGTGGAGGCCAGGTTCAACCTTTGCAGAGCAAGATCCAGACCATTATGGACTGGACTGCTCCCACTACCCAGACTCAGGTGAGAGCCTTCTTAGGCCTGACTGGGTACTATAGGAGATTTGTCAAGGGGTATGGATCAATAGTGACACCCCTGAATGACTTAACTTCTAAGAAAATGCCCAAAAAGGTTCAGTGGACAGCTAGCTGTCAAAAGGCATTTGATGACCTCAAGCAGGCCATGTGCACTGCTCCAATTCTGCAGAGTCCTGATTACTCCAAGAAGTTCATTGTTCAAACTGATGCATCTGAATTGGGGGTAGGGGCTGTACTGTCACAATTGAATGAAGAAGGTCAGGATCAGCCAGTAGCTTTCATTAGCAGAAGGCTGACCCCTAGAGAGAAACGTTGGTCAGCCATAGAGAGGGAGGCCTTTGCTGTGGTCTGGGCTCTGAAGAAGTTGAGGCCATACTTGTTTGGTACACACTTCCTGGTTCAGACAGACCATAAGCCCCTCTTATGGCTAAAACAAATGAAGGGTGAAAACCCCAAACTGCTTAGGTGGTCCATTTCCCTACAGGGGATGGACTTTACAGTGGAACATAGGCCTGGGAGTAACCATGCGAATGCAGATGGACTCTCTAGGTATTTCCACTTAGAACATGAAGACTTAACTGGGCAAGGTTAGTTTAATGTCCCTACGTTTGGGGGGGTTGTGTAGGAGAGTAGGATCTGCTTCACATGGGTACCCCCACTTTTTGCTGATGCTTCACTGTTTTTCGACATTAGTCTGGCTGGGGCCCTGCTAATCAGAACCCCAGCCTAGCTGCTTCCTCTCTAAAATGGTTTCCATGTGCCTTAGGCACATCACTGATTGGGATCTGGAGTGCCCTTATAAGTCCCTAGTATATGGTATACTATGTACCAAGGGCATAGGTACCTCAGAGGCCTGCCAGGGGCTGCAGCATGTATTATGCCACCCCTGGAAGGCCATCCAAACTGACACCACAGGTCTGCTACTGCAGCCTGGGTAAGGTGGTGCATGCACTCCTTACTGTGATATAGGTTACCTATATCACTAAATACATACACACATATAAACCTATAAGTCACTCCTAAGGCAGGCCTTATCAATCCTAAAGGCAGAGTGCATGGTTCCTATGTGAGAGGGTGCCCCTGCATGAGCAGGGCCCCTCTGCAGCGTTCGGAGACCATCTCTGATGCTGTTTGTAGTGCAGCCTGACCATATACTCTTAAGCGCATTATATCCTCGCGGTAAAATGCTAACTTTGGAATGGCTGCACCTAAACATGTCGTGTTTGGTGTCAAACATCTTGGAATACTACCCCCCGCCAATCCTGGCAGCGGGGGTAGCATTCCACCCTTCTAGAGGGAAAGACATGTTAACTCTGACTAACCCGGTAACTTCTCTCCAGAGCCCTGGCATCACAAAATGGATGCTGCTGCCACAGACACGAGTCTGGCCTCCTGCTGCTGGACGAAACTCCGGCAGGGGAGGCCTGGACACAGGTTTCCTGTCCCAGGGAGGTGTGACCACCTCCCCAGACAGGATAATGTGTATTGGGGCTGGGCGGGAGCACCATCTGTGTGCTTTGAAGTCCTGCACTGGGGGCACATTTGGTGTCCCTGTGCATACCCCAGTTCAAACCGGATCAGGGGCTTCCAGCCCCTGCTTTGGCGCGAACTGGACAAAGGGAAAGGGGTGTAGCCACCCCTCTGCCCTGACCCACCCATAGGTGGGGCCACAGAGTAGTCCAACCCCTATCTTTAGAATAAAGGTAGGAACCCAGTCCTTAGGACTTTAGATTATACCTGGACGAAACTCTGAAACTGAATCCTGGACCTTCGACGCTCTACGACAAGATTAGAGGACTGAAGAATCTCCCTTGGGGTCAAGGAGTGACTCCCCTGCTTGGCAGGCACCAAAGAAGCATCTGTCCGGTTCGCATTTCTGAAGCTCCCGTCGGACGCCGAAGTCATCGCATCACCAGAGGTGGATTCTCAGACTTCCCCGAGGCTACCCTGAGTCCCCAGCAAAGCTGAGGCCCGTGGCTATCGTGGGTGACTTGAGACCGTGACCCCTGGACACCGAGCACATTTGCAAGTGCACCATCTTCTGGGTCTCCCAAGAAGTCGTGCTTTGGGCTCCGAGTAGCCCTAGCCTCCAGCACCACCTGCACCGAAGATCACTGGCCCCCACTCCACGAGTGTCCTGTAAGCCAGCTCCACGTGCGGCGTCACGAGGCTCCTTCGCGGTCGCTAGCCCGTTGGCTAGTAGCCCTTAACGAAGGCCAATCCTTTTCTTACTTGGCATCCTGGTTGCTCCAGGCCTGCCCTCACTTACCCTCGCTGGGTGAGTTCCACAGACCTTGCTGGTCTGCACCATCGACGATCTACATCTTCCTCGAGACTTGCCGTTGCCAAGGCTTGTTGGGTCCAATCCGGTCGCCGACACATCAGCACTCGACAGACATTGTGTACCAGCCCGAATCCTGCTCCTGGTCACCGACAACGCCTCCTGGACCTCGTGGCTGAAGAGTCAAGACGACCGTCAACGCACCTGAAGCACTCGACATCGGTGGGCATCTGTCCATCGCCTTCCTGGTCACTGGCTAGTGACCCAGACTCTGTCCCCTCTGCTTTCAGGTTCTTCAGAACTCCGATCCACTCTTGGATCCACCCGGACACTTTTCTCTTGGCCGCCAGCAGCACTTTGCAGCAGATCGCCATTCGAATCGACGACGAAACCCGACCCCGAAAGGCACCTATGCACCCGGCTTCCCTGGGTGAGGTAACACGAGTACTCCGGTGCTCCCGTGGGTAGAGACTCTTCAAAGTCCTAGATCTCAAAGGGTTTTGTCCTAGTCCTCTTTTAAGTGTCCCTTTTCTATAATTTCCCGATCCCGACTTTCTCCATAGAAGTCAACGGCGTATCGCGGTTGTGTATTTACACTGCACGCGTCTCCCGTAGGTCCCCTGTGTCACTACCTTGGGTGGTTCCTTGTGGTCCAAGCACTTCTAGAGGCTCTAGGCCTAGTGTCTAGTTCAGTCGTGGTTCGCATACCACTTTATTGGTATATGGTTTGGTACGCCCCTAGGGCCCAAACGTGTATTTGTGCTATTACTGTGATTTGATAACTTATAACTTATGTATTTCGAACTCTAGCCTCATAAAGAGACTAGAGGGGTGTGTTTAGCAATAAATACATATATTTTGAATATATACCTGGTGTGGTGCTCTTTCATTTGGTCACTCAAGAGATTATAGACTGGTAAAACAAGCTGCTTTACATTCCTTCAAGACTTAGCCTGAAGGCTGCTCTCCATAGCTACCACTAGGATAGCTTTCAATAAGGTTGTCTTTAACCTATCTCCAATAAGGGGTTGTTTGGACTGGTGCAAGGTGCCCACTATAATTAGTGGACAGCATATGCCAGGCCAACTTCTCACACTTATGACAAAAGTATGGCACACCTGAAGCCATCTTGATTGGAATAAACTGGTAACACTTAAAACATTTAATTTAAAAAGGAACAAAATGAGGGGGTTCATTTTGCCATAGAAATTATGGTTAGTGCTGTAGAAAGAAAAATTAGGACATGTGTAGTAACGAAGGTCCACGCAGGTAGGTTAACTTTAACGTGATTTATTCAAGAAGGTAACAAGTAGTAAAACAGGTAGTAATGTTCTAAAGGAGAGCCCCACCAGGAGCAGCCTGTCAGCTGCTCAGCCCATGACCAACTGTCACTTCACCTCTCTGAGTCCCAACATTCCGAGGCTCATCAGACTCCAACATTCTATTGTGATCAGATCACAGGCACTGGCTGAGCAGGTGGAGTAAAATACATTACAATACAAATGCAGGATACTACATATCCCTTTTCCTTCCAACAGAAGAACAAATGCAATATATGATAAAAGTAAAGAGTGTGAACAAGGGATAGATAGCAAGGAAGGAACAACGGAGTGACAGAGAGAGCGTCAAGGAAAAGAGCAAACAAAGCAGAGCGAGGAGATAGATGGGAGAAGACAAGGAGGAGAAGGTAAGGTGTAAGTAAGCGAATGGAAAACCCAACCTCTACAACAACGAAATAGAAAGAAGGAGGCAGTGAGACGCAAGAGAGGAAATACGAAATAGAGAGAGACAGACGTACCAAAGACAACCCCTACGCACACCCACTGGCCAGGCAAGCAAGCAAGGAAAGAAGGACAAGGCACGACGGGAACAGAACAGAAGACATACTCAAGCACAAGGAGAAGAGAAGGAAGAGATTCCTCCTGAACAAGGAAGAACGAGAAGAACATTGCAGAAAGGGACAGACTGAATACTAAAGAAGAAATAACAGCGAAATGTGTATGGTCCAGATTCCCAAGATGAAAAGGAAGTGACATCAATCAGAAAGCTGAACTGAAGGAAACAGAGAGGAAGCGAAGAGACACAAACAGTATCACTAAACTCCTCCCCATATCCCAATGGATAATACAATAAAAGTTTGAGTGTAACATTACGTAAATAAAACAGCAATGTAACATCCTAGAAATTACAAAGGAAAAAAATAACCAATGGGACTGAAACCCATGGCCGTCCTCAACTCCTAGGCAGGAGGGTGAGGATCACTGTGAATGGGACAAAAAGTCCATGACGTAGCAGGCCGTGTAAAGTCAACCCCCATGTAGAGGAAAACAGTACTGCCCTGTGAAGATGGGACTGTAACCCATAAGACGCCCTGTGTGAGGGTGACTGTGTCAATGTGAATGGGACTGTGACCCATGAGACGGTGCCCTGTGTAAGGGTGAAAACCGTAAGTAACCATGTAGGCAAATGTGTGAGTGGACAAATGGGGTAGGACCCATTGCCATCCCTGTGTAGGGAAGGAATAAAGCGTTAAACGTACGTATGTGAAATGAACACTGAGAGCATGAAGGTGTGTACCCAGAGTCATAGACATAAGATGTAGCCCACGTAGGCAAATGTATGTGGGGAAATGGGGCAAAACCCAAACCCATCCCTGTGTAGGGAAGAATATTGTGTAAACCTTCACATGTAAAATGAACTATGAACCCAATGAAGGTATGTACCCCAAAGTCCATGAATGCAAACTGTAGCCCATGTAGGCGATTGTGGTATGAGAGAAAATGTGTGCAGTACCCAATGCTATCCCTAGGTAGGAAAGATATGAAGAGGAACCAAGAACTGTCAGAACCAATGATCTCACAAGTTAGTGTAAGATCCTTATAGGTCAAGACATAAGCTTGTCCTTCACCAGTAAAACTCTGCTCCGAAAATAATAAAATAATTTCTGGATAGTGCAACAAAATCATGTATAGACTAGTATAGGCTTTTAAACATACTAATCATGAAATCATCACAAAATTCAGTCTATCACCCCATCACAATAAAATCAGAGTCACAGTGTAGATAAAGATTGTTCAAACTTCACTGGAGAATAGCACGAGTGCATCGTGGACACCTCTTGAAGCCATATTGAAAAGTACACACGTTTGTCTCTATACCTACTGTCGTAAATGTCCTTCCGCTATAGGCATATAGTCTACTAAGTTGAAGAAGCTTGCGAAGCAGTATGCGGCAAAGACATTAGAAAACCTCTGTAGGATAGAAATAGGAAATGTTCCGTAGCATTTCACCCGATGTTGATCTTGAAATAAGAATGGCTGCACGTAATGTACGCAGCGCCGGGTGGCTAACTTCGCGTAATGGTGCTAAAGCATCCAAGAGCAGCAACAAAAAGCTGCCTAGCAACTGGTGACAGTGAGGACTCCACGAGATCAGGAATTAAACGGCGTGTCGTCATAGAAGGTTCCTCATGAATACGTGCGCAGCATCAAGATGAGGTAGGATGCGCGCGATCCGTTTAAAAATTAAAAATGACAGTTGTAAACTGCCGTTGCACCTGCAATACGCAATGATGTATGAGGGGAAAGTTAGACTCACCTCAGTTTGAGTTAAACACTCAGCGCAGTGGACACTGTACGCCGGCACCTAGACTGAGATACACGCAAGGGTGCAACGTCAGTCAAAATAATGGGTGTGTAGAAAGTCGAACTCCTGACCAGTAAAGTCCGTCCCCAACTCTGTAACACGACGTGACCAGACACTGCAGCCACTTCTGGTACCATACCTAAGGAATATAGGCAGAGTGTGCACAGGATCACACAATGTAGCGTGGGCAGTGCACAGTGTAATCCGCAAGGTTCCCTGACAGACCCAGAAAAACACTCTTGACGGGTAGTATGGAATAAGGAGGCAGTCCTTTCTCGACAACATCTTCTAGCCACCATATATTAAAAAAGTTGAGGTAAAAAGCTGTCAGAAATGCTTTGAAAGCGTAGAACAGACTGCCCTTGTAATCCCAAGTTCGTGAAAATGTCAATGAGCGCAGCCCGTTAAGATATGATGTGTGACGTGAAGACATTGGTTGCAAAATACAGAGTCAATAAGTAGTAATTCATTTGAGCACTGAGCGCCTGGGCTAGGGGCTGTCCGTTGGTGAGGACACTGGTGGGGCTGAAAGGCGTAGTGCTTCATCTTTACCTGAATCTTGTAGTCAGTCTTTTCTTTTCTGTGTAAGATTCTTCTTTCTTCTTTTTCTTGTCTTTGTGGTTGTGTGGAACACACACATTTCTTCTTCATGTTTCTTTGGGTACCTCCTCGTGTACATCTTGTGGTTGTCGCAGCTGTAGTCTCTGTAGATTGCTGAACACGCTTGTTTCATGTTGGCACCTTTACGTTTCCTTTGGATTCCTCCGCTTTTGTACATTGTGGTAGTGGCCACTGTAGATTCTGTAGATTGCGCCATCTCCAGGTCCACCTGTGTTCGCCAGGTACCTTAGATCCGCTTGTTCCACGTAGGTACGTCACCAACTCGTCGCCAAATTATGTAGTAACGAAGGTCCACGCAGGTAGGTTAACTTAAAGGTGATTTATTCAAGCAGGTAACAAGTAGTATAGTTCAGAAGGAGAGCCCTTCCTGTTATATTTCAACAGGAGCAGCCTGTCAGTTGATGCCTTTGTGTTCTACTGCAGCTTCCCAGAGTGTTCTAAAGAACAACTAGAGTGCTAACAGCCTTACTTATGACAAAAGTATGGCACACCTGAAGCCCTCTTGATTGGAATAAACTGGTAACACTTAAAACATTTAATTTAAAAAGGAACCAAATGAGGGGGTTCATTTTGCCATAGAAATTATGGTTAGTGCTGCAAAAAGAAAATTTAGTGCATGTTTTAAGTGAGATCTCAAATCCTCTTCTATTTCATTAGAAAATTCTGACATGCAGACTGAAACAATCACTTTCAATACCAGCAGTCGACTTCCAGTTAACTCCTTGGTGAGCAGTAGCTTTGCTACAGTGATCTAATGAACAACTAGAGTGCTAACATTCTGAATTTATGGCAAATGTGTGACACATCTGAATGCCTTCTTGATGGAATCAAAGTAAAAACTGAAAGCATTTCCTACTGAGGAGACTGCAGTAAATGAGGAAATTAGGAAACTTCATAACAAAGAAGTCTTCCAAGATGGCAACCAGTGAAAAAAGAGCCCAAATGTAGCACAAATATTACCCAGATGTAGCCCACATATAGCCCAATGACAAAAGTGTGCAAAACACTTTTTATTTTTAGTTTTTGCAGTTTTATGTAGTGCAGACTGGTCAGGTATTGGAGCGTTGCATCTTAAAACATGACCCCCTACAGTACAAAAACACCACTGCACTACCCTAAACCCTAAAACACTACCCCCAGCACGACCCCCTACACTACACAAGCACCACTGCACTATCCTAAACCCTAAAACACTACCCCCAGCATGACCCCCTACACTACACAAACACCACTGCACTACCCTAAACCCTAAACACACTACCCCAACACCACTGCACTAACCTAAATCCTAAAACACTACCCCCAGCATGACCCCCTACACTACCCAAACACCACTGCACTACCCTAAAACATGACCCCTACACTACACAAACACCACTGCACTACCCTAAACCCTAAAACACTACCCCCAGCACGACCCCTACACTACACAAGCACCACTGCACTACCCTAAATCCTAAAACACTACCGCCAGCACGACCCCCTACACTACACAAACACCACTGCACTACCTTAAACCCTAAAACACTACCCCCAGCACGACCCCTACACTACCCAAACACCACTGCACTAACCTACTTACTAAAACAATACCCCCAGCACGACCCCCTACACTACCCAAACACCACTGCACTACCCTAAAAATGACCCCTACACTACACAAACACCACTGCACTACCCTAAACCCTAAAACACTACCCCAGCACGACCCCTATACTACACAAGCACCACTGCACTACCCTAAACCCTAAAACACTACCCCCAGCACGACCCCCTACACTGCCCGAAAACCACTGCACTGCCCTAAACCCTGAAACACCAGCCCCTGCACGACCCCCTACACTGCCCGAACACCACTGCACTGCCCTAAACCCTGAAACACCAACCCTAGCACGACCCCCTACACTGCCCGAACACCACTGCACTGCCCTAAACCCTGAAACACCACCCCCTTCACGACCCCCTACACTGCCCGAACACCACTGCACTACCCTAAACCCTGAAACACCACCCCCAGCACGCCCCCTACACTGCCCGAACACCACTGCACTGCCCTAATCCCTGAAACACTACCCCCAGCAAGACCTCCTACACTGCCCGAACACCACTGCACTGCCCTAAACCCTGAAACATCACCCCCAGCAAGACCCCTACACTGCCCGAACACCACTGCCCTAAACCCTGAAACACCACCCCCAGCACGACCCCCTACACTGCCCGAACACCACTGCACTGCCCTAAACCCTGAAACACCACCCCCAGCACGACCCCCTACACTGCCCGAACACCACTGCACTGCCCTAAACCCTGAAACACCACCCCTGCACGACCCCCTACACTGCCCGAACACTACTGCACTGCCCTAAACCCTGAAACACCATCCCCAGCACGACCCCTTACACTGCCCGAACACCACTGCACTGCCCTAAACCCTAGAAACACTACCCCCAGCACGACCCCCTACACTGCCCGAACACCACTGCACTGCCCTAAACCCTAAAACACTACCCCCAGCACAGACCCCCTACACTACCCGAACATGACTTCACTGCCCTAAACCCTCAAACACCACCCCCAGCACGACCCCCTACACTACCACGAACACCACTGCACTGCCCTAAACCCTGAAACACCACCCCAGCACGACCCCCTACACTGCCCGAACACCACTGCACTGCCCTAAACCCTGAAACACCACCCCCAGCACGACCCCCTACACTGCCCGAACACCACTGCACTGCCCTAAACCCTGAAACACCACCCCCAGCACGACCCCCTACACTGCCCGAACACCACTGCACTGCCCTAGACTCTGAAACACCAGCCCCAGCAAGACACCCTACACTGCCCGAACACCACTGCACTGCCCTAAACCCTGAAACACCAGCCCCAGCATGACCCCCTACACTGCCCGAACACCACTGCACTGCCCTAAACCCTGAAACACCAGCCCCAGCACGACCACCTACACTGCCCGAACACCACTGCACTGCCCTAAACCCTGAAACACCAGCCCCAGCACAACCCCCTACACTGCCCGAACACCACTGCACTGCCCTAAACCCTGAAACACCAGCCCCAGCACGACCCCCTACACTGCCCGAACACCACTGCACTGCCCTAAACCCTGAAACATCAGCCCCAGCACGACCCCCTACACTGCCCGAACACCACTGCACTGCCCTAAACCCTGAAACACCAACCCCTGCATGACCCCCTACACTGCCCGAACACCACTGCACTGCCCTAAACCCTGAAACACCACCCCCAGCACCGCCCCCTACACTGCCCGAACACCACTGCACTGCCCTAAACCCTGAAACACCACCCCCAGCACGACCCCCTTTACTGCTCGAACACCACTACACTGCCCCAAACCCTGAAACACCACCCCCAGCACGACCCCCTACACTGCCCGAACACCACTGCCCTAAACCCTGAAACACCACCCCTGCACTACCCCCTACACAGCCCGAACACCACTGCACTGCCCTAAACCCTGAAACACCACCCCCTACACTGCCCGAACACCACTGCACTGCCCTAAACCCTGAAACACCACCCCCAGCACGACCCCTACACTGCCCGAACACCACTGCACTGCCCTAAACCCTAAAACACCATCCCCAGCATTACCCCTACACTGCCCAAACACCACTGCACTGCCCTAAACCCTAGAACACTACCCCCAGCACGACCCCCTACACTACCCGAACACCACTGCACTACCCTAAACCCTAAAATACTACCCCCAGCACAACCCCTACACTACCCGAACATGACTGCACTGCCCTAAACCCTCAAACACTCCCCCAGCACGACCCCCTACACTACACAAACACCACTGCACTACCCTAAACCCTAAAACACTACCCCCAGCACGACCCCCTACACTACGCAAGCACCACTGCACTACCCTAAATCCTAAACCACTACCCCCAGCACGACCCCCTACACTACACAAACACCACTGCACTACCTTAAACCCTAAAACACTACCCCCAGCACGACCCCCTACACTACCCAAACACCACTGCACTAACCTACATCCTAAAACACTACCCCAGCACGACCCCCTACACTACCCAAACACCACTGCACTACCCTAAAAAATGACCCCTACACTACACAAACACCACTGCACTACCCTAAACCCTAAAACACTACCCCCAGCACGACCCCTACACTACACAAGCACCACTGCACTACCCTAAACCCTAAAACACTACCCCCAGCACGACCCCCTACACTGCCCGAACACCACTGCACTGCCCTAAACCCTGAAACACCAGTCCCTGCACGACCCCCTACACTGCCCGAACACCACTGCACTGCCCTAAACCCTGAAACACCAACCCTAGCATGACCCCCTACACTGCCCGAACACCACTGCACTGCCCTAAACCCTGAAACACCAGCCCCAGCACGACCACCTACACTGCCCGAACACCACTGCACTGCCCTAAACCCTGAAACACCAGCCCCAGCACAACCCCCTACACTGCCCGAACACCACTGCACTGCCCTAAACCCTGAAACACCAGCCCCAGCACGACCCCCTACACTGCCCGAACACCACTGCACTGCTCTAAACCCTGAAACATCAGCCCCAGCACGACCCCCTACACTGCCCAAACACCACTGCACCTAAACCCTGAAACACCACCCCCTGCACTACCCCCTACACTGCCCGAACACCACTGCACTGCCCTAAACCCTGAAACACCACCCCACAACCCCTACACTGCCCGAACACCACTGCACTGCCCTAAACCCTGAAACACCACCCCCAGCACGACCCCCTACACTGCCCGAACACCACTGCACTGCCCTAAACCCTAAAACACCATCCCCAGCATTACCCCCTACACTGCCCAAACACCACTGCACTGCCCTAAACCCTAGAAACACTACCCCCAGCACGACCCCCTACACTACCCGAACACCACTGCACTACCCTAAACCCTAAAATACTACCCCCAGCACAACCCCCTACACTACCCGAACATGACTTCACTGCCCTAAACCCTCAAACACTCCCCCCAGCACGACCCCCTACACTACACAAACACCACTGCACTACCCTAAACCCTAAAACACTAGCCCCAGCACGACCCCCTACACTGCCCGAACACCACTGCACTGCCCTAAACCCTGAAACACCACCCCCAGCACGACCCCCTACACTGCCCGAACACCACTGCACTGCCCTAAACCCTGAAACACCAGCCCCAGCAAGACCCCCTACACTGCCCGAACACCACTGCACTGCCCTAGACTCTGAAACACCAGCCCCAGCAAGACACCCTACACTGCCCGAACACCACTGCACTGCCCTAAACCCTGAAACACCAGCCCCAGCATGACCCCCTACACTGCCCGAACACCACTGCACTGCCCTAAACCCTGAAACACCAGCCCCAGCACGACCACCTACACTGCCCGAACACCACTGCACTGCCCTAAACCCTGAAACACCAGCCCCAGCACAACCCCCTACACTGCCCGAACACCACTGCACTGCCCTAAACCCTGAAACACCAGCCCCAGCACGACCCCCTACACTGCCCGAACACCACTGCACTGCCCTAAACCCTGAAACATCAGCCCCAGCACGACCCCCTACATTGCCCGAACACCACTGCACTGCCCTAAACCCTGAAACACCACCCCCTGCATGACCCCCTACACTGCCCGAACACCACTGCACTGCCCTAAACCCTGAAACACCACCCCCAGCACCGCCCCTACACTGCCCGAACACCACTGCACTGCCCTAAACCCTGAAACACCACCCCCAGCACGACCCCTTTACTGCTCGAACACCACTGCACTGCCCCAAACCCTGAAACACCACCCCCAGCACGACCCCCTACACTGCCCGAACACCACTGCCCTAAACCCTGAAACACCACCCCCTGCACTACCCCTACACTGCCCGAACACCACTGCACTGCCCTAAACCCTGAAACACCACCCCCTACACTGCCCGAACACCACTGCACTGCCCTAAACCCTGAAACACCACCCCCAGCACGACCCCCTACACTGCCCGAACACCACTGCACTGCCCTAAACCCTAAAACACCATCCCCAGCATTACCCCCTACACTGCCCAAACACCACTGCACTGCCCTAAACCCTAGAACACTACCCCCAGCACGACCCCCTACACTACCCGAACACCACTGCACTACCCTAAACCCTAAAATACTACCCCCAGCACAACCCCCTACACTACCCGAACACGACTGCACTGCCCTAAACCCTCAAACACTCCCCCAGCACGACCCCCTACACTACACAAACACCACTGCACTACCCTAAACCCTAAAACACTACCCCCAGCACGACCCCCTACACTACGCAAGCACCACTGCACTACCCTAAATCCTAAAACACTACCCCCAGCACGACCCCCTACACTACACAAACACCACTGCACTACCTTATACCCTAAAACACTACCCCCAGCACGACCCCCTACACTACCCAAACACCACTGCACTAACCTACATCCTAAAACACTACCCCCAGCACGACCCCCTACACTACCCAAACACCACTGCACTACCCTAAAAATGACCCCCTACACTACACAAACACCACTGCACTACCCTAAACCCTAAAACACTACCCCCAGCACGACCCCCTACACTACACAAGCACCACTGCACTACCCTAAACCCTAAAACACTACCCCCAGCACGACCCCCTACACTGCCCGAACACCACTGCACTGCCCTAAACCCTGAAACACCAGCCCCTGCACGACCCCCTACACTGCCCGAACACCACTGCACTGCCCTAAACCCTGAAACACCAACCCTAGCACGACCCCCTACACTGCCCGAACACCACTGCACTGCCCTAAACCCTGAAACACCACCCCTTCACGACCCCCTACACTGCCCGAACACCACTGCACTGCCCTAAACCCTGAAACACCACCCCCAGCACGCCCCCTACACTGCCCGAACACCACTGCACTGCCCTAAACCCTGAAACATCACCCCCAGCAAGACCCCCTACACTGCCCGAACACCACTGCCCTAAACCCTGAAACACCACCCCCAGCAAGACCCCCTACACTGCCCGAACACCACTGCACTGCCCTAAACCCTGAAACACCAGCCCCATCACGACCCCTACACTGCCCAAACACCACTGCACTGCCCTAAACCCTGAAACACCATGCCCTGCACGACCCCCTAAACTGCCCGAACACCACTGCACTGCCCTAAACCCTGAAACACCACCCCCAGCACGACCCCCTACACTGCCCGAACACCACTGCACTGCCCTAAACCCTGAAACACCACCCCCTGCACGATCCCCTACACTGCCCGAACACTACTGCACTGCCCTAAACCCTGAAACACCACCCCCAGCACGACCCCCTACACTGCACGAACACCACTGCACTGCCCTAAACCCTGAAACACCACCCCCTGCATGACCTCCTACACTGCCGGAACAGCACTGCACTGCCCTAAACCCTGAAACACCACCCCCAGCACGACCCCCTACACTGCCCGAACACCACTGCACTGCCCTAAACCCTGAAACATCAACCCCAGCAAGACCCCCTACACTGCCTGAACACCACTGCCCTAAACCCTGAAACACCACCCCCTACACTGCACGAACACCACTGCACTGCCCTAAACCCTGAAACACCACCTCCAGCAAAACCCCTACACTGCCTAACACCATTGCTCTGCCCTAAATCCTGAAACACTAGCCCCAGCACGACCCCCTACACTGCCCGAACACCACTGCACTGCCCTAAACCCTGAAACACCACCCCCAGCACAATCCCCTACACTGCCCGAACACCACTGCACTGCCCTAAACCCTGAAACACCAGCCCCAGCAAGACCCCCTACACTGCCCGAACACCACTGCACTGCCCTAGACTCTGAAACACCAGCCCCAGCAAGACCCCCTACACTGCCCGAACACCACTGCACTGCCCTAAACCCTGAAACACCAGCCCCAGCATGACCCCCTACACTGCCCGAACACCACTGCACTGCCCTAAACCCTAAAAACCTACCCCCAGAAGTACCCCTACACTACCCAAACACCACTGCTCTACCCTAAACCCTAAAACACTACCCCAGCAGTACCCCCTACACTACCCAAACACCACTGCACTACCCTAAATCACTACCCCCAGTACGACCCCCTACACTACCCAAACACCACTGCACTACCCTAAACCCTAAAACACTACCCCCAGCACGACCCCCTACACTACACAAGCACCACTGCACTACCCTAAACCCTAAAACACTACCCCCAGCACGACCCCCTACACTGCCCGAACACCACTGCACTGCCCTAAACTCTGAAACACCAGCCCCTGCACGACCCCCTACACTGCCCAAACATCACTGCACTGCACTAAACCCTGAAACACCAACCCTAGCACGACCCCCTACACTGCCCGAACACCACTGCACTGCCCTAAACCCTGAAACACTACCCCTTCACGACCCCCTACACTGCCCGAACACCACTGCACTGCCCTAAACCCTGAAACACCACCCCCAGCACGCCCCCTACACTGCCCGAACACCACTGCACTGCCCTAAACCCTGAAACACTACCCCCAGCAAGACCTCCTACACTGCCCGAACACCACTGCACTGCCCTAAACCCTGAAACATCACCCCCAGGAAGACCCCCTACACTGCCCGAAAACCACTGCCCTAAACCCTGAAACACCACCCCCAGCACGACCCCCTACACTGCCCGAACACCACTGCACTGCCCTAAACCCTGAAACACCACCCCCAGCACGACCCCCTACACTTCCCGAACACCACTGCACTGCCCTAAACCCTGAAACACCACCCCTGCACGACCCCCTACACTGCCCGAACACTACTGCACTGCCCTAAACCCTGAAACACCATCCCCAGCACGACCCCTTACACTGCACGAACACCACTGCTCTGCCCTAAACCCTGAAACACTACCCCCAGCAAGACCCCTACACTGCCCGAACACCACTGCACTGCCCTAAACCCTGAAACATCACCCCCAGCAAGACCCCCTACACTGCCCGAACACCACTGCCCTAAACCCTGAAACACCACCCCCAGCAAGACCCCCTACACTGCCCGAACACCACTGCACTGCCCTAAACCCTGAAACACCAGCCCAAGCACGACCCCTACACTGCCCGAACACCACTGCACTGCCCTAAACCCTGAAACACCATCCCCTGCACGACTCCCTAAACTGCCCGAACACCACTGCACTGCCCTAAACCCTGAAACACCACCCCCTGCACGATCCCCTACACTGCCCGAACACTACTGCACAGCCCTAAACCCTGAAACACCACCCCCAGCACGACCCCCTACACTGCACGAACACCACTGCACTGACCTAAACCCCGAAACACTACCCCCAGCAAGACCCCCTACACTGCCCGAACACCACTGCACTGCCCTAAACCCTGAAACACCACCCCCTGCATGACCTCCTACACTGCCGGAACACCACTGCACTGCCCTAAACCCTGAAACACCACCCCCAGCACGACCCCCTACACTGCACCGAACACCACTGCACTGCCCTAAACCCTGAAACATCAACCCCAGCAAGACCCCCTACACTGCCTGAACACCACTGCCCTAAACCCTGAAACACCACCCCCTACACTGCACGAACACCACTGCACTGCCCTAAACCCTGAAACACCACCTCCAGCAAAACCCCCTACACTGCCTGAACACCATTGCTCTGCCCTAAATCCTGAAAACCAGCCCCAGCACGACCCCCTACACTGCCCGAACACCACTGCACTGCCCTAAACCCTGAGACACCACCCCCATCACGACCCCCTACACTGCCCGAACACCACTGCACTGCCCTAAACCCTGAAACACCAGCCCCAGCAAGACCACCTACACTGCCCGAACACCACTGCACTGCCCTAGACTCTGAAACACCAGCCCCAGCAAGACCCCCTACACTGCCCGAACACCACTGCACTGCCCTAAACCCTGAAACACCAGCCCCAGCAGGACCCCCTACACTGCCCGAACACCACTGCACTGCCCTAAACCCTGAAACACCAGCCCCAGCACGACCACCTACACTGCCCGAACACCACTGCACTGCCCTAAACCCTGAAACACCAGCCCCAGCACAACACCCTACACTGCCCGAACACCACTGCACTGCCCTAAACCCTGAAACACCAGCCCCAGCACGACCCCCTACACTGCCCGAACACCACTGTACTGCCCTAAACCCTGAAACATCAGCCCCAGCACGACCCCCTACATTGCCCGAACACCACTGCACTACCCTAAACCCTGAAACACCACCCCCTGCACCGCCCCTACACTGCCCGAACACCACTGCACTGCCCCAAACCCTGAAACACCACCCCCTGCACCGCCCCCTACACTGCCCGAACACCACTGCACTGCCCTAAACCCTGAAACACCACCCCCAGCATGACCCCCTTTACTGCTCGAACACCACTGCACTGCCCCAAACCCTGAAACACCACCCCCAGCACGACCCCCTACACTGCCCGAACACCACTGCCCTAAACCCTGAAACACCACCCCCTGCACGACCCCCTACACTGCCCGAACACCACTGCACTGCCCTAAACCCTGAAACACCACCCCCTACACTGCCCGAACACCACTGCACTGCCCTAAACCCTGAAACACCACCCCCAGCACGACCCCCTACACTGCCCGAACACCACTGCAGTGCCCTAAACCCTAAAACACCACCCCCAGCATTACCCCCTACACTACCCAAACACCACTGCACTACCCTAAACCCTAAAATACTACCCCCAGCACAACCCCCTACACTACCCGAACACGACTGCACTGCCCTAAACCCTCAAACACTCCCCCAGCACGACCCCCTACACTACCCGAACACCACTGCACTGTCCTAAACCCTCAAACACTCCCACCAGCACGACCCCCTACACTACCCGAACACCACTGCACTGCCCTAAACCCTAAAACACTCCCCCAGCACGACCCCCTACACTACCCAAACACCACTGCACTGCCCTAAACCCTAAAACACTCCCCCAGCACGACCCCCTACACTACCCAAACACCACTGCACTGCCCTAAACCCTAAAACACTACCCCCGCATGACCCCCTACACTACCCAAACACCAATGCACTACCCTAATCCCTAAAACACTACCCCCCGCATGACCCCCTACACTACCCTAAACCCTAAAACACTACCCCCGCACGACTCCCTACACTACCCAAAGACCACTGCACTACCCTAAACCACGACCTCCTACACTACACAAACACCACTGCACTACCCTAAACCCTAAAACACTACCCCCTACACTACACAAACACCACTGCACTACCCTAAACCCTAAAAACTACCCCCAGCACGAACCACTACACTACCCAAACACCACTGCACTACCCTAAACCCTAAAAACTACCCCCAGCAGTACCCCTACACTACCCAAACACCACTGCACTACCCTAAACCCTAAAACACTACCCCCAGCAGTACCCCCTACACTACCCAAACACCACTGCACTACCCTAAATCACTACCCCCAGCACGACCCCCTACACTACCCAAACACCACTGCACTACCCTAAACCCTAAAACACTATCCCCAGCACGACCCCCTACACTACCCAAACACCACTGCACTACCCTAAACCCTAAAACACTACCCCCAGCACGACTCCCTACACTACCCAAACACCACTGCAATACCCTAAACCCTAAATCTACCCCCAGCATGACCCCCTACACTACACAAACACCACTGCACTACCATAAACCCTAAAACACTACCCCCAGCACGACCCTCTTCACTACCTAAACACAACTGCACAATTTGTTACAGGCGTTGCAAAGCAGGCCTGTGGTGCTTACTGGAAGTACCTAGTGGGCTAGTTGAGCCCCAGGGACCCTCAGGATTCAAGGTGACCTAATCCTCCAACTTAAAACGCACCACGGGGCGCGTTTGCACAGTGGTGAAGGGAGGGCGGGGCCTCAGGTGACATGTGCGCAAACACACCCTGTGGTGCGTTTTAAGTTGGGGAATTAATTCCCTTTGAATCCTGAGGGACCCTGGGGGCCAACTAGCCCACCAGGTACCTTCAGTAAGCACAACAGAGTTGCGTTGCAGAGAGGTGAAAAAGGTGCGTGGCCTCGGAACGCCTCTCTGCAACTCAGCTCTGTGGTCCTAACTGTAGGTACCTGGGGGCTAGTTGGGCCCCAGGGACCCTCAGAATTCAAGGGGACTTAATCCTGCAACTTAAAACGCGCCACGGGGTGCGTTTGCACACATGTCACCTCAGGCCCCCCTCCCTTCACCACTCGGCAAACGCGCCCTGTAGCGCGTTTTAAGAGGTAGTTTTAATCCCCCTGCCCTATTATGTACTAGGGACTTGCAGAGGAGGTCATGCTAATCACAGGGGTACCCCAACGCATAGTGTTCCCTAGTGTATGTAGGTGTTTTCACTGTATTCTAAGTGTCTTTTAGCATAGCACTGGCTCTGGTTAGTCAGAGTCAGTTACCACCAGTACCCGTCTGAAAAAGTTGTGGGCACAGGATGATTTTGCAACAAGGCCTCTTTCTGCTCCTCTGTTGGTTCTTTCTGCACATCTTTTGCTTCTTTCTGGGCGTTTTTCTTCTTTCTTCACATGTCCTACCTCTGTAGGCATAGTTAGAAACTAGCATTTAAAAAAACCTTTGAAATTCACTTCAAAAATCATAGGTTTCAGGCACGTTATAGTTAGAAATTAGCATTTAAAAACCTTTGAAATTCACTGAAAAAACCATAGGTTTCAGACACGTTATAGTTAGAAATTAGCATTTAAAAACCTTTGAAATTCACTGAAAAAACCATAGGTTTTAGGGACAGTTATAGTTAGTTGGACATTTCACTCGTACAAAACCATAGAAATTCCCCCGTTATAGTTAGTTCAGCTAACTATAACTCGCGCCCCGCAATGCACTGCTGATGACGTCACATATTACATCACTCATGACATGGTCAGTGACATCACTGATGACATCACTGATGACATCTCAAATGACATCACTGATGACATCATCCATGTGATAATTTCATGCATCTTCTCATACCCTAATATAACTTTTGATACACCCACTCTAAATTACAGACTGCCATTCTCAAAACCATAGACACTCCAACACCAAAAACTACATACCCACTCACTGATTCTTAGGTCTACACACACATCCACTCACTCACCCGTACAGTCACTCATACTTAGTCACTCAGTACAGGACTATCATATGCACTCATACACCTATATAAACACTCACACACCGCCACTCATCCATAGAGGTACTCACACACCTAGTCAGTCATGCAAAAACTTAATCACACACCCATTTACTCACCTATACAGTTATACACACACCAGCTCACTTACTCATACAAATACTAGCACATTCTTACGCTCTTATACAATCACTGATACAAGTACACACTCATCCATACAGCCACTCTCACAATCACACACTCTCACTTATAGCCATTTATATACTCCAACACACATATATACTGCCTTTCACATATGTAGTTACTCACACATGTACCACTGAGATATACATTCAATCACTAACACACCCATACACACACTCACCCACCCATACAGTCCATCACAGATGCACTCTTGAAACCATGCACCCAGTGAATCACCAACTCACACATCTATGCACAGAGTCACACACACCCCACCCACACAAACACTCAGGCACCCATACAGATACTCAGACAATCAATCAATAACCCATGTAGACACTCATGTACCTATTCAGAAAGCCATGCAGCCGCTTACAAACCAACAGACAGACGGATACAGACATTCACACAGTTTAGTCACTAACCCATGCATTCAGTAAGATACATTTAATCACTCACTTGTAGAGTCAGTCACTCACGTACTAAATCATCCATTCAGACACTTATACACCCACTCATTCTTCAATACGCCTTTCCCTATATATATTAAACATATTTAAACTTTACAGAAACACACAGTCACTGGATGATGTCATCAGTGATGTCATTTGAGATGTCATCAGTGATGTCACTGACCATGTCATGAGTGATGTAATATGTGACGTCATCAGCAGTGCATTATGGGCGCGAGTTATAGTTAGCTGAACTAACTATAACGGGGGAATTTCTATGGTTTTGTACGAGTGAAATGTCCAACTAACTATAACTGTCCCTAAAACCTATGGTTTTTTCAGTGAATTTCAAAGGTTTTTTAAATGCTAATTTCTAACTGTAACGTGTCTGAAACCTATGGTTTTTTCAGTGAATATATATATATATATATATATATTTATATATATATTTATATATATATTTTTTTCAAAACAAGGATGCTGCACTCTAGAATCTGATATTCAAATTTTTATTTGTAACGATTCACCAACGCATTTCAGCCTCACAGGGCCCTGTGAGGCTGAAACACGTTGGTGAATCGTTACAAAATAAAAGTTTGAATATCGGATTCTAGAGTGCAGCATCCTTGTTTTGAAAATTTGATACAGGGCTTGGATTCGGCCCCTACGCTTGCACCCGCTGCTGTGCGCGCCGTAAACCGGAATCACATATGGAGCATATATATATATATAAAGTCTTGATCACATTTTTCAAAGTCGAAATGCGTAACTGGAAGTAAATTTATATCCTGATCATAACCGACCCTGAGTGTGCGTTTTACTCGGAATTTTGATTTATGCAAATTGTGAGGCGTGCTCCACCGGCATAACGCACCACCTGTCCATGGGTCCTGGAGATCGGAAGGAGCTCTTTTGGAAGGGAGATATATGTATATATATATATACACACACACACAAACACACACACACACAGATACATATATTCTAATTTTCCAACCCTAGCCTGAACACACATAACTTCTGTTATCCTTTCCTTCCTGACACATGTCATGTACTGATAGCATAATGTTGCTAATCCTATGCTTACAGGTGCTGCACTCAGAATGCCCATATCCTTTTGGGATCCTTCACTTGAAGAATTTATGGTTTGTTTTGTTTCTATCAGTGACGTGGTAGTCATAGTTTAGGAAGATGCCAGCTACACAAAGAAGCGTTAATTGCTTCAAAAGGATGAAAAACTGAGTAAAACTTTCAGAAATAGATATTATTTTCACATTGCACTCATATAGCATATACCCATGGAGCCAGCAAGCAAATTCATTTAACAGTATTCTTAATAATTATTGAGTTGTCACTTCTGAAGAATTATTAGTGAGTGTTAAAGTTAGGTCATAGATGGGTGTTACCAGCACACTTCAAATTTTGTATTTCCCACATCTGGGAAAATATGGTATGAAAGCCTCAGGAAAAGAGAAAAGAAAGGAGTAAAATGTAGAGAGGAAGGAAAAAGAAACAGAAGAGAGAGAAGGAAAGAAAAACCCAAAGAAGATGGGGAAAACACAGCAAAAAAAAAGAAGGGAAAAAGAGGGTATCAATGGACCCTGAAAAAATCAAAAATATGGGAAGTAAAATCGACGAAGGAAAAAGGGGAAACGATGGAAGGAACAACTAAAAGAAAAAAATATTGAGAAGTAAAACATTCAAAGTAGTACTAGTGAGAAGAAAAACAATGAAGTTGTGAGGTATATTTCATTTATATACGTGTACTGTGATGTGATCTGTTGATGTTCGACATGTCCAGTTGGTTGTAGTTTCAAAAGCGAATTGAAAGTTAGATGGACCAAATATACATGAATACAAAGGTTTGTTCATGTAGTCCACAAGCAGAGAATGTAAACACGCCTGTGTTTTTTTTTTTTTTATAGTTTCTATAAATACATAGGAAACTGTTAATTTTTTTTTTTAATGATCATTTTGACAAGTGAAACACACCCGTTTTTCTGCTCTCCTTCGCATCAGACTTTAGACATTATTATAACGCAACTATGAAGCAATGAAACTACGAGCCATATTGCTAGGGCCTCAGTAAACTGCGAAACCGTTTTACAATTCTAAGTGGTGTTGTAGAGTCCACACCTCTTAAAAGTTGGACATGTCAATCCTTCCAGAATTTGATGCGTGGAAAGTGCCCAGTAAATACGGGAACGTTCACATTTTGGTGCGGTAAATGTCAAAATTCACATTGTGCCCCACTGCTGTGGTTTAAACTTGAAATATATGATAATAATCGCACTTGATAAATTCCGAACACCTCGGAATTGGATTTTATCGGGTGCGATAATTATAGTATATGGCCACAAGGCACACGTCATCCGACCCTATGAATCCAATTTAAGTCTTACGATATTTCTAATGTGACATTTTTATAAATTGAGGGCATATTAGCAAGACCCACGTTAAATTATCGCCGTTTTAGCGGCAGGAAACTGCCGCTAAAACGGCGATAATGGGCTTGCTAATATGCGTTATAGAATTCAATAGAGCCCAGGTTAGATGTGCAGGACATCTAACCTGGGCTTCTATTGAATTCTATAACGCATATTAGCAAGTCCATTATCGCCGTTTTAGCGGCAGTTTCCTGCCGCTAAAACGGCGATAATTTTAACGTGGGTCTTGCTAATATGCCCCTAGGTTTTACCGATAAAAAAGCGATATTTCAGCTGCGATGAAATTACTGCGGAGACCAAACGGAAGCTAATCTTGTCTAAACAAGAAACAATGTGGTATGTATTTTTCTTATGCAAACATGAGGCGCCTCTCTTTTATGCAAAGTTATTTTAGAATTTGACAAGACGGTAAAGGAAAGAAATGCAGGATTTCAATCTCTTTGCCTAGGGAAACTATCTTTAGATGTAAATACTATTCAGTGCATTGACAGAACTCCCCCACCAGCCTCTGCCACCTGAAAACATCTGGTGAGGCAGATGGTCTTCTACCAAAATGGGACTTTAATGCTGGGCCCGCCTTTCTCTCATTAACCACAGCCCTAATATCTGCAGTGATAGGGCTTTCCTTCAGTTTAGATATCTCTTCAGGGAAATTATCTCTAAGGCCGTGCAAAAAAGGAGGAAGAATCAGTTTTTGGATATTACGTTTTAGACTTTTGGAGTTCTAAACCCTTAGCTGAAAATAAGCAATGCCATCACTTTTCTAGGGTGCCAAACATTTGTAGAAAGTGTGGAATGTGTCTGCAAGATTTGTCCATTTTGGAGTGAATAGATATTAATCAACTCCTCAAATGGAAATCTTGCATCAATTGTTATGCCATGTTATGTTATGTTATCTTATGTTATGTTACGTTTCGTTATGTTAAGGTATGTGGGTTTGTAAAGCACTCTCTCACTCTGGGGGGTATTCTGTGCTGAAATTGTCCAAAATAGATCAACACTCTGAATAACATAATCATTCATAGTCAGTAAATATGGATATTTTATATATGTAAAACTTAGATGATTATATCATGTGGGCTGTTCTAATGTTGAAGACTTCTGAATATATAATAGTGCATCTATTACCTGGAAGCCTTACTTTGTCACAGTGATAGCATGGTACTTAAGGCGGGCAGGCTGTGGGCATCAAACAGACGAAAAAACAGGTGACAACATATATTCACAGACCCATCTATTTATTATGAGAGAATGACTTGACCATAGGGATTGATCATATTGGTTTGGGATTCTTATGGGGTAACACAGTCTCTAGGAATTGTGACTGGACAAAATTTGAGCTTTTCGAGTCAAGGTCATTGGTTCATCTTTGCCACAATTTTCCATAATTTGGTGCCTGCAGTTGGTCCAGGATTAGTCAGTTGGGCTCAAAAAATGAAAGGAAACTACATGGTAAGCTTTCCTGGGTTTTGGGATCTTTTGGGGAATTCTAGTTATGGCATCCCATTTGGGAGTGTATATCGTGTTCGGAAGGCATACAATTTCTCTACTCTATGAGAAATATGCAATAGCACTGAAATTGGTACTGCTGGTTACTCTTGGAGTAAAGTACTTGTTCTTTTAGTGCAGATCTTAGAAAATAACTCTACAAAATCTACTTTGGTTCTTAACTTTCTTTAAATGTCATGCTCTATAGGTTCTCCTTGTATATATGACCCTTCCTCAAAGGCTGCAGCATAGGGCATAAACACCTCAGTTGTGTATCTTGTAGTGTCAGGCACCCAAGATTCTATTTGCGGCCTTGGGCTCGTTCCTTCCACTGAAAGATTATCTCTAGGAGTACACGGGCTTCAAGTGCCTCTCAAGCTCTTTTATTTGAAGATGCATTTTCTGTTGCCTTTTGGATTCAAGGATTCCTAGATGTTCCCTCTAGTGATGGCATCATCCTACATGTGCAGTATTTAGCTTATAATTCCCTAGGAGCGATTCCTATGACTCAGACAGGATTCCGCTCAAAACACTCAGTAACAGACAACATTGCAATTTTGCAAACAGTCCTCGACAAATATGCTGTGTCAAAATTACAAATTGTATACTGTGCTTTTATTGATTTTACTACTGCATTTGATAGGGTAGACGGGACAATACTCTGGAAGAAACTGGTGAGGTTAGGAATCCCACATGATTTACTCACAATAATTATATCACTCCACACAGCAACATGGTGTAGAATCCAAATGGGGGGAGTAAAGGGCTTAACTGGACCAATATCCACGTTGAACGGATTAAAACAAGGTTGTCTCCTTGCCCCCATGCTATTCTCTCTATATTTAAGCGACCTTCCGGAGTATTTTACTCAAGTAAATAATTTCCAACTGAAATTAGCACTGAGTGGCATTCATATTTTAATGTATGCTGGTGACATCGTGATATTAGATCTTACACTGATACGACTACAAAGAAACTTAAACCCACTAAATTGCTATGCAAAAGAAATCTTTCTAGTCCCAAACACCTCGAAAACCAAAAGTCTACCTTTTAAGAGAAAAAAGCGACTTCGCCCCTTCAATTGGACACTGGGAGGAAAACCATTAGAGTCTGACAAAGAATATACCTACCTGGGGCGAATTTTCTCCCAAACCTTACAAAATTCCTCCCATTTACAAAACATAGGGCAAAAGGCAGACGCCCATGTAGGGGCATTGCTGAGGCTATACTCTTCTCCCGGGAACAGGGATTTCCAACCTTTGCTAGAGGTTTATCGTATGAAAATCCCTCCCATTTTAACGTATGCCCTCGAGTATATACACATTAAAACCTGGCAACTTGTAAAAGTGAGAGAAGGGAATCTTTTACGCAGCCAGACTCATCCTCGACATTCCTCGACACGAGCACACCACCCAACACCTACGGAACCTCCACTGGCTCCCCATTGAGAAGAGAGTCACTTTCAAGATACTCACCCACGCCTACAAATGCATCCACAACACCGGACCCCAATACCTCAACGAGAGAATCTCCCTCCACGTACCCAAGAGAAACCTCCAATCCGCCGACCTCGCCCTCACCGAAATCCCGCGCATCCGAAGAGCCAGAACAGGTGGGAGAACCTTCTCCTACATCACAGCCAATACCTGAAACGAGCTCCTGCTCAACATCAGATGCGCCCCCTCCCTGAACATCTTCAGGAAGATGCTCAATACCTGGATCTTCGATTGAACGGGGCTGCTTACCCCCCCCAGCGCATTGAGACCCTCACGGGTGAGTAGCACGCTTATAATTCCCCTGATTGATTGATTGATTGAAACTGCTAAAAGTTAATCAAGCTGTCCCGGTCCAAACACTTCGCCTTGAGCTTTCCTTAGCTAGCATATTTGCTAGGGCTATTTCCAACATAATAAGATGGGCATATTACCTTTACATGCCGATCCCGGATCTCTAAGGCACATCTTAAAATTGGAGACTTTTAGAGATGAGTCGTCGTAGCATACTTTTAACAAAAATCTTAATATAGCTCTTAACCTGTCTCACTGCACAATAGCACTTTTACAAACTTGGACACCAGTACACTTGAAGCTCTTTTTAAGGAACTTGACTCCCAACAATAAGCTTCGAACTTGATGTAGAACATTGTTCTCAACTAAAACACTATACACAATATGTAAAAAACATAGGGGGATATTCTCAAGAACGTACGATAATCATCGCCAAAATAGGTTAACGCAAGTCATCATTTCGCCGTCTAGCATGGGAAAATAACCCCGTGTTAACGTGGCATTCACAACACGGCGGTAACATGCGATAGTACCCCGATAACGCGGCAAATGTCCGCGATAACACTACCGGGACGGCGATAAAAATCTCAACCCGAACGTGAAAAAATTCACGATGTGCCCAACCGCAATAGAAAAATCGGCGACAAGCATCGGCAGGCTTGCAATTCCCACGTCAGGTGGGTAAAATCAGCATAAGAGCAGCAAAAAAACCAGAAAGAAATAGAAAAGACATAACAACTGCGAAGCACAATGGAGGGAGCTGGAGCAAGTACAGAGGACAACCCGAACCCCACAAGCCCCACGGAGGACCACCCTGGGACCTCGGGGCCAGGGAAGGGCAAGGAGAAGAAGAAGAGGAAGACGCGGTTCAGTCCGCAGGAAAACAGGATCCCGATAACGGAGGTGACACCCCCACCATCCAATTGCCATTGGTGAAATTGTCAGCACTAAATGTTGCACATACACTTGTCCGAGCGATGTGCCAATGCAGAGGAGTGACATGCACACAGGGAATGTGTCTGGGAATGAATTTATTTGCACATGCTGTGCATGTGGTCACTCTGACCTGTCCCATGACTGCAAAGGACAGTCCCCATGTGACGTGCCTATGAGAAGAAATTGTGAATGATAGCACTGGGGTGTGGTCCACCTGCCTCATCTTCATCATCATTGTCCGGTGCATCAGGCACTTGGATCCATGGGGCATTGCTGCGTACACATATGTTGTGCAACACACAACATGCAATGATCATCTTGCACACTATTTGCGGCCTGTACAGGAGTCTTCCACCTGTGATGTCCAGGCACCTGAAACGTGACTTCAACACGCCAAATGAGCGCTCCACAATGCCCCTGGTGCGTATGTGGTGCGCATGTGGGTCAAAGCTATCTATAGAGCCTCAATCAAGAACTTTCACAGACTAAAGCGCGCAGAAATGAAAGAATACTTTGTTAAGAAGGTAAACTCTGCTGGTAATTCTTCCAAAACCCTTTTTAAAATTGTCAAAGATTTTACTAACCCTGCCGCTATGTCCAGTATGATTCCCCCTACTCAGGAACTCTGCAATGGTTTATCAGACTTTTTTCACGATAAAATTCTTGACATCTTCTCCACGTTCGGCCCCACCCAGGAACACCCGGTCCAAAACCCTGTGGTTTCCAATCACGGCTCGTTTACCTCCTTTTCCCAAATCCCTACCGAGCTTGCTCTTCAAAAATGGCTTGCCTGTAAATCTGGCTCTCCTAAGGACCTTTGCCCAGCATCACTTTTTAGTTCTGTGTCCCCCCTCATTATCTCGCTCCTGAACTCCATATGGAACTCCTCATTGCAGTCTGGGGTCTTCCCCTCGGCCTGGAAACAGGCCTTGCTGATACCTATCCTAAAAAAACCAGATGCTGACCCCTCGGTTTTTAAAAACTATCGCCCCATCTCTCTACTACCAAAACCAGCCAAAGTTCTTGAAAAAATAGTACAGGAGCAATTATCCACCTATCTTGAATCAGGCCGCCTCCTACATGACTCACAATCCGGGTTCAGATCCGGCTATAGCACGGAGACTGCACTGCTGGAGGTTTCTGAAACTATCCGTGAATGTGTGGACAAAGGTGAAGCGGCAATGTTAGTGCTCCTCGACTTGTCCGCGGCATTCGATACGGTCTCTCATGCTATTTTAATTGAGAGACTACTCAGCCTCGGGATCCAGGGCACCCCTCTATCCTGGATCAGATCTTTTTTAATAAATCGCACTCAACAGGTCTCCCTTCAGCCTTTTGTGTCCGAGGAGAAACCAGTGAACTGCGGTGTCCCTCAAGGCTCCGCATTAAGCCCACTGTTTTTTAATATATATCTCTCCCTTTGGCCACTGTAGTAGAATCCTGTGGAGTCAGAGCGATCTCCTACGCTGACGACACCCAATTGGTGTTCTCATTCAGGGACCACTCTGAAGCAACCTTCTCTAATTTTAGACGCTGCTTGCTCAATATTTCCTCCTGGATGGCCCTAAACACACTTAAGCTCAACTCGGATAAAACTGAGGTGCTATTTTTCAATCAAACAAGCCCTCCCCCTCCTCCACTCTGGTGGCCATCAGAACTGAACCACCCTCCGGAACCAGTGATATCAGCCAGGAACCTGGGATTCCGGATCAATAATGAACTTTCATGCAAAAATCAAATCGATCAGGTATCTGCGGCCTGTTACAGAAAACTTCATATGATCCGAAAAATGTTCCCCTTTCTCCCTTGGGAATCTCGCAGGACCATTGTCCACGCACTGATCACCTCACATCTGGACTACGCTAATAGTCTGTACAAAGGGGCCCCTGCGTACCTGATCAGACACTTACAGACTGTTCAGAATTCGGAAGCTAGGCTGATATTTAACATTCCTTATCGCCACTCGATCTCCCCATATCTGAAGAAGCTTCACTGGCTCCCAGTGACCAAACGCATCCAATTCAAGTCAATGGTTCTGGTTTTTAGAGCACTGTAGAGCATGGGCCCGGCCTACCTCAGAGCTCGGCTTAAGCATGCACAGTCCAGCCGCGCACTTAGATCCAACCATCTTCGTCTCCTTGTCACCCCCCACTTCCGCCGCGCCAGAATGGGCGCTAGAGCCTTTGCGGTGTTCGCTGCCAAGACTTGGAACAGCCTGCCTCTGCCCTTGCGGCTGACCAAATCCGAATCTATCTTCCGACGTGACCTGAAGACCTGGCTCTTCTCGAGTGCTTAACCTGCTGAGTGTATTCACATCCTTCGCCTGTCCAAGCGCCGGGACACCCCCGTTGGGGGTAGCTGCGCGCTTTATAAGCTTCTAAATAAATAAATAAATTGTACTGCCTCTGGGCCTGGGTGTTCGTGGCTCGGAGGGGTGTCATCATCCACGGGCAGAGTGCATATCCTTGATCACCTGTGACAGGGGAGAGAGATGTGTCAATCGGTAGTTCGGCATTCTGTGTTGGCAGGCTTATTAGTATATTGGTGTGTGATGTGTGGGACTTTGGGATACATGTCTGACATGTCTTGCATGTGGCAAATGAGCGGAATCCATGTGTAGTACGTTGCCTCACAGCTGCTCCTCACTCCCCCCGAGCCTATTTACTTGTGTACGCTGCGCGGTTGCATCACTTGCACTCCTAGGACACACCATTGTCATGACTGTCTGCGCATGTCTACAAGCCTGACAACGACACTGTGATATTGGCAGTTGAAGGTGGTCGGCCACGTGTGTGTAGGCCTATGGTCAGGATATGGCGGAAACAGAGACACACGCAGTAGTTGCCTTGGTGGCCATCCCGGGAGTGAACCACGCCCTGAGCCCCGGGCTATTGATTCCCACTCCTACGCTGGCCCAGCCCACTCCGCTTACACTTGCAGGGGGGATGACATAGCTACATGTCCAGGGTCTACCCCACTGTCTGAGGTAACATGGTTGCGCCCACTGTCTACGACACTACAAACACCAGCAGTATTTGTCCACATGGACATGTCTGTGCTCTGCATACTTAAGTCTGTCCAGCACATCCCCGCCACACTTGGCATTGAGTACATTCTGATTCATGGGTCACTTGCCTCCCTCGCACATACTTGGTTCCCGCCTCTCCCCACATCCTGCTATTGTGTGGCAGAGGTGCCATTACGTGGATGGCTTGTCTGGATGTCTGGCCCCTGTTACCACATTTCCATGTGTTGCCGTGTCTGGTAGGTGGGCATGTTGTTTAGCATGTCATATGTGATGTTGTAACATGTGCATTCCCACAGTTGTGAGTTGCCTGATTGTGGAGTTGAGGTGTGTGGTGTGTTCCGTTGGTACTTACCGACGAGCAGTGCATTTCCGTAGGTGCCATCCTGGAAGCGCTGGTTGATGATGGACTGTCGGAAGATGTAGGAATCATGCACACTGCCTGGGTAGTTGGCGACGACGTTGGTGAAGAGTCCCCGGTGGTCCACTATTGCCTGCACATTGATGGAATGCGTGTGCTTCCTGTTGCGGTAATTGTGTGCAGTGTCGCCAGGGGGCACAAGTAGGACATGTGTGCAGTCAATTGCCCCCAACACGTGCGGAAAGCCAGCTATGGCGTAGAAGCCTTGCTTGGTCTCCAGCTGTTCCTGCGCAGTGTGGGGGAAGTGAAGGTACTGGGGTACCAAGCTGATGATGGCATCCAAGACAGGTGTGAGGAACTTTGATAGGGCTGGCTGTGAGACTTCTCCGACTCTGGCAGTTGTTGGTTGGAAGGTACCAGAGGCCAACAGGTGCAGCACAGCCAGCAGCTTTGTCTGTGGAGGGATGTTGGTTGTCCGCTGTGTTGGTACCGTCAGCCTGTGGGCAATGTGGGTCAGGATGCGAAGGATGGTCGTCCTTTTGAGCCTGTAGTGGGCAATGACTTCCTCTGGCGTTAAGTCTCCGAGGCTGGTGTGTTTTCGGAAGGACCGCTGTCTCATTCTGCACTGCCTCGGTGGTAGACCGGGAGGGGTGGTCCTGGGGGGGGGGTGGGGGGCCTGGGGGGGGGGTGGCGGTGGGTGTTGTGGGCCTCTTGGGTCTCCGAGCTGCATGATCAGTAGCTCCATGGCATCTGTTGGTCTTCAGATGTGGCTCTGGGCTGGGCTCCCTTTTATACTGCAGTTTGTCGTCCTGCTTAACACCAGTAGAAGGCAGGTGTTAAATCCCTGCTGCTAACGTGCCTTATCGCCTGTTTTTGGATCACATCGCAGATCTGGCTGGTCGTTGTGAATCTCGCGAAGTGGAGTTTTTGTGAGTTTTTGCACGGGAACGCCTACTCTGCATATCATTAGTGTTAGTTGTCTCTCTCATCCGTGGCGATGTCTTTTGCGGCAGCTATCGCTGGTAAACTGGCGATATGGGCAGTTTGCACCAGCTTGTGAATAGGGTGATAAGTCTATCGCCACTTTTGCGGCGCTAATGTGCCGATAAATCGGCGATAAGTCCTTGAGAATATGCCCCATAGAATATAAATCCCCTGAGCAATACACATATTTTTCACTAGAACACAGGGTACAGCGCTGTATTCTTTTACTGCGGTTGGAAATCCTCCCCTTAAAAGTATACACAGTCAAATGGGATAACTCAGAAAACACAACAGGATTTTGTGACTTGTGTAAGGGAGGAATACAAGCTCTACCTCATGTATTGATAGTTTGCCCAAATCCAACCGTGGTAGAAGCCCGGCGTCGGCATTTAAAGCCCATTTGTCTTAGATATAATGTCTTTTCTACACAAAGTCTAATTAAGTTATGTAAATCACCACCTGATGAATTTGCCTGTTATCAATTGTATAAATTTTTAAAGAATTTTTTTAAGTTGTTTTAAAGTGTATTATGGTAATTGTTTTAAAACTATGTCTGTCGTATTTGTTGAACTCAGTAGAGGTCTAAATCAAATTTAATAAAAAAACCTTTAGCTTATAATTCTTATCTCCACGGATTGGGTGGTCAAACCCTTAAGCTGCTGAGCTTTGCCCTCTGATCTGGGCAACTCTTTCTTGATGTTGTGCTGTGAATCTCCCTCTTTGTGCTTTCTTACAGATGCAGCAAAAGACACACAATTGATGGACGGAATGCAGAACAAATCAAAACATTCACCCCCAGTCAAGAGATCTGGGTTAAATCCATCATTCTTTTGTTCACCATGCCACCCCAGTTTAGACCTGGCCATATGCAAATCAGTCTTGACCCTGTGCCTCACGGGAACAGTCCAGCCCGAACTGCCAAGCCAGGTCCTCCCTGGACCGGAAACAAGCATCCTAGGACCAGTTTCGGGGTCTCACCCCTCATCAGCCAGGATAGCTTGATTCCAGTGGCACAGTGAGCCCGGGACCCACGTCTGGGCATACCCGGCACACTTAGGGCGAGGAAGCAAAAGACACCCAATTGATGGACGGAATGCAGAACAAATCAAAACATTCACCCCTAGTCAAGAGATCTGAGTTAAATCCATCATTCTTTTGCTCACCATGCCACCCCAGTTTAGACCTGGCCATATGCAAATCAGTCTTGACCCTGTGCCTCACGGGAACAGTCCAGCCCGAACTGCCAAGCCAGGTCCTCCCTGGACCGGAAACAAGCATCCTAGGACTGGTTTCGGGGTTTCACCCCTCATCAGCCAGGATAGCTTGATTTCAGTGGCACAGTGAGCTCGGGACCCACGTCTGGGCATACCCGGCGCACTTAGGGCGAGGAAGCAAAAGACACACAATTGATGGACGGAATGCAGAACAAATCAAAACATTCACCCCCAGTCAAGAGATCTGGGTTAAATCCATCATTCTTTTGCTCACCATGCCACCCCAGTTTAGACCTGGCCATATGCAAATCAGTCTTGAAACTGTGCCTCACGGGAACAGTCCAGCCCGAACTGCCAAGCCAGGTCCTCCCTGGACGGGAAACAAGCATCCTAGGACTGGTTTCGGGGTTTCACCCCTCATCAGCCAGGATAGCTTGATTCCAGTGGCACAGTGAGCTCGGGACCCACGTATGGGCATACCCGGCGCACTTAGGGCGAGGAAGCAAAAGACACACAATTGATGGACAGAATGCAGAACAAATTAAAACATTCACCCCCAGTCAAGAGATCTGGGTTAAATCCATCATTCTTTTGCTCACCATGCCACCCCAGTTTAGACCTGGCCATATGCAAATCAGTCTTGACCCTGTGCCTCACGGGAACAGTCCAGCCCGAACTGCCAAGCCAGGTCCTCCCTGGACCGGAAACAAGCATCCTAGGACCGGTTTTGGGGTTTCACCCCTCATCAGCCAGGATAGCTTGATTCCAGTGGCACAGTGAGCCCGGGACCCACGTCTGGGCATACCCGGCGCACTTAGGGCGAGGAAGCAAAAGACACACAATTGATGGACGGAATGCAGAACAAATCAAAACATTCACCCCCAGTCAAGAGATCTGGGTTAAATCCATCATTCTTTTGCTCACCATGCCACCCCAGTTTAGACCTGGCCATATGCAAATCAGTCTTGACCCTGTGCCTCACGGGAACAGTCCAGCCCGAACTGCCAAGCCAGGTCCTCCCTGGACCGGAAACAAGCATCCTAGGACCGGTTTCGGGGTTTCACCCCTCATCAGCCAGGATAGCTTGATTCAGTGGCACAGTGAGCCCGGGACCCACGTCTGGGCATACCCGGCGCAATTAGGGCGAGGAAGCAAAAGACACACAATTGATGGACAGAATGCAGAACAAATTAAAACATTCACCCCCAGTCAAGAGATCTGGGTTAAATCCATCATTCTTTTGCTCACCATGCCACCCCAGTTTAGACCTGGCCATATGCAAATCAGTCTTGACCCTGTGCCTCACGGGAACAGTCCAGCCCGAACTGCCAAGCCAGGTCCTCCCTGGACCGGAAACAAGCATCCTAGGACCGGTTTTGGGGTTTCACCCCTCATCAGCCAGGATAGCTTGATTCCAGTGGCACAGTGAGCCCGGGACCCACGTCTGGGCATACCCGGCGCACTTAGGGCGAGGAAGCAAAAGACACACATTTTGCATTTGTCACCCTGAGTGGGACGGGTATGCCCAGACGTGGATCCCTTGCTCTCCATGCCACTGGATTCAAGCTATCCTGGCTGATGAGGGCTGAAAGCCAGAAACCGGTCCTAGGATGCTTGTTTCCAGTCCAGGGAGGACCTGGCCTGGCAGTTCGGGCTGGACTGTTCCCATTGGGCGCAGGGTCAAGACTGATTTGCATATGGCTGGGTCCAAACTGGAATGGCATGGTGAGCAAAAAAACGATGGATTTAGGCCCAGATCTCTGTACTGGGGTGAATGTATGACATTGTTCTGCATTCTGTCCATCAATTGTTCTTTTTGCATTTGTCACCCTGAGTGGGACGGGTATGCCCAGACGTGGGTCCCGTGCTCTCCATGCCACTGGAGTCAAGCTATCCTGGCTGATGAGGGCTGAAAGCCCGAAACCGGTCCTAGGATGCTTGTTTCCAGTCCAGGGAGGACCTGGCCTGGCAGTTCGGGCTGGACTGTTCCCATTGGGCGCAGGGTCAAGACTGATTTGCATATGGCTGGGTCCAAACTGGAATGGCATGGTGAGCAAAAAACGATGGATTTAGGCCCAGATCTCTGTACTGGGGTGAATGTATGACATTGTTCTGCATTCTGTCCATCAATTGTTCTTTTTGCATTCTTACAGATGCAGGGCAATACCTACAACTGTCTTGACTTGTTAAGCCTGTTAGACTCTCCTCCTACCTCCGGATCACTCTGCAAGGCTTGATTTTCACCTCAGAGGGTTCCAAGAGATTGTGCAGGTGGCACATATGTCCTTCCTCATTGCTCTGTTGCATTTGCTAAGTTCCAGCCACACGTTTAAAAGTAATTGTCCTTACTAGACACACAGTTACTCTCACAGGATTTCAAACTGCTGCAAGTTTTACTTCTTTGGAAAAGCGAATCAGAGACAAATTGTGTAGGAGAGTATTAAGTCAGGGAATAAGAGAGTGAAGAGCTTGACACCAACATGTATTCCTTAATACAAGGATAGATACATGCAAAAAATATGCAAGCTATAGGTGATGGAGAAATCACAGAAAGTGCACATGAGGGATTCTCAGCAGGATAATTGACTATTTGATGAATGTAGAAACTCATTCAACTTAAATATGTATTTTCCACCTCTAATATCTTACAATGTACTAAATATATGATACAACAACAGTTGCAGTTCAGCAGCTATGGTTGACTTAAGGTAAGACCACTGTTGATATGTGATGCTTTCTACAAGTTAATCTTTTGGTGGGATGCCTTCAATATGTGTACGGCTGAGATAATAATTACTATTGTGATAATGGAATACCACTACTAATACCATAGCACCACCAGTAATAATCAAATACCTTGGCAACCAATCAAAGACACCAGAAAGTAATACCATCAGCCATACAACTATATCACCTACTACGCCATCATGGTTTTCCAAAACAGCAACATTGAGGCCCACAGCTTCACCATATAGTCACACAATAGTGTTTATTTATTCATTTATTTTATTTTTACAAAGTGCTGGATTGTGACTGGTAGTCACTTTGCAGTGCTGATACAGTATCAAGGTAGTTTTTCAGAAAACCTACTCTAGTCCTCGAAGACTCGAAGTCCAAAGCAGTACACGTTCAGCAGTTTCATTTGAGTTTTCAAATCAATACTTTGGTGGTGGTCAAACTGCTCTAAACAGGATCCTATAAGACATATCCTGGTGGATTACTGGTAAGATGGCAAACCCTCTTTGAAGAGGCTTGACCTCAGTTTTTTTCCAGGATGCTATCACGATTGGTCGGTGCCTCAGCTCTGATCTCAGAACATTTGAAAAATGGACTGTCAGCACTAGGATCGATATGTCAGTGGTTGTCTTTTGGTTAAATATGGCCTTTGAATGAATGCTTTGCTCAGACTCACTGTTGGACTTGGCCCTTTTTGCAGGGTCATCCCTGAACTTTTTTTGCCTTCCTCCGGTATTTTCTCTGACCTGTTTTTGTTGGTTTTATGACTCTGGGCACTTTACCACTGCTGATCAGTGCTAAAGTGCATATGCTCTCCCTATTGTAAATTGATGTATTGATTAGTGACTCCATGATTGGATCATTTGATTTACTTGTCAGACCCTAGTATAGTGCACCAGGCGTGCCCAGGGCCTGTAAATCAAATGCTGCTGGTGGGCTTGCAGCACTGGTTGTGCCACCCACAGAAGCAGCTTGTAAAGTGTGTCTCAGGCCTGCCATTGCAGAGCCTGTGTGCAGTCTGTGACTGCCATGTCGACTTGGCAAGTGCACCCACTTGCCAGTCCCTAAACCTTCCCTTATCTTCATATCAGACACCCCTAAGGTAGGCCCAAGGGCAGGGTGCATTGTAAGTATAAGGTAGGATATGCCCTGGTGTGTGTGGCATGTCCTAATGGTGAATTAAAGCCATTTTCGTTTTTCACTATTGCAAGGCTACCTGTTCCCCATAGGCCAGAATGGGCAGTTTGATTATAACATCTTATAATCCTAACTGACCCAGGGAACATGGTAGAATAACGAATTTAGTATGCCTGAACTCAGAATGATAAAATACATCTTTTAGTAAAGTTGGTTTTAACATTCTGTGTTTGAAAATACAACTTTTAGAAAGTAGATATTTTCTTGCCTAACTGTCCAAGCCTGCCTCTGCTTGGTTGTGTATTGTGTTTCTGGTTTTGTGAGTGACAGGGGCTGGGGGATCCAGGAGACAGGGTGAGTCAGCACAGGGCTGAATAGACCTATCTGCATGTAGAGTGGTGGGAGGAGTTGCACCTGGGTCTGAATAGGGCTGTGCCTGCCTTCCACAATGCTGGCTCCACCTCCTGTGGTGCGTCTGATGTCCCTGGCCCACACTGTCAAAGGAAAGAAGGAGTCCTGTAAACAAAGTGCTCCAGGACTGCACAGAACTGGTTTGGACCAGGTAAAGGTCCCTCTGCCCTCAGAGGACAAAGGATTTAGGGGTATAAATATTGGGGCCCTGACCCCAGAACTTTAGATCACTTCTGGAACAACAAGACAAACCTCTGCCGAGGAGAAGAACCAAAGGAAGCTGTAGGAGTTGGAGTGCCCCCCTGCCAGTGTGCTGTGTTGCTGGGTTGGCCTACAGTGGTGTCTTCAGTGCCAAGGAGAGGAGAAGGAACTTTTAAAGAACTTTCATCATCTTGCAGAATATTACTCCAAGGGCTTGAACTAGAGCTTGCCTCCTGCTGAAGTCTCAGGGCTACAAGACTTCAGCACCAGCTCCCTCCTGAATTCCCTTGCTGGGGATTCAGTCTGCAGAAGCCTGCGTGTCGCTGGGAGCTGGAAGCACGACGCAACGAGAAGAAGCGTGTCACTGACGAAGCTGCTGCCGTCGAATCGCAGGAGAAGCGTGTCGCCGCCGCAGAGGCCGCCGCATCACCAGAGAAGCGTGCCTTCGTCGCAGCTGACTGCCGTCGCATCACCGGAGAAGCGTGTCGCCGTCGCAACTGCCTGCCGTCGCATCAACAGGGAAACGTGTCGCCACCGCAAGGATCGCCGTCGCATCCCCGAGAAGCGTGTCGCCGTCGCAGCTGTCTGCCGTCGCATCACCGGAGAAGCATGTCGCAGGGCCTGTCGCGGCTCCATAGATACAGAGTTCACCGCACAGCCGTCGGGCGTGCACGCATCATCTTCACATTGTCGCATCGCATCAAGGGCGCACTTTCATCGCATCGCACCGGATCGTCGCACCGCATCGAGGCGCTTGCTCGCCGCATCATCCTCCCTGTGGACCCTTTGTTTGTTTTGCGTTACGCATCCCAGGTACTTTTGAGAGAAACGTGTCGCATTTACCATCAACTTGAACTAAGTTACTTCTACCATCTTTAGGTCTATTTTGAGTACAGTATTGTGGATTTTTGTCGTTTGTGGTCTTGTGTTAAATCTATATAAAGAATACTTATTTTTATAAAACCTGTGTAGTGTCCATCTGTAGTGTTTTCACTGTATTACTGTATGTGTTCACAAATGCTTAACACACTGCCTCTGAGATAAGCCTGTCTGCTCGTGCCAAGCTACCATGGGGGTGAGCAGGGTTTATTTTAGTAGTGTATCCCCCTTACCCTGACTAGAAGCAAGGGTCCCTATTTGGTCAAAGGTGTATACCATTGCCAACTAGAGACCCCTAGTTCTAACATTGGTTGTCAGCGGTGAGGATTCTGGACTTGCATTTGTGACTCATATACAGTGATTGGTGTACACTACTAGTGAGTGCAGACCAAACGCAACCACATACCTTTTTGGTAGAATGTTTTTCTCCTTGGACTGTTATTTTTCTGAGAAACTGCCAATTCTTATTGCCATGAGTCCACCAGCATCTATTGCCTCTATGGATCCAGAGTTTGAGGAAGAGAGGTTGGATACCTAAAATGCCAAACAGCTGAAAGCCTTCTGTAGAAAATGTAAAGTTGCTATTCCAGGCCTCACTAAAAGGATGAGTTCCACAAGGCGCTGAGGGCCTGGGTGGAAGCAAGAAATGCATCTGAAAATGTGGAGCACCCTCTGGGAGAGCAGAGGAGGCAGAAGGGCAGCTAGATGGGCCAGTGGGTCCAGGGGGAGAAAGTACCTACCCCGCCAGGCAGCAGTGTTTCTTCCAAAGACCTGTCCCCAGGAGAGCTGGAGGATAGGGAGAGAAATAGAAGGCATAAAATGGAGCTGGCCAGGCTCAAGATGGAGGGTGAAAATAACAAGTTAGCCTTGGCAGAGAGAGAGAATGAGATTGGAACATGAGTTGAGAATGAGAGAGCTTGATTTGGAGCTCAAGAGGCTTGAGGCCATGAGGGTCTCAGCCCAGCAACAAGAAAATTGTGTAGCTCAGGAAGTGAGCTTTGCTGAGTTGGAGGTGGAATCCAGCTTAGATGGTGGCAGCAATATTGAGTTATCTAGTGCTGAGGGGGTAGTACACACACCCTGGGATGTGGCGCCTGACTCGGAGGGGGTTAACATACACCAGGAGGTTCAAGGATCTGAGGTAGCTCCAGTGGTGCGCAGTGTCCCGGAAGTAGATTGGGGCACTGGCGCAGGGGTTCATGGTCCTAGTGTTGGGAGGGACACTCCACTGACTCTAGCTGTGAGGAGCAGGGAGGGAGGTTCCCCCATAGTTGAAGTCCTGGTGTGTGAATGTGGAGACCGCCCAGAAGAGTGTGGGTTGAGTGACAGAGACAGTCAGATACTGTCTTGCCAATCAAAGGAGAGTGGTGTGGAGTACGTGTGCGAGGCACTGGATGGTGAGGTGAAGGATAGTTTGGTTAACCCTTGTAGGGGGCTGTGTGATCCAATTGTGGTAGAGCATATTGTAAGTCCCTGTTTTCCAGAGCTATGCCAACACCTGTTGGAGAGTGAGTTCTCTGACCCCAGGGAGCTCACCAGGAGGCAGACCTTTTGATGGATTCCAGAGGGTCTGAAGAGGCATTGGGGAATGACCCTAAGGGGAGTGGCTCAGGTATCTTCCAACCCAGAGTGGTGGAAATGGTTCAGAGTAGCCCAGCTAGGTCCCGGTGTAGTGGGAGGGGTGTAGGGGCTCATGTCCTGTCTCAGAGGAGACGGAGTGAGTGTGGGGCTGCGTGTCCATAGGTGCCCAAAACCCAGTCTCAGGGCCTGGATGGTTCTTTAAGGGAACACCAGGTGGGGAGCCTAGTCTGTCCTGGTGGGCCACCCATTGAGGGGGACCCCTAGTGTCTGGTGAACTGGGAGTGTCTGTAAGCAGGCCTCCATCAGTTCTGGTGTCCGGCAGTGCCACTCCTAAGTGGAGGGTGCAGAAGTCCAGATTGAGGGGTGAGAGGGGAAAGAGTCCCCAGTGGAAGAACCAGTGGGTCAGGGGCCAGCCAGAAGGGCTGAGTCACCAGTGAATGACCATGGTGACACCACTTCTGTCCTGGGGGATCTTCATGCACTGTCAGATGGACAGGGATCGGAAGATCTATGCCAGGCAGACTGTCACACGACACATGAGTTGTGTGTCACCCTCGGGGGGCATATGTGCTCCCAATGAAGTCCTGGTGCGCCGGGCAAGTGTTCAACCGCAGGGGTTGGTCCATGGATTGGGAAGCCAGGTTCAGGTGTTGTCTGACCTGGAGGGAGGGACAACTGTAAACAGTGTCCTGACCGGTTGGTCTTCTAGGGGTACCACTCCAGGTGGGAGGGTACAGCACTCTGGAAGGGGGTGCAGAGGGAGGGAGCCCTCGCCTCTGACCCCGGTTCAACTGGAGGGTCTAGACCCTAGGTTGGAGGGCCAGGTTCGGGGTGTCCCCCCTGACCTGGACGCCCAGTTGCAGGATAGAACCTCTGAACTGGTGGGCGAATTGTGCAGGACACCTGCCACAGGTGCCCTGGCAATTCTGGAAGGGGGTACCACTCCAGGTGGGAGGGTACAGAGCCCCAACGAAGAGAAGGAGGACCGGCTGTGGGAAAGCCCACCCCAGTCGCCTGTCCAGCCGTCAGGTACAGGCCCGGGGCTGGTGGGTCAGTGTCAGGATGTCATACCTGACCTGACAGGAGGGAGAGTGGACAAAGGGTGCCAAGCACCTGGGGCTACTGCCCCCCGCTCTCTGACACCACAGAGGTTTGAGAGCCCTGAGAGGCATAAGGCCTGGGTCTCATCACTGACCACTGTCAGTGGCCACTGTGGCTTGCTGTCTGTCTGTTGGGACACACCTGTGAGCAAGATACGGTTAGGTGCTGCACAGATGGTGTCCACAGGTGAGGAGAAGGGTTCCCCAGGGGTTAGCTTGGTGGGCCCTGAGAGTATGGACAGAGGGACCCAAATAGGCTCAGATTGGCGTAGAACTGGAGTATGCCCCTGCTGTTGCGGGCCAGGGTCCATGTTCTATCGCCTAAAGCAGGGAATCCCATCAAGGTAGTGATTGGTCTACCCTGCGTTTTGGCTGGAAGGGGGTTGTGTTGGACTTGGCCCTTTTTGCAGGGTCATCCCTGAACTTTTTGCCTTCCTCCTGTATTTTCTCTGACCTGTTTTTGTTGGTTTTATGACTCTGGGCACTTTACCACTGCTGATCAGTGCTAAAGTGCATATGCTCTCCCTATTGTAAATTGATGTATTGATTATTGACTCCATGATTGGATCATTTGATTTACTTGTCAGACCCTAGTATAGTGCACCAGGTGTGCCCAGGGCCTGTAAATCAAATGCTGCTGGTGGGCTTGCAGCACTGGTTGTGCCACCCACAGAAGCAGCTTGTAAAGTGTGTCTCAGGCCTGCCATTGCAGAGCCTGTGTGCAGTCTGTGACTGCCATGTCGACTGGGCAAGTGCACCCACTTGCCAGTCCCTAAACCTTCCCTTATCTTCATATCAGACACCCCTAAGGTAGGCCCAAGGGCAGGGTGCATTGTAAGTATAAGGTAGGACATGCCCTGGTGTGTGTGGCATGTCCTAATAGTGAATTACAGCCATTTTCGTTTTTCACTATTGCAAGGCTACCTGTTCCCCATAGGCCAGAATGGGCAGTTTGATTATAACATCTTATAATCCTAACTGACCCAGGGAACATGGTAGAAAAACGAATTTAGTATGCCTGAACTCAGAATGATAAAATACATCTTTTAGTAAAGTTGGTTTTAACATTCTGTGTTTGAAAATACCACTTTTAGAAAGTAGGTATTTTCTTGCCTAACTGTCCAAGCCTGCCTCTGCTAGGTTGTGTATTGTGTGTCTGGTTTTGTGAGTGACAGGGGCTGGGGGATTCCAGGAGACAGGGTGAGTCAGCACAGGGCTGAATAGACCTATCTGCATGTAGAGTGGTGGGAGGAGTTGCACCTGGGTCTGAATAGGGCTGTGCCTGCCTTCCACAATGCTGGCTCCACCTCCTGTGGTGCGTCTGATGTCCCTGGCCCACACTGTCAAAGGAAAGAAGGAGTCCTGTAAACAAAGTGCTCCAGGACTGCACAGAACTGGTTTGGACCAGGTAAAGGCCCCTCTGCCCTCAGAGAACAAAGGATTTAGGAGTATAAATATTGGGGCCCTGACCCCAGAACTTTAGATCACTTCTGGAACAACAAGACAAACCTCTGCCGAGGAGAAGAACCAAAGGAAGCTGTAGGAGTTGGACTGCCCCCTGCCAGTGTGCTGTGTTGCTGGGTTGGCCTACAGTGGTGTCTTCAGTGCCAAGGAGAGGAGAAGGAACTTTTAAAGAACTTTCATCATCTTGCAGAATATTACTCCAAGGGCTTGAACTAGAGCTTGCCTCCTGCTGAAGTCTCAGGGCTACAAGACTTCAGCACCAGCTCCCTCCTGAATTCCCTTGCTGGGGATTCAGTCTGCAGAAGCCTGCGTGTCGCTGGGAGCTGGAAGCACGACGCAACGAGAAGAAGCGTGTCACTGACGAAGCTGCTGCCGTCGAATCGCAGGAGAAGCGTGTCGCCGCCGCAGAGGCCGCCGCATCACCAGAGAAGCGTGCCTTCGTCGCAGCTGACTGCCGTCGCATCACCGGAGAAGCGTGTCGCCGTCGCAACTGCCTGCCGTCGCATCAACAGGGAAGCGTGTCGCCACCGCAAGGATCGCAGTCGCATCCCCGAGAAGCGTGTCGCCGTCGCAGCTGTCTGCCGTCGCATCACCGGAGAAGCATGTCGCAGGGCCTGTCGCGGCTCCATAGATACAGAGTTCACCGCACAGCCGTCGGGCGTGCACGCATCATCTTCACATTGTCGCATCGCATCAAGGGCGCACTTTCATCGCATCGCACCGGATCGTCGCACCGCATCGAGGCGCTTGCTCGCCGCATCATCCTCCCTGTGGACCCTTTGTTTGTTTTGCGTTACGCATCCCAGGTACTTTTGAGAGAAACGTGTCGCATTTACCATCAACTTGAACTAAGTTACTTCTACCATCTTTAGGTCTATTTTGAGTACAGTATTGTGGATTTTTGTCGTTTGTGGTCTTGTGTTAAATCTATATAAAGAATACTTATTTTTATAAAACCTGTGTAGTGTCCATCTGTAGTGTTTTCACTGTATTACTGTATGTGTTCACAAATGCTTAACACACTGCCTCTGAGATAAGCCTGTCTGCTCGTGCCAAGCTACCATGGGGGTGAGCAGGGTTTATTTTAGTAGTGTATCCCCCTTACCCTGACTAGAAGCAAGGGTCCCTATTTGGTCAAAGGTGTATACCATTGCCAACTAGAGACCCCTAGTTCTAACATTGGTTGTCAGCGGTGAGGATTCTGGACTTGCATTTGTGACTCATATACAGTGATTGGTGTACACTACTAGTGAGTGCAGACCAAACGCAACCACATACTTTTTTGGTAGAATGTTTTCTCCTTGGACTGTTATTTTTCTGAGAAACTGCCAATTCTTATTGCCATGAGTCCACCAGCATCTATTGCCTCTATGGATCCAGAGTTTGAGGAAGAGAGGTTGGATACCTAAAATGCCAAACAGCTGAAAGCCTTCTGTAGAAAATGTAAAGTTGCTATTCCAGGCCTCACTAAAAAGGATGAGTTCCACAAGGCGCTGAGGGCCTGGGTGGAAGCAAGAAATGCATCTGAAAATGTGGAGCACCCTCTGGGAGAGGCAGAGGAGGCAGAAGGGCAGCTAGATGGGCCAGTGGGTCCAGGGGGGAGAAAGTACCTACCCCGCCAGGCAGCAGTGTTTCTTCCAAAGACCTGTCCCCAGGAGAGCTGGAGGATAGGGAGAGAAATAGAAGGCATAAAATGGAGCTGGCCAGGCTCAAGATGGAGGGTGAAAATAACAAGTTAGCCTTGGCGAGAGAGAGAATGAGATTGGAACATGAGTTGAGAATGAGAGAGCTTGATTTGGAGCTCAAGAGGCTTGAGGCCATGAGGGTCTCAGCCCAGCAACAAGAAAATTGTGTAGCTCAGGAAGTGAGCTTTGCTGAGTTGGAGGTGGAATCCAGCTTAGATGGTGGCAGCAATATTGAGTTATCTAGTGCTGAGGGGGTAGTACACACACCCTGGGATGTGGCGCCTGACTCGGAGGGGTTAACATACACCAGGAGGTTCAAGGATCTGAGGTAGCTCCAGTGGTGCGCAGTGTCCCGGAAGTAGATTGGGGCACTGGCGCAGGGGTTCATGGTCCTAGTGTTGGGAGGGACACTCCACTGACTCTAGCTGTGAGGAGCAGGGAGGGAGGTTCCCCCATAGTTGAAGTCCTGGTGTGTGAATGTGGAGACCGCCCAGAAGAGTGTGGGTTGAGTGACAGAGACAGTCAGATACTGTCTTGCCAATCAAAGGAGAGTGGTGTGGAGTACGTGTGCGAGGCACTGGATGGTGAGGTGAAGGATAGTTTGGTTAACCCTTGTAGGGGGCTGTGTGATCCAATTGTGGTAGAGCATATTGTAAGTCCCTGTTTTCCAGAGCTATGCCAACACCTGTTGGAGAGTGAGTTCTCTGACCCCAGGGAGCTCACCAGGGAGGCAGACCTTTTGATGGATTCCAGAGGGTCTGAAGAGGCATTGGGGAATGACCCTAAGGGGAGTGGCTCAGGTATCTTCCAACCCAGAGTGGTGGAAATGGTTCAGAGTAGCCCAGCTAGGTCCCGGTGTAGTGGGAGGGGTGTAGGGGCTCATGTCCTGTCTCAGAGGAGACGGAGTGAGTGTGGGGCTGCGTGTCCATAGGTGCCCAAAACCCAGTCTCAGGGCCTGGATGGTTCTTTAAGGGAACACCAGGTGGGGAGCCTAGTCTGTCCTGGTGGGCCACCCATTGAGGGGGACCCCCTAGTGTCTGGTGAACTGGGAGTGTCTGTAAGCAGGCCTCCATCAGTTCTGGTGTCCGGCAGTGCCACTCCTAAGTGGAGGGTGCAGAAGTCCAGATTGAGGGGTGAGAGGGGGAAAGAGTCCCCAGTGGAAGAACCAGTGGGTCAGGGGCCAGCCAGAAGGGCTGAGTCACCAGTGAATGACCATGGTGACACCACTTCTGTCCTGGGGGATCTTCATGCACTGTCAGATGGACAGGGATCGGAAGATCTATGCCAGGCAGACTGTCACACGACACATGAGTTGTGTGTCACCCTCGGGGGGCATATGTGCTCCCAATGAAGTCCTGGTGCGCCGGGCAAGTGTTCAACCGCAGGGGTTGGTCCATGGATTGGGAAGCCAGGTTCAGGTGTTGTCTGACCTGGAGGGAGGGACAACTGTAAACAGTGTCCTGACCGGTTGGTCTTCTAGGGGTACCACTCCAGGTGGGAGGGTACAGCACTCTGGAAGGGGGTGCAGAGGGAGGGAGCCCTCGCCTCTGACCCCGGTTCAACTGGAGGGTCTAGACCCTAGGTTGGAGGGCCAGGTTCGGGGTGTCCCCCTGACCTGGACGCCCAGTTGCAGGATAGAACCTCTGAACTGGTGGGCGAATTGTGCAGGACACCTGCCACAGGTGCCCTGGCAATTCTGGAAGGGGTACCACTCCAGGTGGGAGGGTACAGAGCCCCAACGAAGAGAAGGAGGACCGGCTGTGGGAAAGCCCACCCCAGTCGCCTGTCCAGCCGCCAGGTACAGGCCCGGGGCTGGTGGGTCAGTGTCAGGATGTCATACCTGACCTGACAGGAGGGAGAGTGGACAAAGGGTGCCAAGCACCTGGGGCTACTGCCCCCGCTCTCTGACACCACAGAGGTTTGAGAGCCCTGAGAGGCATAAGGCCTGGGTCTCATCACTGACCACTGTCAGTGGCCACTGTGGCTTGCTGTCTGTCTGTTGGGACACACCTGTGAGCAAGATACGGTTAGGTGCTGCACAGATGGTGTCCACAGGTGAGGAGAAGGGTTCCCCAGGGGTTAGCTTGGTGGGCCCTGAGAGTATGGACAGAGGGACCCAAATAGGCTCAGATTGGCGTAGAACTGGAGTATGCCCCTGCTGTTGCGGGCCAGGGTCCATGTTCTATCGCCTAAAGCAGGGAATCCCATCAAGGTAGTGATTGGTCTACCCTGCGTTTTGGCTGGAAGGGGGTTGTGTTGGACTTGGCCCTTTTTGCAGGGTCATCCCTGAACTTTTTTTGCCTTCCTCCTGTATTTTCTCTGACCTGTTTTTGTTGGTTTTATGACTCTGGGCACTTTACCACTGCTGATCAGTGCTAAAGTGCATATGCTCTCCCTATTGTAAATTGATGTATTGATTAGTGACTCCATGATTGGATCATTTGATTTACTTGTCAGACCCTAGTATAGTGCACCAGGTGTGCCCAGGGCCTGTAAATCAAATGCTGCTGGTGGGCTTGCAGCACTGGTTGTGCCACCCACAGAAGCAGCTTGTAAAGTGTGTCTCAGGCCTGCCATTGCAGAGCCTGTGTGCAGTCTGTGACTGCCATGTCGACTGGGCAAGTGCACCCACTTGCCAGTCCCTAAACCTTCCCTTATCTTCATATCAGACACCCCTAAGGTAGGCCCAAGGGCAGGGTGCATTGAAAGTATAAGGTAGGATATGCCCTGGTGTGTGTGGCATGTCCTAATAGTGAATTACAGCCATTTTCGTTTTTCACTATTGCAAGGCTACCTGTTCCCCATAGGCCAGAATGGGCAGTTTGATTATAACATCTTATAATCCTAACTGACCCAGGGAACATGGTAGAAAAACGAATTTAGTATGCCTGAACTCAGAATGATAAAATACATCTTTTAGTAAAGTTGGTTTTAACATTCTGTGTTTGAAAATACCACTTTTAGAAAGTAGGTATTTTCTTGCCTAACTGTCCAAGCCTGCCTCTGCTAGGTTGTGTATTGTGTGTCTGGTTTTGTGAGTGACAGGGGCTGGGGGATTCCAGGAGACAGGGTGAGTCAGCACAGGGCTGAATAGACCTATCTGCATGTAGAGTGGTGGGAGGAGTTGCACCTGGGTCTTAATAGGGCTGTGCCTGCCTACCACAATGCTGGCTCCACCTCCTGTGGTGCGTCTGATGTCCCTGGCCCACACTGTCAAAGGAAAGAAGGAGTCCTGTAAACAAAGTGCTCCAGGACTGCACAGAACTGGTTTGGACCAGGTAAAGGCCCCTCTGCCCTCAGAGAACAAAGGATTTAGGGGTATAAATATTGGGGCCCTGACCCCAGAACTTTAGATCACTTCTGGAACAACAAGACAAACCTCTGCCAAGGAGAAGAACCAAAGGAAGCTGTAGGAGTTGGACTGTCCCCCTGCCAGTGTGCTGTGTTGCTGGGTTGGCCTACAGTGGTGTCTTCAGTGCCAAGGAGAGGAGAAGGAACTTTTAAAGAACTTTCATCATCTTGCAGAATATTACTCCAAGGGCTTGAACTAGAGCTTGCCTCCTGCTGAAGTCTCAGGGCTACAAGACTTGACCACCAGCTCCCTCCTGAATTCCCTTGCTGGAGATTCTGTCTGCAGAAGCCTGCGTGTCACTGGGAGCTGGAAGCGCGACGCAACGAGAAGAAGCGTGTCGCTGACGAAGCTGCTGCCGTCGAATCGCAGGAGAAGCGTGTCGCCGCCGCAGAGGCTGCCGCCGCATCACCGGAGAAGCGTGTCACCGTCGCAACTGCCTGCAGTCGCATCAACAGGGAAGCGTGTCGCCACCGCAAGGATCGCCGTCGCATCCCCCGAGAAGCATGTCACCGTCGCAGCTGTCTGCCGTCGCATCACCGGAGAAGCGTGCCGCAGGGCCTGTCGCAGCTCCAGAGATACAGAGCTCGCTGCACGGCCGTCAGGCGTGCACGCATCGTCTTCACATCGTCGCATCGTATCAAGGGCGCACTTTCATCGCATCGCACCGGATCGTCGCACCGCATCGAGGCGCTTGCTCGCCGCATCGTCCTCCCTGCGGACCCTTTTTTGTTTTGCGTTACGCATCCCAGGTACTTTTGAGAGAAACGTGTCGCATTTACCATCAACTTGAACTAAGTTACTTCTACCATCTTTTGGTCTATTTTGAGTACAGTATTGTGGATCTTTGTCGTTTGTGGTCTTGTGTTAAATCTATATAAAGAATACTTATTTTTATAAAACCTGTGTAGTGTCCATCTGTAGTGTTTTCACTGTATTACTGTATGTGTTCACAAATGCTTAACACACTGCCTCTGAGATAAGCCTCTCTGCTCGTGCCAAGCTACCAAGGGGGTGAGCAAGGGTTATTTTGGTAGTGTATCCCCCTTACCCTGATTAGAAGCAAGGGTCCCTATTTGGTCAAAGGTGTATACCATTGCCAACTAGAGACCCCCAGTTCTAACACTCACAGACTCAGGCTTACGGAAGAAAACTTGCACGTGTTAAATGTGCCTTTGATGTTACCTGCAACCAGAATGTCCAAAGCCCTATCCAGCTTGGCTAGTGAAGAAATTACTTTATTGCTCGGTGTCTTAGGTGTTTCAATAAGTATGCCCCTAATGAATTCAGGTGGAAATGGGAACAGTGCATACATATGTTTCATGTCCATATCCCAGAGTTTTCACCTCACCTTGGGGATCCTACTAAACCTCTTCATTGTGGGAGCATAGGAATTGCTGCTTGGATCACATATAACTCCTAAGCCATTCCTTGTGCTTTTTTCTAAGAAATAATCTAGAAATATGATAACGGGGCATGTTGTTCCATTTATTTAGGACCAGCTTTGCAGCAATCTTACCTTAAGACTTAATAGGAATAATTGTTTGTGATATTTTTGCTTAATTGGAAAGTTTGGTGGTATTATAATATTCATTAGTGCTAATGGTTACCGCCATTTCACCACAGTCTTTGAAACAGTACTGTATTGACCACCAGATCTTGGCAATAAATTAGCCCTTTTAAAGGCTTCGGTCTATTCTATTCTGGTTAATACTGGTCTTATAATTAGAGCTGGCACTAACAGCATTCCAACCACACTCCCCTCCTAACCCAAGTAGCCACTCATGGCTGGTTGCAATTCAAACCATCATTAAACTCTACCCATAGACCCCTACCTGAGATATACCTTGCATAATAAAAAATAAAGAATTATGCTTCACTCACCCAAATGATGCAGTTTAATAGCCAGAAGATGGGAAGGTCACGAAATGATACAAACGCTGTCACTAGGTACAAAGAGGGCTTTTGATGGAAAGCAATATATGTACGCTATAACAAAGTGAAAAAGCATCTCTTTCGCTTGTCTAACTAGCCTGATATCACACGAATTCATAGTAAAGCAAGGATTTTTCAGATTTGTCTCCTAAAACAGTCCAGTGAGAGAGATTTGGACATGTTAGAATGTGATTTGACTCCAGCTTGAAGGAGGCATTTAAAATCCTTTCCATAAAAGTTCTGTATAATTGGTGAAGCATTTGTTATTATTTTCCATTTTCGTTTACATACACGTTATTACAGTTCACATATCGGGGGCCAATCTATCAAGGTTTTGGTTCGCCGTTTCTCCACACAAGGTAAGGCAAGGGTAACGCAAAACCTAGATGAGATTTTCCATGCCATGCAAAGCCACCTTGCATGACCCTGCATTGCTCGGTAGATCTGGAGTAACGCAAGGTAGAGCAAGTCGCGGCCTTGCGGTTTCTGCCCTAGAAAGGCGTTCCATGGCTGGAGCATGGGTGTTCTCACACATCCGCTCATGGGGCCCGATTCACAGAACTAACTTAAGACAAAATCCTAAACTTACTACCATTTTGGTATTCACAGAAGGCACTTACTCAATTTGGTATTCACAGAAGGCACTTACTCATTTTGGTATTCACAGAAGGCACTTACTCATTGATGAGTAAGTGCCTTCTATGAATACTAAAATGAGTAACTTACTCATTTTGAGTAACTTACTCATTTTGAGTTCTGTGAATCGGGCCCATGGATTTTAGTGCAGTCCCAGATTTACCAACACTGGTAAACCTGGGAATGTGTCAAACTCCTACGACTTCCCAGCTGAGGTGCAGTGAGGAGAATTGTCTTTATTTCTCCTCGATGTTTCCTCTTTCAAGGTGTTCTTCATTCTGCAGCACACTTAGAAAGAGGAAAATTCCTCAGAGGATTGTTTTTGTGCAAGAGGTTGCCCCACCTTGCATGAAAACATTCCTGCCTGTAGTACAGGCACCCTTGCACCATGCTGCACCAGCGCAGTCAGAGAACAGGAATGTGCAATATCTTGGTAGATAGGGTAGATATGGTGCATTCCTGCCTGGTAGAGTGTGTGTGAAGTCCAAAGAATGTATCTTTCTAATGATTTGGCAATTAATCTTAGCACCTGTGAGTTAGTTGAATTGGGGGAGATGAAGCCTCCTTTGAGCGATATCTCTGAACACCACAGCATTGAAAATCTTCCATTGCATGACTCATGAGAAGAGGGCCGACACTGAGAGTTTCATAAATGTTTAGTTTTGATTGGTTGCTTCCCTGTGGGAGCCGTAGGAGTGTCCGTAATGTTGAATTTCATGATTTCATTGTGCATTTATGTGGTAGGCACTTAAACTTGCTCCTGTCCACCTTTGAAAGTGGACGCCCCTTTACCCCTCTTGAGATCCATGTTTCTTGTATTCCTTCTCATAGAGTTAATCTCTTGAATAAACCCTTCCTCATTTCTTGATTTAAACCTTTATTTGGTTCTGCCTAGGAGGCTTAATTTTGTTGACACCTGCTGCTTAAAACTTCCCTGATTCCACTTCTGAAACCTTTTCTTACCAATAGAGAGTTTCACTTCAGGGGAACTGAATCTTTTCTGATTTGCCTATAATAGTTCTCAAATACCTTGGCTTTGTATTGCTATTCTGGCTTGATTGGATTAGGTTGACATACTGTAACCAAATCATTATTGATTTAGAACTAATTCGACTGATCTGAGTTTGTAACATACTAATATACACTTCTCCGGTTAAAGTAAGGATTATTCCATTGTTGAGGCCTTTTCAGCGTGCTTCTGATAACATCTTCTATTCTGTGTGTATGGCAACAAATGCAGCTTGCTATTTGGCAGCAGACAAACAGTCCCTCAGATGCACTGCTCAAAGTACTGATCCCAGCGTCAAACCTTCTAGTTCATGATGGCATCTACAGATGCAAGGGAGGTGTGGGGAGGCCAAGGTAACTGGAGGGCTATTCCACAAAAACAAGAGCAATGTTAACAAACATAACCTTAACAAATAGTGGTAACGTTTTATTGGCAACGGGATCAAGATAAAGATTTCTTGTTTAATGAGTGCCTTTATTGTCATTTAAATTTCAGCCAAGATTACCACTTGGAGCTGCAAACATTTCAACAGAGCAGTAATTAACTATTGGTGGTACAGGATGTCAGAAGTACAACTTTAATCAATATTTCATATATTATTGCACTTATTTATGATAAAATCCATCAAATCAGAAATAAAAATAATAATGTTTGAAGCATGTCATCTTAATTCTTTAATGGCCCTTTTGTATGAGGGAAATACTTTAATAATAAACAACATACACAGATGAGTATCAATATATTTTCCCTTGTAAAATACAGCAGTTGGATCTGAACAATAGACCTTCTATTAAGACTCAGAAATTGTACAATAGAAAAGGCTCCTTCTCTTGAGCCCTGTACTAGATTTATGGAACAAGGGGCTTATAAACAATAAACTGGCAGAGCGCAGTGTTACTCCAAAATTGGGAACGCCGTGTTCTGACAGTTTTAAAATGCAGGGATGTGACGTATTTAAAACAAAATACGGCACACCCCTGCATTTCCCCTAGCGCTGGCACTAAAAAAGCTGCCTAGCGTCAGAACAGGCACCCTAGCACCATTTTGCTATAGCATGTAGCATGGTTAGCTGTTTCATAGGAAATCATTCTGATTTAATTTTAAAATCTAATGATGTCATCCCTGCCTACGAACTAGATAAAACAATTACATATTAGACTTTTTAAAATACTTATTACAAATCCAATTCATTGGAAAAATCGGGTTTAGAACAAATATTTTACAAAAGGTACTTTTGAAAAGTTAACTGAAGCCTGCCTAAAGCCTATAGAAGCCTATTTGCCTTAGATTCCAACTGTTACCCAGGAGCTGTATAGCTCCTTCGTTAGGTGTGAATGGGCTCCCAGAGATGAGCCTAAGGCCTTGGGTATGGGAGTAGTTGACCTTCCCCTAACAGGCTGGCCTGGGGGCTGTGCCCAACCCCTTGCACATCTTCAAAGGATGCCTAGCCTGTCACTGACATATGTAGCTCACACCTGGGCTGCCCACTATATTGTCCTTTTAGCCAGTCAGATGTCAATCCCAGTTGCAGAGGAACTGACTCCAGGATTGGTTTTAAGTGACTACAGGGGATTTTCTCCTGGCCACACCTCTAGGGTGGACACAGCTGCTCTGCACAGGTGAAAAAAGGTTCTGCCATTTGTGTTTTAGGTAGAGAGGGACACTGTGGTATTGTTTCCAGTAGGGGACACAGGAACTGCTGCAAAAGTGGGTAAAGTTACTCCTGGGAACTTTTTCCTATTGGCCAGGGAAGAGCCAGGAGTCACCACCACCCGTGGGGTAGTACCAAGCATAAATGTGGCACCACTGGGTGCCCACTTCAGAACACTGCTAAACCTGTGGAAGACAGTAGAATGACTGTACCCGCGAGGAGAACCCTATGGGCTGGACCTGCTCCCACTTGTACTCAGGACTAAAAAGTGGACTTTAAGGGTCAGTTGCCTGACCTTCTTTTAAGATACGGGAACACAAAAGCAGCAGGAAGCCCACTTTCCTGTCAGAGTCCAGCTGCCCAGTTGCAACTGGACCTGCCCTGAACCCTTCTGGTAGTTTCTGTGGAGTGAATCCCGACTCTCAAGTGCTGTTCCTCAGGTCCTGGAACCCTTGACTCAGATCAGAGTGTACTCTTCCTGCCTAACCCTAAAACCTGGGACTTAGAAACATTTTCAAGGATTTTTGTCTGGAGAACTGACAGAGGACCAGGATCAAACTGCCAAGATGATCCACCGAGGGTGTATCGCCAGTGGGCCTGACTTCGCTGCACCTCCCGCTACATTCTTCTCCGCAGGAGCAAATCTGACTACATCGGACAGGATACTCTGTCACAAACATGACATATATCCCGTCTGCCATATTACATCTGCCTTAGGATATGAGCCATTTGCAATACGGTGGATGGGATATCCGTCACATTTGTGACAGAGTATCCTGTCCACTGAACTCTAAATCATGCTCTAAGATTGAAGGCAAAAATCTTCATTGGATACGATGCCGAGCACCATCTGATTGAAATCGAAGGCTTCCCGAGTACGAACTCCAGACTCAGACCCACTCAGAGCTTTTCCCACATTTGTCAAATGCTTCACTGAGACCTTGTCCTTTGGCACCCCGTTGTCAATGATCCTGTCTTTGGATCCAGCCGGCTGACTTTTCAGAACTTTGTTATGGCAAAAGGTAACTCTTCGACTAGGCCCAACCTGGTCCTTGTATCTGAGCTGTGCTCCATCGCGGTCTGCCTTAGAACTTGCCTTTGTTTAGTGCGACTAGTTGCTCACAGATGGTCCTTTGTGGTGCTATTTTTATTTTAACCTTTAAAAATTAATATCTCTGGTTCCCCATATCGGATTTTTGTTGTTTTTATGTCATTTTCCTCATTCAAATATTCTTTATTTTTATAAATTGGAATACTATTGTGTTGTCTTTTTGACTTTTTAACCAAACTTTAACTTTTTAACCGTTTTTAACTTTTTTCCTAAGTTAAGCCTCTCTGCTCTGTGCCATAGCTACTAGGGGTTGAGCTCAGGCTGAAATTTCTGAAACCTTTCTTGGACCTAACAAGAACAGTGACATTATTACATGTAGTGGACCTCCATCCACCCCAGCTAATAACCCACAATAATGTGGTCACAATATTAGATGAGTAATACAAAGTCAAAATTCAATTACAAAATATAAACAAACCATTACGTTAAAAGGTTTAGAAAGTGTAAAATTCATAGGCACATCCATTTGTGTTTTAGGATTTAGTACATAAGTGAGGGCCTGTTCAAAAAGGAAATGACCTATAAATGTTTAATTCCATAATTTTGCAGTTATTTTTTGTGACCTTTGTCTTACTGATGAATGCAGGGGATTTCTGTAACATCCGGCATAATTTTGTTGCCCCCCCGCAGGCTGAGAAGATACAACTATTAGTCGTCAGGAGTGGAGAAAATAGACAAGTGTTATATTAGCCCTACCTCATATCTTACATGAGGAAGGACCCATATTGATATGGACCATCATTCCTGCCAAAACACAACAGGTTGGTGGAGAATGTACTTGAACGTACCCTGAGATTAGCGCACACTTAAAAAAGTATGAATTTGTATAATTTTGCCCCAATCTGGCTTAGAATATAGATAACAACATTGTAACAAAAATCACAAATATATTAATAATAGTGAGAATAAAAAATATAAAGTGAGAAAACTGATCATTATTTTAGTTTGTGTATATTTCCTACATGAGCCAGCATTAAGTGGTATTAGCTAGTAATCTGCCTTTAGGTGATAGAGAACCCACATACCTCAACAGAAGTCTGGATACAGTCCAGAGCGGACAATTGCTTTTACCACGCTATGCTTGGGGTATATGCCAAAAGGCCTTAGAGATGTTTCTTCCTGGAACATTAGTCTTCTCTGCCCCTGGAGTGACCTCTATGCTCTATTTGTAACAGTTCACATAGGGATGCAGTAGAAGGTGCTCTGGTGATCATGACATTTTTTGAAAACATTTGTGTTGGAAATTTCCCCTCTCTGCAGGGTTACCCCAGATGTTTTGCCTTTTTGCCTAACCCTATTTTTTCTTGGTATAAAACTCTCTGCACTTTACCCCTAGTTAGCTTGTGCTCCTCCTTTCAACATAGTAAAATTGATATACTCCTGATTGGCACATTTAATTTACTCATAAGTCCCTAGTATATGACAAAACAGTACCCGGGGCTGGAAAATTAAACGCTACCAGTGAGCTGCAGTACTCGTTGTGCTAACCACTGCAGTGGCACTGTCAAGCATGTCTCCCGGACTACCATTGTAGCATGGCTGTACAGTTTTAAACAGCCAATTGGACATGCCAAAATAACCTTTTTAGCAGGCATAAACCTTTAGAAAGCCACCTTTGCTCTATTTGTTCCTGAAAGTCAAATCTGCATTGTGGTCTCTCCCTTCTGCCAGCCAGTAATTAGAATTTCAATAGGTATGGATGAGGTGTGAATTTGCTCCCAACAGAGGGACAAAAGGCCTTGGTGTTGGTGGAAAGTGTTGTTGTGCCCTTGACAGGATGGCCTATGGACTGATCCAAGGACCTTGTTAACTTCTCAAAGAAGCTGACCCTTTTACAAGCAGATGTAGCTAAAACCCAGGCCTTCACCCTTCTTTTGTGCCCCTAGCCAAACTGGCCTCCTTCATAGTGGGCCTACTGTTTACATTATAGTGTCAGATCCTGCTGGAGTGTCAAAACTTGTTAGGTCCGATGGGGTTTTTCATATGACATTCAGGGCTCATTTCAAAAGAGAGAAACAAAATGGCAAAACAATTTGTGTTATCTACTGACTGGTTGCTGAGAGCTCAGCTTTGTGCTACCAGACTTCGGACTCAGAGTTTGTTGGAGTTACAGGGACTACTTAAAACTGGGATTTAGTGTTAGATAAGGGAGGACACTAAGATTACCATAGTACACTCCCCACATATACCCCAAGCCCTCAGAGCCCAAGTTTAGTGTGGCCGAGGCTTCGACCATCTTGAAAATACCCAAAATGGGTAGGCTTAGCCCTGGGAACCTTTACCCCATTAGTTAGGGCATCTCCTGGGGGTCATTCTCACCCACACGCTTGTGCAAGTCATAAATGTGGCACCTCCAAGCACCTACATTGGAACATTCCTGGACCTGAGGAAGATCAGAAGAGGATTGAACCTGCTGTCTGCAATCTAAGAAGAACCCTGGAGGACTAGACCTGTTCTCTCTTGTACCCAGGGCAAAGAAGTGGACTCCAACGGTGATAAGGCTGACCTCCTAGTAAAGTTACAGGGACACAACAAGCTAGAAGATGCCTTTTCAACTGCCCAGCTCACCATTGGCAACTAGACCTGGACTGGACTCTGTAGTTGGCCTCTGCCTGCGACCACGTCGGTCTCTAAGTACCTTCCCTGAGGTCCTGAGGGGCTTTAGTAGAGTACTTCTCTGGTGGATTTGGACTTGAAGGACTAACGTCAAAAGGTAAATTCTTTGACCAGGATGAACATGGTTAGTATATCTGACCTACACTCCATCGTGGTCAGTGTCAAATTGCACCTAGGTCCTGTGCTACCATGAGCATCAACTATCATTGACACTTTATGCTTCAGGGGGCTACTTCTACTCAAAACCTATAAAATTCATATCTCCGGGTCCCCTTATTGGAATTTTGTCATTTAGGTGTAATTTTGTTTCAGAACTTTTACTCTATTTTTGTTTAAGGTTTGCCTTTCATCTTTATTACTTTCTTTGTACTGCATAAATACTTTACACATTGCCTCTATGATAAGGCTGTCTGCTCTGTGCCATAGCTAGCAGGGTGTGGAGCTCAGGTATATTTAACGACTTTAGTGATTCACCCTAACAAGGTTTGTGATTATTACTTGAGGCGGGTACTTTCTCCCATCAATTAATATCCCAATTTCTTATTGGTAGAGTGACAGAATAAACTCGTATACAGGGTTTACTACACTGGTCTCATATATGTTATCCTAGGGGAGTCAATGATGGTTATCACTAATATATAAATGAGTCCTATGTAGAAAACGTAGGCAAACTATTATAAAGCCTGATGCATCAAGTGCGAGGGACAGGGTTGCAGACACAGCGAGCGAGCCGGAGCACGGAGCTGAGCTGCCGGGGGAGAGATGAAAATCTGTAGTGGTCGACAACGGGCAGGGCGGCGAGGTAGCCAGCTGGACAGAAGGCCAGATGCTGGGCTGTCAGGCTGACAGGTGGTAAATGCATAGGCCCTAGGCGGCAACCCGCGGGGGAGCTCTCTGTCTATATCATGTGTAAAAATAATGAGATGCATGTACAGTCTACAGAGGATACAACATAGCATTGTCTTGGGTGTTAGAGTGCTGTGTTATGTATTATGATCACACTGAATGATTTTGCTCTTATTTCTTGGAAATAAGAGAGCCCATGGGATTAGCTAAATTGTTTTTATTGCAGGTATAAACATATACTCTAAGAATAGAGGGTGTGAAATTCTCTGTGCATGATAAATGTTATGTGTTGTGTGTCTTGGCCAATTGGGTTAGGACGTCTGCTTGTATCATTACCTACAAACACCCGGGGCATTATATATAGTACAAAAGAAATCCTTGGACGCCTAGAGGTCACACTTATCAAGCTGAAACATGCAGACTCTATATAATGTGTAAGGACACCATATCCAGCAGACACCCCAGTTCTGATTTTAAAGGTACCTTGCGACCTCACCAATAAAGGTATACCTGGGTGAGCCTAAGGTATATTTAACTTTCAAGACCCCGGTAGAGAAATATTAAAAGTGCTTCCTGAAATAAAAACACCTTAGTGTCTTGCAAGTATCCCTTTATTGGTGAGTAGGTTAATAGGGACCAGGGTGAGACCTGATGAAGAAGCATGCTACTAATAAAGTGGGTGATGGTCGAACAAAACAACCTATAAGTGTCCCTTATTCTCTTATTAGGACCCATTTCAATTGTTACATGATGTCTAAACAGGGTGTTGAATACCTTTGGCGTTAGACTTTCCATATTTCACCATCTTTCCAGGCAGATTTCAGTAATATTATCAATTTTAGCCATTTTCGAAGAGGGTCAACTGGACAGAGCAAAGGCAACATTTCATGAGTTCTAGTGCCTGATTGGTTAGCAACCTTTCGCAGAAATGAAAGCATTTAATTACCATCCGCGGTCATTGTCTGTGTTTTTTCGTGATTTTTGAGTGCTGTCAATTAAGACATTATGGGGCCGATTCCGATTCGGGCCGGAAATCTCTCTGACCGAGCCGGACCCGGAGAGATTTCCGACCGAATCAGACTCTAGCAGTCCGACCGAATGAGTACGATGCGCACGTATGCCATCGGACTCGATTCGGTCGGACTCCCATTGAAGTCAATGGGAGCCAGTCGTACGACGCGTACACGGGCTCCCATTGACTCCAATGGGCACGACGCGAACAAGGGCGCCCCCTACAGCGTGTTCGCGTCGATGCGGGTCGTGCCGTACATGCACGTGTAGGGGGACCCATGGGTCCCCCCTGTGTGCGACTCGCGTGCCTACGCTTCCAGGGGGCTCCGACACGGACCCCCAAAGTGCGGCTCTGACAGCTCCTTGGAGCCGGACTGCGCGAGTCGGTCGGAGCGGTCCAGATGCGCATCGTACTTACCCGGCCGGGGAACGTCTCCATTGCGCGGTGCGCGTCGTCCCCGTGCGAGTCGGTTGGAGCGGTCGGGTCCTGCGAACGAGTCGGTCGGAGATTTCGTGAGCGCACGCATCGTACTCGCTCGCCCGGACGCACGTACGATTCGGTCAGGAAATAGGGCTCCGAATCGGATCCGGTAAAGCCGAATCCGATTCGGAGCCCTACCGGCCGAGATCGGAATCAGCCCCTAAGTGTCTGTCGTATGTTTCATACGTGTAGTCCTACTTCTATGTCTGTAGAATAGTCTATTTTTTGCTTATCTGGGTTTGCTGGCTTAGTGGACTAATGCATCCACTGTAGGGGTCTGTATTCGACCTCATAGTCACAATTTTAAATCCCAGCGGGCCCACTCTGCCTCTCATCCTTTCTGAGGCAAATAAAATGAGTACCATTGAGTTGGGTAACAATAAACCTCTGTTATTCTGCACCAAAATGCCCCTTTGGGGGTGAACGTGCTCTTTACAAATACACATATTATTATCAAAATGAGGTCACCCTACACACAATATAAGGGCTCACCATTACCTGCTTTACATTGAGGTCTCAAAAATCACCTGGACTGTAAAGTATATCGATACACGTACATGGACATATAGGGAAACAACAAAAATTAATATAACGTTAAAACATAGTTGAAACTATTAATATGTTGTAGCCTGGGTGTGTGTTGTTAGGTAAATGTGTGGCTCATGAAATTGTTATGCAAATTAATTTTCTCAAGGAAACAAACAACAGAGTTTGTAGATGCCATCAAATCTTCTTCATGTAAATACAGGAAGCAGGGATTATGAGGCTGGCAACTGCTCTTAATGCCAGTCTGGACACGCTGTTAAATCTGCATCCCATGGGAGTGTCCATCTGCTACTCAAGAATAATCAACATAATTACAATTATTGGTAATCAGAACAAGTTCACTTCAGCTGCTGCATTAAGGGACTGTTTTCAACTCTGCTTTCAGCAATCAGTAATCAGATGTTGTGCCCATCATAAGTAACTGAGAGGTAAATATTACCCACAAACAGTTTTTAAAAAAAAGATGACAACTTTAAACTGTGAGACACACTGGGCATGATTACAAGTAAAGGTGTTATTTAACTCACCTAGTAAATGACGATACCCTGGGGTTTGTTATTTATTGTGTGCGATGAATAGCACCTATTACAAGTTATTGGGGAACAACATGCAGATTTTTGTGTTTAACACATCAAAATCCGCATGATATGGTACATACCGTACACATTTCCCCTGTTAAATTTCAGCAGGTTTGACCAGCCGAAATTTAACAAATGTTGGATTATTTAACACATCCAATAGTTATCAGATGCATTAAATAAAATCAAACTTGTAATTCTATCCTGTGCGTAAACAGAGGTTTAGGTATGGGACGGAATAACCCGCCCAACTTGTAATCAGGGGCACTAGAGAATTTTTTTCTGTAGTAGAGGAACAAAGACTGCCTGCACAGATTCCACGGCATGATTTTTCTTTAAGTATATGATATTTGAAGTATAACAGCATTTGGGAATGAAGAGAATCATAAGAATGCATTCTGCTCTGTAGAAAAGGAACTTGTTTTTCTCAAATCTGTGTCTGGCCTGTGATAGCAAATGATTGTAGTAAAATGTTAATGTTAATGTTAGTGGGATTTATAAAGCGCACGAATACCCGGGGGTGTCTTGGCGCTGAGAACACAGTGGGCCCGACCCGGCGTCTAATTCTGGAATAACCAGGTTTTTAGCCCTTTCCTAAAGATGGTGAGAGAGCTGGCACTTCTGAGTTCAATAGGGAGCGTATTCCAGAGTTTAGCGGTGCCGTAGAAAAAACTACGGCCGCCCCAGTGAGAAGATCGAATTCTAGGTATTGCCAGAAGTCTGGCCCCTGTAGAATGAAGTTGTCTGGCTGGTTCATACCAGACGAAGCGATTTTGGAGAAAGAATGGTTCTGTGCGGCTCAGTGCCTTGTATGCCAGGCAAAGGGCCTTGAATTTGATCCGTTGTGATACCGGGAGCCAGTGCAGGCCACGAATCTCTTTGGAAACAGATTTGTGCCTGGGAATGTTAACCAGCAGCCGAGCCGCTGTGTTTTGAACAGTCTGAAGCTTTTTTAGACATTGCTTCTGTATGTTCAGATAGAGCCCATTACAATAGTCCAATTTTGACTGAACCAGCGATGTTACCACTGTCTTCCTCGTGTCTGCGGGGATGTAAGGAAAGATCTTTCTTATTTTCTTAATGAGAAAATGGGAGGCGGAGACAACGGCATTTGTCTGATGTGAGTGCGCTAGTTTGTTGTCAAACCATACTCACAGATTTTTTGCCTTGTGTGCTGGTTTTGGTGGTTCACCCATCTCTGCCGGCCACCACAGGTTGCCCCAGTTGGGTTGCATGTTGCCAAAAATTAGGACCTCGGTTTTTTCAGAATTGAGTTTAAGACAATGTGTGACCATCCATCTATTTATTGCACTCATGCAATTCTGAAATTGTTGAGCCGGGGAGGCCTGATTTCTATAGGCAGCCACCACTATCTGGGTGTCGTCGGCGTAGGACGTCAGGCTAAACCCAAAATCGCGGATCAGAGGAGCCAGTTCCAAGACATAGACATTAAAAAGAGATGGGCTTAAGGAAGAGCCCTGTGGCACTCCGCACGGGAGGGTATATGGCTCCGAATGATACCCATCTACCGATACTGTAAGTCTCCTGTCTTTGAGAAAGGAGGACAGCAGGGCTAATGCCGCTCCCTTGACCCCCAGGCTCTCCAGCCGCTGCTGTAGAAGAGCGTGGTCCACAGTATCGAAAGCGGCTGACAGATTGAGGAGCACAAGGGCGGCTGTACCGCCTCCATCCATCACCGCTCTGATCTCTTCAGTAGCTTTGATGAGAGCCGTTTCCGTACTATGCTCGTGACGGAAACCAAACTGGGATTGATCAAGCAGATTGTTTTCACGAATAAATTGGGATAGTTGAGTATTCATAATTTTCTCGATTATTTTGGCTGGCAGCGGCAGCCGGGCTATTGGACGATAGTTGTTCGGGTTGGACCCATCCAGATTAGGTTTTTTTAGCAGTGGAAGGATGGAGGAATCTTTCCATCTAGATGGAAAATTTCCGGTGTTGAATATAGAGTTGAAAATTTCTGTGAGTCCAGGGCTCACCACTTCTGCTATCTCTTTTAAAAAGGCCGGCGGACATGGGTCGGAAGGAGATCCTGACTTCGCTTCTCTTATATATTTTTCCACTGCCTCCGATGATGTTGGGGAGAAACAGAGGAGGGTGTTATTTTTGTACTCAGGACTTATTGGTCGAGTGGTGGGAAGGTGGGCTGATGTACCCTCAAAGTCCTTATAAATGTCCAGGACTTTGGCTTTAAAGGCTGCTGCGATATCGTCGCAAAACTTTTGATCGCCCTTAATCCCCGAGTTCTTGGGTATGGCTAGTTTATTTACAACAGCAAATAACTCTTTGGACGAGTTTTTTGCTTTCTCAATCTGTTTAGAGAAAAAGTCCCTTTTCTCTGATATCAAAAGGTTTTTATATTGTGTTAGGGCAGTTCTGTAGGACACTTTATCGGCTGTGTGGTAGTTCGCTCTCCAACACCTTTCCAATCGACTGCACTTTTGTTTTTCCTTCCGCAGTGCGTCAGAAAACCAGGGGGCAGAAGGGGTACTCCTATTCCCTGAGGCTTTTTTATAGGCACTGAGGCCGTAACAGCGTTTGTAAGCCAGTCGGTGTACTTAGTGACAGCTAGATCTGGGTTAACATTAAATAGTGGACGTGTATTCTCCAAGTAAGTTAGGAGGGTAATTTTATCTACATTGTTCCACTCTATATAGGTTGAGGAGGGGGCTTTGTAGTCCTCCCATGCCTGACAATGGGGACTGGGATGTTGAACATGATTAATGCATGATCAGTCCATGTCAGCGGAAGGGTTTCTTTTAGTGTAAGCCCCTGCGCCGAGGTAAAAATGCTGTCTATTGTGTGCCCAGCCTTATGCGTGGGAGTCTGTACTAGCTGGGCTAAGCCAACGGCCCTCATTGTATCTAGTAGAACACTCGTCTCCCTGTCATCCTTATCTTTGAGATAAAAATTGAAGTCTCCAAGGATAGTAAACTCATTGTTTAAAAGAGTTGGTTCAAGAAGGCTGTCTAGATTCTGAGTATATGCGCTTCTAGCGCCAGGAGGACGGTAAATTAAAATGCCTCTAAAGGTCGACCTAGGGCTGAGTTTAAGTGCAAAATGAAGAGCCTCATGAAAAGGAGTAGAAGTTGGATGGAATGTTGCAATAAACTGTTCCCCAAAAAAGATGTTTCATTGTTATGTCTCTCATGTTATCAACCTCTGAAGGAGGAGTTGCTGATCCTGCCCTAACAGGATTCAAATTTGCAAATGATAGGTCTCTCTCGTGGCTTATTAAACTGGTTGAATTAAGAGAGTTGTGGTAGTCAGTTTAGAAAAATGAAAAAGTTCAATGTTTCAAATGGTCAATATAGGGGAAAGCTCAAAAGGGAAAAAGGGAATCTCAAGTATTTCACTTCCACAGCTTAAGACTCTAGAACATCGGACATCAGGAGATACAGAGTGCCACATCCTAGGCAAAGAAATTGAGAAAACCTAACCCTGTGCTACCCCACACACTTGTATTATATATCATAGTGAGGGTAGATGTCCAAGTCAAAAATGAAGATCTTCGAGGCACCTGTATTAAGCTGTAATTATCTGACACTGTCATCCCAACCCATCATGAAGTATGTGTATTGAATGAAATATTTAAATAAGATAATACTAGAGTCATTACAAAAATACTCTAGGATAATGTTCTGATGACTTCCACTGACACAGAGTGGTGACGTTTAACAACTATAGGAATATTGATTGACAACTTCAGAGTGAGTGTAAATTACTTAAGGATGGATCATCGATGGCTGTGGATTACTTTAGGATGATCATGTGGATTATTCCTAGATGATCATATGACAGCTTTAAAATGACTGTTGATTACTCCAGGATGATTTAGTGACAACTCAAGAATGAGTGTGGATTACTGCAGGATCATTTTAAACCAACCACAGAATGAGTGTGGATAACTTTAAGAAGATTTCATATTGACTTTGTCAAACACTTTTGGATGATTATATGGCAACTGCAGGATGAATGCAGATTACTCCTGGATCATTTAATGAAAGGTTTTGGATGATAACTTATAAATTATTAAATACATAGTTAGGGATGGGAAACATCTTGAATGTGCAGTGATACGAGTAAATTAGCTGACTGTCAGTATTCCCTTGCAGTGTCCTGCTAGTAGTTTAGGAATACAGATTTGTTGGTAGGTAAATACTTGGATGACCAATTATTAACCACCATTCGCCTTCTTTTCAAAAGGGGATTTCCTTTGGATTTCATATGCCTTCTTTACACAATACCATTAATTCCAAATAACTGGAAATCAGATCAATAATCTCCTGCTTTGGTAGATTACTGTGTGGATTGTGTGTATTATGGTGTGTATTATGGTGTGGTTGAGCGACCCTAAAGTGTAATACACTTGCAAAGCTGTATTGGGTCCAGCCAGGCTCATTTGTAAAACCTTTAGCTCAACCCTGGGTAGCTATCGCTTTGAGCAGCAAGGCTTAAACAAAGGAACTAGTGTAAAGCATTTAGAAGCACCAAACAATGAAATAAGGAAGTCACGCAACATGAAAGAATTTAGACAACAAGATGAGCAAAATCCACTGGAGGGTTCCGGAGATATAGATTTTTAAGTAAAATCTAAATCTCAGCTTTTTAGTCCAAAGTGCATACAAGCAGTGGTAACCGTAAAGTTTTGAAACTTTTGAAAAGTCTGAAGGAGTTGTGTCGGCTACTTAGGCCCCAGTTGGGTGACCAATTATGACAGGGAGAAGGTAAGGGAGCCAGTAAGGAGTATTTGGACAGTAACATTGTCACCAAAGCAGGCTCCATTCCAGTTCCTCACTTTACATCCAGACTGTTATAGACTTCAATAGAGTGGTCCTGATGGTGGGGGTGCAGATGCTGGAAAATGCTCTGGGTGATGTGCGGTCGACAGGGGTGTCCTTGCAGTTATTCCTCGGTTCACGGGTAAGGTGGGGTGAATTTGGCCACAGGGGTCGATCTCCCTTAAAGTCCTCCTTGAGCCAGTAGAAGGCCAGATGGGCTGAACTTCCGGTCTTGTACATAGCAGGTCTAGCAGTATCCTTTGGTGAAGGCTGGTGTCATCTTTGGCAACCAATCTGGACACAGACAACACTCACAGGTCCAGCAGACTCAGGTGCAACTTTTGGCTATCAAGGATTGATCTCTTCGGTTGCCCGTCAGTGGTCAGCGATGATTCGAAGAATGTGGCTACTGACTTTCCGGAATGGACTACTTCAGCTTTGATGGCCTTGGTGCTGGTTCCAGGAGGTCAGCCGACTGACCCTTGGAGTCATTTATTTGGTCTGGGCCTTGGGAATGACTTTTCCATGAGCCAGAAGCCAAAAGCACAGTCCTCTTTTTGACAGCTCAAGGTGAGGCAGCTGCAGTCAAGCAGTCGAGGCAGCCTCACTTTGCCAGGGGTCAGCAGGTCAGTCCTTCTTCGGTCCTCTCTCCAGGTTCATCATGATCTGAGGTTCAAGGTGTCAGAGGTGCCATAGTTATGCCCAGAAAGTGCCCTGGGTGGATGATGCGGTCACTAGCTAATGGGCTACCAGGATTCCTCCCGCCCTGTGACAACTTTTTGTACTTTGTCACACACAGGGAGGTACAACCAGTGCTGCAGCCCTGGGTGGACAATTCAACTTACTTGCCCTGGGTACCTTTGATACCGTATACTAGGAACTTAAAAGTAAGTCAGCTTATGCCAATTGGGGCTAGCTAATTCAACATGCACTTTATAGTGGGTTAGAACACTGGCCCTGAGGTCTGGTTAGCAGGTCTTAGTGCAATCTCAAAGTCAAAAAACCAGCAGCATCAGTCCAAAACTTTGGAGTGGTCATGCAAAAAGAGGCATTGTCTTACAATTTCTATATAAACTCTAGATTAAAAGTTGAGCACCTATATGTAATAAATCTCAGAAAAGTAGATGTTTGCAAGAATGTCTTTGCATTCAAAAATGGTTTGCAACTTGTACGTTATGCCTCCAGACTCACTGGGACTTGCCTTCCTATGCGGTACTATGCATTAACTGAACTTGATTTACATGGTTGCCTGTGACAAAAGCCTGAACAAAACTGTGGCTGATATAAATTGTGTCCAAGCGAATGTGTCAAAACATTACTTTATTCATCTAAAGCACATATCTGGCTCCATAAGGGGCAGCATACTGTGCAAGAGAATATACAAAGTTGTGAGCCACCTGAATGTGCAACTTTATAACACCCCCTCCCTCTAGTTAAAATATCAGAATCCCTACTTAACAAAGAATGTGCTGCATAACGGGCCTTTTGTGGTCACATATAGTGTTTTTTGCCGTTTTCTTTTGCATTATTTAGTCAACCATGCCACATAATACCGCACTCCATTGCAACTTAATATTATGTATTGATAATCTTAACGGTGGATGCTTGTTTTTACCTGTTAAATGCTTGAAAGAAATAAAGCATATTTGAAATTAGCCTGTGACTTACGTTACACAGAGCTCTCTGAAAATCATTGCATGCTTAGTTATTGTGAGAAGTTGGCCTGGCATATGCTGTCCACTAATTATAGTGGGCACCTTGCACCAGTCCAAATAGACTCTTATGGTAGGTAGGTTAAAGACAACCTTATTGAAAGCTATCCTAGTGGTAGCTGTGGAGAGCAGCCTTCAGGCTAAGTCTTGATGGATTGTAAAGCAGCTTGTTTTACCAGTCTATAATCTCTTGAGTGACCAAATGAAAGAGCACCACACCAGGTATATATTCAAAATATATGTATTTATTACTAAACACACCCCTCTAGTCTCTTTATGAGGCTAGAGTTCGAAGTACATAGGTTATAAGATCTTAAATCACAGTAATAGCACAAATACACGTTTGGGCCCTAGGGGCGTACCAAACCATATACCAATAAAGTGGTATGCGAACCACGACTGAACTAGACACTAGGCCTAGAGCCTCTAGAAGTGCTTGGACCACAAGGAACCACCCAAGGTAGTGACACAGGGGACCCACGGGAGACGCGTGCAGTCTAAATACACAACCGCGATACGCCGTTAACTTCTATGGAGAAAGTCGGGATCGGGAAAATAGAGGAAAGGGACACTTAGAAGAGGACTAGGACAAAACCCTTTGAGATCTAGGACTTTGAAGAGTATCTACCCACGGGAGCACCGGAGTACTCGTGTTACCTCACCCAGGGAAGCCGGGTGCATAGGTGCCTTTCGGGGTCGGGTTTCGTCGTCGGTTCTTATGGCGATCTGCTGCAAAGTGCTGCTGGCGACCAGGAGAAAAGTGTCCGGGTGGATCCAAGAGTGGATCGGAGTTCTGAAGAACCTGAAAGCAGAGGGGACAGAGTCTGGGTCACTAGCCAGTGACCAGGGAGGCGATGGACAGATGCCCACCGATGCTGAGTGCTTCAGATTCGATGACGGTCGTCTTGACTCTTCAGCCACGAGGTCCAGGAGGCGTTGTCGGCGACCAGGAGCAGGATTCGGGCTGATGCTCAATGTCTGTCGAGTGCAGAGGTGTCGGCGACCAGATTGGACCCAACAAGCCTTGGCAACGGCAAGTCTCGAGTAAGATGTAGATCGTCGATGATGCAGACCAGCAAGGTCTGGGGAACTCACCCAGCAAGGGTAAGTGAGGGCAGGCCTGGAGCAACCAGACTGCCAAGTAAAGAAAAGATTGGCCTTCGGGAAGGGCTACTAGCCAACGGGCTAGCGACCGCGAAGGAGCCTCGTGACGCCGCACGTGGAGCTGGCTTACAGGACACTCGTGGAGTGGGGGCCAGTGATCTTCGGTGCAGGTGGTGCTGGAGGCTAGGGCTACTCGGAGCCCAAGCACGACTTCTTGGGAGACCCAGAAGATGGTGCACTTGCAAATGTGCTCGGTGTCCAGGGGTCACGGTCTCACGTTACCCACGATAGCCACGGGCCTCAGCTTTGCTGGGGACTCAGGGTAGCCTCGGGAAGTCTGAGAATCCACCTCTGGTGATGCGATGACTTCGACGTCCGACGGGAGCTTCAGTGATGCGAACCGGACAGATGCTTCTTTGGTGCCTGCCAAGCAGGGGAGTCACTCCTTGACCCCAAGGGAGATTCTTCAGTCCTCTAATCGTGAGTAGAGCGTCGAAGGTCCAGGATTCTGTTTCAGAGTTTCGTCCAGGTATAATCTAAAGTCCTAGGGACTGGGTTCCTACCTTTATTCTAAAAATAGGGGATGGACTACTCTGTGGCCCCACCTATGGGTGGGTCAGGGCAGAGGGGTGGCTACACCCCTTTCCCTTTGTCCAGTTCGCGCCAAAGCAGGGGCTGCAAGCCCCTGATCCGGTTTGAACTGGGGTATGCACAGGGACACCAAATGTGCCCCCAGTGCAGGACTTCAAAGCACCCGAAAGTGCTCCCGCCCAGCCCCAATACACATTGTCCTGTCTGGGGAGGTGGTCACACCTCCCTGGGACAGGAAACCTATTGTCCAGGCCTCCCCTGCCGGAGTTTCGTCCAGCAGCAGGAGGCCAGACTCGTGTCTGTGGCAGCAGCATCCATTTTGTGATGCCAGGCTCTGGAAAGAAGTTACCGGACTCGTCAGAGTTAACATGCCTTTCCCTCTAGAAGGGTGGAATGCTACCCCCGCCGCCAGGATTGGCGGGGGGGTAGTATTCCAAGATGTTTGACACCAAACACGACATGTTTAGGTGCAGCCATTCCATAGTTAGCATTTTACCGCGAGTGTTGGACTTGGCCCTTTTTGGCCGGTTCACCCCTAAACTTTTTGCCTTGTATGTCAGTAGTTTTAAGTCTCTGGGCCCTTTAGCACTGTGGTCCAGTGTAAAGTGCGTGCGCGCTGAGTGCGTGTGGTGAGATTGTCCTGCCCTCCCATAGGAATGCATGGGGGATATGTGTGTCCATGGTAATTCCTGGTGTGAGAGGAGTGCAGGGGCGAGTTTAGTATGTGCGAACTCGGGAGAATAAATGCTGCGCAATGGTGTGCGCAGATTTATTATGGCTGGTGTGGAAGTGCCACTTTTAGAAGTTGGCATTTATGTGTGCTCTGTGTCTGCCTGCCTGATGTGAATTGCATGTCTGGCTTGTGAGTGACAGGGGCAGGGTGAGTCAGCACAGTGGTGAATAGAGAGATCTGCATCTAGATGGGAGGGAGGAGTTGCACCTGGGACCTGAATAGGGCTGTGCCTTCCCTCCACAATGCTGGCTCCACCCCTGTGGTGCGTCTGACGTCCCTAGCCTGTCCTGTGAAAGGAGAGAGGAGCTGAGCAAAACAAAGTGCTCCAAAGCTCCCCCAAACCAGTTGCATCTGGTTTTCCCTGAACCCTACACCTTTAAACAAAGGAAAAGGGTGTATAAAAGAAGGGGCTGTGACCCCATGTAAATGTTCAGTGTTCCGTTCTTGAGTTCTGTTCCTGCCTGGGCCCTGCATTGCCCCTTCATCTCCAAAGGACTTTTGAGGGACCTCTTTTCTGCAGCTAGCGCCTGGTGAGCGCTATATTCTAAATCTGGAGGACCGGGAGAACGGGTGGGCTGCGCAGCGCTGAGCTGCCGCCCTTCGAGAGGGAATCCCGATGCGAGGGATTCCCCGTGACGCTCAAGACGGCGGGGGCCCCCGCTTATTTTTATTTCTTTTAGCAGGTGCCCACCCTGCTTTATATTTGGAATATTGAGAGGGAGCCTACCCCTCATTTGCCGCAGAAGAAACGAATTCACAGCCGCGGCCCGATCGGCCTCGCAGGAAGTCAGGCAGCGTGATGCCTGATGTGGGGCGGGACTTCCGTTTCCTCGAGGGGAGCCCCGCGCCCAGGAAAGTGCAGTTCGGAGCCTCGCTGGCTCCGCTTGGAAGCCCCGGGTCCCAGGAGGGGGCCCGGGTGAAGTGGAGAGGCAGTGTCTGCTTCTGCAGGGCTCCCGTATGCCGGTAGGAGCCCTGCATGTGCCCATGGAGTCCCGGGCCCCAGGAGGGGGCCCGGGTGAGCTAAAGCAGACCTGGAGGCACGGCGGGGCTCCCGTATGGTGAGGAGAGCCCCGCGTGCTGCCCGCCGAGGAGACCCGCAGAGTTCTGCCCGCAGTCCGGTGAGTGGAGCTGTTGGGGAGGGGGTCGATGTCGAGGCACGCTATTGGTGCCTGCCCCCAGTATTGCTCCCCCCTAAAGGCACAGTGTTGGTGCCTGAGCAGTCCCGCCAGAGAGCGGGCTGCGCCCACGTTTTTGGCCTATTTCTTGGAGAGCCCCAGTGGGGCCCCGAGAGCACAGTTGTGCCAGGACCTATTTGGTTGTTCCCAGCTGCGCCGCACCAGCGCGGGCAGCTGCAACGAGATGGGCATAAGTGTGAGAAGTCCCAGTGGGGACCCCGAGGGCACAGAGGTGCCAGGCCTTCACCTTATTTACAGCTGCGCAGCACTTAGTGCCAGCTGCAGCGTTTAGGCCACAGTTCTTTAGGGGACATATTGCGAACTCAGGAGTGAGATACACTCCGCGGCCCCATATCTTTCCAGCTGCCCAGCAAGTAGTGGGCAGCTGCTACGTTTAGGTTTGCGCAGTTGCGCACCCTTGACTTTCGCTGCATTGGCAGCGCGCCTGACTTTTGGACATAGGGCATTTGAGCCCCTTTAGAGATGGCCAGTTGGCCAGGGGACAATTAGGTTTATAGGGCGCCAGGCCCTAATGTGATTCATGTGCTAATGTGATTTTGGGTGCTAGGAAATGTAATTCGTGTAGTATGATTTACGCACCCTGTTTTATACCTCTAATGTAATTATGATTATGAGGTTATTTGCATACTGTGGTTATGCTGGTGAGGTTGGCGCAGAATGTAATTCGCGCCTGATGTGATACTGTGCATAATGTAGTTTATGTTACAGGCTGATGCTAAGTACAGTGGTTACCAGTGATTACTGGTTGTACGTTCATGAGGTGTTCTACATTTATTATAAGTACTACCTATACTAAGTTCGCTTTGTGCCGGTCCTGACAGTGGTCCAGTTGGCCCTGTCAGGTGTAAATAATTCCCTTGTAAATATGATCCCGTGCCAGGTGGCACGATGTATATTATGTGAGTACTATTCTAATGTGTTTTATGATAATACAAAGGCTATTTTTGATATAACCTTGTGTGGAGTTCCTTTTTGGTGGTGTGCCTAGTATGTTGTTGCTGTGGGTGGGTTGCGCGAACGCTTTACACATTGCCTCCGGGATAAGCCTGACTGTTCGTGCCAAGCTACCAAGGGGGTGAGCAGGGGTTATCTGGGATGTGTAACTCCCTTGCCCTGACTAGAGTGGTGGTCTCTGACTGGCTTTGGCGCAAGCCTTAGCCAACCAGAGATCCCATTTCTAACATTGGTTGTCAGCGGTGGGGATTTGGACTTGCGTTTGCGCAATACCACAGCGACAACTGGCTGCACTACAAAACTCTGCATTTTAGATAGTCACATGGAAAGGGATTATTGTTTCTGAGTTTGTTTTAAGTGTCATTTCTTTTTGAAATGTGTTTCTTGTGCACTATGAGTTAAGTGTCCTGCCAAGGACAGAAACCAGAGAATCTGGAGGAGTGACTGCCCTTGTGCAGACTGCTATTGGGTTGGCCTAAAGCTGGAGGAGGGACTGCCCTTGAGCCATTGTGCTGGTTCTTGGGTTGGCCTGCAGCTGAGGGAGGGACTGCCCCTGGGCTGTCTGCTAGTTCTTGGGTTGGCCTACAGTGGGGACTTAATTGGTATGGAGTCACTAGCTCGGGAGGGTAGATTATCCCCTAAGTGCAGTGTGAGTTTTCTGGATTCACCAGTAAGGGTGGGATCCAGTGGTGGCAGCGAAGTGTGTGTCCAGTGCATGAATTCCCCGTCCCGTTCCCAGAGTATGGTACCTGGTGCTCAGTAAGAGGGGTGCAGGTTGAGATTCAGGGGCAGTAGATACTGTCTCACCGGTCTGGGGGGGTGTGTGTGGATAAATGGTGTGTTGCACTGGACGAGTGGGTGTGAGTTCTCTGAAATAAGGAGCTTGCTGAATACTTGGTGTGTGAGTTCTCTGAAATAAGGAGCTTGCTGAATACTTGGGTGTGAGTTCTCTGAAATAAGGAGCTTGCATGGGGGAGTGAGTCCAATAAGAGTGGCTCGGGTATCTTCCGGTCCTGTGTGGTGGAAGAGGTTCAGTGTAGCCCAGCTAGGTCCCAGTGTAGCGGGAGGGGTGTAGGGGCTCACGTCCTGTCTCAGAGGAGAAGGAGTGAGTGTGCCCGAAACCCAGTCCCAGGGCCTGGATGGTTTCTTCAGGGAACACCAGGTTGGGGGCCTAGGCTGTACTTGTAGGCCATTTGAGGAGGATCTCCCAGTGTCTAGAGAACGTGGAGCCTCTGTAAGCAGAGTTCAAGTAGTTCTTGTGTCTGGCGGTGCCACTCCCTTGGGAGGGTGCAGAAGTCCAGAGTGAGGGGTGAGAGGGGGAAAAAGTACCCAGTGGAAGAGCCAGTGGGTCAGGGGCCAGCCAGCAGGGCTGAGTCGCCAATGAGTGACCATGGTGATGCCACTTCTGCCCTGGGTTTGCGCCGGGCAGACTGTCACACGACCCATTAGTTATGTGTCACCCTCGTGAAGTCCTGGTTCGCCGGGCATCTGACCAAAGGGTACGTCCCTGGGTTGGGGAGCCAGTAGCCGGTGTTTCCGGATCTGGACGGCAGGGCGACTGTAATCAGTGTCCTGGCCGGTTTTGCCTTCTAGGGGGTACCACTCCAGTTGGGAGGGTATCGGACTCTGGAAGGGGGTGCAGAGGGAGGGAGTCTCGCCTCTGACCCCGGTGCAGCCGGTGAATTTATTTCCCAGGTGGTAGACCAGTGATGGAGAGAGGTCCTGAACTGGTGGGAGAGTTGTGTTCTGGTAGGTGCTTCTCCTGGGAGAGCGCGAAACGTCAGAAATAGAGGTAGGGGAAGGAGATGCTTCGCCCGTGACCTCTGGTCAGCCTGAGGGTGCGGACCCTAGGTTGAAGGATCAGTGGTAGTTTGGAACTACACTGAGAGGGAGAGTGGAGAATGGCTATTGTATGCCAGGGGTTACTGCCCCCACTCTGGATTGGCAAGGACCAGTGGCATCTGGGTGGCCTAGGGCCTGGTCCTGGCCGTGGACAACTAAGGAGTACCGGTGGGGTAGCCTAGTTGGTCCTGAGTTTTTTCTCTTAGATAGATTCCGTGGGTTCCAAGTGGCGTAGAACCGGAGGGTGTCCCTGCAGTGCGGGCCCACGTCCGTGTTCTATCGCCCCAAGCAGGGAAGCCCATCACGGTGGTGATTGGTCTGCCCTGCGTTTTGGCTGGAAGGGGGTTGTGTTGGACTTAGGCTATTTTTGGCCGGTTCACCCCTAAACTTTTTGCCTTGTATGTCAGTAGTTTTAAGTCTCTGGGCCCTTTAGCACTGTGGTCCAGTGTAAAGTGCGTGCGCGCTGAGTGCGTGTGGTGAGATTGTCCTGCCCTCCCATAGGAATGCATGGGGGATATGTGTGTCCATGGTAATTCCTGGTGTGAGAGGAGTGCAGGGGCGAGTTTAGTATGTGCGAACTCGGGAGAATAAATGCTGCGCAATGGTGTGCGCAGATTTATTATGGCTGGTGTGGAAGTGCCACTTTTAGAAGTTGGCATTTATGTGTGCTCTGTGTCTGCCTGCCTGATGTGAATTGCATGTCTGGCTTGTGAGTGACAGGGGCAGGGTGAGTCAGCGCAGTGGTGAATAGAGAGATCTGCATCTAGATGGGAGGGAGGAGTTGCACCTGGGACCTGAATAGGGCTGTGCCTTCCCTCCACAATGCTGGCTCCACCCCCTGTGGTGCGTCTGACGTCCCTAGCCTGTCCTGTGAAAGGAGAGAGGAGCTGAGCAAAACAAAGTGCTCCAAAGCTCCCCCAAACCAGTTGCATCTGGTTTTCCCTGAACCCTACACCTTTAAACAAAGGAAAAGGGTGTATAAAAGAAGGGGCTGTGACCCCATGTAAATGTTCAGTGTTCCGTTCTTGAGTTCTGTTCCTGCCTGGGCCCTGCATTGCCCCTTCATCTCCAAAGGACTTTTGAGGGACCTCTTTTCTGCAGCTAGCGCCTGGTGAGCGCTATATTCTAAATCTGGAGGACCGGGAGAACGGGTGGGCTGCGCAGCGCTGAGCTGCCGCCCTTCGAGAGGGAATCCCGATGCGAGGGATTCCCCGTGACGCTCAAGACGGCGGGGGCCCCCGCTTATTTTTATTTCTTTTAGCAGGTGCCCACCCTGCTTTATATTTGGAATATTGAGAGGGAGCCTACCCCTCATTTGCCGCAGAAGAAACGAATTCACAGCCGCGGCCCGATCGGCCTCGCAGGAAGTCAGGCAGCGTGATGCCTGATGTGGGGCGGGACTTCCGTTTCCTCGAGGGGAGCCCCGCGCCCAGGAAAGTGCCGTTCGGAGCCTCGCTGGCTCCGCTTGGAAGCCCCGGGTCCCAGGAGGGGGCACGGGTGAAGTGGAGAGGCAGTGTCTGCTTCTGCAGGGCTCCCGTATGCCGGTAGGAGCCCTGCATGTGCCCATGGAGTCCCGGGCCCCAGGAGGGGGCCCGGGTGAAGCAAAGCAGACCTGGAGGCACGGCGGGGCTCCCGTATGGTGAGGAGAGCCCCGCGTGCTGCCCGCCGAGGAGACCCGCAGAGTTCTGCCCGCAGTCCGGTGAGTGGAGCTGTTGGGGAGGGGGTCGATGTCGAGGCACGCTATTGGTGCCTGCCCCCAGTATTGCTCCCCCCTAAAGGCACAGTGTTGGTGCCTGAGCAGTCCCGCCAGAGAGCGGGCTGCGCCCACGTTTTGGCCTATTTCTTGGAGAGCCCCAGTGGGGCCCGAGGGCACAGTTGTGCCAGGACCTATTTGGTTGTTCCCAGCTGCGCCGCACCAGCGCGGGCAGCTGCAACGAGATGGGCATAAGTGTGAGAAGTCCCAGTGGGGACCCCGAGGGCACAGAGGTGCCAGGCCTTCACCTATGTTACAGCTGCGCAGCACTTAGTGCCAGCTGCAGCGTTTAGGCCACAGTTCTTTAGGGGACATATTGCGAACTCAGGAGTGAGATACACTCCGCGGCCCCATATCTTTCCAGCTGCCCAGCAAGTAGTGGGCAGCTGCTACGTTTAGGTTTGCGCAGTTGCGCACCCTTGACTTTCGCTGCATTGGCAGCGCGCCCTGACTTTTGGACATAGGGCATTTGAGCCCCTTTAGAGATGGCCAGTTGGCCAGGGGGACAATTAGGTTTATAGGGCGCCAGGCCCTAATGTGATTCATGTGCTAATGTGATTTTGGGTGCTAGGAAATGTAATTCGTGTAGTATGATTTACGCACCCTGTTTTATACCTCTAATGTAATTATGATTATGAGGTTATTTGCATACTGTGGTTATGCTGGTGAGGTTGGCGCAGAATGTAATTCGCGCCTGATGTGATACTGTGCATAATGTAGTTTATGTTACAGGCTGATGCTAAGTACAGTGGTTACCAGTGATTACTGGTTGTACGTTCATGAGGTGTTCTACATTTATTATAAGTACTACCTATACTAAGTTCGCTTTATGCCGGTCCTGACAGTGGTCCAGTTGGCCCTGTCAGGTGTAAATAATTCCCTTGTAAATATGATCCCGTGCCAGGTGGCACGATGTATATTATGTGAGTACTATTCTAATGTGTTTTATGATAATACAAAGGCTATTTTTGATATAACCTTGTGTGGAGTTCCTTTTTGGTGGTGTGCCTAGTATGTTGTTGCTGTGGGTGGGTTGCGCGAACGCTTTACACATTGCCTCCGGGATAAGCCTGACTGCTCGTGCCAAGCTACCAAGGGGGTGAGCAGGGGTTATCTGGGATGTGTAACTCCCTTGCCCTGACTAGAGTGGTGGTCTCTGCCTGGCTTTGGCGCAAGCCTTAGCCAACCAGAGATCCCATTTCTAACAGCGAGGATATAATGCGTTTAAGAGTATATGGTCAGGCTGCACTACAAACAGCATCAGAGATGGTCTCCGAACGCTGCAGAGGGGCCCTGCTCATGCAGGGGCACCCTCTCACATAGGAACCATGCACTCTGCCTTTAGGATTGATAAGGCCTGCCTTAGGAGTGACTTATAGGTTTATATGTGTGTATGCATTTAGTGATATAGGTAACCTATACCACTGCAAGGGGTGCATGCACCACCTTACCCAGGCTGCAGTAGCAGACCTGTGGTGCCAGTTTGGATGGCCTACCAGGGGTGGCATAATACATGCTGCAGCCCCTGGCAGGCCTCTGAGGTGCCTATGCCCTTGGTACATAGTATACCATATACTAGGGACTTACAAGGGCACTCCAGATCCCAATCAGTGATGTGCCTAAGGCACATGGAGACCCTTTTAAAGAGGAAACAGCTAGGCTGGGGTTCTGAATAGCAGGGCCCCAGCCAGACTAATGTCGAAAACCAGTGAAGTATCAGCAAAAAGTGGGGGTACCCCTGTGAAGCAGATCCTACTCTCCTACACAACCCCCCCAAACGTAGGGACATTAAACTAACCTTGCCCAGTTAAGTCTTCATGTTCTAAGTGGAAATACCTAGAGAGTCCATCTGCATTCGCATGGTTACTCCCAGGCCTATGTTCCACTGTAAAGTCCATCCCCTGTAGGGAAATGGACCACCTAAGCAGTTTGGGGTTTTCACCCTTCATTTGTTTTAGCCATAAGAGGGGCTTATGGTCTGTCTGAACCAGGAAGTGTGTACCAAACAAGTATGGCCTCAACTTCTTCAGAGCCCAGACCACAGCAAAGGCCTCCCTCTCTATGGCTGACCAACGTTTCTCTCTAGGGGTCAGCCTTCTGCTAATAAAAGCTACTGGCTGATCCTGACCTTCTTCATTCAATTGTGACAGTACAGCCCCTACCCCCAACTCAGATGCATCAGTTTGAACAATGAACTTCTTGGAGTAATCAGGACTCTGCAGAATTGGAGCAGTGCACATGGCCTGCTTGAGGTCATCAAATGCCTTTTGACAGCTAACTGTCCACTGAACCTTTTGGGCATTTTCTTAGAAGTTAAGTCATTCAAGGGTGTCACTATTGATCCATACCCCTTGACAAATCTCCTATAGTACCCAGTCAGGCCTAAGAAGGCTCTCACCTGAGTCTGGGTAGTGGGAGCAGTCCAGTCCATGATGGTCTGGATCTTGCTCTGCAAAGGTTGAACCTGGCCTCCACCCACAAGGTGGCCCAGGTACACAACCTGACTCTGCCCTATCTGGCACTTAGTGGCCTTGATAGTCAGGCCTGCCTTTGCAGGGCCTGTAAAACATTCCTGAGGTGGACCAGGTGATCCTCCCAGGTGGAGCTAAAGACAGCAATATCATCTAGATAAGCTGCACTATAGGCTTCCAGTCCTGTGAGAACTGTGTTCACCAACCTCTGGAAAGTGGCAGGTGCATTTTCAGACCAAAGGGCATCACCACAAATTGATAATGCCCACTAGGGGTTGAAAATGCTGTTTTGGGCTTTGCAGCATCAGCTAGTCTGATCTGCCAGTAGCCAGCTGTTAGGTCAAATGTGCTGAGATATTTGGCAGAGGCCAAAGTATCTATGAGCTCATCTGCCCTGGGTATTGGATGGGCATCAGTCCTAGTGACTGCATTGAGGCCTCTGTAGTCTACACAAAACCTCATCTCTCTTTTCCCACCACTGGTGTGAGGTTTAGGTACTAGGACTACTGGACTAGCCCAAGGGCTATCTGAGGGCTCAATCACTCCCAATTCCAACATCTTCTGGACTTCAGTCCTGATACAGTCCCTGACATGGTCAGGTTGCCTATAAATCTTGTTTTTAATAGGCAGACTGTCCCCAGTGTCCACTTCATGAGTGCACCAGGTGGTCTGACTGGGTGTCAGTGAAAACATATGTCTAAACTGATTGAGGACTTGCCTGCAATCAGTTTGTTGCTGGGTAGTGAGGCTGCCTGCCAAGGCTACACCATCAACTGACCCATCGTCAGGGTTCTGTGAGAGCAGGTCAGGGAGTGGGTCACTCTCTTCCTCCTGCCCTTCATCAGTAGCCATGAGCAAGCCCATGTCTGCCCTGTCCACATATGGTTTAAGTCTGTTGACATGGAGAACCCTTTGGGGACTCCTGGGTGTTCCCAGGTCTACTAAGTAAGTGACCTCACCCTTCTGCTCAACAATAGTGTGGGGTCCACTCCATTTGTCTTGGAGAGCTGCTGGGGCCACTGGCTCCAACACCCACACCTTCTGTCCTGGCTGGTAAACAGTCAGAACAGCCTTTTGGTCATGCCAGGCCTTCTGCAGTTCCTGGCTAGCCTCAAGGTTTTTGGTTGCCTTTTTCATGTACTCAGCCATCCTGGAGCGGAGACCAAGTACATAGTCCACTATATCTTGCTTTGGGGGCTTGAGAGGTAACTCCCATCCTTCCTTCACCAAGCACAGTGGACCCCTCACAGGGTGGCCAAACAGAAGTTCAAAAGGGCTGTAACCAACCCCTTCTGAGGCACCTCCCTATATGCGAATAAAAGGCAGGGCAAGAGTATGTCCCATCTACGCCTAAGCTTTTCTGGGAGCCCTTTAATCATGCCCTTCAAGGTTTTGTTGAATCTCTCAACTAAACCATTGCATTGTGGGTGATAGGGTGTGGTGAACTTATAAGTAACTCCACACTCCTTCCACATTGCTTTTAAGTAACCAGACATGAAGTTTGCACCCCTGTCTGATACTACCTCCTTAGGAAAGCCCACTCTTGAGAAGATTCCCAGGAGGGCCCTTGCCACCACAGGTGCTGTAGTGGTCCTGAGGGGAATAGCTTCTGGGTACCTGGTGGCATGATCCACTACCACCAGGATAAACCTGTGCCCAGAGGCTGTTTGGGGATCCATGGGACCAACAATGTCAATCCCTACCCTCTCAAAGGGCACCCCCACCACAGGTAGTGGTATCAGGGGGCCTTTGTAGTGCCACCTGCTTTGCCACTGGCTTGGCAGGTTACACAGGAGCGACAAAACTCCTTACTGTCTTCAGACATGTGGGGCCAGTGAAAGTGAGGGACAATTCTGTCCCAAGTCTTGTTCTGGCCCAGGTGTCCTGCTAAGGGAATATCATGGGCTAGGGTCAATAGGAAGCCCCTGAACTTCAAAGGTATTACCAACCTCCTGGTAGCACCAGGCTTGGGGTCTCTACTCTCTGAGTACAGGAGTCCATCATCCCAATACACTGTATGGGGACCACTAGCTTTCCCAGCAGCCTCAGCAGCAGCTTGCTGTCTGAGGGGTTCAAGGAAGGGGCAGCTCTGCTGCTCCTGGCTCAGATCTGCCCTAGAAGGTCCCCCTGTCCCCAAGAACTCAACCTGTTCAGGTTCAAGTTCCTCTGGGACAGTTCCTTCTTCAGGGCTGAGATCATCCCCTCAAGGGACTGATCTTCCTCCTGAGCCAAGGGGAAGGCACTGCCTTAACCCTACTACTCCTCCTCTTGGAAGGCACTTGGTCCATTCTTCCAGAATCCAAGGCCTGTTCAGTTTTAGACAGTTTAGCTTGTGACCTGGTCACAGCAAACACATCTGCAGGGATCCCCAGCATTTCTGCATGGGTCCTGAGCTCCACTTCTGCCCAAGCAGAAGTCTCTAAGTCATTGCCAAGCAAGCATTCGACTGGTAGGTTTGCACTTACCACAACCTTCTTAAGGCCAGTTACCCCTCCCCAGGAGAAGTTAACAACTGCCAGAGTATGGTCTGTTCTGACATTGCTAGCATTGGTCACTTGGTACATTTCACCAAGTATAACTTGCCCAGGTAGCACAAGGTCTTGTGTCACCATTGTGACACTTGCCCCTGTGTCCCTAAATGCCAAAGCCTCTCGTCCATTGATTAAAGGCTGTTGTCTGTACTTGCCCAGATTACTGGGACTCACAGTGGAGGTCACATCCATGCCTCCATCACAGACTAACACAGCCTGAGTCAGTTCCCTGACTAAGTCAGAGCCCAACTCAGTTCCCAGGGTGAACCCTACTAAACCCTTTGCTGGAGCACCTCCACCAACTGTACTAGGGGGAACAGGTGCCTTAGGGGCATTGGTGGGTGCTGGACTGGAGTCTTTGGACTTGGTGCAATCACTGGTCCAGTGGGTCTTTTGCTTACAGACCTTGCACCATGGTTTTCTTTGGCCTTTACCCTTGGTAGACTGGGAATCCCCACCAGAAGAAGATTTTTGGGGGCCTGATGAAGACTTTTGATCTTTACCCTTCTCCCCACCCTTGTCAGAGTTCTTAGCATCTTGCTTCTTGGTTTCCCCACCTTGGTTCTGTACCTTCTGCTTCACCCTGGTTCTGACCCATTTGTCTGCCTTCTTTCCCAATTCTTGGGGAGAGGTCAGATCAGAGTCAACCAGGTACTGATGCAACAGCTGGTTTTGACAGTTATTAAGAATCTGCTCCCTCATTATCAGATTATACAATCCTGAGAAGTCACACACCTTACTGCCCATCAACCAGCCTTCCAGAGCCTTGGCAGAACAATCCACATAGTCTACCCAGTCTTGAGTCTGTGCTTTTTGGGTGTCTCTGAACTTCAACCTGTACTGTTCAGTGGTTAGGCCAAACCCATCAATAAGAGCACTCTTCAAGACCTTGTAATTATCAGCATCCTCCTCTCTAACAGTGAGGAGCTTGTCTCTACCTTTGTCAGCAAAGGAGAGCCACAAGATTGCTGCCCACTGCTCCTGAGGGACCTTCTGTACTTTACAGGCCCTCTCTAAAGCAGTTATCCATTTGTGGATGTCATCCCCACTCTGGTAGGGAGGGACAATCTTGCTCAGGTTCCTATGGTCATAGGACCTTTCCCTATCTCTAGGGACATGGCTGCCACCATGGGACTCTAGTCCCAACTTTCTTCTCTCTTTAAGGAGATCTAGGGATTCTCTATCTAAAGCCAATTGCTTCTTCCTGATCTCCAGTTGAGTTTCCTCATACTGGACCAGTCTCTTTCTTCTCTCATGAGAGGATTCCCTCCTGTGAGAAGAAACAGAGCTCCCTATTGAGGTGCCAGAGTGGTTAGACTCCTGAGAAGGAGACCTAGACTTTCTGAGCACACTCATAATCCTTCCTGGGGGACAAAGGTGTGGTTCTCAAGATCCTCATCTTCATCTTCCCCAGAAGGGATTGGGTTTTCCAGGTCAGGGTCATTGTCACCCTCCTGGTCAGTTTCAGAGGGGGCTGGGGGTAGTAGTACCCCTGGCCCCTTCCTCATCTGCTGGCCCACCCTCTGCTCCTACCCCTTCAGTCTCTGAAGACTTACTAAGATCATAAGCCACCAACAACTCCTGGAGGTGTTGGGTGGTGGGACTTTGGCCTGTCCTTAATTTCCTCACGTTACACAAAGCTCTCAGTTCCAAGAATGGGAGTGTGTCATACTTGGAGGGGGAAGCTCAATGGCTTCCTGCAGGGCATCTCTAGATCCTGCTTTTAAAGACATTACTAGTGTGGTGTGGTGTATGCACTACCTACTCTAGTGTGGCCTACTAAACTCTCTTGAGTTGTAGAAAGGGTTGTGCTATCCCTTAACACACAACTCTAAGTTCAGTAGAACTCACTGATATTCTAAGCTTAAATTATATGTACCTTAGGTACCTTTAGTGGTTTTCAGTTGATCAATTCAATTGAGATTATCTGGTAAAACAATAGCAAGCTGGAATCCCACACGCTGCACACCAATGTGAGAAGTTGGCCTGGCATATGCTGTCCACTAATTATAGTGGGCACCTTGCACCAGTCCAAATCGACTCTTATGGTAGGTAGGTTAAAGACAACCTTATTGAAAGCTATCCTAGTGGTAGCTGTGGAGAGCAGCCTTCAGGCTAAGTCTTGAAGGAATGTAAAGCAGCTTGTTTTACCAGTCTATAATCTCTTGAGTGACCAAATGAAAGAGCACCACACCAGGTATATATTCAAAATATATGTATTTATTACTAAACACACCCCTCTAGTCTCTTTATGAGGCTAGAGTTCGAAATACATAGGTTATAAGATCTTAAATCACAGTAATAGCACAAATACACGTTTGGGCCCTAGGGGCGTACCAAACCATATACCAATAAAGTGGTATGCGAACCACGACTGAACTAGACACTAGGCCTAGAGCCTCTAGAAGTGCTTGGACCACAAGGAACCACCCAAGGTAGTGACACAGGGGACCCACGGGAGACGCGTGCAGTGTAAATACACAACCGCGATACGCCGTTAACTTCTATGGAGAAAGTCGGGATCGGGAAAATAGAGGAAAGGGACACTTAGAAGAGGACTAGGACAAAACCCTTTGAGATCTAGGACTTTGAAGAGTCTCTACCCACGGGAGCACCGGAGTACTCGTGTTACCTCACCCAGGGAAGCCGGGTGCATAGGTGCCTTTCGGGGTCGGATTTCGTCGTCGGTTCTTATGGCGATCTGCTGCATAGTGCTGCTGGCGACCAGGAGAAAAGTGTCCGGGTGGATCCAAGAGTGGATTGGAGTTCTGAAGAACCTGAAAGCAGAGGGGACAGAGTCTGGGTCACTAGCCAGTGACCAGGGAGGCGATGGACAGATGCCCACCGATGCTGAGTGCTTCAGATTCGATGACGGTCATCTTGACTCTTCAGCCACGAGGTCCAGGAGGCGTTGTCGGTGACCAGGAGCAGGATTCGGGCTGTTGCTCGATGTCTGTCGAGTGCAGAGGTGTCGGCGACCAGATTGGACCCAACAAGCCTTGGCAACGGCAAGTCTCGAGTAAGATGTAGATCGTCGATGATGCAGACCAGCAAGGTCTGGGGAACTCACCCAGCAAGGGTAAGTGAGGGCAGGCCTGGAGCAACCAGACTGCCAAGTAAAGAAAAGATTGGCCTTCGGGAAGGGCTACTAGCCAACGGGCTAGCGACCGCGAAGGAGCCTCGTGACGCCGCACGTGGAGCTGGCTTACAGGACACTCGTGGAGTGGGGGCCAGTGATCTTCGGTGAAGGTGGTGCTGGAGGCTAGGGCTACTCGGAGCCCAAAGCACGACTTCTTGGGAGACCCAGAAGATGGTGCACTTGCAAATGTGCTCGGTGTCCAGGGGTCACGGTCTCACGTTACCCACGATAGCCACGGGCCTCAGCTTTGCTGGGGACTCAGGAGTAGCCTCGGGGAAGTCTGAGAATCCACCTCTGGTGATGCGATGACTTCGGCGTCCGACGGGAGCTTCAGTGATGCGAACCGGACAGATGCTTCTTTGGTGCCTGCCAAGCAGGGGAGTCACTCCTTGACCCCAAGGGAGATTCTTCAGTCCTCTAATCGTGAGTAGAGCGTCGAAGGTCCAGGATTCTGTTTCAGAGTTTCGTCCAGGTATAATCTAAAGTCCTAGGGACTGGGTTCCTACCTTTATTCTAAAAATAGGGGATGGACTACTCTGTGGCCCCACCTATGGGTGGGTCAGGGCAGAGGGGTGGCTACACCCTTTCCCTTTGTCCAGTTCGCGCCAAAGCAGGGGCTGCAAGCCCCTGATCCGGTTTGAACTGGGGTATGCACAGGGACACCAAATGTGCCCCCAGTGCAGGACTTCAAAGCACCCGAAAGTGCTCCCGCCCAGCCCCAATACACATTGTCCTGTCTGGGGAGGTGGTCACACCTCCCTGGGACAGAAACCTATTGTCCAGGCCTCCCCTGCCGGAGTTTCGTCCAGCAGCAGGAGGCCAGACTCGTGTCTGTGGCAGCAGCATCCATTTTGTGATGCCAGGCTCTGGAAAGAAGTTACCGGACTCGTCAGAGTTAACATGCCTTTCCCTCTAGAAGGGTGGAATGCTACCCCCGCCGCCAGGATTGGCGGGGGGGTAGTATTCCAAGATGTTTGACACCAAACACGACATGTTTAGGTGCAGCCATTCCATAGTTAGCATTTTACCGCGAGGATATAATGCGTTTAAGAGTATATGGTCAGGCTGCACTACAAACAGCATCAGAGATGGTCTCCGAACGCTGCAGAGGGGCCCTGCTCATGCAGGGGCACCCTCTCACATAGGAACCATGCACTCTGCCTTTAGGATTGATAAGGCCTGCCTTAGGAGTGACTTATAGGTTTATATGTGTGTATGCATTTAGTGATATAGGTAACCTATACCACTGCAAGGGGTGCATGCACCACCTTACCCAGGCTGCAGTAGCAGACCTGTGGTGCCAGTTTGGATGGCCTACCAGGGGTGGCATAATACATGCTGCAGCCCCTGGCAGGCCTCTGAGGTGCCTATGCCCTTGGTACATAGTATACCTATACTAGGGACTTACAAGGGCACTCCAGATCCCAATCAGTGATGTGCCTAAGGCACATGGAGACCCTTTTAAAGAGGAAACAGCTAGGCTGGGGTTCTGAATAGCAGGGCCCCAGCCAGACTAATGTCGAAAACCAGTGAAGTATCAGCAAAAAGTGGGGGTACCCCTGTGAAGCAGATCCTACTCTCCTACAGTTATGTATAATAGAAAACTCATATACTATCAAAATGGTATTCTTTGTGCATTTAACTGCAAATATTCCTGCAATTACCCAGCATTTTGAACTTTTCCAAACCAAAGTGTTCATGTGCTGTTGAGGTAATCAGCAAATCCTCCTAAAATCATCAGAAAAAAACGTTATCCTGTTGAAAACAAAATGGCAGTTGGGAAGTAATCAGATACTCATTTTCAAACCAGGCTCAAATCATCAGAAACCATCTTATCTTGTAGAGTATTCAGATACTCACTTTCAAGTCATCCTCAAATCATCAGGCTGAACTTCTAAACTTTGCTAATGACTTTAAGAGCTTGATGATGCTTGACCATGACAAAATGACTTCTACAGTATTGGGTTGATCATCGATTGGCTCTGGGATTGCTTCTAATATAATCCTGTTTGACATGGGTAGGCACTGTCTTGAGAGAAAAAAGAGTGAAAAACTATTGTTGTAAATATACACTTCAATATTTACCCTAATACTGATAGTTTAGAAGTTGAACTATAGAAGGAGCTTTATGACTGGCCACAAGTCATAGGTGGATTTTCAGAGAAAAAACAAACACATCTCTCCATCTGAACATGGTGCTTGATTTGTTTGAACTTTATTACCAATCCATGAAGTCTCTGTTTACAGGACGTTTGTGTAGCTCAATCTCAGTTCCCAAAATACAGACCTCCACATACCGAAAGGCAGAATAATGTGACTGGGATCACCATTTTTACTCGACCATACATCACCAAAACTGCAAAATCGATTTAAGTAATTTTTCCAAGTTTACTTGTTTCGGAGGGAATTAGCACAATGTCTTGCACTATTTAAGCAAACATGATTGGCTAAAGGGTTTAGATTTATCCAAACTCTCATTTTCCAGGAGAAACTACAACAACTGCTAACTAAATAAGCTCCAAATCCTTAGTGAAGTTAAAATTATGAACAATTATTTGATTTTTGAAAGTTTTTGATGAGAGAGGTTCAACCCTGACCCAGTAAAGCTTTTAACATGATCCATTTTAAGAATATTCACATGAAATACTTTGAGTGAATGCAGATTGGAAAATCCAGCCTGTATCCACCCTTCCTGGCCCTGCTTTATGCAGTCTTTCTTCAGATCATAGCGTGGTGAATAAATTGACTGATAGAGTCAACGCAGCATTTGCAAAGATTTCTAATGCAGACTGATAACTGTGTGAATAAATTGCAGGCTCCAATACAATAATGTTTAACTCAAAAAAAGAGAGAGTTTCTTTCTCATTTGGGATTCAATCACACTGAAGGCTGTGATGGCAGAATGTCATAGTCAGTATATCTTTGCGACATACATATTTTGTCTTAAGTATCATCTATAAAAATGTGCCCTATTGGAGCTAATTATAGGTAATCTACATCAAATGAGAAAATATTTTGGGAAAACAACGATTTTTGGGACAGCTGATGGCCCAGTTATCATCGGCTTACACATTTTGGGTGAGGGGCAACATTCTCACCTTAATAACCTAAGGCCTTTTGTCAAAATTCCCCTTCCCTAACAAGGGCCATCCCCAATCATTATGTAATAACACGGTCTTAACTATTTCATCCTCGTAGGAGTATCTTTTGCTCAGTTTTTTGTGTGGTGCCGCTCAACTTGAGGTCTGTTGTGAGAGCCAACAGGATGGAAGCAGACGAATCTATATATGGAATCAAAACAAACCATTGAAGAAATCAGGCAATGGCACGGAAGCAGATAAATCTATATATGGAATCAAAACAAACCATTGAAGTATCAGGCAATGGCACGGAATGTTCCCTAATTAGGGAGCATCCCTTTTTAGGAGAGAGGGCCCCTTACCTAACCAAGTGGCATGCTTCATCATGGGACCTGGTCTTTGTCAGGTGGGGAGTACAATACCCAACAGGCATCCTTTCGGGGATTGTTTATCCCAAGTTCAAGAACCCTGTGTGGCCTAATGAACCCACTGCATGTGAGAATTGTCTCTTTTCATCCAGAGGCTTGATGATAAACTGGTTGGGCAAAGAGACGTCAAGTGATTAAAATTACGTATGGTAATCCTTGTTGTGGAATTTATTAATCAGTGTTGGATTCCATGGTATGATTATAAACAATAGTAGATTCCCTGGGCACTACGATTTTCTGTGTTGATTACTGTTACTTATCATGTTATAGCCCTTCTGAATTTGAAGTATAAGCACTCTTATGCCTCAAGTATACGTGCCTCATAAAGTTCCAACACCCATGCAAACCACAGTTTGCATAGGTCAGAATTAAGAGTTTGTCATATTTCACCTGCAGCCAGGTTTTTCACGGGATACATTTGGGTAGGTTAAAATTTACCAGGTGAGAAAGGCCTGGCAAATGCCGGGGCATGTAGATGTTGTTGTGCACAGCTTAAAACTGCGGCTCCTGTTATCACATACAAAACACAACGAATCTCAAGGTATGGCTTTTAGTGGGTCCACGAACTCGAAAGAAGGCATTTTAGGAAGTTCGAAATGCACCTATGCGAAACAGTTTTACAGTGAAATGAAAGCTGCAAATAACATCTCCTTGAGGTATTTTTGTATTGAAAATAACCACAGCAATGCATTTTCAGATTTGTTCATAAGAAAACAGTTGTGAAGTAGCAGCTCTGCATGATAGGGATTATGGTCATAAATTATACATATAGGGGCATATTCACAAGGAGCTATCGCCGAATTAACGGCACTTTATCGCAGCCAAAGTCGTGATAAATTTACCCCCATTCACAAGCCGGTGTTAACAGCCCACAGCACCAGTTTACCCGCGATAGCAGCTGCAAAAAACATCGCAACAGAGGACCCTCGCAAATATCGCTAATGAGATGCAGAGTAGGCGTTCCCGTGACTAAAGCCGAGACAACAGCACACCTCAACATTCACAACAACCAGCCACATCCGCGATAAAAACACAAAACAGACGATAAGGCGCGTTAGCACCAGGAGATCTACACCTGCTCTGACCTGGTGTAACCTCGGACGGCAGCCAGCACCACAAAAGGGAGCACAGCCCAGGGCCACATCCGAAGGGCAACAGATGCCATGGAGCCACCCATCATGCGGCCCGGACACCCAAGAGGGCCACAACACCCACCGCCACCACCCCAGGACCACCCCACCCTGGCACCCCCCGACCAAAGACATGCCACATCAGCCACACCTAAACATGTACAAAATATTGCGCTTGATGCCGCACAATCACAACTGGTGACATGGATGTGTCGTCACAGAAATGACCAGCACACATTCACTTTCGAAGCAACAAATGAAACTTTATTAAAATGAACAACGAAATGAAATGAAGACACATGGCCGCTCCCTCCGGACAATACGTAGGTCACAGCCTGTAAGACAAAAAACATGATGAGAAGGTGTGTCCTGCGCACATCAGAGGACAGAGAGAGAGCGAAGGAGAGAGAGAGGAAGAGAGGGAGAGAGAGAGAGAGGAAGAGAGGGAGAGAGAGAGAGAGAGGAGAGAGAGAGGAAGAGAGGGAGGGAGAGAGAGAGGAAGAGAGGGAGAGAGAGAGAGAGAGAGAGAGAGAAGAGGAGAGAGAGAGGAAGAGAGGGAGAGAGAGAGAGAGAGAAGAGGAGAGAGAGAGGAAGAGAGGAGAGAGAGAGAGAGAGAGAGAAGAGGAGAGAGAGAGGAAGAGAGGGAGGGAGAGAGAGAGAGAAGAGGAGAGAGAGAGGAAGAGAGGGAGAGAGAGAGAGAGTGCCGCCCCTGCGCACCCAGGCCACACTGCTCACCTGCTGCCACCGGTGTGTCTCCAACCACGTGCCGGTATGTAGGGCAGTTCACCAGGTCACACATCTGATTCAGACCCGTCAGCTGAAACAGAGCCCAGATACATGACTGGCACAGTACACACACTTGCACAAGACAACATCGCCTGCCCGCCCATGCACACCCAGGCAGAGGCACCCCAACCTCTCCCGCCGCCCAGCGGAGCATGCCCGCCCATGCACACCCAGGCAGAGGCACCCCAACCTCTCCCGCCGCCCATCGGAGCATGCCCGCCCATGCACACCCAGGCCTCAATGCTCACCTTCCGCCACCGGTGCGTAGACAGGAGGTCCCACCACGTGCCGCTGCAAGCCACAAGCCCGGGGCCCGCGGACATGGCACCCTCCACATCATGCAGCCCCGCTCCGCAGGCCACCAGGTCTCACGTTTGGTGCTGGGTCTTGATTGCTCCATGGCAGAGGACATACCAGTGCACCCAGTACCATCGTAGGCTGCACACCCACTCAGCCCAATGGGTGCCACCAACTCTGGCATCCCAGAAGCGATGCCACAGGGTGGTAGGCCCGCGCTGCCCACTGGCTCTGGCCTACACTGCGGTCCAGCAGGGCACACAAAACCTGAGCTGTCCAGACTGCCGGGACGGGGCATCATCGCAGGCTGCACACCTGCTCAGCAGCTCAAGGTGCCACTGACTCAGTGCACCCAAAGTCACCGTCCCGTGGCGGGGTGCCTGTGCCATCCGCAAGGCCTCTGGTGCCACTAACCCTGTGCAACCCCAGTCTGCGCCGGATGGGTGTGGTGTGTGTGAAAACCTGCCCTCAGGGAGTGGCTGTGACATGCTGACGACTAGACCAGTGACCTGCACACCACCAGCGAGTACGGCTGCGACAGGTAGCAATGAGGGCACCCCCGCGGGGCGTAAGCGGAGTGGAATGGCCTGCCGTACGCCCGACCAGCGCAGGGCTTGCAACAATGACTCGTGGGCTCTGGGCGTGGTCCACTCCATGTCCGGACAAGGAAGTGACTGATGTGTGTGTCCCTGATGCAGTGTTCACGGAACCCGCTACACAAGATGCAATGTCGCATCCCCTTACTGGCATCCCACAGGATGAACATCATTGACGCAAGGGAAGGCACTGTCCCCACATTCATCCACACAGGAATGATGTAAGACATTACACAGCAGTGCGTCACTGGATGTTTATTTGCACATCCAGTGCAGTCATGCTGCTGGAGCGGTACAGGGCAATGCCGAGCACAACACACAATATGGGCCCGTGGAGGGCCAGCCAGTGTCCATCCCGGGATGACCTGTACTGCGGAAGAGGAAGGGTACAGTCCGCAGTCTGTCCGCCGTGTCATTGGTCGTCAAACAGCATGTGGCAGTCCATGTCGCTGTCCAAGGTGAGTGCCTCGGAGTGTATCGGGGGTCAGTGGTAGGTCTTGAGGCCATGTGCGGCACCAAGCAGAAACAGGCAAGGTGTCAGTAATGGATGCTAGTGCCTGGTCCTCCTGACCACAGTCCCATCCTCGTCCTCGTCCCCGGGTGTGTGCCCTGCCCCACCTGTGGGTGTTGCAGTGCCGGCTGCGGCACTGTGTGCCACTGACTCATCAAGGGCCGGAGGAGGATTGTCGGCCACACTGTGTGGCAGTGACACATCAGGTGCCGGAGTGGATACGCCTGCCGCACTGGGAGGCACTGACACACCAGGGGGAGGAGATGTGGATGGTGTTAGCAGCAGCATTCATCATCGCCACGCCTTGTGGCAGCAATGCCATGACGAGGACATGCAGGGCACGGTAGATCCCAGCTACATTTCGCTGATGTGCAGCGGCGGCTGCCATCCTTTCCCCCTCCATCTGCACCATGTCCTCCATGAGCCTCCGCATGTGTGCCAGCTCAAGGCTGGCATCGCTGGGGCCACTGTGAGCGGACAGGTATTCTTCCCTCCGCGTCATGACTCCAGAGATGTCAGTCAGGGCTCGCTGGAGACCATGGGGCGGACATAGACACCCAAGGATGGCATCCAGTTTGTTAGCCATGAGCTCGAACCCCACCGCCCCTGCTCGGCCGTCTCCCTCTGGCCCTCCAGCACACGGCGTTGGAAGGCCATTTGTTGTTCCTGGGGGTCTTGGGAGGGTGCCGGGGCTGTGGGTGCCTGCTGCTGGGTGGTTTGGGTGGTGGGTGGGGTCTCATGGATGTAGCTGGGCTGCCCTGATCCTGGAGGTGAGTTGCGGAGGTGGTCAATGAGGTCTTGGATGGTTTGGATGTCGATGCTGGTGTTGTCCTCCTCCTCGTCATCAGTGAAGAGTGGCTGTGACTGCTCTGCAGGAGGTGTTGAAGATGCCCCTGCGATGTGAAGGGGAGATGGTGTATTACAATGTGTCCACATGTATGTAGCCGCATGGTACAGGTTGACATTCAGACAGCATGGCATTGTACATTGTGACAGTCTGTGGGTCTGGGCGAGGACCCAGAGTGATTGTGGGTGTGCACTGTGTCCTGCTTGCTTGTGCATGTGTGCCATTGTGGCCATCTCCCCTGTCTCCCCAGTACCTGGTGGTCACTCACCCTGTTGCGGTTGTGTTGTGTCCTGTCGAGCAGTGTCCGGTCCCCCGACTCCGGCCACAGTCTCCACACTGATGACTGTCGACACCAGCTCCTCCATGTCATCCAGCTCCAGCTGCGGCGTTGGGCCCCCACCTCTGGTCTGCGTTGCTGCCTTCAGGTTGGCGGAGAGTTTATCCTTGGTCTTCCGCTTGATGTCATTCCATCGCCTCTTGACCTCGTCCATTGTCCGCTTGTGCTCTCCGACGGCATTCACCTTGTCGACGATGTCCCGCCATATTCCATTTTTGGTGCCCAATGACACGTTGGAGGTGACGAAGAGTTGTTGATGGTGTTCCATCACCTCCGTGACTATGATCCTGTTCACCTGCGGACTGAACTTGGTCTTCCTGATCTTCTTATCCTTGCCCTTCCCTGTCCCCGAGGTCCCAGGCTGGTCGTCCGGGGTGCTTGTGGGGTTGTGCTGGTCCTCTGCGCCTGCTCCGGCTGCTCCATGGTGCTTGTGTGTTGGTCAGTTTGTGTGTGGGGTTTTTTTTCTGCTTTTATGGAGGTTTCTGACGCCTGCCAGGTGTGTGTTGCAGGCCTGGCGCTGCTTGTCGCTGGTTTCCTCATCGCGCTTTGGCCCATCGCGTGTTTTTTGGTGTTGTGGTTTGTGTTTTTATCTCCATCGTGGTGGTTGTATCGCGGACATTGTCCGCGGTTTCGGCAGACTATCGCATGGTACCGCCTTGTTGTGAATTCCACGTTGACACAGGGTTATTTTCCCGTGATAGGCTGCGTTATTGAAAGTTGCGTTACGCTACTCTTGCGGTAGTTATCACACGTTCTTGTGAATATACCCCATCGTATTGGAGCGAGTGAGTAAGTAAACACATGAACAGGTGTAGGGTGCCACCTAAAATGCTGAATGGGCACCAATTATCACTATAATGTTGAGGAAGAAGCAAAATATATGTGAAATTCAGACCCAGAGCAGAATATTGATAGCAAGAGAGGATATATATTCTGGTTTGGAAAATGTGTCTTCAAAATGCTATTCCTGAAATCAATCTCATTTTTAAATTACTATGCGCATCCCTAATAAAAATAAAGAATAGTCGTTTATATATAGTGCTCTGTACCCTCCGTTGCTGTTTCTAAGTGCAAAAAATAGCAGGTGCTAGTATTTATTTTATGTATTGTTTGCGAAAGCTGTTAATGGTCCACGAAGAACTGTACAGTAACAACTAACATCAGAAATGCAAAATTTGCAACCTAAAAGCAATCAATGACAACAATAATTATAGTAAAAAACATAACCTTGAAGTCTACATCAGAGTAAAAAGGTAAAAGAAAATGTAAAAAAGAAAAGAAAAGGAGCGAGCAGGATCTACTATTGTGGGAAAAGAGTTCAGCAACTGCACGCATTTAAAATAAATTTGAAAGCATCAAGGAATACTAATACCTCCTTACTTTGAATAGTGTGATAGATGCTAGCAAGCACAAGTGTCAAGGACAGTTAGGTAGGCAAACTGAAGCATCTTGGTGCCAGACCACAGGAAACCGTTGAACAGGCACTGCCTGCACCGACCTAGCCAATGTGCTGTATCACAAAAAAAATGTCTTACCACCGCAGGGGCGAATGCCCATGCTCGCGTAAAGTATGAGGCGAGCACAGGAATGAAAGAAGGAACAGTGGCTTCAAAACGCTGTTGCAGTGAATAAATCCACAACAGGCCTCAAAAGACAAACCCCAAATAAAAATCATAAAAGCAAAAGAACATTCTGGAATGCATACTGTTGCTGAATTTTAGTGATGTAGCACGCAGTGAAGAAATGTGTTTTTTCGGTACACACAATGGCTCCCTTAATCCTTTGGCTACTAAAGTGTAGCATCCAGTCATCAGTTTACCCATTATCAAATCCCACCGAGCGAGCTCATCATCATTCTGCTGCAGAGCCTGACCAGTGACAGTCCTTTTTTTAGCCCCATAATGCGTATTGAAATTGACAAAATAGCAGTATATTTGGAAATTGTGTGACTGATTTACGAAGGCAACTTAGGGGCATATTCACAAGGAGCTATCGCCGAATTAACAGCACTTTATCGCAGCCAAAGTCGTGATAAATTTACCCCCCCATTCACAAGCCGGTGTTAACAGCCCACAGCACCAGTTTACCCGCGATAGCAGCCGCAAAAAACATCGCCACAGAGGACCCTCGCAAATATCGCTAATGAGATGCAGAGTAGGCGTTCCCGTGACAAAAGCAGAGACAACAGCACACCTCAACATTCACAACGACTAGCCACATCTGCGATAAAAACACAAAACAGGCGATAAGGAGCATTAGCACCAGGAAATCTACACCTGCTCTGACCTGGTGTAAAGTCCGACGGCAGCCAGCACCACAAAAGGGAGCACAGCCCAGGGCCACATCCGAAGGGCAACAGATGCCATGGAGCCACCCATCATGCGGCCCGGACACCCAAGAGGGCCACAACACCCACCGACACCACACCCAGGCCTGCAACACACCCCCCCGGGACCACCCCCAACCCCGGACTAAGAAATTGCACACCAAAACCACGAATCCCAAAACAAACATTTTGCCTGATGTCGCACAAGCAGGAAAATAAACATACATGCGTGGCCAGAAAATGGAGAATCAGTCATACAGCAATGCAATCACCAACACAAAACACCATACAAACAAAAGCAGAAACAACCCTTAGGATGAGTCCTAGCTGCTCCTCACTGGACAATCCGTAGCACACAGCCTGAAAGACCAAATACAAGAGAAGAAGGTGTGCCATGCGCCCAACAAAGGAAAGAGAGGGAGAGAGCGAGGGAGAGAGACGGAGTGAGATAGCACAAGCAGCGCAAGGCCACCCGGGCACCTGGCTCCACATGCCAACATGTGTGTGCATCGCCATCCGTATACCATGAGCCCAAGGCCGTGTCCCAATCTCAGCGCCAAACCCACATCACATTCCGAAAACGAAAGTAGTAGTCAGACAAACATCAGGGATGAAAGCACCATTGTCCCAATGCAGAATGCGGGAGGAAACCTGCACCTCTGACCTTGGTCCAGAACGCGCCTGGAACACCCTGATAGAGATGCAATGGTAGATGGGGACGACTCCCACACCACGGATTCCGCAAATGAACCATCCGACTCATCCACAGCCCACACACAGAAGCCCCTGCCTGTGGTACCCCCGCATGGGATGCCCTTGACACTCACGGAAACAGCAACCCATAACCCACAACGTTGCACACACATTTGAATCATTGCTCAGAGCTGTGGCATATCCTCCACACAACTGCCGCAGTCCAGAAGAGTGCCTGTTCACGAGACGCACCAACGCAATGGCAGGCCATACCGGGCACATGCACAACCCCCGTCACGTGGAACAGTACCGTGCACGTATGCTGCAACTACTGGGTGCACTGCCACTGGCAGTGCTGCGGATCAGTTACAGGCTCAGCTTCCGCATTGCCCACGTCACCTGCGTCCAGCCCTGGATCCACTGCCGAACATGCACATTCGAGTGTCCCATGGATGTCTGCCTATCCAACACAACTGTTGATTTAATGGACTATGACTCGTGTCTGCGCCCTCTGTTGGATCACGAACAGGAGTGTAACCGAGACAGCCGTGCATGGGATGCCTTGACATACTGCGTATGTATTGGTAGTTGTGCATGGGAGATTGCACAATTTCTCGTGTGACAGTGACCACATCGAGGCGCTCCCCTATTGGGCTGTGTTGCGGATCGGTGAGACGGCGTGGGCTGAGCACACCTGCCCTGACCACCTAATGGACTGGCTCACCCTGGTGTTCCTTGAACACGACAACGGCGTACTATTGGAACACATTGCACATGAAGCTGCACGGGGATTCATGGACGAGTAACTACGTTCCTGCAGCCACATCCGATTGCCACCCACAGCACATGGCCCAACAACTTGTTGCATCATGGGGATTGCTCACATATCCCACCACAACAGAGGACACACCTTCCAGCGTTCGGGCTCTGGATGCTTGTGCGTGGAATAACGCGTGTGTACACACACCTGTGCAAGGCAACGCAGGTCCATGGTCGGAGCAACACAGCGTCGTCTGGCAATGTTGCAAATTCGGACACACTGCTGGGTGAGAGCACACACATGGCAATGTAGCACGACATGTGAACCTGTCGGACCCTCACACCTGATCACTGTCGGCAGAGCAGAGAATGGGCGCACCCCGGAGGCAGAGCACCATGCAGACCCCACGTGCAGTGAGTCGTGCCCCCTCACACAGGGCAATGTGCAGACGCCAAACAACACATGACTCGTCCAGCAAGGCAAAGTGGGCTGTGAGCATTGCCATCCATGATGAATGTTGTCCATTTCAGCCCCACCATCATCTGAATCTCGACATGTACCCATGCTGCGTGTAAGTGTCTTAAGCATGTCCCTGCCTGTTGTGGCCGTTGCCTCGTCCGTACTGACACGCACATGCCAATAAAGCCTATGCCACTCCACTGGTGTCTAACTGTGAGGTGTGTTGTTTAGATTGTCCACTCGTGTGCCACAATGAGCCTGGTCACAACACAGGGAGGAACTGACTGACGCATGTGCAATGGGGGTGTGTCCCTTTGGCAAGCTCCGCCTCTGTGAGCCAGATATTGTTTTTGGATAGGTGCTGGACGACATGTGCACTCACATGACTCCAGCTATGTGTGTATGGTGTCCGACCTCTGACCATGTGGAGCAATGTCCTACATCACAACAGATTGTGTCCACACAGATGTGTGTAAGTCGGTATGCGACGTGAAGTTCTGCTGTCACATGTGGTGTGGGATACCACTCCTGGCCTGCCACCGTTTTGGTCACTCCTACACACGGCCCTATTCAACACATGGACGTGTGCCTACGTTGGGGTGTTGTGAGATTGCTGTTGATGTGCAATGGGGACACAGCTAGTACTCACCTTCACAGGCATCCAATTGGCCATGTGTCTCAGGGATAGATATGCGCATAGATGTCAGTTACCAGGGTGTACCTTCATGTGCAATCATCGTCCCCACATCCAGCCATACTTCCATACGTGAGTGAACATAGTGATGACACATCTGTGTGATTTAGAATGTTTTATTCACATTCAGGTGATTGACAGAGCTGGAGCTGTACCTAGCCATCCAAGCCCACATCACATGGAAGCCCAGTGGTGGGCCAACCAGAGTCCTTTGGGGATTGCACAGTGATTGAGAAGAGGGAGAGTGCAGTCTGCAGCAGGATTGCTGTGTGATTGGCCAGCGGGGAAGAAATGGCAGTCCGTGTCGGGGTCCGGGTGAATGTCGCAGGGTGTTCCGGAGGTCAGTAGGAGGTATTTCCCAGGGCATGATGCATAGGCCATGAGCAGGCAGGGACAGGCCATATGGCGGTGATGGATGCTACAGCCTCCTTCCTCACACAGTAGTTCCCATCCCTTTCTCACTCCCCTGATACGGGTTCTGTGTCCGGTGTGTCCGGTGTGTGTGGCGGGGTGATGGCTGCATCGCTGTGTGCCCCTGACACATCAGACTGTGTAGGTGATGGGGCAGCATCACAGTGTGCCATGGACACATCAGGGGTCGGAGCTGTGTGTGTCGATGTTCCCGCTGCAGTCATCTGGGAATGGCTCAGTGGCAGCAATGGCAAGTTGGAGTACTGCAGGGCGTTGCTGTTCCCAGCCACTGCTCGCTGGTGTCCAGCCGTGGCAGACATACTTCCAGCCTGCATCTGCTCCATGGTGTCCATTGCCCTCCGCATCTGTGCCAACTCTGTGCTGTCATGGCTGGTGCCTGTCTGACCAGACAGTGCTTGTATTAGACTCATGGCACCAGCGAGGTTAGCCAAGGTCTGTGGCGGAGCATGGTGCGTACAGGGGGTGTCCGATAGGGACTGTACGTGGTCCCTGATAGGACTCAGACACCCACGTATGGAATCGAGTTTGGCTGCCACGAGCTCGAAACCCACACGCAGCTGATGAGCCAACTCCACCTGGCAACCCAACACACGCCGTAGGAATTCCATGTATTGGTCGTGGGGGTCCTGGGAGACAGCTGTGGTGGTGTGTGTTTCTTGCTGTGTGGTCTGTGCAGGTGGTGGGGTCACCTTGAGGCAGCTGGCCTGGCCTGCTCCTGGGGGTGGGGTGCAGAGGCTGTCCAACATCCGTTGGAGGGTGTCTTGACATATGTGCAGGTTGTCCTCTTCATCATCAATGGTGGGATGTGTGGTGTGCTCTGCAGGGGTGTTGTTTGTCCCTCTGCAATGTAAAGGGAGATGCAGGTTAACAGTGTTTCACATGTATGGTGATGATTTGCAGATGTATACATTCAGACTGCATGCCAATGTACATTGTGACTGTTTGGGGGGTGCTGGCTATTTGATGGCAGTCAGTGTGTTTTTCGACTACATGACGGATGTGTGGTAGTACCCATACATTATCATCACACAGTGTCAGGCAATGCCAGATGTGGGTGGACAGTTACTACGGACGAGCGGAACCTGTTGTGGGCTCTGTCCTGTGGTGCTGGTGTTGCACTTTGTACCACATTGCCTTCATTGCTGATGTTCTGTGATTGCTATCTGTGTGTGCTGCATTGTGGGTGAGTTGCCCCTGCAGCTCTGATTACGTGTAGCCTTCTCCCTTTGAGGCGGGGTGCCTTTGAATTGTGTGCTTTTCGGGGCCTGATTTGCTCTTGACTTGGGTCATGTGTGCTCGCAGACTGTTTTTGTGGCCTGGTGCATTGTTCGTCTGCTGCGTGTATTGTGAGGCATGGGTTGTGGGTGCACGTGAACACGTCGGAGTGTGACCTGCTCCTTTACGGATGTGTTCCGCACTTGGCTACCTCCATGTCAATTCGTGGGCCATGTCATTTTTTTGGGGCAGCTTCCATGCTATCGGACATGCAGTGTTACTTGCATAGTCAGTGTGGGTCACGGAGCAGCTGCTTTGCTGGATTCGGCACATGTGCACGGGTCGGTTGTGATATTGGTGATAGAGGGGGCCCTCTGTGCACATTGTGGATGGGGGCCTACTTGGCGTTTCTATGTGTGCTGCAGTGTGCCAAGGCTTTCAGGGACATGTTCCACAATCATTGTGGGTGTGCTGTGTGCTGCGCGTAATTGTGCATGTGTGCCATTGTGCCCATCTCCCCCCGTCCCCCCCGTCCCTAGTGGTTACTCACCCTGTTGCTGTTGGGTCAGGTCGTATCGTGCTGTGTCCAGGCCCCCCAATCCTGCCGTCTCCTCACTGCTGACTGTGGCCACCATTTGCTCCAGCTCCTCCTGTGTCACAGGGCTCCCACCTCCAGTCGCCGTTGCTGCCTCCCTGTTGGCGGCAAGCTTATGTTTGGTCTGACTTTTCAGATCATGCCAGCGCCTCTTGACCTCCTCCAGTGACCTCCTGGACACTCCGACTGCATTGACCTTGGTGACGATGGCCTGCCATATTTGGGTTTGGGTTGCCAGTGCCGCAGTGGAGGTGCCGAAAAGTTGTTGATGGTGTTCGGTCACCCCCGTGACGATGATCTGGTCTTCCTGCGGACTGTACCCGGTCTTCCTCTTCCTCTTGTCCTTGCCCTTCCCCGACAGCGGGGTTCCTGGATGGTCCTCCGTAGGGCTTGTGGTGTTCGGCTTGTCCTCTGCACTGGGTCCGGGTGCATCCATGTTGCTACGCAGTTTGAATGGTTTTTGGGCTTTTTTTTTCTTTCTTTTATGGTGCTTTTTTCCGCCGGCCGCGAGGGATTTACAGGCCTGTGGCTGGTGTTGGCTGATTTCTGTACCGCAATTGGCCTCATTGCATGATTTCTCGCGTTCGCATTTTTTGGGCGTGGCGTTGATTTTCACGCTGACATTTGATGCGTTATCTGGTGGCTATTGCATGGTACTGCCTTGTTGTGAATTCCACGTTGACACGGGGTTATTTTCCCGTGATAGGCTGCGTTATTGAAAGTTGCGTTATGCTACTCTTGCGGTAGTTATCACACGTTCTTGTGAATATACCCCTTAGCCTTTTAGTAATTTACACTTTTTAATTAGTTTACTACTTTTTGGTTATTCACGAAATCAGTTTAAATTTACTCCAAAAGTGTACCTCGCATTTCTCCACCAAATTCAAGGGCCTGCGGGCTGTACACTTTAGAGTAATATGCACTTTTTACTAAGTTTACTACTTTTTGGCTAGTCACAAATCAGAGTGTAAATTTACTCCAAAAGTGAAAAATTACTCCATAATGACTTACAATTATTTTGTTTTTCTTACCCACAATTGTGTATCTAATCACCCCTTCAAAGAATTTTAGATTATGGACCCGATTCTGATGCGGTTTGGAAAGCTTCCCGACCGAATGGGTTTGGGAATGGTTTCTGACCGAATCAGATTGGGAGAGTCAAACCGACCGAGGACCATGCATCCGGATGCTACCAGATATGATTTGGTTGGGCTCCTATTGACTTCAATGGGAGCCTTTGTTCCGACCGAATGCATAGGCTCCCATTGAAGAAAGGGGTGGCTGGGGAAAATTGGGAACCCCCTGATGCCTGCCACACTGTGCATGGCTGGTAAGGGGGGACCCATGGGTACCCCCACGGGCCTGATTGGAAGGCTCTGGGTGCATAGGGGCCCACTACCGGCCCCCAAAGTCTGATTCCGACTGCCGATTCGAGTCGGACGGCACGATTCGGAAAGGCTGTCCAAATCCAGCATTGTACTCGGTCGTTCGGAAATGCGGCCCTTAGAGACATACGATTCTGCTCTGTACAGCTCGGTTATTCCAAATGCTGTCGGGTTCGGATTGGGATATTCCTAATGCCTAACTTGCATCGTACTCAGTCGGTCGGATACCTTTCCGAGTCGGTCGGAAAGACACGTTCCCGATCTGCTTATAACTACATGACCCCCACCCCTGGGACACATAGGGGAGTCTTTAGGGGTTCTGAATATACAAAATGTTGTGCTCGTGGCACAAAAGTCGATTTTGGGAAGCATTTTACTACAATGATAGAAGTGAAATGTGCAATTTCTCTATCCCCATGGCATATAAAACCTCTTTTATAAGGGTCCTCCTTATAAGTACCTGCCCACCCCGGGGACACATAGGGAGACCCTGGGGGTCCCTAATATTCCACAATATTATAGCTTATCAATTTTTAAGTGCCCTTAACACCAAAGTCGAGTTTGGGCACAATTTACCTACAAAAGCAGTTCTGCAATACAGGGCTGCTTTTAAAATGACCTCAGGCTCTCCGCAGTGCACACATGCAAGCGCGGAAAGGGCTGCTGGCCTTTGAACTGCCATCCCCTATTATATACTAGGGACTTAACGGTAGTTTTAATCCCCCTTCCCTGTTATGTAATAGGGCCTTAAAGGGTAGGTCATGTTAATCATAGGGGTACCCTGACTCATAGTGTACCCTAGTGTATGCAGGTGTTTTCACTGTATTCTAAGTGTTTTTTCACCATAGCAGTGGTCCTAGGCTTGCCTAGCAGAGCCCAAGACACACACTCTCAGAGTCAGAAACCAGCATCTAGGGGTCTCAAAGTGGGGGGACACTGCAGACAGGTCCTAATTTCTAACACAACCCCCTCCCCCCCATTAAACAGCCCAGAAGACTCAGACCAACCCAGGGAGAGTCTTCCCTGGTGTGTCAGGTGAGGAAGCAAGTGAAGAAATCAGTCTGGACCAGTGCAGGGCCTACTTGGCCTCACATCCTCCTACTAAGGTCAGTTCCCCTGGGAAGCTGACCCAACTCTACAGTAACAGGATCCATTTTAAACCTAACCTTTGTCTCAGCTGTTCCATTGTCTCCCTCTCTCTTTGGTGGGGGTAATGTGGGGCACCTCCCCTGCCACCAACTGTGCTAGGGTAACACCCAGCTTACCCACAGAGGCTACCCAACACTTGAAAAACCCCACCATGACCAACAGGGTCAGTGGGCCTAACCTACTCTGGGCCATGGGGTTCGCCTCCCATGCCAAGGACAGTGCTGCCAGGAATCCAGCACTCAGCAGAGACTACTGACAGCTGTCAGTATTGAGAACCACACCCTAAGCTCTCCACCAACAGGTAGGTGAGCTGTCTTAGGGCTAACTGTGGGTGTTTGTCACCTCTCTTGCTGTTTTGAGTGGGGGTCTACCACATCCTGTGGCAGACACACTCCTTCCACTCTCCCTTCTGTCAGGACAGGGGGGACACCCTCCTTCCTGACAGCCACCTCTGCTCAGGACTTCCTTATGGTCAGGTGCAGCCTCACAAGTGCCAACTATGAGTTTCTCCCTCACTGGGACAGAAGACCCTTGGCCCACTAGAACTCTCTTCAAGAGTGGCTTAACCTTCCGCTTCTTTTTCCCTTTGTTTTGGGACCCCAGTTTCCTAATTGTAGGGACTGGCTCCCCAGGAGCTTTGGGTAGGGGGGCGCCTTGGGCGACCGCCCTACTTGGGACCAGATCAACCTCTAGAAGGTTATTGCCCAGGAGACAATCTAAGGGGAGGTCTGTCCTGACTACCACCTTATCCCAGTTAAGGGTACCCTCCCTCTCTAGGGGGACCAAGGCCACAAGTTTGGTAGTGACCTCACCTGTGACTACCCTCACTCTCATGGTCTCTCCTGGCACATACATGTCTGTGGTCATCAACCTGTCACTCACTACAGTGTGACAGGCACAGGTGTCTCGCAGGCCCATGTCAGGGATCCCATTCACCTGAATGGGATGAAAGTGCCTACTCCCACCCTCAGGGATCACCAGTTTACCATATGACCCTGTCTCCCAACAAAATTCTAGGAGGATTTCCTCATCTGAGGACGTCTCCTTCATGGCTACACTGGCCAGCCAAGTGCCAACCAACTTATTGGAACAGGCAGGGTCACCCCTGAAGTGCCCTGACTGCTGGCAGTCAAAACACGCCCTGTTATCCAAGTGCTTCTTCAGCCCAGTATTCTAAGTGGGTTTTCACCATAGCACTGGTCCTGGGCCTGCCTAGCAGAGCCCAGGGCACTCTGAGAGTCAGGAAACCAGCATCTAGGGCTCTCAAATGGGGCAAAAAGGGTGGGGGGACACACTGGAAACAGGTCCTGATTTTCAACAATGAGTGAGTGGTTGGATGAGTGAAAGGGTAAATAGATAGATGAGTTGATGGGTGGAAGAATGACTGAAGGGATGGATGGATGAGTGAAAGGGAGGAAGGGTGGATGGAGTGAAAGGGTGGATAGATGAATGGATGAGTGCAATGGTGGCTGGGGAGAATGATGGGTGAAAGTATGAAAGGCTGGATAGATAGATAGATAGATAGATAGATAGATAGATAGATAGATAGATAGATGGCTAGATAGATAGATAGATAGATAGATAGATAGATAGATAGATTTGATTTATAGCTCTGGAGATGGATGGATATGGATGGGCGGATGGATGGAATTGTGAATGACTGAATGATAGATGATAGAATGAATGGATGACAGAATGTAAATGAGAAATAGTGGATATTAGGTGGATGGAAGTATGAAAGGATGAATGGATAGATGCTTGGATGGAAGAGACAAGAGAGCTTTTCTGGGAAGGCTCATGATGACTCGTTTCATTTGCTTGGTTCCACAAGAGATTTAGTTCGATGTGGGGGGGATATTGTAGTTTTCTGGCTACTCCCTTTTTACAAGTTGTTTGGTAGCCTATCATATACTGTATGTAATGCAATTATAAAATAATGAAGAGCATATTCACAGTACTTTTAGTTGCAGGCTAAGACCTAGTGACACTATAACTACATAAGTCACTATTTCCCCCTGAGCCAAAAGGGATTCAATTATTTATCTTTCAGGTTACACATTTACATACATCTGCAGCAATTGCATTAACAAATGAGTTTGCAGAATGCTTTTCCTACTGATTACTTTAACTTGCATTTTTTTTATTTTAAGGTGTGCATGTTGTTATTTTATGTGGAGTGATCCGAAAGTGAAAGACCAACAAAATGACAGAATAAAATTGTTTTTTTCACTTCCTTTTAGCGACATTTTAGACCCTGATACTGCCCTCATTGTAATCAAGAGTTTCAGTGTAGCTCTGCTGTTGTAACCGTAAGTTAAATCCCCGCTGCTTGAGCCAGCAGAAAGCATCTTCTAATCGGGTGTGCTAGGGAGCCACCAGGTTGCAGACTTTGGTGTACTGCACTGTGCTGATATTGCAGGCAGGGTGAGGTGCCTGCCATGCAAGTCTGCTCTTGGCCTTGGATAGTCTTGCAGTGCTATCCATCACAGCTCTCGTCTCCTCTCAGGCCAGCTCTGTTGTGTCTGTAGTGGTGCAGCACGTTTTTCATGGCTGTTTGTTGCTGCTGGCGTTGTCACACTTGCAGGGTCTACCTCCCCCCAGCTGTGTGAGCCTCTTATGGGCCCTCCTGCCATTCAATTTCTCCGATCAACCATGGACACCAAGACATTATGTGGTAGTAGAACGGCTGCAGTTTATTAACATCATAAGCTGGTACATAAGTTGTCACAATGGCATTGGTCATTAACATGCTCAGCTCTTTGTATATCTTGCACTTCAATGCAATGCATTCTGTTAATAATTGTTCATACAGTAGATATCTTTATTGCATATTAATAACTGTCATAAGGTTACTGCACATACACAGAGCTATGCACAGGAAAATGGGACCCCGGAATACAGTGGTTTGCCACCATATACCGTAGCACCCAAAAACCCCAACCCAACTAGCTTAGCATCCCATTAGCACCCAAGTACTAATGTTTGGACAACCCAGAACACGGTATCTTTAACTCAGGACTCGCAGAAGCAAGAACACTCTTTCATCACTCACTCGTACTTGTACACAAGGTGCGTAGGAAGAGACACTGGATAGGTTAAAATGTTTATTCCAACTTACGTGCTCTAATGTACAGTACACGTGTCAGTACTAATAGCATAATGCATATGACTAATATAAGCAGCATGGTTACAATTCCATAGAATACAAACGGGGAAAGCATCTCAGAGCTCAGTGGATAAACGTATAAATAACATTACCACCCTCCCCTTGCAGTAAGATAGTTTATTATAATAATAGAAGACCTCTGGGCTTTGACTAGCGAACCCCCATACCTCAGTCTCTAGATGCAGAATTACATCAGCAGGACATCATAGCTCTTCTCACTGAAAGGGATTTCTCCAAGTGTCTTACGCGCTAGTAAACCACAGTATTAAAAGCATACCAAATTCTTCATGGCAATTGCACATAATGTTATGTCTGGGTGCGCGAGACTGGCCATATCAGGAAGAACCAAAATACATTGTTATGCGACCTTGTACATGTTTGTGCAGACTGAGCCCAAAAAGGTGAACAACAGAAAATGCAGACAGTGCAAAAGAACTTGGCACGAGCAAAGGGCGAGGAAGGCCCGGCTCAGTGTAACGTGCGCAAAGAAAAGCAGCATGGCAGCCAGGCCTAGGCCAACATAACAAGGCAGGTAACAATCCACAAGACACCCTCCCCTGGACAGTCCGGCGGCCAGGACAGAGGATCATCAGAGGAAAAACAGAGCTGTTGGAGCACAGGGAGCGCCCAAACGGCGAAGGGCAGGTCAATCCATGAAAGTGTTTGTGCAGAAAAAAGCCATACCCTCCAAGAGTTCATCATTGGAATCGTCAAAAAACATAGATGCCATCCAATCCATGAGATCAAAAGAGCAGGAATGCTCCTCAGCAAAGGGAGCATCCAGAAGCAATGCGGGACAGCTTGCGTGATAATTGAAACAGCTTCGTTGTAGGAGATCCTGGGCAGCCGCCCAGATATCCCATTGCGCCAAAATCCCCAGTGCAGCCGCACGCGCCATACAGCCAGCAGCGGAACAGTCCTGCTCATGGGCCTCTAAGGGACCCATCAACTGAACAAAATCCGGAACAGACAATGACGAATTGGAGAGGCAATAATCCAAAGTCCAGGTGAAAGGACAGCGGATACAAGTCATCACAGGTTGCACGCAAGTGAAATACGCAAAGCGGAATGAAAGAGTATATGACACACTCAGTGTCGCCAATGGCAAGTACACCAAAACCAGCCAAAAGGCGCTCACGGAGCAGCTGGAGGCGTTCTGGATCGAGCAGGTCCCATCGGGGAGCAGCCATTGCGCAGAAAGCAAATTAAGAGCAAGACACCAGCCGCTAAAGCGAGGATCAATGGGAAACCGCCAAAGACGCTGGAAAAAATAGAATGTATGAAATGCAGGGATGACACCAAAAATAGTTTGGAAGGAGGACACCAAGCCCGACCCCACGACCTTAAAAAAGTGTACTAGGCCTTCAGTGTTAGATGCGTTAAAAATACGATGTATTAACTCCCCAAAATGTTGGGGGAGATTAGTGTTTAAAAGGGCCTGTATTTCACTGTGGGTACTCGCCACCTGGAGAATGAATGTCTCCCGGGCGGACGTGAGCATAACTTCCTCGTTTAATAATAGTGCCTTTATTCTGCTCAGTCTATTGAAATCTGCTTCCATGGTAGGGATGGAAGGCCAAATAGAGATATCAACCTTGCCATGAGGGGGAGGAAAAAGCACATTTTTGCAGCAGACAACCCTGTGCGAAACTGTTACAATGTAAGGAATGCCAGCCTGCAGGCCACAACAGTTTTCGTTATTTAAAAGTAAATAACTACCATTGGAAAGGAGAGTGAAAATAGGTGAAATAACAGGAGCAGGAATACCTTTCAGCACACAAGCAAGATTAGGAGAGGAAACGCTACATGAGCCATGCAATTTAATGTGTTTACAAATAAGCGAATGACCCATAGTCGAGTCGCAGTACTCCCCCGTGAGAAAGACTTCCTTGCCGTCCCGAAGGCATTTATACATGAAAGGCAAGGACCAGAGTTCATGCAGGAAAGCACTGCCCAAGGAAAATGTTTCATGCACGAGTCAAATTCAAACAAGGAAAATGGTAAAGCTATAACCCCATGGACTAGCCATACAGCAGAATCGAGTTCTGCAACAGAGAACGGCAAAGGATCCACCTTTTCGATATGTAATAGAGTGTAAGTTGCATCTTTCATGGACATAAATTGCTGTTTGTCAGTTAAATTAAAAGGTAGAAACAAGGCAGAGGTGTTCAAAAAATGCCAAGGAACTTTACCTAACTTAAGCGTTTGTAAAGTCCATGCAAACTGCATAACTGAGCGCAATTGATTCTGACCATGATATAACACAGAAACATCATCCTGTACAATATCGACAACAGAGGACACAATATTCTCTAAAGTATAAATGCGAGAAGACAGGGTATTAATACTATTGTCTACAACAGCAAGCACCTTTTCCAAATTTGCTTGATCTATTTCCCGAAGACGGGAAGCAGCTTCCATTTGTGATAGCTTCCAGAGTTCATTATACGTTTCATAAATGAATCTCTTAGGTCGGGGACCACGAGGTCCCAAAACAAAGTCGGACAGATCAATATTGCCTGAAAGGAGGGACAAATGTTGTTTAACAGAATCAAGGGACGAATGTTGCAGCCATTGTTTGCATAATTTACCAACAGAATATGTAGTGACAGTACGGGAATCAGTAAATCTCGGATCAGGCCTATCCTGTGTGTAACTAGCTCTTGAGTCGTGAAAACGCATTTGACATGCATTTGATGATGTAGGCCATACCAACCAGGGTGACTGAACTAGCTCAGAAACATTAAACGAATTATTTTGTAACAGAGCCTGCAGGGACACGAGGGACATATTGAATCGTGAGCTTTCATTGGGAAAACTCGACAGGGATGGTATTGATGGAGTATTCAATTGTTTAGTGGTTGCTAAGCCCCAACATGTAGTCTGATAGATGGAGACATTGAGGAACATAATTTGTGTAGGGATGAGGCAAGCACGGTGTAATGCCTCGGTTCCCTGTACCTGCCATGGCTTGGAGCCCCAAATAGATTTTAAATCCACTGTATTATCCCAGTACTCATAACCACCCACAGCTAGGGAACTTAGAAAGGAACCTGAATAAAGCAATTTGGTGTGTGTTAACATAATTTTCTGAGTTGATGTGTTATTAAGTCTAAAATAATAGGATGCAGGGTTCGACCGATTAAAATCAGTAAAATAATTAAACTTATTTCGTAAAGTTTGAGAGCTACCTGGCAAGGGGTTTGGACAATGTTCCCATTGGGTATAGTTAACAGAACTACGCAGGGCACTGGGCTTATGGAGAAAATGAGTACCCCAATGTTGGTAACAATACAAATCGGCATAATTAGCAGAATTCATATATAGATCTTCAGCATTAAAAGATGCATAATATTTTAAATCGGCAAACAATGCTTCAACGGCATGCACATCCCAATCATCAGAATGAATATTATTTTGTACTACATCACCCATTGAAACACGAAGGACATTAGGTACATTAATAATTTCCGTCGGACCATGGATTTGATAGTTCACTGCATCCCATACGATGCCATCAGCAACTGGGAAGGCTGAAATGTTCACAAATGTGTGGTCACGCTTCATGATGTGAGACGAGGAATGAGGAGCCAAAGTTCCAGAAACATAGTCTACAGCAGAGCGTTCAGGTAAATAGTGACCATTGATTAGTAGAAAAAACACTGTGACAAAGCCAATGGACATGAACAAAAAAATCAAGAAAAGTACCAACCAGATGTATGTCCAGGGTGGAATCAAAAAATTGTCTCTAAACCAGGATACAAAAATACTGAACTTGGATGGGACTTTTGAAGAGGTGGAATCCGAATCAAAGGAATAACGAGTCGGGCCTAGTGGCGTTGTTGGTTGATGTGCCACCGATTCAGATGCAGGATAAGTATACTCGTCCTCGTCGATGTTGGTGGAGAGTTGGGGATCAATTATAGTTTCAGGCAAAATAGAGGATTCAGGCAAATCGACCATCTCAATTACAGCATCAGCGACCGTTCGTGTAGATGGGCCACAAACATATGTCCGATAAATGGCAGGACAAGAGACCGCTGGTGTGACACTATTCAGGATCGGCCAGGCGCTGTAGCTTGACATTTTCCACTGAGATGTATCTGTTCTCCTTGCGACCAGGAAGCGGTGGTAAAATGACTGTACGTGTTCCCTTCAAGCCCAGAACTGGAACCGGTGCACGAAAAGAGGGGCCGAATTCTTTTTTGTTTTCAACCTTCTCCCGAACCAGTTCTCCAACCTTTGGAAGCCAGCCGGCTACCGGAATCTGCAACGCAGGATCTGTGGCTGAAGGCAAATGTGTAGTTGCAAGTTTGTCTCGGGCTTCTTGTAAGTCCTGTAACATAGCAGAATGGTTATCTACATCAAACTTGGCGGATTGCGCCGCGATGTCTGGACCCTCAAGGTCAGGCACAAACATTCTTATGCCAAAGAGCATTTCGTATGGGGTCCGCCCACCCAGAGGTCTTCTAGGGAGATTATTAAGTGCACGCTGAACGGTATACAAATGGGCCAGCCAGTTCCTGCCAGTACCTATAACCCTAGCTGTTAAGGATTGCTTTAAGTCACGGTTCATTCGTTCAACGATAGAGTTGCCCTCAGGCCTATACGGAGACGAAAATTTCACCCGCACCCCAAGCGAAGCCATTGCATCCTTGTAAGCCCTAGAGGCAAACGCTGGACCTTGGTCCGAATGGAAGGTGCCGCATGCGAAAATTCCCACAAAGACACGCAAATCCCTGATTACATTTCGGGCGTCAGCACTCCGTTGTGGCCAGACCCAGAGAAACCGTGTGCACGAGTCCACTGCCACTAAGATGTATTTATAGGCAGTGTCTGATGAGAATGGACCGCAGTGATCCAAGTAAACACACCCAAAGGGTCTGTTAGCAATGCAGAGCGGTGTTTGTGGTGGACGTGTTACCGTGGAAGGCTTAATCTGTTGACAAACGTCGCAAGAAAGCACAAAAGCACGGGTGTCTTTATATAACCCACGCCACCAATAACGCTGCTGCAAGATGGAAACCGTAGCTGACACACCTGCATGAGCAGAAGCCATGCCTTCGTGTGCAGCTGATATCAAGGCACTCCTGCGGTCCGCGTTGGGGATCAGCCGATCTCCAACGTCAGGTATAGTTACATAAGGAACCTGATCGGGACTTAATGTGTAAGAATACTTGGAAGGGAAACCTGTAGGGTAATTATTACCTTCCTTGGTTGCAGCAATAGCTGCTAATATAACAGGGTCTATTTTAGACATGGACCTGGTAACCGCTGCTACTGAACACGTGACTACTGCTGAACGGGCAGCTTCATCTGCCAGATCGTTACCAATAGCGTGTGCGCCCACCCGCTGATGGCCTAAGGTGTGAACCACCTGTGTGAGAGGCAGACGTTGTTGCAATTCTGCCACTCGAACCCAAAGCATTTTATGCTTAATTGTGCTCCCTTTTGCATCCTTGTAGTCGTTTTTCGACCAGAAAAACAGATTGTCATTGTAAGATTGTACACAGTAAAAAGAATCACATACAATAAGAGTGGTCTCATCCTGTGAAGCGAACTCAAGCGCAAGTAGCAATGCATGCAGCTCGGCCAATTGTGCGGTACTATCTCCAAGTGTGCGAGTATGCACTACAGAGGATTTGAACTTTCCATCTACAAAGGAACCCGCAACAATTGCACATGCAGCTGAATAAGCGTGCTTGGACCCAGTGGCCGGTTGCGCCGAACCATCGGTGTAGATCACACATTTGTAATCCTCAAGCGGTAGTAAAAACAAAGGAGGAGGATGAACGAATTCATACTGCAAAAACTCCTGAGTCTGAAGAGAAGAATCAAAAACAAAAGTGACGTCCGAAGACGTCAAAGATGTAGCCCATTGTATCCAACGGGGATGCATTGCTTTTGAGTTCGGTACACTTGCCTTTGTTACTGCCTCCAGGGCAGGACAGGGTGTTACCACCAGAATCCGCTTTCCCTGTGCCAGTGCGCGTTCTTTCAGAATCGCCATTTGCACTGCAGTTAGAACTTTTTCGACAGATGTAAAGCGCAATTCAGCGGAAGTGTACAGATGTGACTTGTATGCGATGGGTACTGTATCACCTTCATTAAAGGTTAAATAGGTGAATCCCACCGCCCCCGGAATTATTCTAATCACCAGGTTTGTGTGGTTATCACGAGTCAAAAGATATTTAGACTCCAAAAGGTCTGTCTGCAAAGACTGCAGAATTGAGGTATGCTCAGGCAGCCAGCAAGACCTTGAATAAGTAGGTTGTATCAAAGCATACAAAGGCTTGATACGCTGGGCATATTCGGGAATGTAAGTACGCCCAAAATTTAGGAAACCCAGCAAAGACTGAAGTTTCTTCAGAGTATTTGGGGGGCACAAATGTGCACATTTTTCCAAGAAATGGGGGCTAAGCCCTTACCTTCGTTATTGAGCTCATAGCCCAAGAACAGAACGGTAAATTCAGCAATGTGTGACTTAGCAAAGTTAAATTTGTAACCCTGCTCCGCAAATTCAAGAATAATGCGGTCCACACGGGACAGATGCTGATATAACTCGTCGTCTGTCAGATAGATGTCATCAACGTACGAACATGCGTCTTGATCAATGTCATTTAACAAAGAAACAACACGGGCGGCGAATATACCCGGACTATTTTTATAGCCCATGGGTAATCGCCGGAACTGGAATAATTTACCACCGGAAGTGAATGCGGTCCATTGACCACTCTCCGGGGCTAGGTTGTGCGTGTAGAAACCGTTTGAAAGGTCAAGTGTCGTTTTGTATTTTTTACGAACAAGACTGTCTACAAGCGCAGAACTGTGTGTATTTTGCACCGCAAAGTTCCGACAATGAGTATTTAAATGCCGGTAATCCAAAACTAAGCGGTACGATCCATCGGGTTTAGAAACCACGAAAAGGGGATTGTTCATAGGTGATACGCATGGTTCAATTACTCCCTGATATTCCAACTGTGTCAGAATTTCGGAGACGGGGCCTTTTGCCTGCCGTTTGATGGGATATTGGGGTTGTGGCTGCGGTAGTGACCGCAAAGGTATTGCATGAGGAGGTGATTCTTCATCCCATCCCACATGGTTGCGGTATAACGCTGGTGCCAGGTACACAGCCCACTCAGCTGCAAGTGCTTCAGCTTTGTCTTTTGGGACATGCCGTGAGAAGCTTGGAAGGATTACCTCCTCTCCTTTATGTGCAGCTAAAACGAATGGGGGTGGCCAATCCACCTCTGCTAACAAAATGTCATATGAAGAGGTTAGATTTTCCCAAAAAATCCCTTTTATTTCACGCGGTATGTCACCTTCAATTTGTATGACTATATTATATAGTCTGTCAGGGGGTGCCACTCTCGTGTCAGCTGTCTCTACAGTAACGAATGTTTCAGTTGCTGTCGCCTCCATATGAGGACGTAGCGCCTCCCGCACTATGGTAACTTCCGCGGCGCTGTCTAGGAGGGTCACTGCCCACGTCCAATTCTGGAGTCTCGTTCTCACGGTCTGAGGCATATTTCGCTGTGACAGCAGCAACTTTTTCTTCTGAAATTGCGGTCGAGGAAGATGAAAGTCTTCTGCTTTCCCTCTGACTTGTTGTCGAGGTTGGTCTCGCTCCTGGGGAGCCTCTCGGCCCCTTCCTCTATCTTGCCGTCCTCCTCCACCAGCCTGTGACGACGTCTGGGCCTGTGAAGAACGAGGAGAACGCGTATCAGAGCTCTGAAACCTTTCTGGTGATTTAATCCTTGACCTATCACGTAAATCATAAGTACGTTCAGAAGAAACCGAAACTGGGGAAGCGCCTCTCGACCCCGGCTTCTTTTGTTGCTTACCCTGTTTTTTCTGTCTCCAACTCTTTTTAGTGAAGACTGGTTTATCATCTTTCTCAGATGCACTTTTTGTTTGTGTAACTTGTGTTTGCGATTGAGTTTGCATTTTTACAAAAGGCTTGTTGCCCAGGCTATTTCTTCCAATTGTTTTATAAGCCCGGGCAATAATTTTCGGTAATTCGCGGGGCCTGTCCAACTCTGGGACCAAAGCCAAAGCATTCGCTACTTGAAAGTTCATAGCATCGCCCTTGACATTTCCAAGGATCAGCTCAGCTACTACATCAAACACTCCCACTAGTCTCATCCCTAATTCCACAGCCGCTTCAGGGCCATGTTCATCCTGTACTTTTTAATTACAGAGGGTAGAACCGTCATGGAAGGAGTTCCAAAACATTTTGAATAAACTGCTGCGAATACCTTACCCCAGTTTTCACATGATGTCAAATCGGGGATTATGTCTTTTGGCAAACTTATCGTGAGGATGCGGTGTTTATCTACTGGGGATGTATGGGGAAACACTGCTTCTATCTGATCGAACTTTTCTGCAAGCCAGTAAGGATAGTCGTCCTTATTTTGTGGACGTTTGCCCATCACAGAATTTACCATGACAGGACTTATAGTCACTCCAGCGGCTATAGCTGGTTGGCCTGCGACTACAGGAGCAGCTCCATGTAGACTACCTGTAACGTATGTCACTAGGGCTCGATGCACTCGCACCAATTCGGTATGCATAGTGCGCAGTTCCGCAAGCGGTAATGCCAGATAATTTGGATGCGGGGTATACCCGGCCAATACAGGCCAAGTGGCCCCCTGAATTGACAAGGGGCCTAAACGAACTGCGGTAGTTGGTTGTGGTAGGGCGCCATTAAACCAAACACGGTGCTGCCAAGCCGTGAGAGGTACTTCAAGAGTGGTATAGGGTCGATATGCAGCAGGAATAACGGTGGGTTTATATTCATGAAACAGATTATCATCTGCCTCCACCGCTTCAAAAGTGATCCAAGTGTAAAACACCTCAAAGTGGTAAGCCGGATCGGCTTGAACCACAAAGACCAAATCGATCCCTGTATCAGGCACTCCATACACCCGTAAGTGGTCTCGGAGTGCTCCTCGACTATGTGCAGCAATCGCCACACCAGCCATGACTAAACAATAATATCCGACAACCTAACAGGGAGCACAAAAATGGGTCTGTTAACTAACCTTTTTAATAACATCAAGCTTGAAAGAACCTATAAAACATTCAATATAGGAGGTATCACCGTCACATACGCCTCCGGAAGCGTACGCGAGGGGTTTGTGGACAAGCACAAGTACTACTCAAGCGTCTCGCAGATAAGCTGCCCCACGGTGGTCGCGCCATGTCATAAGGTTTCTGCACATACACAGAGCTATGCACAGGAAAATGGGACCCCGGAATACAGTGGTTTGCCACCATATACCGTAGCACCCAAAAACCCCAACCCAACTAGCTTAGCATCCCATTAGCACCCAAGTACTAATGTTTGGACAACCCAGAACACGGTATCTTTAACTCAGGACTCGCAGAAGCAAGAACACTCTTTCATCACTCACTCGTACTTGTACACAAGGTGCGTAGGAAGAGACACTGGATAGGTTAAAATGTTTATTCCAACTTACGTGCTCTAATGTACAGTACACGTGTCAGTACTAATAGCATAATGCATATGACTAATATAAGCAGCATGGTTACAATTCCATAGAATACAAACGGGGAAAGCATCTCAGAGCTCAGTGGATAAACGTATAAATAACATTACCACCCTCCCCTTGCAGTAAGATAGTTTATTATAATAATAGAAGACCTCTGGGCTTTGACTAGCGAACCCCCATACCTCAGTCTCTAGATGCAGAATTACATCAGCAGGACATCATAGCTCTTCTCACTGAAAGGGATTTCTCCAAGTGTCTTAAGCGCTAGTAAACCACAGTATTAAAAGCATACCAAATTCTTCATGGCAATTGCACATAATGTTATGTCTGGGTGCGCGAGACTGGCCATATCAGGAAGAACCAAAATACATTGTTATGCGACCTTGTACATGTTTGTGCAGACTGAGCCCAAAAAGGTGAACAACAGAAAATGCAGACAGTGCAAAAGAACTTGGCACGAGCAAAGGGCGAGGAAGGCCCGGCTCAGTGTAACGTGCGCAAAGAAAAGCAGCATGGCAGCCAGGCCTAGGCCAACATAACAAGGCAGGTAACAATCCACAAGACAAACCATAACTTCCATAACTTGCAATGCATCGTCCTTACAGTCAAAACGTCTCTTTATTGGTTGTCATAAATCACTTTTATCAACTGCCATGACAGCTGTCCTTCTGTTGATTACTTGGTACAGTGGGCCAAGGCTTCAAGGCTATCCCTTGTGACCGAGTGTTTGGCATTTGTGGCCATGTGGCCATGCCCAAGCTGCAAGTGCTGTATCCAGGCTGCACCACGTGATGCGTAGGTAATAAAGATGCCCCCGGCCGAATTTGAGCCAGAGAAGATCCGGGCCGTGGCTAGCAAACCAACATATGTGTGTCTGAGTAATTTATGACCCTGAGTCACTCCCTGCATCATATATTGTACAATGCCAATCTCTGGGCTACGGTGTCTTGTATAAGAACCAACACCAGATTGGCGACGAGTTGGTTTCGTCCTGATGGCTGTGTGGCAGTCGTGCACCTGCTGATGTGTGCGGTGCTTGTCCCACGGGCTCAGGTGGCTGATTGAGGTCCCCATGTGCTGGCAGCTGATGTCGGAGCCCACCTGACGTTCAGCTTAAGGATTGCGGAGTGCACTGCAACAGTGGGCCGCGAGTGCGAAGAGGATTGCTTGTGTAAACCATCCGGTTTCACGCCACAGTACAATCTGCTGGCTAGATCCTGGGAGGAAGCTGGAATTGCTTGGGTGAGTGGCCACACTGCCTCCCACTAAAATAAAAAAACTAAGAAACATGTGAAAAAGGGGAAACATTACCCAGCCAGTCCATCTGGCAAAGAGAAGTTCAATCAAGTGTCTGGGCAGGTGTTCTAAGGTCTGCCATTGAGGTCAGTGGGAGCCACCCAAGACAGGCACGACGTGGTCCCAAGCGGAGTGATTTGTGCAGGGAAGAGAACCCAGGTGAATGACATCTGTTCAAGACCAGTCAAAAAAAAAAAAGAGAAAGAAAACATTATCACAATGGCAACAATTCCACCTGTGGAGCCGTTTACAGTGGATGGTCTCCCGTCGGCGCAAGCCCCCAGATGGAAGGAGTGGGTGGAAAGAGTGTTACTCTTCTTTGAAGCCACCAAAGTTGACAATGCACAAAAGAGAGCCATGATTCTACATTTGGGAGGAAGGGACATTTATAAAATATCCAGATCCCTCAATGAATCAGCTCCTAAGACACACCTGGCCCTCATAGCCGCTCTCACAGCGCACTTTGAACAGATGGCGAATCAGGACTACGAGAGGTTCATGTTTTGTCAAGCACAACAGCATGCGAAAGAGCCCATTGATACCTTCCATGCCCACCTTGAGGAACTAGCCAGTACATGCGGATTTAACGACAAAAATTAGGAAATAGGAGGACAAATCATACAAGGGTGTGCCTCAGCAAACTTTTGCGAGCGAATGCTTGAAGAATCTGGAAAATCACTAGCAGATATTCTAACGCTGGGCAGGACCAAGGAACTGTCTTGTGCTAGAGCGGCCCACATGGAGGCAGCCCTTTAAGCACCGGTAAAGATTGAGCCCGTCAAAGCTGTCCTTGCCCACTCACCAGCCAAACCAAGTCAGAAAGATGGCCCAAGAACACGGGCCTGCGGATACTGTGGTGGGAGACGCCATGGCTTCGCTGAGTGCCCGGCATGAGGAAAGAAATGTGTGGCAAGATCAATCATTTAATGCACGTTTGTAGCTCCAGAAAAGGTCGAGGACAGTGCCCTACCGTGAACATGCTCCATGAAGTAAGAGGGGGAGGGAGTGATATGGAAGATGACAACACAGAGGTACACACTGTCCACTCTGTCTTCACCATTGGCACTGCTGCTCAGGCTTCATGCCGGTTGCCGAAATGCTAGATACAAGTGGGAGATCAGGTCACTATGGCAGTAGTTGACACCAGAGCTACCATCAACATAATGTCGGTGGCGACTTATGCGGCTTTCCAACAGGCCCCACCCCTGAATCCTGCATGATCAAGGTCTTTGCATATGGTCAAGACAAGCCTCTGATAATGCGAGGAAAATTCAAGACGGCCATTTCCTACAGTTCCAAGGCCATAGAGTCTCAAGTATATGTTCCCAAGGAAGGCCATGGCATGCTTTTGGAATGCAGGGCGACTAAAGACCTTGGTATCAACACTTTCGCCTTCGGAATCCACCAGGAAGCCATCCCTCACCTTTTGGCTGAATTCCCAGCAGTATTTGAAGGCATTGGGGGCCTGAAAGGCAGGGAGATCCATCTGCATATTGACAAATCTGTGCAGCCCATAGCATTACTTCATAGGCGCATTGCCTTCCATCAGCGACCCCTGGTGGAGAAGGAATTGGCCAAGCTAGAGGCCGCTGGTATAATAGAAAAGGTAGCAGGAAGCCCAAGCAGCCAGGGGTGGTGCGGATATGCTTGGACATGTGCCTGCCCAATGTATCAATAAAGAGGGAACAGCATCTCACACCCACCATCGATGACCTGATTGGGGAATTGAGTGGAGATAGCTGGTTCCCAAAGTTTGATCTGCATTCAGGATACCACCAACTGGGCTTGGATGAGGAGTCCAGATACATAACAACGTTCTCAACTCACGTGGGCCTGAGGCGATACAAGCGGTTAAGCTTCGGTATATCCAGCGCAGCCGAGGTGTTTCAGAACACCATTCAAGAGCAGTTGGTTGACCTTCCCAGCGTCGTTAATGCCAGTGATGACATCTTGATCCACGTGAAGACAATCCCGGAACACAATATGAGGTTGGGAAAAATGCTGATGAGAATTTAAGAAGCTAGCCTGACACCGCACACCAGTGCGAATTTTGGCAACAAAAGCTGAACTTTTTTTGGATACGTATTTTCATCCCTGGTGATAACCCCGGATCCGGACAAAGTCAAACACAAGGGAAGCTCCCACTCCTGCCACTGTGACGGAGGTACTCAGTGTTTTAGGGATGGTAAATTATTGTGGTCATTTCATTAAGGACCTTACCACTCTAGCACAGCCGTTATATGAACTCACAAAGATGTCTGTTCAGTGGTCCTGGGGCCCTGACCAGGAAGCTGCCTTCCAGGCCACCAAAGATGCCCTTTCATCTAAAACTACCTTGGCCTATTTTGACCCCGCAAAACCACCATGATTGCATTGGATGCTGGGCCTAAAGGATTAGGGGCTGTTTTGATGCAGCGCTGCACTGAAGATGATGATTGGGCACAGGTAGCATTTGTGAGTCACTCCCTAACCAATACAGAGCAGAGATATTCTCAGATTGAAAAGGAAGCAATAGCCATTCACTGGGGGTGCTGGCATTTCCACTTGTATGTGTATGGTCATTCGTTCACCGTAACCACCGATCACAAACTGCTCCTTCCTCTGTTCAAGGGTACGGCTGCTAAACCACCTCCAAGAATTGAAAAATGGATGCTTCAACTTCAGGAGTATAATTGTCAGGTGGAGTATCATCCAGGATTGCACAACCCTGCCGACTAACTGTCTTGGCATCCTAGGGTGGCTACTCCGGCTGAAGAAGTTGATGCGGATGAGACGGAGAAGTATGTTCACTATGTGATGGCATGATCCTGTCCCATCCTGCTTTCCATGGAAGTCCTGTGTGAAGCTACCCACCAGGATGAATGCATTCAGAAGACATTGGAGACTGTGAAGAGCAACCAGTGGCAGAGGATTAAGAATGACTGGGTGTCACTCACCCCAGAAGCGTGGCGGATCATGGAGAGTTTGTTTGCCAAGTGCTGAGTGCTCCACAGGGTTGCCTGTTGAAAGGGCATCGCCTTGTTATACCTGCTGCCCTTACCGACAGTTATTCAACTAGCCATGTGGGACATCAAGGCATGGTGAAAACTAAAAATAGATTACGAATCAAAGTATGGTTCCCCCTGATGGATGAAAAGGTGGAGGACGTGGTCCGGTCTTGTCCATGGTGCCAGTCTGTCGGAGAAACCAGTCTGCCAGCTCCTGTGATCACAGAAACTGGGCCCCAAGTTCCCTGGATGTGTGAGTCTTGATTTGGGAAGCCTGCCTGACGGGAGACATTTGTTTGTGATGATTGACAACTACTCCAAGTATCCGGAGGTAGAGGTGGTCACATCAGTGAGTGCCAGCGAGGTGATCCCCAACTGGAGAAAGTAATGGCCACTCATGGTCTAATCAAGGAGTTGCAAACTGACAATGGCCCTCCTTTTCAGGGGCAGGAGATTGGAACCTATCTGTCGTCCCTTGGCATCACTCACAAGAAGATCACCCCAAGGTGGCCTCAGGCCACTGGGAAAGCTGAAAGGTTCATGAGAACCCTGAACAAGGTTATTCGGATTGCATGTGCGAGCCAACAACCTCTTGAACTCGCCATCTATGCCTTCCTGTGTGAGTACCGCCAGACACCTCACTCTACCACTGGGAGAGCTCCAGGGCACCTATCCATGGGTCGTGTTGTGGTGGATTCAATTTTGCATCACCCTGGGTGGCAGCCTGACCCTATTGATGACAGTCGGGTTCAAGGGAAACGTCATAAGGTAAATGCCCATGCCAGTCATCTGCGACGGGCAAATATGTCTGACTTAAAGGCCGGCAACTAGGTGCTGATACATAATCAATGCCTCTGCAGCAAGTTTCAATTGCCTTTTGAAAAAGAAACCTGGACTGTTGTCCACAGGAAGGGCAAACACCTCACTGCACGAAGGGACCTGGAGACCATCACCAGGAACATTTCAGCTTTCAAGAGATTCCATCCTCAATTGATAACAGTTTCCAGTGAAGGCAGTGTACCAGTGAATTCAGAGGAGCCCCTGGACATTGACGATCCGGACTATTCTGACGATGAATGTCAGGAGCGGCCCAGTGGCATCACTGATGTTCCTGGGCCAACAGACATTCCTGCTGGGACTTCCACTCCCCTGTTGTCACGGGTGTTACCTGATCGTGACACCTGCACCCGATATGGTTTGAGACGTAACCCGATGCTGTCTATCAGACTGGGACATCACCTAATGCAAGAAGTTTCCATTATGTTTTATATTTTGAAAAGTTTCGTGTGTCTGGCATGTGACTAGAAGTTTTGTTCTCCTGATAATTCTGCTATGTCACTGTTATTGAGATATGTGCATGTCAATGATTCACATGGTTTATGATGCTATGGCATTGTTCACGGTGTGGGGTGTTTCCATTTTGCATTTTTGGGGAGGAATGTAGTGTCGCTCCTGTGACGTAAAAGGAGCAGCACAGAATAGTTAATGTACGCCCTGTATGCAAATTGGGAGGGCGTCAGTGGCAACCCCTATGATGCCTGCCCGAGTGATGTAGGCTGCACCACGTGGTGTGTAGGTAATAAAGATACCCCCGGCTGGATGTGAGCCAGAGAAGATCCGGGCTGGGGCTAGCAAACCACCATATGTATGTCCGACTAATTTATGACCCTGCCTCACTCATACAGCGTACAATGCCGATCACTGGGCTACGGTGTCTGTAATCAGACACGACACCACAGGGCCATCCTCTGAGCACTGCCGTGACTCTGAGCTCAATAAACAGAAAGTAAAAATGTATGTAAACAGAGCAAGCACCAATAGGGATATTGAGATTTCAAGGCAGTGAGAGGAGCCATGGGGTGGTAGCCCGCACCCTTATTCTCTGGGTGGGATCTCTGCTGGGAGGGACTGGCAGGCCCCTACTGCTCCCATCTATGCACCCATACAGGACACCGGAGCCCTGGAGGCTCCCCACGCCTTGCTCATATAGCACCGGTGAGGAGTGCACATTTTACAGGGTTTTGGCAGCAGCCTCACTCGCTCATGCCCAAAACAAGGGCCCTTTGACAAAGTGATTGAGTGTGTGTTTTGTAATCCGCACCTTGGTCTAGACTTAGGGGGTACACTGCCATATGCCAAGTCTTCATGCATCTGATCTTCAGCCTTTGCCCTAAAGCCCTTGTGGTAGACAAGGTAACAGAGGGTGTTGAAATGCTTTACAGAGAATCACACAATGCTATCAAGATGGACTTCATCACACCTCCCTTCCACAACTTACCCACACTATTAGAGGTCCAAAAAGCCTCTCTCTATTTCTACTTCTCAATGTACTTTGAACCTCTCTTGAGTTCAGCTCTCTTTAACTCACTTTTGTCTACCTCACCTCTCTGTCATATACCGAATATACCTCACTCAACTTCATCTGTGTCTCCCTCTCTCATGATCTTGCCCCTCTCTCTATCATTCTCGGTGCCTGCATCTATAACTCTTTTGATCCCTTCTCTCTACCTCAACTCTCTCTCTCTACATCATCCCTGTCTCTGTACCTCACTGCTCTTTTTGCATCTGACCTCCCTGTATCTCTTCTCCATCTATTTCACTTCTAACGCAACCTCATCTATATCTTTACCTCATCCATTTATCTCTCTATCTATGTCTCTCCTACCTTACCTCTCTCTGCCTCTCTCTCAGCACTTTTTCTACATCACTAATCTCATTTACCTCTCCATCTGATTTGTATGTATATCTATATCTTACATCACATCTCCTCCACTGCCTTACATCTCTCTACACCACAACTCTCTCTCACTAGCTAACTTCTCAAGTTACCTCACCCCTGGCTTACTACCTCACCTCTTCACTCCTTTCTCTCTATCAAACTCTGTTCCCTTTCCATCACCTTTCTAAATAACTTACTCCTTTCTGACTCCCTCTATTTCTCAACATTTACCTCTTTTTCTCTATCAGCAACTCCTCTCTCCCTCTAGCTCCCACACACACAAACATCTCTCTATGGACCACTTCCATTTCAACTCACCCCCTCCACCTCAACCAGCTCCCTCAAACTCTTTGTTTATGGACCTCTCTACCTCATTGTCGCTCCTCATTCTCTATTTCAAAACTCTCTGCATCTTTATAAACCTCACCTCTGTTTCGGTATTTTATGTGTCTAACAACTTTCTCCTTTCGCTCTACAACTCATTTTTCTATTCATCTTTCACCCCCTCTACCTTTCTCTCTGCCCCATTGCTCTCTTTACATGACCTGTTTTTCTATACCCTTATCATTTCGCTTTCTTTCTACCTTGCATCTCTGTGATTTTCCTCCAGTATCTTTGCTTACCTTTACCTCTGGCTGCCATTACCTCTCTCCTTTACACCGAATTTTCAACATCATCTCTGTCTCTTCCCCTTCTTCCTCTACTTCACACCTCTGCCTATAATGTTCTCTTTCTCTGTCCAGCTCTTGTATCCTGTCCTGTCCCATTTATCCTACTCAGCAGGGTCACAGGTAACTTTCTAGCCAGAGAAGCGCACATGTGTAAAGCGGAAGGGAGAAGATGGACAAGGCAGGGGAAAAGAAGTTAGGAGGAATCTTTTAGTTTTTGGCAATAGAAAAGTGAAAATTTGCATAGCAGGGCTTTGATTTTCACTGTTTGGTGTAATTTTGTTGATTACATTTTGTTGTGTAGTTCCTACTAATCTGTAGGATCTACTCATTTGTTTGGACAACATAAACTAGGGGTTTGGTGTCAAGACTGATTCCAGACCCACCCGCAGGATATGTCGGCCTACAGACCAGCTAGCTCACAGTGCCACCATAAGCCCCCCTAAACTACCAGGGAGCAAATGGTTTCTGGCAACCACTGAACATGACAACCCTGTCCCCTCAGGGATCGTGGTAACAGTGCAGAACTTTTTGCTCAGTCACTTGTGCTCAATTATTCTCAGAAAAATATACAGAGAATTCACAGTTGGACGTTTTCAATAATATTTATTGAACCAATATTATTCTTGCATAAAATAGGTGTCCTGCAATGATTAGTAGACAGAAGCAGATAAACGTGATTCCAAGCACCAATAGCGTAAATAGTAGGTAGAGTTCTACCATGGTGCTAAAACAATGTATATATGCAGGCATATAACATAAGGCAGTAATTGAGCGTACTCCTATGATGCAGACCCTTCTCTAAGTGTACCTAGAGTGAATGTAGGTGCAAAGCCAAGAATGCCCCCAAGGAATGATCCAATCACATTACTTGATGGGAAATAGTGAAGGACCCCGTCTTGGTCACGAACTGGACACCTCTCACGAGATGTCAGACTGCTGCATGGTGATTTCTCAGCATGCAAGGACCTTCGGTGTCAGCGGAAGTGCCTCCTCTACTAATCTATAGGGATGCTCATCTTTTATAATAGAAAGTAGCCTTGCGATGTGCGTATAGATTAGTGATGTTATGGATATGCAGATAGCCCTGTCGCCCGGGGATGAAGTTAGAGATGACATTTGTACATAGTGCGAAAACGAGACCTTGTACATGATGTTCAGGGCGTTGCAATAATATTGTGTGAAGCTAGATGTTTAAACAAGTTTAGTTTCAGGGAAACTAATCCAACATTGTCATGCACGCAAATATGTGCAAAAGGTCACGGCTGAAAAAGTTATTTTGTGAGGACAATGTAAAAAATAAGCTGCTTTGCTACATGGGCCTAACTAGGGAATATAGCACCCACTCCTCATACTAAGGGTCGATATCCAAAAAGCTATTTAAAAAGCCAGCAAACAATTGTAAAAAGTTTTTAAAAAATTATTCTTAAAAGCATCTAAAAGCGGGCTTCCCCTTAAAATAAATACTTAAAGGTCATAATATCATTTGAGATCCAAAGCACTTAGTGGTGCCTAGAAAAAGCAAAAGCTGTTTTGGTTCATTTTGTAAAAAAAAGCCAAATTGTTCTCACAGGGACAGTGCTAATTGTTTATGTGTTCCAAGTGGTAGACACAATTTTACTGTTGCTCACATCCGCAGATGTTCCCAGGGGCGCACCTCGTAGCATGTTCATGGAGCAAAGGTGATTCCATCCAGTTCGCACAGCAGCCGCAAAGGGAGGTATTGTATCCCATAAGTTTTCAGCAGAGCCATTGTTCACATCACTAGGAGCTGAAGCATCCCAGGGTGGCTCTAAAAATGCATTCATCATCAATGGAATAAGCTGGGGACAGCAATACGCATGAGCCTTTAAGGGGTCCATAAGTACTTCAATGTCCAGTGGCGCAACCAATTCTGATCCAAGACTTATATCCAGGACGCATTCGTGGCTACAAAGCAGACAGTGGAACACAGGTTGTATGCAATCAAGCCAGACAGGCCTGAAGGATAAGAACCAATGCTCGTTCAGTTCTCAAGCCTAGGTGTGCCGAAGCAGTGTACCATGCGCTCACGGTAACACAGCACTAGCAGTGCTGTCTCCATTCCGATTTGAACTGGGACGTCCATTTCTGTTGGTGCAAAACGCATTTCAGCATTTCTGTACAAGTGTGATTTGTATGCAATAGGTACTGTATTGCCTTCATTGAAAGTGATGTAGGTGTACCCGGTTGGTCCAGCGACCACGTGGATCACCAGGTTGGTTGTGTTGACACATGTATGTAAATGTTTGAAGCTATCATGTCAGCTTGTATGGAACGCAGAATATCTGTATGTTCCTGTGTCCAGTGATGTACCAAAAAATCAGATCTAATTAAGTTGTAGAAAGGTTTTACTCTCTCTCCGTAATCCAAAATGTATGTTCTGCCAAAATTTAAAAATCCTAAAATGGATTTTAGTCTCTACAGAGCTGTTGGACGTTGGAGCAGTGCACATTTAAAAAAAAATTGTGCTGCCATGCTTTTGCCTTTACTTGACAATTTGTATCCTAAAAATAGGACACTGAGGTGGGCAATTATGAGTTTTTTAAATGAAATTTGTATCCCAGGTGGGCGAACCCAAGAATTATGTGGTTCACCCTTGATAAGTGTTCCATTAATTCATCGTCCATCAGACAGATGTCATCTACATAGGACAATGCTCCTCATCAAAATTCTGAAGTAACTCTGTTACCCTGGCTGAAAACAGGCCAGGGCTGTTCTTGCAACCTTGTGGTAATCGACAAAATTGAGGCTGAGAATCTAGCGCTGCGATTGCTGTCAAATATTTGCTCCCAGGCACTACATTTTGGTAGAAAAATCCATTTGAGGTATCTAGTGTTGTTTTTTATTTTTTTCTGCACAACGTTATTCATTAGTGTGGCATTATTTGCATTCTGTATTGCAAATGTGCGTGTGGATGCGTTTAAATGTCTGTAATACAAAACCAGACAATATGAATTATCAGGTTTCATTATGGGAAACAAGGGATTATTCATAGGAGAGGTGCAATTTTCTATCACACCTTGGTTCTCAAGTTGATCTAAGACCTAACTGACTTGTTTTTTTCCTCATGTTTAATTGGGTATTGTCTCTGTGGCTGAGGAATTGATTTGAATGGGATTTTATGATAAGGTGACTCATCATCCCACCCAACATGATTGTGCTAAAGTGCAGGAGCTAACGCTAACACCCACTCCTGCGCGTATTAATTTTTAACTGACTCTAGTATGAGATCAGAGAACGCAGGCAAAAATACTTCTTCTCCCATTGGGCAATCCATTACGAAATCAGGTGGCCAATCTTTTTCGGCCAAAAGAATATCATATGTCAGGTTCTCCCAAAAGAGACCCTTTACCTTTCTGGGTATGTCCCTCTCCAATTGGAGCGTTATTTCGTATAAACAATGTGGGACACTTACCCTTGTATCTGGTGTTTCCACCGTGATATGCTCATTCAGCGCTGCTACCCCCGGATAGTCCATCACGTTCTGGCGAGCTATGGTGACTTCTGCCGCACTGTCCAGCTGGTGGGTATTTTTTCCCATAATGGCATTCGGTGTTTGTGGGCTTATACCTGTAGTAACCATGTATGGTTGTGCAGCCTGAGCAGCCCTCGCAGGTTGGACTGTTAATATTCTCATTATGTATTGTGTAAGATCATTTTTACTGGGTCTCTATAGAGTGTACGCATTTCTGCTGCTGTTAAAGCAGCGACGTCTGGATGCAGTGTATATGAACCTAAGACCGGCCAGGTTGCTCCTTCTCTGCTCAGCAGACCGAGACCCTCGTGTTCTGTAGTATGGGGTAGGCCGCCTTTAAACCAATTAATGTGTTCTTGGTAAGTTAACGGGACTTCTAAGTCCACTTATGGATAATAATCCTCCGGTGGTTCAACTTAAATGCATTCATGAAACAACCATGTGTGTGCATCTGCAGGCGGGAATTTAACCCAAGAACAGAATTCCTCTGTTCTGAACACTACGTGTGCCTCAACCACTAAGATAACATATTCACCCGTTGCCGGGAGGCCATGTTGTATTAATTTCATGGTAACTGCCTGCCTGCAATTTTCTGAAATATTTAGTCCAACTATCTGTTCTTCAATGTCCTCATCTTGTTCGGTAATTGTCACAGCAGTAGTATTTAACTGATATTTTATAGAGATTGTGTATGCACATTGCAGGAACTTTCTAATCCTCCTAGCTTGATTAACCTACTGCCAATACATAAGGTATACCTACTCAGCTGAGGCGGATTTGTTTTCCCTTCCCACTACGGATGTGTCCAGTTAAAATGTGAGTTGGGGTCTCTGAGAAAGCATGACTGAACTACTCAGAATGTATGTTAAATAAGAGCCTAACCAACGTTGGCGGCGCCATGTCGTGTAGTTCCTACTGATCCGTAGGTTCTGCGCATTGTTTGGACAACATAAACTAGGGGCTTGGTGTCAAGACTGATTCCGAACACCCCCCCACAGGATATGTCGGCCTATAGACCAGCTAGCTCACAGTGCCACAGTAAGCCCCCCTAACCTACCAGGGAGTGAATGGTTTCTGGCAACCACTGAACATGACAACCCTGTCCCCACAGGGTTCGTGGTAACAGTGCAGAACTTTTCGCTCAGTCACTCGTGCTCACTTATTCTCAAAGAAAATAATCCAATTTCTTACAGGCAGGTAACATGAGTTATCAATCCCATTACTATTATAAGTGCCATGGGAACTGTGCTGGTTGGTTATATTGCACTCAGACGCTTCACCTGCTGAAAGCCCATGTGAAATACAGTGCAGATCCCTGAGGAGACACTGAGTCCCACATGTTTTCTACAAAAGCTTATACTGTTGAGTAATTCCACTCACTGGAATTACCAGGGCCTGTAGTATTAGTAATTCTATGAGGTGGAAATTAGGGGACTGTTTTCTGACCCACTCAAAGGGACCACTCAAATGTTTCTTTTTGCCGGGGTATCATAAAATTCACACTGTTACATTTATACAGTTTGAATTGATAGTATCCTCCTCTATATTGAAATGAGGGGGAGCAAATGCCATGTCTCCTTTTTTACCCCTACAACTTCCTTGCCCATTGATGGGGTTTTCCGGTTAGCAATTATTTTTATAGGCATAAATTAAGTACTGAAAAATAACAGCAAATACGGTGACATGCAAGTCCAGCATGGACCCTTATTGAGATACAAATGTTGATTGCGATACATGCACCAATAACAAACAATCCTAATATATAAGAAAGCGAGAAAGGAAAGAGAGGGTTAAGAAAATAAGCTAGAGAAAGAGGAAAGTAAAGAGAAGAAGGGAAGAAGGGCAGAAATATAAGAAGAGAGGGAAGACAAAACTATAAAGCATGGAAGAGGAGGCCGGTCAGGCGAAGCCCAAGTATAGTAATGCGAAAAAAAGGGGGGAGTGGGGTGCAGTGATAACAATGAGAAAGAATCATGATTCACTGCAAATCAGGGGGCACCCTGCCGAAAGGGGGACTATGTGAGAAGAAAAATATCTTCTTTGTCCATTAAATTGTAAAGGACCTTTTCGTAGGACACACTTTTGTACATCTCTGCGAGCCATTCCTAATGTGACTGCAATTGTGGAGAACACCAGAATCGCAGAATATAGATCTTGGCAGCTGTCAGGGCAGTGATGAGCAAGCGACGGGCATGACGGGTCAGCTCGGAAAGATCCGATAAATCATGGAGGAGAATTCGGGACTCCGGAATTGGCGAGGGCAAATCCATAGATGGCATAGCCCATTCATGTTTTAATATTTTTTTTCTTTACATTCACCTTTCAGCTTCACCTTTCATCCCACCTCTACCTTTCCTTTTTAGTCCTGTCTTCCATTTCCTTTGTGATACTCAGTAACGTTTATTCACATCTCTCCCCACTCACATATTGTAACAAAAGAAGTGCATCTTAATCATTTTCTTTTCCAAATGTTGCCAAACAAAATATCAAACAAAAGTATTGTGTGACTATTTTACCTGTAGTTTTCACACAACACTGTGTCTGGATATCACTACTTGTATTACACCATGTGACAGGGAGCATAAAAGGCATTAACAGCTGTTTCTGCATTTCCAACTTTTTTGGTATTACATAAAGGGCCTTGGTTCTTGTGCTGCCCCTTCTGTAATGTGCAGTGCCTGGGCACAAAATTAGCACTCACACAATACAAAGTGGTTATTCTGTGATTTTAAAGCGGAGGAGGCCCTGTGCAAGGAAGGAAATGCTATTGCCCAAGTGCCTGCGTCATATTAGTGATGTCGGCACTGGAGCAAAAGAGTCCTTGGAATTACATTAATTAGGCATCCTCAAGAGGTGGGTCACGGCTAGCACACTCCTCCCACCAAGCTACCTTTTGGGAGGGTAAAATGAGTGTTCCTGGAACGATTGTGGGGTGTGGTCACAAAATACTGCAAAAGATGCGTTCATCACCAAAGAACCATGCACGCTATAACTCGAATATGTTGATTTATTGATTGTGTGCACACCATCAACATGAGTCTAGAATAACCACTGAAAGTGCAAATCATGGTAAGGATTTTTTTGCTGGTATCTTATGAACTAGCATAATGGTGCAGAGCTGTGCATCTGTGTGTAAGACACTGAACTCTCAACGCATATACAAATAACTGCAGACAGCACAGCTCAGACCCATGGAGCAGTGATTGCCTCTCACTGTTTTTCCAAGCTGTGCTCTCTGCAGCTCATGCACTAAAAGAATCTACTAGCTGAGTGTATGCTCTTGAGACATTGCAGAGCCTCATAAATAGATGTGAAGCTCTGCTCTGCACCAGTCCACCTGTTCATGATATGGCCCCAGCTGTCTAATTCTTGGAGCTGTGTACAGGACTAAACTGAGGAACCAAAAGCAGCCACAGAAACAATGTGCATACCAGTCCTGCTCCCTTCGTCTCCTCCCACATTCTCTTTCCACCCATCCACTCTCTCTCTCCCCTTCTCGCCTATCTCTCTCCTCCCTCTCTGGTTGCTTTCTCTGTACCTTCGTCCCTCTCTTTCTCTCTCCCTTGAAGCCTCCTGGTGCCTGCTGCAATTAAACTTGTGGTGCTAGGAAAAGTGACAGAAGCGCCAGGAGCAGCCCAGAGCTTTTAAAACTGGCCTCCAAGGGCTTCAGTCCACTAGAGAAAAGATAGGTGGAATAAAAGACCAGTCTGTCCCTGACTGTATAATGTAAAGGGAGATCTGGAATTGTTAAGTTAATACTCAGGGTCAGATTTAATAAGGGCTTGCATTGCCCTTTCACGCAATAGGTTGTCGCAAGGCGACACAAATGGTTTAGTTGGGTTTACTAAGCCACTCAAACCCACCTTGAGTGGCTCTGCGTGGTTTAGTAAATTCAAATTAACACAAGGCAGCACATATAGCCGCCTTGCGTTACATTGTGGCAGGGAGGCATTCCATAGGTGGAGTATGGGTGTTCCCATGCTTCCACCCATGGTGGTTGGCGCGTCCCCAGGTTTGTAGACAGGTAAACCTGGGAATGCATCAAATGGTATGCCTCCCAGACCCAGGCGTAATGAGGAGAAATATCTTTATTTCTCCTTACTACTTACTTTTGCTATGTGATCCATTCTGCAGCACACATAGAAAGAGGAAATGGCTTTAAGGACTGTTGTTGTGCAGGAAGGTGCCCCAAAAACAATCCTACCTGTAATGCAGGTACCCTTGCACCAAGGTGAAAGGGTGCTTGCGTTGGTGCTAGGCACACAAAGTGCACCAGCGCAAGGAGGTAGCAGATATGCGCCATGTATTTGTAAATTTGGCAGATTTCTGATGTCTCCATTTCACACAGTGCAGCACAGCAAGTTACCTTGCTGCACTGTGCTGCGTTGCATAAATGTTAGTAAATCTGGCTCTCAGTCTCAGCCACAGTTTTGGGCTGACATCACTCAAATATGAATTTACCTTAAAAAAACAAAAGACAAAAGGCATTTGGCAAAACAGGAACTGCTGGTTTAATTAAGTGCAGCGGCTGGGAGTACAGCTTACAGCAATGGGTCTCAGGACTGTCTCAAAGTACAATCAATCAGAGCGATTTTTATACAGTTTTAGGAGCAATAAAAGTACATCCGGTAATCCTTGTTTGGTAAAAGATTGCGGGCGTTGTCTGTGGAGTCATAAATAAAAGGTCCCTGATGACAAATGAAGGTGGGGCTCGACCTTGCATGGACACAATGTGGGCCAGTGGGTAGTGAGTCCAGATCTCTGGCATGAGGGGTGCTTGATCACTGTGTGTTGTGTGTGTTGTGTCCTGATTGCGTGTTCCTAACTCCATGTGGCATCTGGCTTTATGGTGTTTTGGTAATGCGCTCACACCTCTGGCCATGTGTGCTTTATTGGGCCAATTTCCCTGGAGCATTGTGTTGTCACTGCACTTATCTGGGGGATGGATCTGAGTTTCCTCTTTGCACGATTGGCTGCTGGCTACCTGCCACCCCACCTGTGACCTGTGAATCAGTTACCACTGGCCTGGGTTGCAGAGCCTGCCTGCTCACGTATTTTCGAGTCAGGTTGATGGAGAGTTCATGACGGGCGAATTTGACAATAGTGATGCGATTTCGTTTGTGTATGCGAGTGTGCCATATTAAGCATTAGCATGGTTTTATCAATATCAACTCATGTCTTAATCTTAAGTAGTGTAAGAGCTACAACAGTGCTAAGTCACCACCTAAGGCAGTTGTAAGTGGTTGCTTTTTGTAGGAACTTTTAACACATGTGCTGCTTTTGGCTGTACAAATAGCAGCAGCTGTTGGTATATTATAAGTAAACAACTGAGCATAATGTAATAACACACATAAAGCAACATAACACAATTAACACAAAAGAAGACATCACAACACAGCAGTCAAAACAGAACACAACATAACTGAAATGCAACCCAACAAAATCACCTTACAATAATGCAGCACAAAAACATAGAACCACAAAAAAACCACATTTGCCCCCTCCACCCCAATATTTTATTTGATCAAAACATGCATTTCATTTTTTTCCCTCTGCTTTTCTACCTGCCCCTAAAAAGTCACATTCCCCTGTGTTTTTTCTATATGGAACACACTCTACAATCTTGAAAGTGAACACGACTACCGTCATCTATTAGTTCTTACACCAAACCATTTTCCAGCTTATTGTGGGTCTATATACATCTACAACATTACCTTGTCGGTTTCTTAAATCCTGTTCAACAGAAAACAAAACCTGCTGCAAATTAGTCAGTGTTCGTTTCAAATAACAACCATCATAACTGTTTCCTGCACCGGGTATGAAATAAGCACCAATAATCCATATCGACAGAGCTCTGCAACCAAGAACTGGGTCACATTTCCAAGCAGCAGGTGTCCACGGGACAGATTTAGGAGCGTTCACTGCTTTGCTTTTCGTTGGATTAAAGCTCCCTTACAGCATGCGGCGTGTTTTGAAAGCGTGCCCGTGTTTGAATGTAGATAGCAGCGGTTACGTGATGAACAGTTGTGTCTCTGACTCTGGAATCCTGTTTCCGATAATATTTCATTCGCTGACATTCAAAAAGAATTGAAGGTCAGATTTTCCTGAAGATCTTCTCCTGGGGTTAGTTTTCAGAATGCAAAGAAGAACCATAGCCATAGCCCTTTGCAATTTCAATAGAGTGCAAAATGTAATTCTTCTGAAATAAATATGAGAGCAAATGCATGAAATTTAACACGCCCAGAATTCTAAACTGATATGACATTTTCTGCCTCCAGTAAAGGGTTGACTAATTCGACATAGTGGTAGATTGATTTCATTAGGCCCACATTATGAGTGCAATGGATGTTGACCCATTAGTTCTCTCTTCTCCGCTCCCAAATTTGCTGATACCTCCTTGTAAGATATTGGGTTATTGGTTGAAAGGGGTGAGAACACACTTCAAATAATAGTCACAATCATTGTCAGGGTGAATGGCAAAAGTCACTAAATAAACCTGTGCTTAATCCTTTAGTAGCTTGTCACAAAGCAGTCAGGCTTAACTTAGATGCAATGTGTAAAGTATTTATGCTGCACACAAACAGTAATAAAGTGAAAACACAACTCTCAAACCGAATAAAAAAAAATAGAGAATACTTTAATAAATGAAATGAAAACAAAGTGACAAAAATCCAATCAGTAGAACCGGAGATATGAGTTTTTAAGGTTTTGGGTAAAAAATAGTCCCAAGAGGCATGAAGGCCAACTACAGGTATGTGGGTGCGCTGGACTGGGACAAAGTCAGGCATTCAGGAGATTGCAATGAAGCCTTGATATGATACAGGAGGTTTTTACTTTGTGACTTTAGCGTCTTGTCCATTGAAGCATTCAGCTAGGAGCTACACAGCTATGCGGGGCTTGACATCACTCTGCATTGGTCCCGTTGAAGCTGGTAGTCGGAAGCTGCGAGGCTCTGTGCGGCTCTGTGTTACTTGGTTTCAGACCCACTGAAGCTCGAAGCTGTGAGACGAGGCTCTGCGTAGCTTGGCGTCGGATCCAGGGAAGTCTTCAGTAAGGAGGTGTGTGAGTCTGCATAGCTTCAAGTATCTCTGCCTCAAAACTTGTGGATTCTTCAGTCTGGAGCTGCATGGCTTTGTGGGGCTCAGCTTCACTCTGTGAAACCTTCACTAATATTGGTAGACGTGCACTCTGACTTCAACCAAGACCTTGAGGACAGCACTTTCGGGTGAGGACTCGCTCCAACAGAGGCCAGCAGAGAGGACCAGCAGGTCCAGTTGGGTCTGGTCAGCTGGAAAGTAGGAAAGTCCTGTGGAAACTTGTTGTGTCCCTGTATGTCACCCGGGAGGTCAGACAATTGACCCTTGGAGTAACTTCTGTGGTCCTGGGTGTAGTGCCCTCCCGCGCCTGTTATCTAGGAAATCTGAAATCACAGTGCTTTCCCACTCACATGACCATTAAAATAGATGGCTTGTAACCAGAGCTAAGAAAAAAGGCAGGGAGTTCTTTATTGTGAACAGTTATGCCCCAAATGACAATTTAATGGAATTCTGGAAAGATCTTTACAAACGACTATCAGAGGTGCCCGACAACTTAGAAGTGATTCTGGGTGGAGATTTCAACTTACCGATGGATAGAACCCTAGATAGAATATCAACACAATTATTTCTGGGGAACAGTCACACAACCAAATAAAATCATGTTGCGATAATTACAATCTGGTGGATGTATGGAGGTAAGACAATCCGTCAGGCAGCGATTAAACATTTTATTCTGCACCACACTATTCCTTCCCCAGGATCCATTGTGTTATGGTCAGTAAATAACTGCTTTCTTGTTCCTCAACCTCAAAACAGAACCATTAGTAATTTTGGACCATGCATGTGTATCTCTAGACCTTGATTTAGGCAACCTGGCCCCACCCCCTAAACAATGGCAGCTCAATGACAAGCTCCTTGAAAATTACGCCTCTAAGGAAAATATTGCTGTAGCAATTGGCCAGTTCCTGAATGAAAATGCTGCTGAGGATACCTCTGCCATTACTTGATGGGATGCGCTGAAATCTACTCTCAGAGGGCTCCTGATAAACCTAATGTGTATCAAAAATAAGACCTTATCCAAACAATTAACAAATGTAGAATCTGAAATAAAAATATTAGACTATAAAATCAGGCATACTAGGAGATCAAAAGAACTAACAAAGTCACGTAATTTACAAAACAAGCATAACAAAATACTGAGCAAAAGAGCCCAGAAGTGGGTAGAGATTTATGTGTCTGGGAAAATGTTTACTAGAAACAGAGCTGGGAAAATGCTGGCAAACTATTTGAAATATACTAAAAATAAAGCCTTTATATCCGCTATAAGGTACACCTCTGGGATGTTGTTGCATTGACCCAGGGCCTTCTGGAGGCTTTTCAAGCCTTCTACTGCAGCCTTTATACTTCTAACAAACAGTTCCCTTAAATACATGCACTGAATACTTAAACGCATGTGTTCTCCCATGCGTATCCCAAGAGGACCGACTATCTCTCAATGCACCTATCAAGGGAGAGGAGGTTTTGAAAGCCATTCACAGCCTTAGATCCAGGAAGGCCCCATGACCCAATGGTTACTCGGGTAAATTCTATAAAGCCTTTGCAGAGCTAATAGTCAATCCCTTGAGGGCAGTCTTCTGTCAGTACGCTGACTCTGGGTATATTTCAGGCTCCGCAACGGAAGCCACAATAGTGGTCATCCCGAAGGAGAGGAAGGACCACTTGGATGTTAAGAACTTTAGACCCATATCATTAATCAACCTTGATTGCAAATTATATACTAAGTTCATTGGTGGATGTCTATAAGTCATGGGGATGCCCTCGGAAGCTTTTCAAATTTGGCGGGGATGGTCCGCTTTATGAGGCATTGTACTAGAACCAATACAGACTCTTGATCCTGGCCTTGATGAAGACTTTTAGAGACTCAGCTGGGTCGGTGGGGGCAGGGACCCGAATGCAGGAAACTGAATCTTGGTGGTTTCAACGACAGCTTATTGACATTCGGGGGTGAGGGAGGGTTGGTTTGGTTTGTGCAGATGTTTGTTCTCCTTTATTAATCTTTCTTTGCTCCTATTTTCTACATATTTGGCATGCTGTTTCCACTATCCAATATGTCACCCTGGGCCACCCAGTATGTTCACAAAAACCTAATAAAATTTGTTCTAAAAAAAAAAATGAGCGCAGTCTAGAGACAGTCATACTAAAACTTATCCCACCCTCTTAGACTGGCTTCCTAAAAGGTAGACTGGCGGCCGACACCATTGGACTATAATGCCATGCACTTAATAAGGTGAACCATATTAGATCCCCAACAGCCACATTGGCCCTCGATGCGGGAAAGACCTTTGATATGGTCTTATGGACATTTCTACACGCAACATGGCACAAACATCAATTTGGGGAGGATTTTATTCTCAAGGGTATGGCACTTTATTAGAATCCGATAGCAAACGTTAAGGTTAATGGCCACCTCTCCCAGCCTTCTTAGTTGTCCAAGGGGCCTTGGCAGGGCTGCCCTCTCTTTACACTCATATTATTGCTAGTCACTGAGCCGCTATTGTCGACATTCAGATGCAATCGTAACATCAAGTGTATCCATTTCAGCTCTGGTAGACAGTTGGTAGTTGCCCATGCCAATGATGTTCTATAATTTACTGAAGATGCTGATCAGGTCACTCCCCACAATATGCACAAAAAAGAGAGAAACTCTTTGGTCTCAGGATACTATCGTAACAGAATCAAGACCTAGGTTTTCCCCCAAATATCTCCTATTCATCGGTGATTGGCGATTCGGGCCTTAAGTGACAACCAGATGCCCTCAAGTACCTAGGTATTTAGTTTGGTAAAGGTCTGGAAACCTCCATGGCCTTTAATGAAAACAAAATGCTCTCTAAAATTAAAGATTTATCGAATGCATTGTCTCCCAAACATGTTACCCGGTGGGGTCGGACGGAAATGGTCAAAATGATGATAGCCCCATTGGTTAACTTTCTTTCGAGTATGTTACCAATCTCACTCTCATCCTCCTTTTTGAAAACTGTGGACAAACACTTCTTTGAGTTCCTATGAAAAGGTAAGAGGGACAGGATTTCCTGGAATATTTTGAAAATATTTAAAACCATTAACCTTAACCTCCCTGACTTTCCAAGACACCAGAAGGCTTTTCTGGCCACCCAGTGCTCCTGGTTGTGCAGGACACAGAATGATGGTGCTCCACCATAGTTACAGATTGAGACCCTATTAATATACCCATTGTCCCTCAGCTCTACCCTCTCTATTCGCCATGTTGCAAAACTACCATTAGAACACGCAAAGCCCATAATCTTAGATGCGATATCTGCCTTATTAGTGATAGATAAAATATTGGGTAGGAGAATGAACGACTCAGTGCAAGCCTCCTTGTACCACAACCATAAGATTAAAATGGACGGGAAAATGATATACTGGGAGCTATTGGCAAATAGGGACATAAACACTATAAGGGATCTAGGGACATGTCTCAATTCCATTCCTTTCTCTAATCTGCATAAATGTGTGAAATATGATCTCCCTGACAATTAATTCTATATATTTCCGAAATGAAAGAGTATAATTGGGAAACTGACCCAGATCCACACTCCTGACCTTCCTGGGTTGCTTTGTAATCTTGGACGGATGGGACACTTGCCGTTAGGTATTACAAATTGCTTGAGCCCACCAAAAATTACCTACTGAAAGGTCTAAAAAAGAAATGGTTGACATATGTTAAATCTACACATATTACTTACTTTACAGATGCAACATGGAGGGAGATATGGCAATCTACTTTTTTGGTAAAAGTTATCCTGGCCTTAGCTCAATCCAGGTATTGGTCTACACATAAAACCTATTAGACATCTTCCAGGTCTTACAATTTAGGTCTAACCACGACAGACACTTGCTGGAAGTGCAGGGAGGGTGTGGACTCCCGGGAACACATGTTCTTTACCTGTAAAATGATTCAATGACTTTGGGGCCGAATACAATCCTTGATTCAAGCTATCTTTGAACAACTGTTCAAGATTGAATTCTTGACAGTTGCCTGGGGAAGCTCAGTGAATCCATCCCCAGTGTCTCTCCCTGAGCAGGACTTGCTACTACTAGACCTACAGCTTGCGGTGGGTGCTAAGGTGATCTCAATGGAGTGGAAATCAACATCTGCGATCTCCTTCAAAATGTGGTAGAATATGCTATGTTCCATTAGAAGTGCAGACAATATAATGTACAAAAGACTACACACTGCATCCAGCGCAAGACACTTATGGAACTCTTTTGATATATACTTACAGAAATCCAAGCCACCAAAGGTGTTACTTTGTCTCATATGTTGGACACTCGAAAGTGTTGGCACTGCCCTGCTAGAGGACTCTGACTGGCTTGCCAACATCACACAGTATATTACCCCTTTCTTCCTCTCCTTTTCTCTCCTCCCACCATCTCTTTCCTTATCTCTCTAGCTTATTTCATCTTTCTGTTGGTTTTGTTGGGGCTTTCTTTTTTCTTCTTCTTGCTCTTGTTAATGTGCACTTCTCCTTGGGATATAAGATTAATCAACCTCTAGGGGGAGATCGACCCGTTTACTTCAGGATGTGAGCATTAATGTGTTTGTCCACAATAATCTCAAATTCTCATTTCCCTGGACCACAATTTTGTCTAATATGCATGACGAATTTATACCACAAGAATATTGTTGTCCCCCTGAATATCACCCTGGTGATATATTTTACATCGGAAGTGTACTGTACATGTTTTTGTTCTGACATAAAACTCAATACAAATTGGTTGAAATTAAAAAGAAAGGAATGATTGCAATCGACTAGACATGAAACATGGTGGAGTCAGCCCCAGATTACTACATTTGCAAGTAATACTTTTCTGAATTGTACTGCTATGTGTCATTTTGGAAGTTCATTGTTAGACCTGGCATCTTTTGGCGTGTTTCCCCTGTCTTTTTGCTTTCTGACCTCCTGGTTTTGACTCTGTTTTTACTGTTTTAGTGTCTCTGCACACTTTCTCACTGCTGTTCAGTGTTAAAGTGCAAGTGCTCCTACTATAAATTATGTTGTGGATTGGTGTTTCTATGATTGGCATGTTTGATTTACTGGTAAGTCCCTATAAAATGCACTGAGAGTGCCAGGGCCTGTAAATCAAATGCTACTAGTGGGCCTGCAGCACTGATTGTGTCACCTACAGAAGTAGCCCTGTAAAGGTATCTCAGACCTGCCACTGTAGTGTCGGTCGCAGTTTTTACTGTCATGTCGACTTGACATCTAAGTCACCCTTAAGGTAGTTCCAAGGTACCTCTATGGGCAGGGTGCAGTGTATGTGGAAGGGAGGACAAGTACTGGTGGATGTTACATGTCCTGATTGTGAAATACAGTGTCATTTTGTTTTTAACTATTGAAAAGATATCTGTCCCATAGGATAGAATGGGAGATACTTTGAAACATCTTACAAGTATGACTATCTATTGGGACATGGTAGAGAAAATGAGTTTAGTACGCCTGAACTCAGAATGTAAAAATGCATCTTTTAGTAAAGATGATTTTTATGTTTTGTGTTTGAAAATACCACTTTTAGAAAGTGGATATTTTCTTGCTTAGCCATCTTATGTGCCTCCGCTGGGTTGTGGATTGACTGTCTAGCTTTAGAGTGACAGGGGGTGGGGAAGTGCATTTCCTTCAGACAGCTACTGGGGGGGTTGAGGTGTGTCCTGCCTCTCCTGGGTGAGTCAGGGCTGGGCTGAATAGACCTGGGCTGCATTTAGCGTAGTGGGAGGAGATTTCCTTGAACCTGAATGGGCCTGGCCTGCCTTGCACAATGCTGTCTCCACCTCCTGCCAGGAAGCTGGACCAGAGAGGACAGAACTGGTTTGGACTGACCGCAGACACTCTCTGCCACAAGAGAACAGAGGGAAAAGTGGCATACATTTTGGGCCCAGACTCCAGGATTTTAGAACTCTTTTGGACTCAGAATCCTGCCAAGAAAAAGAGCTGGAGAAGCTGTGAGGAGGAACTACCACTTTGCTGTGTGCTTTGCTGTGTTTCCTGCAGTGGCTGCTTCTGTCTTGGATGGAGAAAGGACTGGACTGAATGTTCTGCAACTTCTCTGTTTGAGTTTCTCCAAGGGTTTGAGGTAGAGCTTGCCCCTTGTTCAAGAAGCGTCAGGAACAGCAAAGACTTCAAGTTCATCTGCTACCAGCACTGGGAACTGTGTGTTTTGTGCTGCAACAGAAGAAAAAGCAACTCCCCGCTGTCAACGATGCGGCTGCCGACTCCGTTACCTGAAGGCACTGCAGAGGGCACCACCGCACTGCAACCTTGGTCTCACCCACGACGACGCCCGATGCCGCCACCGAGTCGCTGCTTGCACCGCAACCTGTGGGCACCGCACTTCACACAGCATCGCATCACGCCACCACCCTTTTATCCCCAACAACGATGCTCCACGCCGACATTGACTTCTCTGTTTGCACCATGGTTTGAGGGCACCGCTCGTAAGTTACATGACAGACCGCCCTCATCCCGCACGCAGCCTTGGCCTACTGACGCCGGCACAATTGACTCCAGTTCGTCAGCCGATGACAGCGCTTCTGCAACAACACCGCTGTTTACAACATGACCTGCCAGCACCGTAACGAGCACTGCATCCTTTGCACCGCAGCCCTGTCTCACCGATGCTGCTAAACGACCGTCACCGAGCCGCTGCCTGCACCACAACCTGAGGGCACCGCTGCACTTCGCACCGCAGCCCCGACTTTAACCGTTAGGAGTTTGATCTGCAACGCATGTGACTTCAAAGGCCCAACAACTCCTGCACCAACCTCCGGAACTGACGCCTGTCGATGCCGGCTCTTCCAAGCTCAACGAGAGGTCACCGACGCCCTGCATTTCTAAAGGTACTGTTTTGCGGGTCTCCCCGACACCATAGCTGGCCTACGATGCTGCAGTTAGCCAGAACTGTTTGGATTTGTTGTTCATGACGCCGTGATAGCCCCGATGGAGCTATCAACTTGAAGAAATTGTATTTTAAGTCTATTGTTCAATATTGATATTTCTGAGAACTGTGTGGTGGATCTTTATCATTTTTGGTCTTGTTTGCACAGATAAAATATTGCAATTTTTCAAAAACTGGTGTGGTGTCCTTTTGTAGTGTTTTCACTGTATTACTGTAGGTTATTTGCAAATGCTTTACACACAGCTTCTGAGATAAGCCTGACTGCTAGTGCCAAGCTACCAAGGGGGTGAGCAGGGGTTATTTCAGTAGTGTATCCCCGTTATCCTGACTAGAAATAACGGTACCTACTTGGACAGGGTAACAACCTGCCAACTAGACAAACCCATTTCTAACATACATCATAAAAGAAAGGAATGTATTTATAAATATTTGAAGCCACAATGAATAAACAATATCTCAAAGAATCAAGTGCTAACACAAAGGCAGTGGGAAAATCTTTCCTATTATTTTAGCGTTGTAGGAAATTTCCCTTTTCGACATGGTCACCCCCATTTTTTGCCTGGTATTTGAGTTGATTTCGACTGGAAGTGCACTGGGTTCCTGCTAACCAGGCCCCCAGTGCCAAATCTCTTTCCCAAAACCACACAATTGTTTCCCCGAATTGGCAATGCCTTTGGTACCCTCTGAAAGTCCCTAGTGAATGGCAGCCCTGGTACCTAGGGCCTGAGGTACTAAAGAGAGTCCCTAAGAGCGGCAGCATGAATTGTGCCACCCAAAGGATCCCCGCACCGAGCAAATGCAAACTGCCACTGCAGGCTGCATGTCTTGGTGCAGACAAAAGTGAAAACACAACATGGCACATGGATTTAAAGCGCATACAAAGGCCCATGGGCGTCAAGGCTTGACTGGCTCTAACCAGCTTGCCACCAGAGACAAGTTTCTGACCCCCAAGGTTGAGAGCCTTTGCTCTACGGGGCTATAAACCTAGCCTGCTCGAGCAGGGGGTGCCTTGCACCACCACCCCCCCCATAGGATGACCTGTGGATTTGCATTCCAAGGCCACAGAGCTTCAAAGAGGCTCACCGCCTTTGGTATGCAACTCTAGCTTTTCTCACAGGAGAGGTAATCAAACCCCTTTGTCCAGAGCCCTTGACACCTGGACAGGTGGGACAGTTAGTTAGGCAAGACAGGCATATCCACCCTCGGGTGGGCTAGGCCCCACCCCTGAGCTGGACTACCTGAAGTGGATGTGACTTTTCAGAAGTGACTATCTTGGTGATGGCAAATATAGGATCTCTGGGACATGGTTATGCCCACTTTCCCCCAAAAGTGGTCCTATAGGGGACATAGTTTCCCCAAGGGTAAGTAGCCCATTGGCTACTACCCTACACTCCCATAACACCCCTAAATTCAGTATTTTGGGAAGCCCTGGCACCAGGAAATCAGATCCTGCAGACCAAAAGAAGAAGGGGTGTAGAGCCGCGAAAGCAAGAACTGCAGAAGAAGCAATTGACTTGGCACCAGCCCTGCCGGCCTGTACGCCTATTCTCGACAATTAGGCAAAGACGTCTTGCCCTGCAAGCTGCCGATCCTTCAGAGCCTGGGAGGACTACCAGCACTTCTCTAAAGACTCAGGAACTCCAGTGGAACAGCAGAGCTCTCCTGCTGCATCTTGTAGGTACCAAAGGCTGAGCTATGTGGCTCGAAGACCGTGTAAACCCGGCACCAAAAAGAACTACTGCACCCGAGCTGCCTAGCCCAAGCTGCAGTGGGCCAACAGTGCCAGAGATCCTGATGACCTACGAAAAAGGACACTGAAGAGCTGTTAAAGCAGAAGGCAGAGGAAGAGCAACTGACTTGGATCCAGCCCGGCCGGCCTGTCTGCTGTTCTCCATCAAAACTGCGCCAAAGATGTCTCGTCCACCAGCTGTTGTGCCTTCAAAGCCTGGGAGGACTGCCTGCCTTCAATAAACACTCTGAACTACCGTGGAGCAGCAGAGCTGCTTCCCTGCATCCGGCAGGCACCCCAAAGAAGACTGTGAATGCTCCAGACCGCAATAACCCGATACTGCAATAAACCACTGCACCTGTGCTTCCGCGCTCGAGCTGAAGTGAGCCAACAGTGCCAGCTTGGTCCCCCAGCACTCCAGAGACAAAGCTCACCTTAGACTTTCCCACTGTGGACTTTCTGCCGCCGCCTGCAGCCTCTGTTTGCAGGCCCCCTCTACCGCGAGAGCCCCAGTGATGAAAATCCGATGCCTAAAGACACCTCTGCACCCATCGCCCCTGGAGAAGAGGACCAAAGGTGTACCCACATCCCTGAGCATCGCAAGAGTTGAGTCGCCCTTGTTGGTTCAGCCCGACTGGTCCCCCAGTCCGAACCTGCAGCCTCTTTTCCAATGGACTGATCTCCTCAGACTTAAATAGGGCACCCGACACTGTAAGGCAACTCTGCACCCGGCCACCCCAGAGCTGCCTGAAGTGAACAGTTAGTGCTGCCTTGGACCCTACTCCATACTCACCTTAAGTCCAGAAGATTTGTCTTGTAAGTCACTGTTGAGTGCCCGAATGCAATACATGTTTTTCCTCCAGAGGTTAACATTTACCCCAAAGTGCTTAAAGTACAATTTAAAGTATCAAAATCCCCTGACGCTAAAAAAGACACCTCAGCACCCAGATGCCCCAGTGCCTTCCGAGGTGACCTGTTGGTGTTGCCTGGGACCTTGCCCCATACTCATCTTAAGATCCGGGAAGGGTCCCGTAAGTCCTTGTTAAGTGACTGTATGTGTTCTTCCTAAGTTAACATTGCCGCAAAGTGCTTCAATTATGATTGAAAGTATCAAAAACATGTTTTCTTCAAACATCCTTTTTTTAAAAGTACTTACCTGATTTTGATGATCGCGTACCTAATGTTATATAAAGATAAGTGTTATTTATATAAATTGATGTGGATCTCCTTATTGAGCCGAGTGCATCATTTATTGGCTGTGTGTGTGCAGCGGATGTCTAACACTCCTCTCTGATATGCCTAAGGCTGCTCGACCACACTACAGCATAAAAGAGCACCTTGGGATTTGGATTGCTATAGCAAGCCCCTGTCCACGAGTAAGGGAATACCTGTACTCTTTGCATGGTGTTAGACCTGGCATCCTTGGCGTGGTTTCCCCTGACTTTTTGCCTCTACCTCCTGTATTTTTGACACTGTGCTGGAATTCGTTTTTGCTGGTTTAGATGCTTTGGGCACTTTGCCACTGCTGATCAGTGCCAAAGTGCAAGTGCTCCCTGTGTAAATTGTTATTATGATTGGTTATCCATGATTGGTATATTTGTTTTACCAGTAGGTCCCTAGTAAAGTGCACTGAGTGTGCCAGGGCTGGTAATTCAAATGCTACTAGTGGGCTTGCAGCACTGATTGTGCCACCCACATAAGTAGCCCTAAAATGATGTCTCAGGCCTGCCACTGCAGTGCCTGTGCGCAGTTTGTTAACTGCCATGTTGACCTGGCCAGTGTACCCACTTGCCAGGCCTGAAGGTACCCCCCTGGGCAGGGTGCAGTGTATGTGAAAGGTAGGACATGTACTAGTGTGGGTAACATGTCCTGATAGTGAAATACTGCCAAATTCGTTTTTCACTATTGAAAGGCTATCTTGCCCATAGGACAGAATGGGGAATGCTGTGTAACATGTTTACCTGCATATCTTCCCATAGGAGCAAGGTAGAAAATTGGAGTCTGGTATCAATGAACTCAGAATTTAATAACACATCTTTTAGTAAAGATGGTTTTTAGATTCTGTGTTTGAAAATAGCACTTTTAGAAAGTGGCTGTTTTCTTGTTCAACCTTTCTGTGTGCATCTGCCTGGTTGTGGATTGACTGTCTGGCTTGAGAGTGACAGGGGCTGGGGTGGCTCCAGGAGTCTGGGTGAGTCAGCACTAGGCTGAATAGACCTATCTGCATTTGGAGTGGTGGGAGGAGTAGCACCTGGGCCTGAATAGGGCTGTGCCTGCCTTCCACAATGCTGGCTCCACCTCCTGCAGTGTGTCTGATGGCCCTGGCCCACACTCACAAAGGAAGAAGATGTGCACTGGCAGAGTGCCCCCAGAACTGTTTTGAACTGGGTCCAGGACCCCTCACACATAGAGAACAAAGACTTTTGGGGTATAAATACTAGAGCTGAAACCCCTGAAAGTTAGACTGCTTCCTGATCAAGAGGAATCCCTGCCAACGAAGATCAGCTGAAGAGACTGAGGAGAAGTACTGCCCAAGTGTGTCTAGGGCTGGCCTGCAGTTTGCTGTTTCTACTGAGGAGAGGACCAAGGGACTTTGCTGTGTGCTGTGTCCCCCCTGCTTGATGAAGGACTTTGCTGAAGTGCTGTGTCCAACTGAAGAGAAGTCTCCAAGGGCCTGAGAAGAGCTGGCCTCCTGTTTCTGAAGTCCCAGGCACAAAAGGACTTCACCCCCAGCTCCCTGAACTTCCTTGCTGGGAGTTCCAGTCTGCCAGGAGGGCCTGTAACTGTGTGTGAGGCCTTTTTGCTGGTGGGAGCGGGAAGCGCGACGCAACGAGAGAGAAGCGTGACGCCGCCACAGCAGCCGCTGTCGCATCATCGAGGAAGCGTGTTGCCGCTGCTGCTGTTCGCCGCCGCAACACTAGAGAAGCGTGCCGCTGCCACAGAGGGTGCCGTCGCATCACCGGAGAAGCGTGTCGCAGGGTCGTCGCATCGCTGAGGAAGCGCGCTGCCACTGATCGCCGCCGCAACACCGGAGAAGCGTATTGCCGTCACCGAGGGTGTCGTCGCATCACCGGGGAAGCGTGTCGCAGGGCCTGTCGCGGCTCAGAAAATCACTGAGTTCGCCGCACGGCCGTCGGGCACCATCTTGTCACATTGGAACCGGAGCGCAGGAAGAATCGATGCATCGCCTTCTCTGCGCCCCTTTTGTTTGATTTGCGTAACGCATCCCAGGTACTTTGAGACTAAAGTGTCGCATTCATCATTTACAAGTTTATTTTTGCAACAACCCTTTTTAAAGACATTCTACTGAGTTTCTGTATGTTGGATTTTTGTCGTTTTGGTCTTGTTTAGTTTAGTTAAAGATATTTTATTTTTCTAAACTGGTGTGGTGTCCATTTGTGGTGTTTTCACTGTGTTACTGTGAGTGTTGGTACAAATAATTTACACATTGCCTTTGGGATAAGCCTGTCTGCTCGTGCCAAGCTACCAAGGGGGTGAGCAGGGGTTATCTAAAGTGTGTATCCCCCTTACCCTGACTAGAAGTAAGGGTCCCTACTTGGTCAAAGGTACCTACCTCTGCCAACTAGAGACCCCCAGTTCTAACTTTGGTGGTCAGCGGTGAGGATTTGAACTTGTATTTGTACTTGACCCACAGTGACTGGTGTACATCACTAGATTAGTGCAGACCACTACGCAACCACATACTGTGTTTTGTTTTTTTTGGTTCTCTTTTTCATCTGATCCTTGAGTCATCCACGCTTCATGTCTCTAAATGGTAAAGCAGCAAGTGAGAAGGCAGAATTGGAGTTTCACATTGAGGATTTGTATTCCTACAAGGTAGATCAACTCAAACAATTTTGCAAGGATTTGGGATGTCCCACAAGGAGTAGCGCTAAAAAGGATGAGCTACAGAAGGCCTTAAAAGCCTGGTGGGAGGCCAAAGGAGCTGAAGAGAGAAATGATACAAATATGGATGAGGATGAGCAAGGGGATGGGTTTGGGTCACAGGATTTGCCTGTGCCAAGAGCACCCTCCAGGGCTAGCAGCATCCATTCCGCAGGGAGTCTCTCCCGGGAAGAGTGGGAAGAGAACCAGAGGATCAGAGAGCATGAGCTGGAAGTTTTGAAACTAAAGAACCAAAAAGTTGCAATGGAGGAAAAGAGATTGCTTTTAGAAAGCGAAAAGAGGGCAGAGGAGAGCAAGAACGCTCTCGCCCTGGAAGAGAAGAAATTGCTTTTGGCTCATGAGCTGAGCATGAGGGAACTGGACATTAAGGCCAAACAGCTGGAGTCCAGTTCAAATGGTGGCAGCGCACAGCCATTGCAAGGGGGTAAGGTGTACATACCCAAGGATTTAGTGCAGAATTTCCAGAAGGGAGAGGATATTTATGCATGGTTTGAATCGTATGAGCTTGCATTGAGGATGAATGAGGTGCCTGAAAAGAACTGGGGGCCGGGCCTATGGAAAGACTTTGAGGCTCCTGGGAGGGCTGTTTTACCACCTTTAGAGAAGGCGGGTACCCTGACCTACGCCAATATGAAGGAGGCCTAATGCCTCAAGTATGGGCTCACCCCAGAACAGTACAGAGTGAGGTTCAGGAACTTCAAGAAGCATGATTCAGACACTTGGGTTGAATGTGTGAGGGTGTACACGCGTGCACTGGAAGGTTGGATAAAGGGCAGCAAAGTTACTGATTATGAGGGGTTGTGCCATCTAATTAGTTGGGAGCACTTGAGCAGTCTATGTGTTCCAGAGCTGTGCCAGCATCTTTTAGACAGTAAGTTAACTGATCCCAGTGAGCTTGCTAAGGAGGCGGACCGCTGGACCATCACCAGGGTCCACAAGGGGATTGTGGGTACCACAGCCAAAGGTGGGCAGGGTCCCCAGCAGAAGAGTGGGGGGGACAAAGGTAACCAAAAGGAGTTCTCTAAAGGGCCCCAAAACAGTTCAGAGGGAAAGGAGTCCCAGCCCCCCCAGCCTAAGACGTTGCAGCCCCCTAAGGGTGGGCATCCCATGCAGGGTCTCCCAGGTGTTACTCGTGTGGTGAGAGAGGCCACATTGCCCCTAAGTGCCCCAAGAAATCCCAAGCACCCACTGGTGCTCAGTCACCGGGTTTAGTGAGTGTAGCTTTGGGGGAGGAATTAGTTTCCAGTGAAGGGGAGGAGCAAGCAGTTATGACCCTTGTCTCTTTAGGAGACAGAGAGATGGTCCAGGAGACCTACCTGCCCGAGAACACTAAAAAATACAGGCAGTGGGTGACCATCAATGGGAGGAGGGTGGAGACTCTGAGAGACACAGGAGCCAGCGTGACATCTGTTAGGTGTCAGTGGGTGTCTGAAGAGCAGGTCATTCCCAATGCACTTCACCCTGTAGTTGCAGCGGACAACTCCGTGCGCCTCTGCAAAGTGGCGCTAGTTCTCTTTAAGTGGGGGGTCTCAGGTTCCTTGAAGGTCGTTGTCAGTCCATCCATGCCTGTAGACTGTCTGCTGGGAAATGACCTGGAGAGTTCCCCATGGAGGGAGGTGGAACGCCAGGATCATTTGGAGATGTTGGGTCTGCCTGAGTGGGTTTGTGTGACCACTCGGTCAATGGCAGCCAGTAGGGGTAATAAAGCGGACCTGGAGCCTGAAACAGTGGCCCAGGGGCCTGCCAGGACGAGGAAGGGCAGGGGGCATGGGAAACCAGCCCCCACAATTCCCACGGTCCAGGAGGAGGCAGAACCTGAGGTGGATGCCCTGGAACCTACAGGGGAACAGGTAGCCGAACTGGGAGACCTGCCTGAGCTGACCCATTGGCAGCAGGAAGGAGGTCCCTCCAGGGAGGAGTTCTGCAAGGCGCAGATGGAATGCCCTTCTCTCAGTGGTATGCGGCAACAGGCTGCAGACCAGGCGGCAGGTGGCGAGGCAAAGACTCATCTCATTTACTGTGAGGAGGGATTACTCTATAGTGAGCCTAAGGTCGCTGAACCCGGTGCAGCCCGTGTGCTGGTGGGACCCAAGCACTTCAGGACCTTCCTACTGGATCTGGATCATGACGTGCCTCTCGCAGGACATTTGGGGTGCAACAAGACCTTTCAGAGGCTTGCCACCCACTTTTTCTGGCCCCAAATGAGGAAGCACATCAGTACACACTGCAGGATTTGCCAGACTTGCCAGGCAAGTGGCAAGAGTGGAGGGAAGTGTAAGGCTCCCCTCCAACCCTTTCCCATGGTGAGCACCCCTTTCGAGCGGGTGGACATTCATATTACTGGGTAAGACAGCCTTAGGCAACAAGTTTATCTTGGTGGACCATGCCACCAGGTACCCGGAAGCTGTCCCTCTCCGGACAATCACAGCCCCCGTGGTGGGCCGTGCATTGATGGGGATCTTTTCCCGTGTGGGGTTCCCCAGGGAGGTGGTCTCCGACTGGGTTACCAACTTCATCTCGAAGTACATGAAGTCTTTGTGGGAGGAGTGTGGGGTAACTTACAAGTTCACCACTCCTTACCATCCTCAAGGGAATGGGTTGGTTGAGAGATTCAACTGAACCCTGAAAGGCATGATAATGGGCCTTGCGGAGCCCATGAGATGGAAGTGGGACGTCTTTTTGCCATGCCTGTTGTTTGCCTACAGGGAGGTACCTCAGAAGTCCTTAAGGTCCTTCAGTCCCTTTGAACTCCTGTACGGTCACCCTGTGAGAGGACCTCTGAGTCTGGTGAAGGAGGGTTGGGAGAAGTCCCCTGGTAAGACCCCCCAGGATGTGTTCAGCTATATGCTGGCCTTCCGCAACCAGACTCAACGCTTCAGGAAACTCGCTCAGGCGAACCTGGAAGCTAGCCAGGAAGAAATGAAAAGATGGTACGACCAGAATGCCACTCTGGTCGAATTTCAACCTGGGCAGAAGGTGTGGGTGATGGCGCCAGTGGAGCCTTGTGCGCTCCAAGACAAGTGGACTGGGCCATATGAGGTGGTGGAGCGCAAGAGCAATGTGACCTATCTGGTTGACTTGCAGTCTCCCAGGAACCCTTTGAGGGTCCTACATGTGAACCGCCTCAAGCCACACTTTGAGAGGTCTGATGTGTCAATGCTCCTTGCTTCAGATGATGGAATGGAGGAGGAAAGTACCCTCTTCCTGACCTCCTGTCAGCCCAGGAGCAAGATGGGTCAGTGGATGGGGTAAACCTCTCACCTACCCTGACCCCAGAGCAGCAGAGGGACTGTCGCCATGTGTTGGGTCAGTTCGCCTCCCTGTTCTCCCTGATGCCAGGAGTCACCGATTGGTGTGTCCATGATGTGGACACTGGGGACAGTCTACCTGTGAAACAGAAATTTTACAGAGTAGCTGACAAGGTCAGGGCCAGTATCAAGGAAGAAGTTTCCAAGATGTTGGACCTAGGGGTAATTGAGCCCTCCAGCAGCCCATGGGCTAGCCCAGTGGTCTTAGTACCAAAAGCTGCTGCACCCGGTGCCACTCCAGAAACTCCGGTTTTGTGTGGACTACTGTGGGCTCAATGCGGTCACGAAGACTGACGCACACCCCATCCCCAGAGCTGATGAGCTCGTGGATCGGTTGGGCGCTGCCCAGTACCTCAGTACGTTTGATTTAACATCTGGGTACTGGCAGATTGCCTTAACTGAGGGGGCCAAAGAGAGGTCAGCGTTTTCAACACCAGAGGGGCACTTCCAGTTCCGCGTCATGCCCTTTGGGTTGAAAAACGCCCCTGCCACCTTCCAGAGACTGGTCAACCGGGTACTGTCCGGGCTGGAGGAATTCAGCACTGCTTACCTGGATGACAATTCTGTGTTCAGCTCCAGTTGGGAAGAACATTTGCAACACCTCTGTGAAGTGTTGAAGGTTCTGCAAAGGGCAGGCCTCACTATCAAGGCCAGTAAGTGCCAGATAGGGCAGGGATCTGTGGTGTACTTGGGACACCAAGTAGGGAGCGGCCAGGTGGCGCCCCTACAAGCAAGTATTGATACCATTCTGGCTTGGGAGCCCCCCAAGACCCACACAGAGGTGAGAGCCTTCTTAGATCTCACCGGGTATTACAGACGGTTTGTCAAGGGGTATGGCACCATTGTTGCCCCCTTGACAGAGCTGACTTCAAGGAAGCAGCCCAGGAAGGAGATCTGGACCGATGCCTGCCAGACCGCGTTTGATGCCCTGAAAGCTGCCATGTGCACGGCGCCCGTGCTCAAGGCTCCTGATTTCTCCAAAGAGTTTGTGGTGAAGACAGATGCTTCAGAGCATGGAGTGGGAGCAGTACTCTCACAGTTGAACAACGAGGGCTTGGACCCACCCGTATCTTTCATTAGCAGGAAGCTACTTCCCAGGGAATAGAGGTGGAGTGCAATTGAAAGGGAAGCTTTTGCTGTGGTCTGGGCACTGAAGAAGCTGAGGCCCTACTTGTTTGGGACTCACTTCCTGGTTCAGACCGACCACAGGCCCCTCAGATGTTTGATGCAGATGAGGGGTGAGAACCCAAAACTGTTGAGATGGTCCATCTCCCTACAGGGAATGGACTTTACGGTGGAACACCGCCCTGGTACAGAACACGCCAATGCTGATGGTCTGTCCAGGTTCTTCCGCCTTAGTGATGAGAACTCCCAAGAGGGTGGGTAGTTCTCACCACTTTTCAGCTGGAGGGGACACGTGTTAGACCTGGCATCCTTGGCGTGGTTTTCCCTGACTTTTTGCCTCTACCTCCTGTATTTTTGACACTGGGCTGGAATTCGTTTTTGCTGGTTTAGATGCTTTGGGCACTTTGCCACAGCTGATCAGTGCCAAAGTGCAAGTGCTCCCTGTGTAAATTGTTATTATGATTGGTTATCCATGATTGGTATATTTGTTTTACCAGTAGGTCCCTAGTAAAGTGCACTGAGTGTGCCAGGGCTGGTAATTCAAATGCTACTAGTGGGCTTGCAGCACTGATTGTGCCACCCACATGAGTAGCCCTAAAATGATGTCTCAGGCCTGCCACTGCAGTGCCTGTGCGCAGTTTGTTAACTGCCATGTTGACCTGGCCAGTGTACCCACTTGCCAGGCCTGACCCTTCCTTCTCTTACACATTGGACACCCCTATGGTAGGCCCAAGGTACCCCCTGGGCAGGGTGCAGTGTATGTGAAAGGTAGGACATGTACTAGTGTGGATAACATGTCCTGATAGTGAAATACTGTTTTTCACTATTGAAAGGCTATCTTGCCCATAGGACAGAATGGGGAATGCTGTGTAACATGTTTACCTGCAGATCTTCCCATAGGAGCAAGGTAGAAAATTGGAGTCTGGTATCCCTGAACTCAGAATTTAATAACACATCTTTTAGTAAAGATGGATTTTAGATTCTGTGTTTGAAAATAGCACTTTTAGAAAGTGGCTGTTTTCTTGTTCAACCTTTCTGTGTGCCTCTGCCTGGTTGTGGATTGACTGTCTGGCTTGAGAGTGACAGGGGCTGGGGTGGCTCCAGGAGTCTGGGTGAGTCAGCACTAGGCTGAATAGACCAATTTGCATTTGGAGTGGTGGGAGGAGTAGCACCTGGGCCTGAATAGGGCTGTGCCTGCCTTCCACAATGCTGGCTCCACCTCCTGCGGTGTGTCTGATGGCCCTGGCCCACACTCACAAAGGAAGAAGATGTGCACTGGCAGAGTGCCCCAGAACTGGTTTGAACTGGGTCCAGGACCCCTCACACATAGCGAACAAAGAATTTTGGGGTATAAATACTAGAGCTGAAACCCCTGAAAGTTAGACTACTTCCTGATCAAGAGGAATCCCTGCCAACGAATATCAGCTGAAGAGACTGAGGAGAAGTAGTGCCCAAGTGTGTCTAGGGCTGGCCTGCAGTTTGCTGTTTCTACTGAGGAGAGGACCAAGGGACTTTGCTGTGTGCTGTGTCCCCCCTGCTTGATGAAGGACTTTGCTGAAGTGCTGTGTCCAACTGAAGAGAAGTCTCCAAGGGCCTGAGAAGAGCTGGCCTCCTGTTTCTGAAGTTCGAGGCACAAAAGGACTTCACCCCCAGCTCCCTGAACTTCCTTGCTGGGAGTTCCAGTCTGCCAGGAGGGCCTGTAACTGTGTGTGAGACCTTTTTGCTGGTGGGAGCGGGAAGCGCGAAGCAACGAGAGAGAAGCGTGACGCCGCCACAGCAGCCGCTGTCGCATCATCGAGGAAGCGTGTTGCCGCTGCTGCTGTTCGCCGCCGCAACACCGGAGAAGCGTGCCACCGCCACAGAGGGTGCCGTCGCATCACCGGAGAAGCGTGTCGCAGGGTCGTCGCATCGCTGAGGAAGCGCACCGCCGCTGATCACCACTGCAACACCGGAGAAGCGTGTCACCGTCACCGAGGGTGTCGTCGCATCACCGGGGAAGCGTGTCACAGGGCCTGTCGCGGCTCAGAAAATCACTGAGTTCGCCGCACAGCCGTCGGGCATGCACGCATCGCCTCCACGTTGTCGCATCACAACAAAGACGCCATTTTGTCGCATCGCACCGGATCGTCGCAACACATCGAGGCGCCATCTTGTCGCATCGGAACCGGAGCGCAGGAAGAATCGACGCATCGCCTTCTCTGTGCCCCTTTTGTGTGATTTGCGTAACGCATCCCAGGTTCTTTGAGACTAAAGTGTCGCATTCTTCATCTACAAGTTTATTTTTGCAACAACCCTTTTTAAAGACATTCTACTGAGTTTCTGTATGTTGGATTTTTGTCGTTTTGGTCTTGTTTAGTTTAGATAAAGATATTTTATTTTTCTAAACTGGTGTGGTGTCCATTTGTGGTGTTTTCACTGTGTTACTGTGAGTGTTGGTACAAATACTTTACACATTGCCTTTGGGATAAGCCTGTCTGCTCGTGCCAAGCTACCAAGGGGGTGAGCAGGGGTTATCTAAAGTGTGTATCCCCCTTACCCTGACTAGAAGTAAGGGTCCCTACCCTTTTTTGGTATACCATATGAAGAGCCGGCTTCCTACAAGGGTCATATACATTAGCCAGCTTGGTGGAAAAAGGCTTCCAGCGGGCAAAATATTTTCTTACCACTGTAACATGAATAAGGAATAAGGCAAATTCCTTATCATCTTTAGCAAAGACATTTTACATGCAAATTAGATTTATCCAGGAGCAGACTGGGATTGTGGTATTGAAAGGACGCACTGTCCCTGTTTGCATCATGGCGCATCTTTAAACAGGTGTGCTGTGTGCAAAAAGGGACAGTGAGCCCTATTACAAAGAATGCCCTTCCCCAGGACAGCCACAACTTGTGCTGCCCTGAGGGCATCGCATTCAGTGAAATACGGAGTGGCTGTTTCCATGCTCCATCTTTTTCTGTGCAGGAGGCAACCTGTCTGCACTTTGAAGAGGAAGTAGAAAGCACCTTGCAGATGGGTGCAGTGAGTGACTGCACTCGCCTGCAGGGAGATGTCTGGGGTGTACAAGGGACCCCCTTTCCTCCTTCGAAGGGCTGTCTTCACGAGACTCATTGTCAGTGTGCCGTTTTTTTGTGGCGAACAGTGAGTGCTCCTCCTCAGAGCCTGAATGTGTCTATGCCCATGTCTATAATAGACCACTGACACAGACGCAAACAGTTTTCCTCATTTGCATGGGGGTGTGGCCCCAATGAGGAAACACCCTTGCATTATAGCGTTGGTGCTACATGTGCTACAATGCTATCAGTATTACAGAAGGGGACAAACAAGCGTCTGCTCCCCCCTCTGTAATACTCTTGTACCGCAAGGGCATGCAAAGTAAGTGTATGAGCCCTTTGCACCCCGGGGTGCAATGTATAATATGGCACCTGGTGTGAAGCGATTTATGATGTCATATAATCCAGCACATTTTGTAGAGATGACACAGCATGGTCGCAATCTCAAGTTATCGCCCATAGGCATTCACTAGGCACTCTAGCTTGTGTACTACATATAAAAGGGCTGCACATTTAGCAAGTGTTCAAATCATGGTCGGACTGGGAGAGTAAATAGGCGTGGGCACCAAAATAAAAGTGGCTTCCAATAGTGAATTAGATAGCTGAAGAAGTGGCCCATGTTTTCAAATTGGGGCAGTCTTAAACTTGTAAAGACTCACGTTCTGGAAGACTGCACTCATTTGGGCTGACGGCAGGCAATGTTTGTTTTATTAATAGGGAAATCAACAGTAAAAACTGACCCAGCAGACCATAAAGCAGGTCCACAAACAGCGGAACCACTTTTATTTAAGAGTTAAATACCTCAGTGCTTCAGTTCTGAACCTCTGTGACCCACATGGGTCATACATCTGAGTGGAGCACTGCTCATTATCAGGCTCTTCTATGTGCATCCTGACAATAATGTAAAATAAGCATAGCCTTTCCTTAACTTTAAAGGAAAAACACAAAACTTATTTATAGCAGTTCTGAGTTAAAAATGAAGGCTGTGAGCTACTCTGAAGGTTCCTGGGAGCTACTGGTAGACTGGTAAAGATATTTTTCTCTCTCAGTAAGGCACCATTTTGGCACAAACCCAGGTTTACTGCCTTTAGAAAATCTGGGTTTGCGTTAAAATGCATAGATGAATGCACGGGCAAGCCCATACGCCTATGTAATGCCTATCCAACGTAGGGTAGCACCATGCAATAGAAGGTGCTGCACTGCATTAATCTGCAGCTGAAAAGTGACGCAAAGCCACACAATTTTCGACTTTGTGTACGTCACTGCAGCACTTGTGTTACTCAAGGACAACACAAGTGCATAGTGAATCTGGGCCTAAGTGTTTTGCCCAACACTACAGGATGTTGAGTTTGTTATGAACTGAGTTGAGGTTGGGAATCAAACCTGGTTCCCCAAGCTCCAAAGTCAGCATCTCTAGCCATTAGCCTATAGATGTATTTTCTAGATTTTCTTTTGTACTGTATGCTATTGAATTATACAGTTTTATATGTCTGTATCTCCTGCATTATGACTGAAAATGCCTCTTAAAGAACAAATACTAGTCTCTTCCTAAAAGTAATTTCGGTGGCTAACTATGTAGTATTGTTACATACTTTACTTGAGGCACTGTTCCAACCTACGTGAAGAGCTTTGGGTAAAAGGTCAATGCAAATTTAACAAATCAAACAAACATGAAAAGAAACCAAAGAATAAACCACAAATGCAAGGTTTTATTTAGAAGTCTTTCCTAACAAATGGGCCTCGGTCAGCCACAGAGTGGTGGTGGGATGAGCTGCTTTCATTTTCACTTTCAACTTCGATCACTAGTATCATAAAAAGTGCACAAGAGTTGTGAGGTTTACCCTGAAGATGTTTCGGCCCGAAATTGTCACGCATGCTTGTAAACAAATAACTGCTTTTTCTATAGAGGTTTTTGCCTTTGTACATATTTTAAAAATACTGGTGTTATAATTACCGAAACTAATAGGTCTGAAATGGTACAGATCGAGGGGTTTCACGACCAAATCGGCCATGCAGAATGCAAGCCACCCACCCAGGTATCCTATAGGCACATCCAAATATCAGTTGTAAGTGTTCGGCTCACTCAGCTATCTTATCAGCATCGTAGTCTCTTTTTAGATAAGGAATTTGTATACTTCGAGATAAATCCATACATTATACTATGTATTTCCAGACGTGGCTGCTTGTAACAGTTGGGGGTGCTAAGTTGTCGCTCCGTTTTCATGTCACGATGCTGCTAAAAGTAGTTCTATCTTCCAGATTATCACGTACTGCACATCTGTTGGAGTTACAAAAACGAAGCCAGGGACTAATCGACAGCTTGCTCTAATTTTCCGAGATTAAGAGGCGAGGGAAAATCTTCTCTGTGCACAGAGGTTTGTTCTTGTTATTTAAATTGTTTTTTACACATTCTTGGCTGACTGCATTTGGGTATCAGTCCATAACTATGCAAGTTCTGTGCAGAAGCGGGGGCGTTAAGTGCAGGAAGAATCATGGTGATTCACTAAGATCCTAAGATTGAAGTTTTTTTATTTATGTCTGTCTCTATTATTTATAGCATTCTGAAACAATTTATATGGAAGTATTATCTGCAATTGTACTGCGGTCCCGGTAGATTTAAAAGCTGCACGGCGCCAGGATTTTTAACTCATTGGGCTAGTTGCGAGAGAAATATCGACCCTCTCTCTACAAGTGGACTCATGAGGCCTCTTTTGTGTAACTTCACAAATTTGTTCAAAAATTATGTAAAATTACTAGAAATGAAAAACCGGCATTTGGCGACTGGATGTTAGCGTGAAATGCATCCTCACGTACATTTTGGCAGAGCTTAATTGGTAAAAAGAATAAGTGCCAGGGCTCTTGTCAGGGGGTCACTTCAGCTTTCACCACATATTGCCCCTGCCAGTGAAATTAACAACACAACTACTAACCATCATACTCCTCCTACTAGTGTGACAATCCGGACTATTTCAGACCCCCAAAGCTATAAGAATGGCTTAGGCGGTAGGTAATAGTAATTTTTAATGTATATTGAATTAATAATTGACTGTTGTTGTGGTCATCTTAGACAGTGCCACCTAGTGGCAGACTGCCACAAGCACCGCTGTTCATAATTAAGTGCTGGTGTCGAGCACTGGAAACCACTGGCTGAAATTAAGCACTGCATTGTGGACATGAAGATGCATTTTACCGTAAAAAATTAGCGCAAAAAACACAAGCGCTACAAACAACAACTGCTCACATTCTGGTAATTTTCATTATTCCCGTGCATAAATGTTCATGTAATTATGCCACTTGGTGTAATGGTGTCATTTAGTAATTTCACGTAACAAGCGTAACATGAAATTCCTGAATTTGATCAAGATTACACCGACGTGAAGGATATTTCGCCCAGGCCTACGCCCGAAATGGGAGTTACCGGGCCCTACAGATTGCAAGTAATACAGCAGGCCAGAAGAGTTTCACCTTGAAACTTCACCTGCTCAATAAATGTGAATTGTCTGGGAATAATACTGGAAAGGAGAGCAAGGATGGGTAGCTACCTCAAGAAAAGGGTGGGCTATTCCCTATTCCGAGAACAAAGAATGGCAGCAAGGCACAACTTACTGCACCACCCAGTATAGTCACTCCTAAGTCACAGACTTTAATACTGCCCACCTCAAATGACCAGCTGCCACACGGTCATAAATCAAATGCAAAAGTAACAGAGAAATGAGAGGCAAAATGATCACAGATAAAAGAGTCAAGATTCCAATAGTTTCAATCCACAGTTCCAAGTATAAACCAGAAATTATTTTATTCCAATTTCTTCTATATTGTGTAGCCACAGCCGACGCGTTTCGCCCTACAACCAGGGCTTCTTCAGGGCTGCAAATACATATAAAGACATGTATATACCAATTTGGACTTGGGTAGGTACAATAAAAAACATAGATACAAAATGAACATTTGTGAACAACGAAGGAGAACATATAACATTGTAAGGAATATATTTTTCAAAATAGACAACGGAATGTGTGACATACCCAACAGCAATAACAGAAACACAAACTTATATTCACATAAGTTTAATATTAATATGTTTTTTCATATAAAAAGAAACTAAACTGTGTCCCAAGATCAGGTCTAATAGAATCCTGTGTCCAAGTGTTCATTCAGTGATTTGGACCCGGTAGTATAAATATAGAGAATTGCCCAAGATGGAAAAGAAGAAAAAACGAAGGAAAGAGTAAGTTTAATCTAACACTGAAAGTAGAGTGCAGAGACCAATTCCTGTGAGTGAGCTAACAACCAGCCAGAGAGGGGTTTCAAGTAAAAAAACACCATCAAGTGCAAGCATCCACCATATTGCCTACATAATGGCATTCGGCCGTATACAAGTAAGCTTACCACTATCAACTAGTATCACAAAACTGATCACGAAAGACACGCCTATGTCCGCCACAATTCTTCAGTTCTTCCTAATAGTTTTTTTCCGAAAGTCCTTCAAAAACTGATAATTACAAAGTAGTAAAATCAAGCACAACCCTGCTCAATATGAATGGTCACATACTCTGTACATCCCCTAAATATTTTACAGGGCAAACTTCATTAACCTATCTTATTTAGAAGGGAGAAATTCAGGCAAAATTCACTGAGTGCACGTGTAAAAAACAATCCTGAAACCTCTGTCCCGTGAACCAAAGTGAAGACACAAATCATTCAGCAAGTGATACCGCTGCACCACAAACATGCCACATTTTTAAGAAGTAGCTCGGATATCCCCAAGTGAATGTCGGTGCTTCTCATAAAGTCAACATGAGTAAAGCGAATGCTCCCCTTAGTCACAGTCGGCCTGCACGTTTGACTTTGAACCAGTCCAGCATGACCAGATATCCCCAATTGACACTTCATGCTTTTAGAAGCTATTTTACAGTTCTTTCTTTAAAAATCATGACTCCTGTTCTGCTGATTGGATGTTTGTCATTTTAGTCTTGTTCTATTTATTAAGCTTTGCTCCATTTGTCTAACATAGTGTGGGGTCTTTTTGTGTTGTTTTTTCACAGTTTTACTGTTTGAAGTGTTGCACAAATACTTTAGACATTGCCCTTAAGTGAAGTCTGACTGCTCTGTGCAAAGCTACCAGAAGGTTGAGCACAGGTTAATTTGGAGTTTGCTTGTACCTTACTCTGACTAAGATTGTGGTTGCTGCTTGATCAGGGCTCATGCCTCAGTTAACCAGTAACCCAATTTCTAACATCTTCCTTTATTCTTCAAGCAAGACACATTCCTATTCTGTTGCCTTTCTCATATCTGACAGCTCGTACCTTTTATCATATATTTTATCCTCATTGTTTTTTTAGCTTTTATAGTTAAAAACTCCAAATCACAGTAATGTCTATTTAATTCTGAACTGCCACATTATCAACTTTTGTGTATTTTGCAAATTTATTTCATGGAGTTGGAGATCAAGTTGCCTATTTGTTCCCCTGTGAACTGTTATTGTTTTGACAGCATGGATGACAGATGTAATTGCTCACAAGACATAGTGATGAGGCACTGTACCACTGTTAGTATAAAATCAGTCTTGGATTTCTAGCCGCTCTGTTAAACCCTATACTCCATTAAGCATGTTTCAAGCCTACTGTGCTACCACTTCATGTGATTACTTTCAGTAATTGAGGGCCAGATTTATAAGGGCCTGTGTTGCCCTTGCATCACACAAAGTGACACAAAGGCAATGCAAGCCCTTAAGTGAGATTTACTATGCATGCAGAGCCACCTTGTGTGACTCTGCCTGGGATAGTAAATTTGGAGCAACACAAGTCACTCCCTTCTGTTACTCTGCCCTGGGAAAGTGCTCCATGGTTTTTGGCACGTTCCAAGATTTACTAACACTAGTAAATGTATCAAAATGGTACAAATGAAAAAGGACCAGTAGAGACATTTGTTCTGTCTACTGCCTCGTACAGGGCGTCCATGATATCAGTCAACACCGTCAACATTCTATGGCCAAGAACGCAGCTTAGGCTGGCATCTATTGATTAAATTCTGAGTGCCAACTGGAAGTGGAGATAACTGGTCACCATTTCTTTCACCACATTACTGATGAGGGACAGGTTGCCAACGGTCACAAACTTCAGAGTTCATCTGACTTGAGGCCTGGTTCCTGGAGAATGGGAATAATGTCCATGCTCTTCAATCCTATCAAAACTGTGCCCTTTATCAGTGACGCACAAATTGTTTTATATGTGGTGCGTTCTCTGAACATTCTTCCAAAATCCTGCCTGTGGCAGCATTATAATACATTTTTGCTGACTTACCTGTGAGAAATAAAGCACCCACCAGCTTCATAAGGTGGTAGGCCAGCTTAAATTTTGTGACACAGAGGAAGACGACACATACCCAGGTAAGGAGGCATCATGAATCCGAGCAACAGACCTTTACACATATGTGCATTTAACACGCTGTAGGTTTGACGGTTCAACCAATGATATCAGAGAAAAGTGACAGGAAGGTGACATGGCAAGTGGAAGGCGCCAAACTGTGTTCCAAATAAGTGCGATTTTTTTCATGTCAACAATACATAGAAACATGGTTAGAATGATTTTCTTTTGGAGAAGTGGGTGCTGTGATCCCCAGCTCCAAGGGGTCGTAGTGACCACACACAAACAGAAATGCTCTTTAAAAACTAACTTTAATCATGCATGATCAAAATCGCCCCTTTTCTTATTTAAAGACAATGTTTGTATAAAGGCACAAATAACCAATGGTGCGTAGACTTGTTTTCTATAGGAAATGCATAGCAAAACTTTTATTTTGAAGTGCACCCCTACCGGTAGCCCTTTGTACTGTATACGCTTCAACGCCATGCCTAGATCACAATGAAATTGACTTTTTCAACAATATATAAGGTAACATTGGAAAAGCTTATGAGCATGTTTCCTAATAGGACAATTTTTGATTATATCACGAAACAAAGAAAACCGCTGCACTCAGGTAAACACACATACACACACTGGCACATGGATACGCATGCACACAGGCATGCGTACCAACATACACATTCACACACTGGAAAGGCTTTTCACATTTTACGTAAAACAAGGTGAGTGTACAATAAAGCAAATTAATTTAATTTAGGAGTCTCTTCACAAACCTGTTCTGGACTATGCAAAGTAGTACTCCTGTAGTACACTTTTGGTTTACTTACATACTTTTGTGAATTAGCCCCAAAACATCTAAACGGGAATAAAATTGAAATATTCATGGAATACTGATAAGCACTAAGGGCCTCATTTATGGCATTTTGGCATAGGGCAGCGCAGCAAGGCACCTTGCTGCGTTGCCCTACGTCAAAGTGAAAGGGCAGGAATGCACCGTATTTTGGCAATACAGTGCATTCCTGTCCTTTCTGCCTGCGCTGGTGCCGTTTTGGCAGCCTAGCGCCAACGTAGGCACTCTTGCACCATGGAGCAAGGTTCCTCTATTGCAGGCAGGATGTTTTTTGTGCAGGAAGGGGCACCTTCTTGCACAAAAACAATCATACAAGGCGTTTTCCTCTTTCTATGTTTGCTGCAGAATGCAGCACACATGAAAAGAGGAAAAAACTAGGACAAATTAACACATTTCTCCTCTTTACGCCTAAGGAGGCTTACAGATTTGGCGCTTGCCCAGGTTTACATCACAAAGGCATGTAAGAGTACATAAAGAGAACTCCTGTTGAACTACTGTCCATATTCATAAATGTTTTTGTAAATTAGCCCCTAAGTGACACTATGAGAATGACAGTCTGCTGAGAAATTACTGTAAAACCAGACAGGCAATCTGTAAAATTAAAACATGAGCATGCCTACTATTGGAAATTGGGTCTCTAGTTGTCAGAGGTATTCACCCTGTCCAAGTAGGGATCACAATCCTATTCAGGGTAAGTCAGATATACACCCTCAAATAATCTATGCTCACCCTCAGGTAGCTTGGCGCAGGCAGGCTTAACTTAAGAGGCAATGTTTAAAGTATTTGTGTCAAACTTAATACAGTAAAACAGTGAAAACACAATACACAAATAATCCACACCATGTTAGAAAAAGAGCTTATTAACAAAACAAGACCAAAATGACAAAAAATCAATAAGTAGAACTGGAGTTATGAATTTGTAAAGAATATCTTGAAATATAGTGCTTAGAAACATAAAGCGCCAACCGTAGCTCTCTGGTCGCACTGGACCAGGTCAATTCTGAAAAGTCAGGCTGACCACGATGGAGCACGGGCCGGATACAGGAGCCATGCAGGGCCTGTTGCAAACCTTGACGGAGGAAGCGTCGACGGCGAGGAGCAGTCGGAGGCGATGCATCTGCGTCGATCCTTAGGATTGTAGGCGATGCATCGGCTCCGAGTCGCATGGTTGGGAGATGTATCATGGTCGAACCCCTTGTGAGGCATCCGATACGTCAATGTAAGGCCACTCTGCCGGCGCCGTAGAGTCTCCTCGAGGTGCCGATGCATTGGCATTGAAAGAAATGCATTAGTTCCAACTGGCGCAAAGTCAGCGATTCGTGGATTCCAGTGCTGCAGCACAGGCAAACTCCCTTCCAATGGCCTAGGATTGGACTGGCATCACTTGGCAGGGTAGGACTCACAGATGATAGAGTCCAGCTGCTGGTTGGAGAGGTGCAGGCAGTCTTTGATGTCCCTTAGACAGCTGAACAGGAGGTAAGCAGACAAGCCCTTGGAGTCACTGTGGGTTCAAGTGGTGTAGGTCCAGTCCTTTTCACCCAGGCAGAGAGGGCAGCAGGCAGCAGGAAGGTCAACACAGCAGAAAAGCAGTTCTTCCAGAGCAGCAGTCCAGCAGAGTGGCAGTTCATCAGCAGCCCAGCAGTCCTACCTGGCAGAGTATCCACAGGTCCAAAAATGTACTGATTTGGTGGGGTTAGAAGTCCAATTCTCATAACCAGTGGGGCCTTTGAAGTGGGGGAGACTTCAAAGAGGGGTTTTGAAGTGCAAAGAGATCCTCCCTTCCCTGCCCTGGCTCCAGACACACTACAGGGGGGTGTGCAGCTCTTTATGTGGGAACAGGCACAGCCCATTCAGGTGCAAGTGACAGCTCCTCCCTCTCATCCTGCCCAGGATGACTCATCAGGATGTTAATAGCCCATCAGCATGTGAATGGTCCATCAGGCACACCTAAGCTCACTTTGTGTATGTCTGTCTAGAGGGAATGCACAAAGTCCAGCTGTCAACCAACCCAGACGTGTATTGGAGACAGGCAGCAGGCACCCAGGCTTAAAAGCAGAAAAATGCCAACTTTCTGAAAATTGGCATTTTTAAAGTTGTAACTTTACCATTAAAGAGGATTTATTATTACAAGTCAATAGGTACCAAACATGATAGTTCTACACCTTCTCAATCAGTAACTACACTTAATAAATTTATGAAGGAATCCTCAGTGTTAACCTATGAGAGGGGTAGGCCTCACAGTAGTAAAAAATGAATTTGAGAGTTTTTCACTACCAGGACATGTAAAACTAAAAAGCATATGTCCTGTCTTTTACTTACACAGCACCCTACCGTATTGGCTACCTAGGGCCTGCCTTAGGGGTGACCTATATATAATAAAAGGAGAGTAAAGGCTTGGCAAGCTCTGCAGTGGCAGGCCTGAGACAAGTTTAGAGGGCTGCTTAAGTGGGTGGCACAACCAGTGCTGCAGGCCCACTAGTAGCATTTGATTTACCGGCCTTGGGCACATATAGTGCACTTTACTAGGGACTTTTAAGTCAATCAAATATGCCAATTGTGGATGCACCAATATTACCATGCTTTAGGGGAGCAAGCACATGCACTTTAGCACTTTTTAGCAGTGAAGTGCCCAGAGTCCTAAGGCCAACAAAAAGAGATCTGCAACAAGTGAGGCAAACAGGCAAATGTTTGGGGGAAAACCACCGTAAAGCTCACAGGTCTATCACTTACCAACAGGACAATGTAAGAAAGTGGATTATTATTTGGGGTGCGCAGTCGCCCAACTCGAGGATTAATAACAAAATCCTGTCAGGGTGAAACGTCAAAAGTCACTAAATTAACCTGAGTTGAACCCTCTGGTAGCTATGACACAGAGCAGACAGGCTTAAGTTTGGCAATGTGTGAAGTCATTATGCAGTACCAAAACAGTAATCAAGTCAGAACAACAAACAATAAAAATATCAATTTGAATTGGAAAAATAGAGTACATTTTAATAAGCCAAGGGACACTTAAATGAGCAAAAATCCAATAAGGGGAACCAAATACATGATTTTTAAAACTTTAAAGTAAAAGTAGTGCCAAAAAGCACTATGGTCCATGTTTATGGAAGCAGGAGACTGGGGACACTGGTCAGATAAACTAAGCGGGTTCATCCTGGTCAAAGATTTTACCTTCTGATTTAGTCTTTTCTTTGGAGATGAAAATACTCCAGCAGGGCAATCCTAAAGCTGTATCTGACAAAGTTGCATTGAAATCAGACACCTTTGCTGCAAGATTCTACTGATTGTCAGGAGGTTCTGGAAGTCCAAAAAAGTCCCAACTTTTAGGGTTTCTGGAGCACCTTCTCTGGGTTACTACTAAGGCTCACAGGCCCTCAGCAACATCACTTAGGGGCCAGAAATCACCCTAGCAGAGTCCGCCGCCTAGGTCCAGTCCAGGTCCATTTGGTACTTGTCGTAGTCATTTTAGGAAAAAATCCTCTTGTAGCTTTTTGTCTCCTGTAGCCACATAGGAGGTCAGCTGACGGATCATTGGAGTCCACTTCTTTGTCCTTGGTACAAGAGGGTGCAGGTCCAGGGCCCATCTCAGGTCACAGACAGCAGTCCAGCACTCTTCTGATCTTTTACAGGTCCAGAAAGTGTTCTGAGGAGGGTACCTTGGGTTATCACATTTATGACCGGCACTAGCTAGTGGGCACGGTGACTCCTAGCTCCTTTCTAACTAATAGGGTAAAACTTACCAGTGACAACTCTACTCACTTTTTCAGCAGTTTTTGTTTACCCTCCTGCAAACAATCCCACACTGTCCCCTCCTTTATGGTCACACAGAACTAGTAATGGGGATAGCTTCCCTCTGATTAGATTTAGGGGCATATCATCAACAACATGAGATAAACATCGCAACGCGCGGTCAGCGCGATTCTACATATCGCCGGCTATCGCTGGAATGCATCGCCTTGTTAGCGCGCTATCAACAACGATTAGCGCCTTGGCGATATGAAATCCAGCGATAGCGGCGAAAACCCCCAACAGCGCTGCAAATCCAGCGATAATTTTGTGAGATAAAGCATAAACTCGCTAATACGGCCCAGTGGCCTTAACCATGCAATCCACCTCTCATTAAACATATGGCTAAGTCAGAAAAATAGCAGACGTTAAATACCTGCGATAAAGGGTGCATAGCGCGATTCTTCTTGACGCTTCGTGGGTCTGCTGCAGGCTTGTTGATATGGCGAAGCCGTGTTAGCGGCTATTTCCATGTTATTTTGCTCCGGAACGCTTATTTTGCATGTCATTAGCGATGGCATGCAGGGCGATAAAAAAACGGCAGCTAACTCGCGGAAATTAGCGCTAACATTGGCCTTGTTGATATGCCCCATAGAGTCAGCCTGCCTGGGGGAACAAAGGTTTGCCTTCCCCAGATCTAATCTTATATTTACTTGTGAAAGAGCATGCCCTTTATAAGTCAATGATGTTCCTCGGTCCACCCTAACTGGTCTCTTGCAAGGGGAAGGAAAACACCTCCTCACACCCAGGCCGTAGGCTCTGCGAGTAGTTTTTATACCTAACTAAGGCAAAGCACTAGGAGACCAGCCATCAGTAGGCTAATGCCAATTAGTGTATTGGAGGTTCAGGCAGTTAAAAGGTAACTTTCTAAAAGTTATGTTTCCTAAATATTTATTAAACTCTGACTTTACCAATAAATTGGATTTTTTATAAATGTTAAAAATAATCTTTTAATGATTTTTGCATTCCTTTGCTGTGAATAGCCAACGGTTTATAATATGTACTTTGACACTCTCAAGGAGTCAGCAACAGCCCTGCCAGTGGAAATAGCTTTTTGGGGTTAGTCACTGGAGGAACATACCTACGTTAATTTTGCATATGTTCCACTTTAACATATCAGGTATCCTACCTTGTGGACAACAAGTGTACTTAGGGATTATTATTAATATTTAAAAGCAGGGTTTCTTGCTTCTGAAAAAGGGTTATTTTGGCATGTTTGACAGCAGATTTTTAGGCTGCTGCAGTCAAGCTGCACATGGCACGCCTGAATCCATGCTTTCCAGAACCACTCTCTGGATGACCCAGTAGGGGCTGCAGTGCACAGTTAATATTTAACTTCCAGGCCATGGGTGCATTTTCTACGCCATATACAAGGAACTCTTAGGCAAGTTATATATGTCAATCAAGGATAAGCTAATGCAGCCATGTTTAAAGGGGAGAACAGGCACAAAACTCCTGTTTAGCAGGGGTAAAAGTGCACAGAGTTCAAAGTCCAGCAGAAGCAGGGTGCAGAAATAGTTAAAAAGCTGGGGTGACCATGACACAGACAATTTTTTCTAATATCACTAAGGCTCTGATTATGGGTCTGGCGGTCCGAGGAGAGCCAGACTCGCGGAGGTGCAGGGTGGAGGTCCAGCCACTGCTGCACTAGCGGTCCGACCTCCCTATTGGGACTTCGGCCGTTGGACCGCCATTGCACCATCGCAGCCGCCAGGGAACCGCCATTCCATGGCGGTCCCGTGGCGGTGTGAGGACCCCAATATGCTTGATGGTGCCCTGAGGCACCACCAAGTATATTTCAACTTTCCTCACCGCCAGCGGTCTCATGGAGATTCTTCCTCCATGTAACTGCTGGAGGTGAGGAAAGAAAGGTTGCCCCTATGCACGGGGGTGCATGCAGGGGGGCACATGTTTTGCCCCCCTGTATTTCTGCACCCCCAGCTTCTGCACAGGAAGAAATGCACAACATGGTGCATTTCTTCTTGTGCAGGAACATGCACCAGATGTCCTGTGGTGGTGCTGTTTCAGGCTCACAGTGAGCCTTTTCAACAGCACTGCCGCAGGACCGCCATGCCGCCCGCCTGCCACACTACAATAAACTTGTTATCTGGCGGGCGGGCGGCGGGGGAAACAGCGTTTACAACGCTGTTATAACAACGCAGTGCTTTTACAACACGGTCGTTACAACAACCGCGTTGTTACTTCGCAATACCTTTACATCGCAAGTCAATACAACGACTTGCTGTAGGGGGTGCTAAGGTATTGGATATGAAATCCAACACCTTCCCTGCTGTTGCGCAAACTTGAGTAGGAATAGTAAATAATACTATTCCTAAGTCCAGCACGCCCCCTACAGCAAGTCGTTGTAATGACTTGCGATGTGAAGGTATTGCGTACTAACAACGCGGTCGTTGTAACGACCGCGTTGTAATAGGACGCGATGTAATAGCATGCGTTGTAACATGCTATATTCCGGGCGGCGGTGACTCTTGGTAGTGCGGGGACGCAGCAGTGGCAAGCTGCACGCCCTTGCACTGCCAAAAGTCTTAATCAGGCCCTAAGTCTGAAGAGAACTCCCCAAAATTTGTAAAACGTTGTGCACATGCAGACAAACAACATAATTCATCAAAGGCAGCCACATGTGCTGACACCTGTACATGCACACATAGGCAAACAGACATGCATAAGATCACACACACAGACACACACACAATTGAAAAGCTTTGCTCTTTTTGAATAATGGAGGCAAATGCAAAATGGAACAAATATAGATAAATTAGTGCTGCTTTAGAGAGGGTCCACATGACCTGGTGATTAAAACAGTTTTCTGAAGAATTACTATAGTTCTACACAGATAATGTGCAAAACCAAAATGTTTTGCAATGGAACAGCGCAGAGTCTGGATCCTGAGCATGGCTCAACTTTCTATCACTGGACAGAGACATTTTGATTTTTTATGAATGTGTTGCTTAATATCACTTTCTACCTTCTTTGGTCCTAAGCACAAGTTCTGTGGCATCATCATAGGTGCAACTTGTGCACCTGCTTATTATATTAGCAAAGGGTACAGTAATTAGTGTGGGTTCAAATTGTACTGTTGAGTTGCAGACATCTGCATGGGGAATTATGTACATGTTTTCACCTGCTCCTAAATGCAAAAATGGGGATTTATTACTATTTGCCCTCACAATTTTTGACAGGTTTTCATAGCAAAAATCAACCTCCTTCAGGCGGTGCCATTTCCACCCAAATTGCAATGCCACTTGCACCCAAATGGGATTTTGCACTTGAAACAGAATTATGTCCCACATATACTCTTGACTTTGAAACTAAATTCCTCTTCTCACTGCTGGAGTTGATTTGAAAAGTTTTCAATCTATTTTTCTTTCAGTTGTATTTTTTATTTTCTTTCTTCTTCTCCATTTGTTGATTTCTTTACAGGGAACCTTTCTATCTTCTTGGTCCCCTGACTGCCTGCCTTCTTTTAGCTGCCCGCTTTAAAATGTCTATTTGGTAGGCATGGCATCTTTTCATATGATTGGGCAGGAGTACATTTTAGTAATCATTTTGTATTTCATGTGGTTAGGAATGCTCAGTATTTATCAGAACCCCATTTATCAGCTCCTCCGTTGTTCTACAGAAACACTATGGGGCATATTCTCAATGACTTATCGCCGAGTTATCGGCACTTTAGCGCCGCAAAAGTGGCGATAGATTTATCGCCCTATTCTCAAGCTGGTGCAAACTGCCGATATCGCCACTTTTCCAGCGATAGCTGCCGCAAAAAACATCGCCACGGATGAGAGCGACAACTAACGCTAATGAGATGCAGAGTAGGCGTTCCCATGCAAAAACACACGAAAACACCACTTCGCGATATTCTCAACGACCAGCCAGATCTGCAATGCGATTCAAAAACAGGCGATAAGGCGCGTTAGCAGCAGGGATTTAACACCTGCCTTTTACTGGTGTCAAGCATGACGACAACCTGCAGTATGAAAGGGAGCCCAGCCCAGAGCCACATCTGAAGACCAACACATGTCATTGTGAACTATCGGAAATAAGTTGCGGGAGGCCGGGTCGTGAAAGTGCAGGTTTTATTCTTTTAACTGTAGGTCTCCTAAGAGTGTCCAGTGTACAGGGGGTAATGGAGTGCGACTTGTCCTTAGGTCCCGTTCGTCTTCTTCCTGTCTTGGTCCGGGCGTCTATCGCCTCCTTCTCCTCCTGGTGTTCTGTCCCGGGTGGCCACCGTCGGATTCTCCGGATACCCCAAAGGAAGGAAGAGGACAACACGGGGTCAGGGTGAACTGGGTGCGGTGCGTTGTCAGGGAGAGGGAGTGAGGTAACACCAGCCCACAACCAGCAAGATACCGTGACACACGCTCAATTGACGGGAGTGTAGGTGCGGTGGATGGGGATCGGCTATTTTCAATGCGCGATGCTGCGCTCGCGCCTCTAAGCCTCTGGCGTTCCCCGCTTCCCACCCAGCCCGTGAAACGATCCCGTACCTAGCTTTAGCCACGCTCCTCCTGGAGCGTGGCTGGGCGAAGCGTAAGTCCGTTGGCCTCCTGGCTCTGGGATTCTCTCGGGTCTTCCTCCGCTCCTCCTGGGTCTGCCTTTTCTTTCGGGATCCGTCGCTCGCTGTCTCCGTCTCGTCTCTCCGCAACTCCGCTTCCTCCTTTCTCACCTCCGGTGTCGGCGCACACTGGCTTCCTGGTCCAGCCCTCTCTTGTTGGACGGAGGGCGATGTCGTCATCAAACGGGGCGGGAGCGTCCCATGTCGGATCCCAGTTAAAGGGACCGTATCCCCGTTCAGCGGTGTCGGACGTGGATGACCCAACCCAGTCCTCCTGTGGCGATAAAATAAAAGGTGCAGTGACGTCCAGCGCCTCCCACCAGTCTCTCATCCGATCCGGGCCGTCCCGACACACACCCGCCCCGTGACACTCCTCCACCCCTGGATTCTCCCGATTGGGGAGAGGGAACACTCTGGACAGATAGTCCGCATTGCCGTTGTCGACCCCCTTTCGATGTCGCACGGTGAATGAATAGGGTTGGAGGGAGAGAAACCAACGGAGAACCCTGGGGTTGTTGGCGATATTGCGGCTCATCCATTGGAGAGGTGCATGGTCAGTGTACAGAGTGAACTGGTGTCCCTCCAGGTAATAACGTAACTTCTCTATGGCCCATTTTACTGCCAGGCACTCGCGCTCAATGGTGGGATATCTCACCTCCCTCGGGAATAGCTTCCTACTTATGTATACTACAGGGTGTTCTATCCCCTCCTGAGTCAGCTGTGAGAGGACCGCGCCTATGCCTTGTTGTGAGGCGTCCGTATGTAGGAGAAAGGGGTCTGGAGTAGTCAGGAGAGATCAGGACGGGACTCGTAGTAAGGGCTTGTTTTAGGGTCTGGAATGCCTTTATCATGGGTTCCGTGGGACGAGACAGGACCTGCGGTTTCACCTGCTTCTGGAGGATGTCTGTCAGTGGGGCGGCCACCTCGGAAAAGCGAGGTATAAACCGTCTATAATAGCCAATCAGGCCGAGAAAGGCTCTTAGGTCTCGCTTGGAGGCTGGAAAGGGAGCGTCTGATATCGCCCTGACCTTCTCTATCTGAGGGGCGATCACCCCATGTCCTAGCACATATCCCAGGTATTTCACTTTTTGGTATCCCAACCGGGATTTCTTTGCATTTATGCGTAGACCCGCTTCCCTTAGGGCCTGTAAGATGGTTTGGAGATGGCGAAGGTGAGATTTCCAGTCGGGGCTAAAAACCACTATATCATCCAGATATGCCGACGAAAAGGAGTCTGTGGTTTTGTAACACGGTGTTCATGAGTCTCTGGAAAGTCGCTGGGGCCCCATGTAATCCAAACGGGAGGACAGTGAACTCGTAGAGGCCTTCAGGTGTGGAAAAGGCCGTCTTCTTTCTGTCCTCCTCCCTTAGGGGTACCTGCCAGTATCCCTTGGTCAGGTCTAGTGTGGTGATATACGTGGCCTCCCTAGTTTCTCTATCAGCTCGTCTATCCGAGGGATGGGGTAGGCATCGAAGGACGAGATTCCATTAAGGGCCCTGAAGTCCATGCAGAAGCGGGTGCTATCGTCTGGTTTCGGCACCATGACGATCGGAGAGGACCACTCACTCCTCGAGGGCCTTATGACTCCCAGCTGCAACATTTCCTGTACTTCCTTCTGTATGGCTTTTCTCCGGGCCGCAGGGATCCGGTAGGGTCTCAGTTTGATGGTTTTCCCGGCCGGGGTCTCAATCCGGTGTTCTGCCAGGTGGGTCTTGCCTGGAGCGTCGGAGAACAACGAGGCAAAGGGCCGAAGGGTTTCATCCAACTCGTCCCGCTCTCTGTGGGTGAGGTCTTCGTTCACCACTAGCTCTGCGACCGTGGAATGCTTGGTGGTAAGTGTGGGCAGAGTGAGGTTTGAGGCTTTGGGTAGGGGTCCCAGCCATTTCTTTAGCATGTTTATATGGTACGTCTGGGTGCGGGTCGGGTGACTTGTAACCTATATGTGGTTTTACCTATGACGGCTATGACCTTGTATGGGCCTTTCCATTCTGTTTTCATCTTCGTTGTAGCCGTGGGTAGTAACACCAGTGCCCAGTCGTCTTTCCTTAGGGTCCTCCACCTTTTCCCACGGTTATAGTAGTGGGTCTGTTGTTCCTGTTTCTTCACCAGGTGGGAATAGGCCAAACCACGTAGTTTTCCTATCTTGTCTCTCAGTCCTTGTGTGTAGTCCAACATACCTCTGGTCTCCATCGCCTCTTCCTTCTCCCAGGCCTCTTTCGTCATCTCCAGAAGGGAGCGCGGCTGCCTTCCGTATAGCATCTCGAACGCCGAACAGCCAAGGCTGCTTTGCACCTGGCTTCTTATGACGTACAGCGCCAAGGGTAACAGCTGGTCCCATTCTTTGCCGTTTACTTCCAGCATCTTCTTTAGCGTGGCTTTTAGGGTCCCATTATATCGTTCGACTAGTCCGTCGGTCTGTGGATGGTACACCGAGGTTTTGATCTGTCGTACGTTTAGGACCCCACAGACCTCTCTCATAAGACGAGATACGAAGGGCGTTCCTTGGTCCGTTAGGATTTCTTTGGGGAAGCCCACCCGTGAAAACAGTTCCAAGAATCTGTCAGCTATGTTGCGGGTGGTGGGGGCACGGAGCGGAAATGCCTCCACAAATCTGGTCGCGTAGTCCACTATCACGAGGGCGTAGACGTTCCCTTTCTTTGTACGGGGCAATGGGCCAATCAGGTCCATTCCGACCCTCTCAAAGGGGTTACCTATTATGGGAAGTGGTTGTAGGGGCACCGCTGGGGGCCTATGTGTGTTCCTTCTCTGACAGGTATCGCATGACTGGCAGTGCACTTTTATGTCCTTGTATACACCTGGCCAAAAGAAATGCCGCAGGACGTTTTGTGTGGTTTTCTCCGCTCCTACGTGTCCTGCCGTGAGGTAGGAATGAGAAAAGAAGGTTATCTGGTCCCGGAACGAGAGGGGCACCAGTAGTTGGTGGGGTTCTGTGGGGTTAGCCTGTCGGTAAAGTAGCCCCTCCTTTATAAGGAACCGGGGATACACAGGATCGCTGTCGTCCTGCGTACTATGGGTCTGTTCCCACGCGTTGTATAGCGTGGCATCGTTGGCCTGTGCGAATTTAAAACTGCGGTCTAGGAGCCATGGTTCTGGGGAGATGAGGGCCGGGACCGCCTCCCTTGGGTTACCTACTCCTCCTTTCCTTCTCTCCTCTAGGTGGAGTACGCCTCGGAAGAGACCGAGGAACTCAGGGTTATCTGTGCCAATGATCAGGTCTTCGGGGAGCCCTTCTAACACCCCTACTTTTACCTCACTGTGTACCCCTTCAGAATGGGTGAGGGCAATCCTAGGCAGGGGGTAGGGTTTCACATCCCCATGTACGCATCGGATATGGACTAGGGTATCGGGTACTAGCTGACTGGGGTTAATGTACGCCTCCTGGATGACCGACTGTTTACACCCGGAGTCGAGAAGGGCCTTAACCAGTTTACCATTCACCCGTACACTTACATGGAAGGCCGTTCCCAATTCGGCCGTATACATGATGGACCTGGGGAGGTACCCCACCTCCATGGGTTCATCCGCTGGTTTCTTCCGGGGGCATGCACGGGCTATGTGGCCCCAGTCCCCACACTCAAAGCATTGGGGACCTCTGACGCTCAGAATCTCCATCTTCGGCATTCGGGGTTTTCCCGGTTCTGGTGGAGCCCGATATCTCTTCTCTAGCCGTATGGCAGGCTGGCGTGTCCTCTCTGTGTCACATACAACGCCCTTCGGCTGGGCACGTGAATAAGTCGTGGCCATCTCTATGGCCTGGGCGGCAGTTAAACGCGAATGTTGGCGCAGCCACTTCTGCGTATTGTACGGTAGGGCGTCCAGGTACTGTTCTAAGTAAATCTTCTCCATTATCTCCTCCTTCGTACTAAACCCTGGAGTCAGCCACTTGTCGGCGGCCATCTTCAGTCTGAAGAACAGTGTTTTAGGATTTTCACCTGGGCGCCCCTCTCTTTGCGGAACCTCACTCTATATGCCTCCGAGTCCAGGCCGAGGTGGTCCAATATAATGACCTTTATCTCTCCGTAAGAGGTATCACCCGTGGCGTTCGCCACTTGGTAGGCTGCTTGTGCTTCCCCCGTGAGCAAAGGGGCCAGAAAGAATGGCCATTTGTCTACCGGCCAGCTGCACGCCCTTGCTACCCTCTCGAAGTTGGTCAGGAAGGCGTCGGGATCTTCTCCCGTTATGTACTTTTGGAGGGAGACGCCTGACGGTGGGTGAGGGGTGCCCCGTACCTCCCTCACAGCGCCCCCGGTCTGTTCCGTTGCCAGCCTGTGTAGTCCGTCCATCTGGGCTGCGATGGTGTCTTTGAACGTCTCCCGGTCCGCCTGGGCCGACGACATCTGTCGCTCGACGGCCCATTCTAGCTTCTCCTGGCCCTTGATCAAGTGCTGCACGATCGTCTCCATCTTAGTGTCGCAGATGGGCTCTTCTATACCTGCATTCTCCACCACTTGTGAACTATCGGAAATAAGTTGCGGGAGGCCGGGTCGTGAAAGTGCAGGTTTTATTCTTTTAACTGTAGGTCTCCTAAGAGTGTCCAGTGTACAGGGGGTAATGGAGTGCGACTTGTCCTTAGGTCCGGGGGTGTGTGCTTTCGTCTTCTTCCTGTCTTGGTCCGGGCGTCTATCGCCTCCTTCTCCTCCTGGTGTTCTGTCCCGGGTGGCCACCGTCGGATTCTCCGGATACCCCAAAGGAAGGAAGAGGACAACACGGGGTCAGGGTGAACTGGGTGCGGTGCGTTGTCAGGGAGAGGGAGTGAGGTAACACCAGCCCACAACCAGCAAGATACCGTGACACACGCTCAATTGACGGGAGTGTAGGTGCGGTGGATGGGGATCGGCTATTTTCAATGCGCGATGCTGCGCTCGCGCCTCTAAGCCTCTGGCGTTCCCCGCTTCCCACCCAGCCCGTGAAACGATCCCGTACCTGTTTGAGCCACGCTCCTCCTGGAGCGTGGCTGGGCGAAGCGTAAGTCCGTTGGCCTCCTGGCTCTGGGATTCTCTCGGGGTCTTCCTCCGCTCCTCCTGGGTCTGCCTTTTCTTTCGGGATCCGTCGCTCGCTGTCTCCGTCTCGTCTCTCCGCAACTCCGCTTCCTCCTTTCTCACCTCCGGTGTCGGCGCACACTGGCTTCCTGGTCCAGCCCTCTCTTGTTGGACGGAGGGCGATGTCGTCATCAAACGGGGCGGGAGCGTCCCATGTCGGATCCCAGTTAAAGGGACCGTATCCCCGTTCAGCGGTGTCGGACGTGGATGACCCAACCCAGTCCTCCTGTGGCGATAAAATAAAAGGTGCAGTGACGTCCAGCGCCTCCCACCAGTCTCTCATCCGATCCGGGCCGTCCCGACACACACCCGCCCCGTGACAGTCATGGAGCTACTGATCATGCAGCTCGGAGACCCAAGAGGGCCACAACACCCACCGCCACCACCCCCATGCCCCCCCCCGGACTACCACCGAGGCAGCGTAGAACAAGACATCTGACCTTCCAAAAACGGCATGGCCCCTCAGCCACACAATTACAGAATGTGGGGAGAGGTGGGAACCAAGTATGTGTGAAGGAGGCAAGTCACCCATGAATAAGAATGTACACAATGCAAGTGTGGCGGTGATGTGCTGGACAGACTTCAGTATGCAGAGCACAGACATGTCCATGTGGACATATACTGCTGGTGTTTGTAGTGTTGTGGACAGTGGACGCAAACAGGTTACCTCAGGCAGTGGGGAAGACCTTGGACATGTAGCTGTGTCGTCCCCCCCTGTAAGCGTAAGCGGAGTGGGCTGGGCCGGCGTACGCCAGTCCAGCGTAGGGGTTTGAAGAATTTGCCCGGGGCTCTGGGCGTGGTTCAGTTCTGGCCTGGACAAGGAAGTAACTAATGCGTGTGTCTCTGTTGTAGTGTCAGCACCACCCGGCCCGCAATTGACAATGTTGCAATGTAGCATGCACCCGGAGGGCAAGATCGCACGAACGGAGAAATGAAGGAGCGCAAGACCGCTCGGGGTCTTGGCTCATACATGCCAAGTGTTGTGTGTATCTGTATTGCCGCAGCATGAGCCAAATGCCTAGCCTCAATCGCAGCGCGAGTTCAGCCAGGCATGTACTCTACAACTGTGTCCGCCCTATCCTTACCATAGGCCTACACTCACGTGGCCGCCCACCTTCTACGGCCAAGATCACAGTGTCGTTGTCAGGTTTGTGGACATGCGCAGACAGGCATGACAATGGTGTGCCGTAGGAGTGCAAGTGATGCAACCGCCCAGCGCACACAAGTAAATAGGTTCGGGGGGAGGGAGGAGCAGCTGTGAGGCAACGTAACACACAGTGATGCCGCTCATTTGCCACATGCAAGACATGTCATACATGATTCCCAAAGTCGCAGACATCCCACCCCACCCCCAACAAGCCACATAACATTTCCTGAATGCAAGCAGATGACACATTGACAGTAGGGATGAAAGCTCCTTTGTCTGGACTATCAGGCGTAAGCAAATCTGCACCTCCGACCTCGGAATTGCATGTGCCCGGCACCCCCTGACAGATACGATAGCAGCTGATGATGACTCCCACACTATGCATGGCCCGACGAAAGACCAACGTATACACACCCCACACACAGAAGTCCTTGCTCGAAGTTTTCTTGCATGGAATGGCCTTCACACTTACTCCCACACCATCCCAGGCGTACAACCGTTGCACACTAAAACAACTCATCGATCCGAGTTGTGGCATTTCATCCACAGAACTGGCGCAGGTCAGAACAGTGCAGCTTCAACCAGAGCCACTAACGCAATGGCAGAACATCCCGGACATATGCACAACCCCTGTCACGTGGAACTGTACCATGCACGTATGCTGCATTTACTGGGGGCACTGCCATTGGCAGTGCTGCGGATCAGTTACCGGCTAAGCTTCCGCCTTGCCAACGTCACCTGCGTTCAGCCTGTGTTGCATTGTCGATCGTGCATATTCGAATGGTCCATGGATGTCTGCCTATCCAACAGGACGGTAGCTGAACTGGATTCTGACATGTGTGTGCGCCCCCTGTTGGCCCACGACCAGGAGTGTCACCGTGATACCCGTTTATGGGATGCCCTGATACTTGGCATACTTGCTGGCAGCTGGACCGGGGAGATTGCACAACTCCTCGTGTGCAGTGACCACATTGAACCGCTCCCCTATTGGGCTGTAGTGCTAATTGGTGAAAGGGGGTGGACGCAGCACATCTGTCCAGACCTGCGAATGGATAGCATCGCCGTCCTGTTTGATGAAGTCGACAACGACCTCATGTTGGAAATGATGGCCTACGAAGCTGCAATCGCTTTCATGGAGGAGTAACTACATACCTGCAGCCACAACAGATTGGAACCCATTGCACATGTCCCAACACCTTGTTGCGTCTTGGAGATCTGGTCACATATCCCACGACAACAGTGGACATGGCTGCATTCGCCTGGACTCTGAATACATGAGCGGACAACAACGCGTGTTAACACACACCTGTGAAAGGTGCGGCACTCACCCGGAGTGGACAGCGGCGCTTGGCAACGTTCCCCATTCTGACATACTGCTGCATTGGTCTGCATGTTGTGGCACTCATCTTGCCCGTACTGACACGCATATGCTAATAAAGTCTACGCTCCTTCACTTGTATTCAACTGTGATGAGTGTTGATTTGAATGACAATGTGTGTCTCACTGCCTATCTGGGTCACGGCCATACATGCGCATTGATAGCATTACCCAGGGAGTACCTTTTTGTGGAATCACTGTCCCTACATTCATCCATACTTTCATACTTGATTGATCATAGCCATGACACATCTGTGTTAATTATGATATTTCATTCGCATACAGTGGAGTGTTGAAGCTGGAGCAGTACAGAGCCATGCTAACCCCACTTTACATTGTTGCCCCATGGAGGGGCAGCCAGAGTCCTTCGGGATTGACAAGTTCATCGGAAGAGGGAGACTTCAGTCCGCAGTGTCATTGCTGTGTCATTGTGCACCAAACAAAATATGGCAGTCCATGTCGAGGACCAAGGTGAGTGTCGCTGAGTGTATCGGGGGACAGTGGAAGGTGTTATTCCAGGGCATGATGCAGAGGGCAGAACCAAGCTGTAACAGGCCATATGGCGGAGATGCATGCTACCACATCATTCTAACCACAAAGGCAGATTCATCCTCATCTTCGTCCTCTGATGTGTCAGGTGCCTCACATGTGGGTGGTGGTGTTCAGTCTGCATCACTGTGTGGCACTGACACTTCTGGGGGCGGAGATGTGGATGGAGTAGTAGCAGCAGCATTCATCTGCGCCAGGCCTTGTGGTGGCGATGCCATGACGAGGATGTGCAGGGCATGGGGGATCACAGCTACATCTCGCTGGTGTGCAGCCGTGGCAAACATTCTTTCCGCCTGCATCGGCTCCAAGCTCAACATCATTCTCATTATGTGTCCCAACTCCCGGTTGACATCGCTGGAGCCACTCTGACTACACAGTTGTTCTTGTCTCAGAGTCATGACTCCAGCGATGTCAGCCATGGATTGTTGGAGAGCATGGAGCAGACAGTGGGTGTCCGTTAGGGACTGTTAGTGGTCCCTGATGGGACTTAGACACCCACGTATGGCATCTAGTTTGGCTGCCATGAGGTCGAACCCCACCCGCAGCTGATCGGCCATCTTCTCCTGGCACCCTAACACACGGCGTTGGAATGCCATGTGTTGTTCGTGGGGGTCCTGGGAGACAACCGTGGTGGTGGGTGCTTCCTGCTGTGTGGTCTGTGGAGGGGGTGGGGTCTCCTCGTGCAGCTGGGCTGCCCTGCTCCTGGAGGTGGCGTGCCAGAGCTGTCCATTAGTTGTTGGAGGGCGTCGTTGTGGATGTTGGGGAGGTCCTCTTCATCATCAGTGCTGAGTTGTTGGGTCTGCTCTGCAGGAGGTGTTGATTCTCCCTCTGCAATGTGAAGGGGAGATGCAGATTGACATTGTTTTCATATATATGTTCACGCATTGTACAAGTTTACTGACAGACTGCATGACAATGTACATTGTGACTGTTTGTGAGGAGATGCCTATTCGATGCTGGACAGTTGACATTTCTACACCATCAGGGATGTGAGGTTGTACTTGTACATTATCATCTCACAGTTTCCTGCTATGCCAAATGCGAATGGCCATTTTCCACACACAAGCGGCAGCAGTTGTGTCCTCTGTTCTGTTGTGAAAGTGTTGCTATTTGTACCACATTGTTGTCAATGTTGAGGTGCTCTGATTCTTATGTGTGTGTGCTGCATTGTAGGTGAGTTGCCCCTTCAGCTCTGATTTGGCTGGCCCTCATCCCTTTCAGGCGGTGTGGCTTTCACTTCTGTGCTTATACAGTGCTGAGATGTTGCAGACTTGGGTAAATTGGGCTCTTGGTTTGAGTTGTGACTCTTGGGCATGGTTTGTCCGCAGATTTGCTATACTTAATTGTGCATGTGGGCCATTGTGCCCATCTCCCCCCGTCCCCCCAGTCCCTGGTCATTACTCACCCTGTTGCTGTTGTGTCTGTTCATGTTGAGCAGTATCCGGTCCCCCAACTCCTGCCACCGTCTCCACACTGGTGACTGTGGACACCATTTCCACCATCTCATCCAGCTCCTCCTGTGGCGCTGGACTCCCACCTCCAGTCTGCATTGCTGCCTTCTGGTTGTTGCCAAGTTTCTGCTTGGTTTTGCGCTTCACATCATTCCAGCGCCTCTTGACCTCTTCCATTGTCCTCCTCAGCACTCCGACTGCATTCACCTTGTCCAAGATGGACTGCCATATTCCATTTTGTGTTGCCAATGACACAGTGGAGGTGACGAACAGTTGTTGATGGTGTTCTATCACCTCCGTTATCAGGATCCTGTTTTCCTGCGGACTGAACCGCGTCTTCCTCTTCTTCTTCTCCTTGCCCTTACCTGATCCCGAGGTCCCAGGCTGGTCCTCCGGGGGGCTTGTGGAGTTCTGATTGTCCTCTGTACCTGCTCCAGCTACCTCCATTGTGCTTCGCGGTTGTTTTGTTTTTGTTTGTGGTTTTTTTTCTGCTTTTATACTGATTTTTGCAGCCTGACTTGTGGGACTTGCAGGCCTGCGCTGCTTATCGCTGACTTTTTTATCGCAGTTGGGGCCATCGCAACTTTTGTCACGTTCGGGTTTAGATTTTTATCGCCGTCCCGGTGATGTTAGCGCGGACATTTTACGCGTTATCGGGAAACTATCGCATGTTACCACCGTGTTGAGAATGCCACGTTAACACAGAGTTATTTTCCCGCGATAGATGGCGATATGTAAAATTGCGTTAACCTATTTTGGCGATGATTATCGCACGTTCTTGAGAATATGCCCCTATAATGTTTAAAATACTCATTGCAAATCAAAGTTGGTCCTACTGTTTATCGGCCCTTGTTGCTTGATTAGTCCTACGCGCAAGATGCTTTTTCTTTGTATTTGGTATGGTGAGACCCTCATAAATAAGATCTTGATTTGGTATCACCCCTCAATCTAAATAAGTCTGTTTTGGACTAGTTGATTGCTCTTTTTTTCATCCTGGTTGAAAGTGTCTCAAACATCTTTGTGGTGGGTGACTTTGGTTTGATACTCTCTGGATCCAGCTACAGTTGTGCTTCAGGAGTGGTTGTCAGTCTTTGATGTGAAAGATCTCCCTTATGTTCTCACATAGAATATGTACCTACAAGCTTCAGTGCAGAATGCATTCACTCACACCAAGTATCATAATGTGGCCACTTCTCCATCTTTCCGGTTGACCATTGTCAGATCAACGATTCTCTGAAATGACCAAATCCTTCTGTTAGATACAAAAAAAAATCCCATCATAGCCCATTAAGGAGGCACTGCAAGTCACTTTGGAAGGCTTAGATATTGTCTTTAGTACACAGCTATCAGCTGTGCTCACTGCTGCTACTTCACATGTTTTTGACACCCCACTTCCTGAGGGTTAGTACAAATGGGCTAGCATCTCCTGATTCATATCTCAGCTTGCCATCCTTTTTGACACTTTGGCAAGTCTAAATGGTGTTTCCAGAAGAATTTTATGCCCCTGCTCATTGAAAGGTGGCAGCACAGCAGCATTAGCAATCACTGTATATAGCCTAAAAAACATACTGAGGAGATTGACTCTGGCTTGACAGCATTGTGATGTAAAGTTTATCACAAATTTTTATTACTCAGGACATTGCAACGCAGGTGAGTACAATGCAGGCAAGTACCACGCAGGTCATTTTTGCCCAGTTTACAATGCTGAACTTTGCCACGCAGGTAGGTATTTTTTTAATGATATATTTTAATGTCATTACTAGAAAAAGGATATTTAGAGGTTAAGGAATTTTACTATAGGGTTCAGGGGTGTGAAGACGTAAAGGGAGGTACGTTTTTTAGCCTTCAAGGGATTGATAGAGGTAATGGGATGTAATGTTTTTTGCAGGTTCAGACGTTGGTAGAGGTAAAGGGAGATAAGGGTTTTTAGGGTTCAGATGTGGGTAGAGGTAAATTGAGGTATGGGTTTTTAGTACTCACAGATAAGTAGAGGTAAAGGTGGTAAGGGCTTTTAAAAGTTATGGGGTCAGTAGTAAATATATATATTCACTGAAAACAACAAAGGTTAAAATAACGTTATAGTTAGGTGAACATATCAATGACAACATTAATGTTTTGAAGGCAAAAAACACAGAAATTCACCAGTTATAGTTAGCAGAGCTAACTTTAACTTGCGCAGCCGCCATGCGTCATGCATTCACATATTACATGCCTCACATATTACAACACTCATGACATGTTCAATGACATCATTCATGACGTAACTGATGACATCTCAAATGACATCATTGATGACATCACTGATGACATCATCCAATGAGTGTGCTAGTTTGCTTTATAGTTTACATAGTGGCGGTAACCACGGTATTACTTTTCTACCTAATTTTGTACACCCTGTGTTCAGCTAATGAGTATAACTGTTTGCAAAACGCATGTGCTTCTAATGGATCATAGGTGTGTGGAGGTATTGAACATGTTATAAATCTTTGTATTGAAGAGTAACTCTGTGTGCAGGTGACAGTTGACAACTTGTGTCCAGTATGTTCCACACAGGGTTTTTGGTTCTGGGGAAAAAATTACCAACAGGGCAAAGATTCTATGTAGCAGATACTAAGTATTGTTAGCAGCCTTGAGTTATTAGGCAGAATCATCTCAGCGTGACAATTTCTACATAGCATAGATGATGTGCACCAGGCACTAACCTATGTACATGTGCTTCTTTTGCTTCAGAAGATGGGCTACCTTTAATGTTTTCACCACAGTATGAAGGCTGCAAATAGTATAATCTTTACAACCTTCAGACCTTGGTTATTTTAAGTAAATAGTGTCTTTTTGAGAAGTGTTGCATAGGGTATACACTGTTCTTAGTAGATACTCATAAGAGGTTCACTGTCTGTAAACAGTGTGGTACAGACTAAACTCTCTGCATAGAGTAAACACTTTTTACAGTACCCATTTTTCTACTGATATCAGCTTAATTTCTCAATGTAGGCTCTGTGACTGTGAGGGGTTTGATACAGATAAAAGCTGTGCATAGTAGGGCATTCATTTTGGAACAGATGTTGAGTATCTTGAGGTACCTGGCTTTGTCTGAATATATATTGCACACAATGTGCAATAAGGGTTTCCCATATATCTGTGATTGAATGTTAATGTGAACTAGGCTACCCAAGAAATGTATGGTATAGTGTCAATGTTGTATATAACACATGTTTGCTACTCCTGAGGGAGTTGTATCTGCGAAAACATTAATGATGTTTCATATTATTCTGAACTATTTTGTACTTAGTTTTAGGCCTTTAATGCTATACTAGTTTACAGTGTAATGTGTACAAAAGAAGCATGGATGATGGAATCCGTAATGTCACCAATGATGTAATTTGAGGTGTCATCAGAAATCACATAAATTATGTCATAGAAAATGTTATGAGTGATGTAATATATGCGGTCATAAGCACCGCATGTCAGGGGCACATGTTATAGTTAGTTCTGCTAAATATAAGTGGTGAATTTCCATGTTTTTTTTTGTTGTAAACGCTAATTTTGCAACTGACATATTCACCTAAGTATAACATTACTTTAACCTTCGTTTTTTTCTGTGAACTTCAAAGGTTTTTTTAAAACAAAAACGGCTTTTTATCGCACCTAACTATAACATTGCTTTAGCCTTCATTTTTTTCAGTGAATTTCTAGAAGTTTTTTTTAACGTAAAGTAAATTTTATCACATTATGTAAAGCCAACCCCCGTCATACAAATCCTTTGCCTGTGCGTGGCAGGCGATTGCCTGCAGGGCCTGGCCTGTGTCCAGGCCCTGTTGCAAACCCCCTCACAGACAGCCAATTCCATGCTGCACACAACCATCAGCCGTCCACAGGAGGGGGGAGGGGAGGCCCTGTGGTGACCATCCCCCCCCCCCCGGAGGCAGGCAATTCCCCCACAGAGAGCCAACCCCACACTGAAGACGACTTTTCATCACGCATGGCATGCGGTTGGTCACAGGGCCTGACTTGCAGCCAGGCCCTGTGTCCAACTCGCCACAGGCAGCCACCCGGAGGCAGCCAATCCCATGCCGTGCATGGCCTTTGGTCGTGCATGGAGTTTGATTAGTCGCAGGGCCTGCCTTCCAGCCAGGCCCTGTGCCCAACTCCTCACAGGCAGCCAAGCCCATGCTGCACACAGTGTTTGGCCGTGCGCAACAAGGGATTGGCCATGGCTTTGCCTGCCACCCGGACCTGTTGCTGAACCCCCAGCAGGCTGCCAATCCCACACTGTGCACAGATTTTGGCATGTGCAGTGTATGGTAGGCTTTTGGGCCCTGGAGACCACATCCACTAGGGGCCAAAACATATTTATTAAGAGGAGTGGGGCATGCAGCACTCCTCTTCGACCCTCAATTGGCCCCAGGGACCCACTTTCCCGAGGCCAGTTCCAATAAAAATGGGAAGGGGCCATGGTGCCCCCCTCCGGAAAGCCTTAAAATGTCCTGGGGCCCCATTCCCTGGGGCCAAATACAATTAAACAGGGGGTGGGGGCCACACAGCCCCCCTCCCTGAGCCTTATAAGGCCCCAGGGACCCCATCCCCCTGGGGCCAAATATAATAAAAAGGGGGAGGGGGTTGCACAGGCCTCCTCCCTGAGTATTCTCAGGCCAGGGGACCCCATCTCCTGGTGCCAACCCCAATAGAAAAGGGAGTGGCCGCCTTAACCCCCTCCCCAAGCCTTATTATGCCCCAGGGACCCCATGGCTCAGGACCAAAGATAATTAAAAAAAAAAGTCCCCCTCCTCGAGCATTATCAGGCCCCGGCGACCCCGTCCCCCAGGGCCTTATTTCTTTCAAAAGGGTGGGGGGGTTCAACCCCCCCTGAGCCTTCTCAGGCCCCAGGAACTCCATCCCAATATACAAAGAGCCTGCAAGCTAAAGGATTGCAGGCTTCTCACAGTCCAGCTTACATTCCAACGACATGGCTATCTAAATGTTTTGATGCAGTCATGCTTGCACCTCAATCTTCCAAAACTCTTCTTGGACAACATTCTGAGCTACCGGAAGGGCAAGAGAAACTGGAGTTGAAAGAACTTAACAAAGTTGTTTTTTTTTTCTAAGCCACATATTCTAATCAGTTCTCTTACTTCTTCAGAGTAAACCAGACAGAACATGGTAGTATAATACAGGCTGTCTTTGTAAAATCTGCCGTTATCAAAATGAGCAAAGGTGCACAATGTGATGATTTTCTTTCAAGTTAAGTGTGGGTGGTTGTTGTCACGCACAAATAAATACTAATAGCATACTACCTCTTTCCGCAACAAAAAACATCATTGTGACCAGAGAATGTGTGAAATTGTCACCAGAAGATGCTATTAGAATCATTATGAGATCCCTATGAGGTCACTTGGTAATCCATCCAATAGAGTAACAGAAACCAGTGCCATTGGTAACTCCGGAGGACAGGGCATGGCAGGGTAGAGGTACTGAGGATTTCCAGGGGTCCTCAAGAGTCACCTAAGATATGAAGAAAAGAAGAATTACTGAGGGAACTATTAATTCTGGATCCAGTAATTCCTCTGGTAGAAACACCATAGATCAGTGGAGTTACCATGCATATTGTAATCCCTGTTCAGCAAGAGCTCTTGTTACCAGCCGAATCAGGATTACTGTAGACCTCAATGTGAGGCCTTGAATTATAAAACAATCAAACCATTAGTCACTTATGAGTAGCAGTGGGTGGCTGTTGCGCTGATATTTAAGCGCCGGGAGCTTGTCCCAAGCAGTAAAATCGTTACGAATTGTACCATGCGGCATGTCAGAAGGCGCTGCTTCTTTCTGATGTTCGAGTAGATTTTCTACTCGATCGGCAGCTTTTGAAACGAGTTTTGGCAACTTTCTTCACAAGAGCGGTAGCGACCTACCAGTGGACCTATTCAGTCTTGTGCACTTCTTATGTAAAAGAGTTTTACAATCCACAGTTCAGACAGCAAATCCATCATCAGTGTTTTCTCAATGAACACTAAAGTATGGAAAAAGCGCATGAATTAACCAAGGTCTTTTACAATCAAAGAAAAGTTGGATGCACTGGTATTTAATTGTTAAAGACTCATGCCCAAACTGATTCAGGATAAGAACCACAGACTGTGTGTAATTAACAGTTATCTCATCTGTTTTTGACAATGGATGTCCAGAAGCATTCCTCTTACATAAATTGATAGATTTCTTTTCGATGTTGGCCTTGTCTGTTTTGTGGAGGTGGCCTTAGAAGACAAAGGAAACATACCATTAATTATTATTATTAGTATTTGTAATATAGTGATGTATGCTTGGCGCTGGATGTTCAAGGGCAATTTCAATTTCATGGCTGATGTTTTACTAATCGAGCATTCTAAGAAAAATAATCCTCTTGAGGTCAACTATTATTATGAAATATGATCTTTGGAGACACTCTTGCCCAGATCCAAAAGAGTATCTCCATAAATCCTAGTCCTTCCCAAATCTCTTACTTAGAAACAGTTACACTTCTGTTTACTCCGTCCTTGGTGAAAATGTCCTTTTGGCTGAAATATGACTCATCCTAAAATATGACTATTCTGTACTTATATTTGATATATAACCATATGTCTCTTTAAAGTTTACTAAAAGGGGTGGGATCCACTAAACACTAGTACAAGATGGTACTGCAATCAAGACCAGCCTATGTTTCACTGCAGATGTTTTCCAATTTAAAGTGATGGCTCCTAAGTAATCTGATTTTCTGATATAGGTGTCCAATCCTAGTAAGCTAGAGAAATTTCAGAGCTATCAGTAGGATCTGTATACACCCACTGATCAGAACTTGAAAGGATTTGGTTCCCCAAATCCCTCTGCCTCCAGTTAAGGCTCAGCACCAGGAACTTGATGGTTTCCCAAGCAAATCTTAATGGTGTCAACCTGACTATAGTGACGGTACATAACCCAAATAGGTTTACTGAACAATTTCTTTATACTTTATACAAGAAATCCAATTGACAGAATTTCATAAATCATGTTTGATTCTACCACAACACTCATAGTTAAGACAGGGATAGATTTTTATCTGATGAACGTTTATAGGCCTGCCACTTTTATAGATATGGACGCAAACAGACCCATTACAAATGGACCTTTCCTGGGCAAACTGATAGAAAGAGCAGCGTTCGCCCAGATGTCACAATTCATTGAAGATAATGCCATACTTTCAGACTTCCAAACAGGATTCCGTCCGGGAAGAGGCACAGAATCTGCCCTCCTTGCCATCTGGGATGACCTGAAGAACACAGTTGAGCGCAACGGGGTTGCTGCGCTACTCCTCTTGGACCTCTCGGCTGCCTTTGACACAGTTGACCATGAGACTCTGATACAAAGACTCTACGAAGCCGGCATACAAGGGGACTGCTTTAGACTGGATCGCGTCCTACCTTCAAAACAGAACTAATGCCATCCATACCCCACCTTTCTCGTCCAAACCATACTCCACAAAAGCTGGGGTCCCTCAAGGCTCTATAATCTCGCCCATGCTTTTCAACATCTACATGAAGTCATTACCGGTACTGATCAATCAATTTCAACTCACGTGCTATAACTATGCAGATGACACGCAAATACTCCTTCAACTAGAATGCCCCAAAGACATTGGAAACTCACCAATTTTCAGTTGTCTCAGAGCGGTGGATCAATGGATGACTTGGAGCCATCTCAAATTGAATGCTTCCAAAACAAAAATACTCATGTGTGGCGATTGGAAACATTATGACCCGCTTGTCACCTGGCCTGATGATCTGGGATCACCGCCTAAAGTATCGAAGGAAGTAAGAAACCTCGGAAAGACCATGAACTCCAAACTATCGATGAATGCCCAAGTGGACAAACTAGCAAGATTAAGCTTTGTTACTATAAAAACTGTGCGACGAATCTTCCCCCATTTGGGATTTCCACACAAGGTCCAAGCTACCATCTCCCTTGTTTTGTCCAAACTCGATTACGCCAATAGCCTCTACCACGGATCACCTTTAACATCTATGAAAAGATTAGAACGGATTCAGAACTCGGCTGCCATACTACTCTTCCATATCAAACCGCGAGACCACATCTCCCCTGCCTTGAAAGCCCTGCATTGGTTACCGGTTGCCAGAAGATACATGTTCAAGCTGCTTTGTATCACCCACAAAGCGATACATGGAATGGGACCGCTCTTCATCAGGAATAAAATCACCAAACACATTCATCATAGAAACCTCCTCTCTAGAGTGGCACCTCACCTCAAAATCCCAAGATACAAGAAAAAAACCATGGATGGCACTTCCTTCTCTGTTCAAGCAGCCAAAATATGGAACTCTTTACCCCCAACATAAGATCCACCGACAACCACCTTATCTTCAGAAAACTACTCAAGAATTGGCTCTTCCCCACATAAGCACCATACGCAAACAGAAATATTCAGCATATCCCTCTGTATATACGCATTTATTTATACTATAAATATGTACCTATATATGTGTATTGCTTTGTATAAACATGTAGAATAATTATGTTTTAAAAAACAAATAAATAAAGTACAACTCTTGAAAACCAGAGTTTATCGAATGCATCTTTAATCTACTTATACTTACTTCCTTTATGCATCTATACACCTTCCATGTACTTGGATCTATACATTTATTACTTTCCTAAAAAAAGAAAAGCATACTCAATGCACTACCATATTTCTCACCCTATACCTCTATCAATATCTTTAATCTACATATACTTACTTCCTTTATGCATCTATAAACTTTCCATGGACTTATGGATCTATATATTTTATACTTTCTTCTAATTCAGCATATCCAATGCACTACCCTATTTCTCACCCTATACCTCATTCAATATATCTTCTACCTCAACTCTCTGACTCATCTCAAACCTCTTTCTACTACTCTTTCCAATGCACTACCCTATTTCTCACCCTGTACCTCTTTCAATATATCCTCTACATCCACTCTCTCATTCATCTCAAACCCCATACCACTACTATGATCCCCAAAATAGCCTTTTCTAGACTCTCCCCTACTCTACCCCTCCTTGCACCATCTGACACCTCTTTTACTATATTGATCCCCCAAAACAAGCCTTTCTAAACTCTTCCCTCTGACTCTTCCCCTCCACATCCCTTTTTACTCATCCCAAGCCTCCCACTGCTGCTATGACCTCCAAAGAAAAAGTCTAAATCCTTCACTCTTCTATCCTTCCATTATCCTTTTCAATCAAAAATAATAGAATAACATGTCCACTTCTCAAATTTCATATTTCACTCTACTAATTCACCACTAATCCTTTATGGGTTCCAGAGTAGCGTGCTACTCGCTGAAAAAAAGCGCTTCAGCACCTCATTAGGGGTAGCAAGCACTATATAAATGCAAACCTTTTTTCCCTCTTCTATCCCTCCGCTATCCTTCTCAATCCAAATAACTGACTAATATCCACCACTCAAATTACTTTCATATTTCACTATACTAATTCACCACTAATCCGTTATGGGTTCCGGAGTAGCGTGCTACTCGCCAAAAAAGCGCTTCAACACCCCATCAGGGGTAACAAGCGCTATATAAATGCAAACCTTTTTCCCTCTTCTATCCCTCCGCTATCCTTCTGAATCCAAACTTCTGACTAACCTATCCACCACTCAAATTACTTTCATATTTCACTATACTAATTCAACACTAATCCTTTAAAGGTTCCGGAGTAGCGTGCTACCCACCGAAAAATCGCTTTGACACCTAGTCAGAGGTAGTAAGCGCTATATACATGCAATTACAATACAATACAAATCTTTGCTAAGCCCCAACAGTAGACTCTGAGACAATAATTATAATAGGGCCCGGCTGATTTCATAGCCAGTATAACATCATCCTTCCCTATAACCACTCATTGTTGGATGTGTGGAAGGTCTTTCGTAGAGTGATTTGACATTTTACTCTTCACCTACTGTGTTTTTTAGTGCACACATTCACATTAATGCCAAACGTATTGTATCTACACTAGACAGGGTTGCCTCTTGTAACTCCTAATTCTGATCACTGCATTGCATCCCTTTGCTTATGATTTGATATATAGTTTGTATTGCTGTTAACCACACAGTTAAAGTACCTGCTTATGCTGATACCTTGTGTAGCTTCTCAATCCCGAGGCAGCCTTACTGGTCTTGGTATTGATGACTAACAGCAAAAGCCAAGAGCCCTGTTGGCATGTTTATGTGCCCATGTGTTAATTGGATTCCCGCATGGATTTCTGCATGTTTAAATATCCCTTAGTTTTCTCACTGGGAAATATGTTAATTGCCATCTCAACCCTTGCCACCAACCCCTCTCAGATGGTAAGACTTTTGTACCCTATTTTATGTGAATGTCTTGCTTTCCTATAAAGAGCATGTGTGGAATTATTTCCTTTTTCTGTTGTATTATGGGTATTCTGATTCTGAGGGCCATCCTAATAGGATTACTTTAGCCGCTGGCGCTAATACAGAGTCCATGGCCTCTGCTATAACTAGCAATACTCTATCCCTGAGGGAAACACTTTGTTGGCTGAGCCACTAGATGTGATTGAGTATGCTTTCTTCCCCACACATTCTCCATCAGGCCTTGCTCCTTATCTATTGAATTTGGTCTGCTAGGGATGTAATACCATCTTCAGAGTAATGTCCATAGGAGTCCTTTTTTCCAGCATGGGAAGTGAAGTTATTTGTCTATTCCAGCACCTCCTGTAATTGGTCTTGGTGTAACTGTACACCTAATTCCCTTTCCCGGGCTTTCTGCTTCAGGAGGATATTATAAAGCCTGAATAGAGTTCTTGTTTTCCCTTCTGGACTCAGAACTCAGGTTCCCACATGCTATAAGTCATATAGTCACTCTCTCCTTGATATGCTGTTTTAGTGCCCTGTATTGCAGTTGCTTGTTGCATTATCTCTCTGCTTCATTTGTTCAGCAGTCTTCTTTCATTAGTTCAAAGGAGACAAAAAGGTGTTTAAATGGTCCCATTCTTTTTGGGTGACCAGTGAAACCTGGGAGGTGTACAGCTTTGTATTTCTTTGTTTTTTTCGGCAGCCATAAAAACCTCCCATAGAGGTCTCCCACTCAGAGTTTGGTTGATCATACAGCACCCCTTGTTTTTTATATTTCTAGTTCATAGAGGTACCAAAGAGGAGCTGCCTCTTGATAGTTTACCAAGCCTGCGGCACCCAGGCCTACCAAACTGGGATGCAAGGCACATTGGCAATGACTCAATCTTGCATTCTTTCCCTGCTATATAAGAACATTGCATTTGACTTGAAGGCCCAACAGAAGCTCTTTCTGGAACCCTAAAGGTATTGCCTGGGACAGGCTTATAACATTGGATGACAGCGCCATTTTATTTTTTGCTATCTGCTCCAGTCATCAAATGTTCTAGTGTTTGTTAATGGTCAAATCTCTCTTGATTATGTTCTGAAATATTCATTGGCACTTTTGGTCTCCTCCAACTTGGGTCCTATCACTATCCCTAGATAAATTATAGAGTTTTTGGCCATCGAAAAGGGGTGAAATCTGATAATGTTCTAAGTGTAGGTGGTCTTCTTGTAACATTAAGGGCTACCCTCAATATGTTAAGGGAAATTTTAAAGCCTGGGACCCTATAGTAGACTCACAGTTCCTCCATAAGTTCATGCAGTGATCCATTATTCCCATGAATGTAAATCAGCAATGGCTCAAGGGAGACAACCAACAGGAGAGGCGACAAGGACTAGCCATGTCTGATGCCTATTTTGAACCACTTTGAGTAGTTGTTGTTCATCCTGACCTGGGCTTTTTATTTTCCTTTAATACCCAGTCAAGGAAGTGTTTTCTAATCCAGAAGAGGGTCTCAAATAGGAAGGACCAGTCAGCTCTGTCAAAGGCCTTCGGTGTGTCCAAAGACAGCAATATTGTCCCCCTCCCACTCCTATGCCCTGTATCCAGTAGGTGCAGCACCATTTTTTAATGAACTCAAATGTTCCTACTGACTATCAAGCCTACTTGATCCTGGTGTATGAGGTGCTACATAACACTGTGTAAACTAGCTTTCAAAATTCGGATCAGGAGCTTCTTAACAACATTCAGAAGGGATGTCGGTCTGTATGATGAACAATCTGTGTGGTTTCTGTCTGGTTTAAGAATAAGGGATGTATTAGCCTCAGTCATTAAAGACTACAGGATCAGCACGAGTGATAGACTGAACACTTTTTAAAACTCTGCTGTGAACCTGTCTGGCCCTGGAGCTTTGGAGAGCTTAAAGGCCGAGATTCCTGTTAATAATGATCTTTCATTATGATCATCTCAGGAGTGGGCTCTCTTCTATCATTTCTTTAATACTAGATTACTGTAGTATGCTCTATTTATGCCTCCTAAGTGTCAATGCATCTACAGAACTGCTGCATGATTAGGGGTTGACATAAATGAAAAAAACAATTTCCATACCTCATCCAAGCCATCTTACACGGACTGCAAGTTAAGTGAAGGGTTTTCTTCAAGATCTCATAAATAACCCATAGAACATCCTATGACACATATTTCAGCTTCTTGCTAAACGGGTTTGAACACCATTTTCTCCTCTTGGTCTTCTCATTTCCTGTTCAGTACATTTCCTAAAAACCTTAAGTGCAGAAAGCTACAGCTTGTAGTTGAGCAGTTTCCATGTAGGCTGCAACCTAAATGCTTTGTCTAAGGAAATGCATCCTAAAAATAATTCTCTCACCTTCCAGCAAAATCACCAAAAAATGTGTTTTTTAAACAACCACAACAGTCCATAAAAACTGCTAAATATAACTTTACATACCAAAGACCACCAAGAACCCAGAAGACATGCAAGCGTGATATACATAACCATTTAATGCAATAAATCAAGGTGAGAAATTAGGTTGTTGGTTGAGAGGGATGAAACCCTACTTATATATATTCACTGAAAAAACCATAGGTTTTAGGGACAGTTATAGTTAGTTGGACATTGCACTCGTACAAAACCCGTGAAATTCCCCCGTTATAGTTAGTTCAGGTAACTATAACTCACGCCCGCAATGCACTGCTGATGACGTCACATATTACATCACTCATGACATGGTCAGTGACATCACTGATGACATCACTGATGACATCTCAAATGACATCACTGATGACATCATCCAGTGACTGTGTGTTTCTGTAAAGTTTAAATATGTTTAATATATATAGGGAAAGGCGTATTGAAGAATGAGTGGGTGTATAAGTGTCTGAATGGATGATTTAGTAGGTGCGTGACTAACTCTATAAGTGAGTGATTAAACATATCTTACTGAATGCATGGGTTAGTGACTAAACTGGGTGAATGTCTGTATCCGTCTGTCTGTTGCTGTGTAAGTGGCTGCATGGGTTTGTGAATAGCTACATGAGTGTCTATATGAGTTATTGATTGGTTGTCTGAGTATCTGTATGGGTGCCTGAGTGTTTGTGTGGGTGGGGTGTGTGCGACTCTGTGCATAGATGTGTGAGTGGGTGATTCACTGGGTGGATGGTTTCAAGAGTGCATCTGTGATAGACTGTATGGGTGGGTAAGTGTGTGTAAGAGTGTGTTAGTGAGTGAATGTATGTCCCAGTGGTACATGTGTGAGTAACTACATATGTGAAAGGCAGTATATATGTGTGTTGGAGTATATAAATAGCTATGAGCGAGACTGTGTGATTGTGAGAGTGACTGTATGGATGAGTGTGTGCTTGTATCAGAGATTGTATAAGAGCGTAAGAATGTGCTAGTATTTGTATGAGTAAGTGAGCTGGTGTGTGTATAACTGTATAGGTGAGTAAATGGGTGTGTGCTTAATTTTGTGTGAGTACCTCTATGGATGAGTGGCGGTGTGTGAGTGTTTATATAGGTGTATGAGTGCATATAATAGTCCTGTACTGAGTGACTATAAGTATGAGTGACTGTACGGGTGAGTGAGTAGATGTGTGTGTGTAGACCTAAGAATCAGTGAGTGTGTATATAGTAATTGGTGTTGGAGTGTCTATGGTTTTGACAATGGCAGTCTGTAATTTACAGTGGGTGTATCAAAAGTTATATTAGGGTGTGAGAAGATGCATCAAATTATCACATGGATGATGTCATCAGTAATGTCATCAGTGATGTCATTTGAGATGTCATCAGTGATGTCATCAGTGATCTCACTGACCATGTCATGAGTGATGTAATATGTGACGTCATCAGCAGTGCATTGCGGGGGCGCGAGTTATAGTTACCTGAACTAACTATAACGGGGGAATTTCACGGGTTTTGTACGAGTGCAATGTCCAACTAATTATAACTGTCCCTAAAACCTATGGTTTTTTCAGTGAATTTGTAAGGTTTTTAAATGCTAATTTCTAACTATAACGTGCCTGAAACCTATGGTTTTTTCATTGAATTTCAAAGGTTTTTTAAATGCTAATTCCTAACTATAACATGTCTGAAACCTATGGTTTTTTTCAGTGAATTTCAAAGGTTTTGTAAATGACAATTTTTAAATGTATTAATTGTTATATTAATTTTTTTGATACTGATTTACTACATTTTTTTAAACTATTTATTTTTAGATATTTTATTTTTTAAATACATTGTAATTACATTATTCATTAAATTACAAAATATACTTTCTCAGAATGAATTACTTTAGTTTAAATACTTTGCAAATAGGCAATAGACTTTTAAGTACAGTAGTTACAGTTGTTGCAATGGGCAACACAATTTCAAACACAATGCAACATTGAGCTCAATGTGAATTTCAAGTTAAATGCAATTAGTTACTTTATGGATTACTTTTCTAACCACAGGACTGGATCCTAGATTCAGTCCTGGGACATCTCCTGTAAACAGTTGAGTAAAAGCGTTTTGGTTACAGTAGTGATTTTTAAGGAATATTATTGTATTTTAAAAGTTGACAGAAACTTTTTCACATAGAATCACCAATGTTATCCTATGGGAGGAAATTCACTTAGCAGGTAAGTAGTGTTATCGTTACTTTTTCTTACTCAGTGGTGGATCCTGGATCCAGCACTGGTGCATCTCCTGTAAACAGTTGAAAGAATGCGTTTAAGTCATACAGGCGATTTTTAAGGAATATTTGTAGTTTGTGAAAATCGACACTGAAACTTTTCTGCTGAAAACCAGACAATGGATTCCTATGGAAGGAAATACAAGTTACTGGTAAGTACGGTTAGAATTACTTTTCAAAGTCAGTGCTGGGCTAAAAGATGCAGCACTGGGTTCTCTCCTGATAACAGGTGAGTAAATCGGAATTCGTAGTTCGGCTGATTTTAGAGGAATATTATAAAGTTCCAAAACTCCACACTTAGAAGAATTTCCAAGTGAAACCAGTCAATGTTAGCCTATGGAAGGAAATTCAAGTTACTGGTAAGTACGGTTAGAATTACTTTTCAGGATCAGTACTGGGCTCAAAGATGCAGCACTGAGGTCTCTCCTGATAACAGGTGAGTAAATCGGAATTCATAGTTCTGCTGATTTTAGAGGAATATTTGTATGTTTCAAAAATCGACACAGAAACTTTTTCAGCAAAAAGCAGGCAATGATATCATGTGGAAGGAAATTCAAGTTACTGGTAAGTACGGTTAAAATTACTTTTCAGGATCAGTACTGGGCTCAAAGATGCAGCACTGAGGTCCCTCCTGATAACAGGTGAGTAAATCGGAATTCGTAGTTCGGCTGATTTTAGAGGAATATTTGCACAATGGTGAAGGAAGGGGGTGGGGCCTGAGGTGACATGTCTGCAAACACGCCCTGTGGCGCGTTTTAAGTTGGAGAATTAATTCCTCCTCAATCCCGAGGGTCCCTAGGGGCCAAGTAGCCCACCAGATACCTCCAGTATGCGCCAGAGAGCTGCGTTGCAGAGAGGTGTTCAGAGGCCATGCCCCTTTTTGCACCTCTCTGCAACGCAGCTCTGTGGCGCTTTCTGGACGTACCTGGTGGGCTAGTTGGCCCCCAGGGACCCTCAGGATTGAAGGGGATTTAATTCCCCATCTTAAAACGCGCCACGGGGCCTGTTTGCACGCATGTCACCTGAAGCCCCGCCCCCTCCCTTCACCACTGTGCAAACGCGCCCCGTGGCGCGTTTTAAGTTGGGGGATTAAGTCCCCTTGAATCCTGAGGGTCCCTGGAGTCCAACTAGCCCACCATGTACCTCCAAAAGCGCCACAGAGCTGCGTTGCAGAGAGGTGTAAAAGGGGCGTGGCCTCTGTACACCTCTCTGCAACGCAGCCCCTGGCGCATACTGGAGGTTCCTGGTGGGCTAGTTGGCCCCCAGGTACCCCCAGTATTCAAGGGGAATCGTTCCCCTCTGCAAACGCGCCAGGGGCGCGTTTGCAGAGTGGTAAAGGAAGGGGGCGGGGCCTGCGGCACAATCGTTTTTTTTTTTTTATTATTATTTTTTTTCCCGAAGGGGGACTGTGTGGCCCCCCTTCCTTTTTCCTTTTTTTGGGCCCTGGGGACCCCATCCCCCAGGGCCTTACCCTTTTTCGACCCCATCCCCCGGGGCAGGCCTTTATTTTTTTTAATTATTATTATTTTTTGGGGGGAGGGGGGCCGCGTGGACCCCCTCCCGGGCCACTACTTGCCCCGGGGACCCCATCCCCCGGGGCTGGCCCTCTCCGTTGGGGACTGTGGGGGGGTCCCCAATGCCCCCACGGTCCCGCCGGCTCCCCGCGTCCCTTGGGAGCCCGCATTGCTTTTCCACATGGGGAGCTGCTAAGATGCAGCTCCCCGTGTGGAAAAGCAATCTGGTTTGAATTTTGGAAGAGAGAGCAGGTTTCCTGCTCTCTCTTCCAAAATCCAAAGCAGTTTGCTATGACAGGACGGGAGCCACGAGGCTCCCGCCCTGCCATAGCAAACTACAGTGTCCCGGGGGTAGGCACCCCGGGACACTGCTGGAGCCGGCTCTGGGGGGTGGCGGTCCCCAGGGCCACCACAGGCTCCAGGAGGGGGGCTGCGCGGCCCCCCTCCCCACATCTGCAAAGCCCCGGGGAGGTGGTGGTCCCCGGGGCTTCGGGGGTCCAAAACGGACCCCCATTTTAAATTTGTTAGTGCCCCGGGGAGGTGGCGGTCCCCGGGGTGTGTGGGGGGCTGGAGCCCCCCCACACAGGTTATTAAAAATTAAAAAAAGAAGCCCTGGGGGGTGGCGGTCCCCGGGGCTGCGGGAGGGCGGAGAGCCCTCCCGCACCATTTTTTATTTAAAGCCCTGGGGGGTGGCGATCCCCGGGGCTTGGGGGGCCTTAGAGGCCCCCCCATAAAATCTAAACTCATCCCCGCATGCCCCCGGGACTTGGGCCACCCGGGGGCAAATTAGCATCAAAGCGCAAGAGACCGCGCTTCGATTTTTTTTTTTTATCGGCGGGATCCGCGCACCCTAAGCGCATCCCGCCGATTTTTTATTTTTTTAAATGCTTTTTTCTGCCCAGGGGGTCCTTGTGGGACCCCTGAGCAGACCTAGGGGTCAGGGTGTTTCTACCCTGCCCCCTTTGTGCGTTTTGCGCACTTGTTTCTTGTGTGTTTCTCGGCGGGATCCGCGCACCCTAAGCGCATCCCGCCGATTTTTTAAAAAAAGAATGCTTTTTTCTGCCCAGGGGTCCTTGTGGGACCCCCTGAGCAGACCTAGAGGGTCAGGGTGTTTCTACCCTGCCCCCTTTTGCGCTTTGCGCACTTGTTTCTGTCCCTCGGTTCTACCGAGGGACAAAATGGCTGCCAACACTTCCTGATTTGGAGTGTTGACAGCCACTTGACAGCCAATTAGCATGCAGCTCGTGATCGGGAGGGTACGCGGACCCTACTCGTCCATAGATATATATGTGACTTTACTTTTGATTTTCTCAGGAACTACTGAACGCATTTACACCATTTAAGCAAAAGGCTCTACACTGAACCAAGGGCTACCTCTTTGCCAAATTTGGTGTAATTCCGTTCAGCAGTTCGGGCTGTAGCTGCGACTAAAGGTTCCTATGGAAAAATGAATGGGGAAAACGTGTTTTGGGACCCCCCTTTTTTCTCGGCCCCCGCTTGACGAATCACTCCGAGACTTTCAGGATAGGAGCAGACCAGAGTGCCCCAACAAGTTGGAAACTTTCGCGAAGATTCGTCAACCGGCGCCAACGTTATTTCAAATAGAATGTTGCGGATTTCCTATGGATAATAGGTCCTAACTATAACTATCTACTGGCGACCGCCAGTAGATAATATATATATATATATGCGCCCATCCATGACATCTCATACAGAGTATCCTGTATGGGGAAATGATCAGGCTGAGAAGGATATGTAGTAATGAAAAGGATCTGCAGGCAGCACAGCAAGCAAGTAAAGCCAGGTTCCTGGAAAGGGGGTACCCCAACAAATGTATCAATGCAGCCATTAACAAGAGCAAGGCGCGGATCAGGGAGGACCTACTCAGGAACACTCAACATCAGGTACAGACCCAGATAGCCAATGTGTCCAACAAAGCACAAGAGGTGGGGGGAGACATCTTTCGAATGATCATAGGTTACAGTAGACAGGGAAAGGCAATTAACCGTATTATTCGAAGAAATTGGCATATTGTACTCAACGATCCTACTATAGGCCATCTGTTACCTACTAAATTGGCTATTACCTATAGCAAAGCACCATCTACGAAGGACTATCTGGTACAAAACAACCTGGATAGTCAAATGGGAAGCACTTGGCTGGCACAAAGAAAAGGATTTTTTAAATGTAAACTATGCAAAGCCTGCCAACATGGTGTAAACAAAAAAACCTATGTGACACCATTTGGCAACCACGAACATATTATCAGCAAGGTTCTCACCTGCAAGAGAGATCATGTTGTTTACGTGCTTGAGTGCCCATGCGGTTTAAAGTATGTGGGCAGCACCAAACTCCAGGGCCACAAAAGAGTATTACAACATATCAGGGCCATAAAAAATCAAGATCAATCCTACCCAGTGGCTCGCCATTTCAGGGAAATACATGAATCTAACCCAAAAGAGCTTAAATACTATTTGACAGATGCCGTCCCAGTGAACAAAAGAGGAGGGAATAGAGAGCAAGCCCTGCGTAAACTGGAGACTCGCTATATCCTATAGTTAGATTCTAAGTACCCAGGGGAACTCAACACCACAGAAGACTTATATACATGCTTATAAACACAACCAGGGAGTTCATATGGTATTGGATTATGGCCATTATAGATGAAAATGACAAAATGTATTTATACTATGTATTCTTTTTTAGCCATAATCAATCCAGAAGAGGCCGCCCTACCAATCGATACCACAGTCGTTTTTATTCATTTTTTAGCCTTTTTGCACTTAAAGGGTTTTACTGCACATGCACTTTTATTCAATTTTGCGCTAGCACTTTAAGTAGTCCGAAAGTTTTTAATATGTACTGTACAAATATCTACATGCATCAGCACTTTAGGTAGTGATGACGAAAACAGTGATGATACCAGGTTCACAGTGCTGTATTTGGCAAGATATGCACAAGCTGTATTTAGACAGGAATATCATAAGAGGGTTTTTAACAGTTTTTAGTGCCGCCATGAATATTATGATTTTAATGGAGGATAAAGGTAACTGTGAATAGGTGAAATTAGTTTATGGTATTTATACCGGAATTAGAACAAGCAACATGACATTAGAACCCACGCAAAGAATAATGTACAATTTCATTGGTGGTTTCTAACAGATGATTGATGCAACATCGAGATTTTTGTAAACATGGAGTATTTTTCTATTTTTATGACTACAAGTTTACAATGCACATGTCACTTTAAGAAATTGTTTAAAAAAATGGCATAAAAAAGTAATGTGGGCTGTGATGCGCGTCATGTGATCAAGGTCCTACGGGACTGAAACACGTTATGGCTGCTGCTTAACGAAATAAAGAAAATTTACCAGCACTAATTCTGTGGTCCGTGCTCCATTGTTTGCAAGAGGTCGTCAAGTGACGGGTGGAGTGCTTTCGAGAAGCTGAGAAGCTTGCTTGGAGGCAGCTTAGAGGCATAATTCCATTTGTCCACCTTTTCCCGGGCCTTCGCCATACCCAGAGCCTGGATACCCTCGTGAGTGATTATCCGTGATTTACAAATCCACATAACAGAACATCTGAACACAAAGCCTGACTGAGTTAACAAACCATTTTCACTGTAGCTACCCCATGGAACCAGTTGTATGATAGAAGCATGCATGGTTAAACCACGCATGCCTCTACAACGCAGCCTAAACCACGATTGCGTCTTAACCACGCATTCCTTTACCGCTCACGCCTTTACCATGAATTTTCGTGGTATAGGCATGAATGGTAAAGGGGTATGTGTGGCTAAGGTCATCACTACCCCGCCCCAACCGCGTGCAGTCCCTTAAACTACCACAACCCCTTCCACTGCCCTAAAACTTACCCCGACCTCAAGCCCTAAGAACTACCCCATCCACCCATTCCCCTCCCACTGCCCTAAGGCCTAAAACCCTCCCCTTTACGTACACTACCCTGACCCCCCCGCCCCTGCGCTGTCCCTTAAACTACCCGAATCCCTCTCACTGCCCTAAAACTTACCCTGACCCCCGTCCTAAAAATCACCCCATCTACTTATTCCTCTCTACACTGCCCTACAGCCTAAAACCCTGCCTCTTTACGTACACTACCCTGATCCCCTGCCCCTCACGCTGTCCCTTAAACTACCCCAACCCCTTACACTTCCCTAAAACCTACACCGACTCCCCCAGCCCTAAAAAACGACCCCATCTACCCATTCCGCTCCACTGCCCTAAGGCCTAAAACCCTGCCCCTTTACGTACACTAACCCTGCCCCCCTGCGCTGTCCCTTAAACTACCCCAACCCCTTCCACTGCCCTAAAACCTAACCCGACCCCCCCACCTGCCATAAAAACGAACCCAACTGCCAATTACCCACCCACTGCCCTAAGGCCTAAAACCCTGCCCCATAAGTTACACTACCCCGCCCCCTCTGCGCTTTCCCTTAAACTACCCCAACCACTTCCACTGCCCTAAAACCTACCCCGACCACCCTACCAGCCCTAAAAACTATCCCCAGCTCCACTTACCTCACCGCAGCATCTTCCTGCTTCCGTCTTCCAGCAGCTAGACCGCGCACTGCCTTAACTACGCATATGCGTGGTTACGGCATATGCGTGGTTAAGGCAAGCATGGTTGAGCTTGTGTAGTTGGAACACACTGGTTCAGACCGCGATGTTCCGACTGTTTCCCCATGCAACCACATCAAAGCATTTAATGATTTCAACCAATCAGCACAGATTCATTTTCTGGCACTCGCCCATTTATCAGGTGACAAAAAGAAGATCTGTCCGCACCAGGAGGATCATGGATTGTACATTGACACATTGAAGATAACATTTTAGTGGACATGGAGCAGCTCGTCCCGATAAGTTCGCCTAACCTGAAGCTCGCTCTTTCTTTGCCCAAGATGTTTGCTGGTGAACTTGGGGATCCTTCGGAAAATCCTACAAATATTATCTCTCCACACTTGCAGGCTTGTGAATCTCTGGTCAGTGAGTGTTTAGGAGATCTAGGAGCGTTCGGTAATACAATGGAGGGACTGTAGTAACTTACTAGTTTGTATGTTGTGGTAAATGCCTCGGGTACTAGACACAACGTGGATGTGATGCTCCAGAACAGGTCATTTGAATACTTCCGTTGTTTGCCTGTAAATGATGGTTGTTTGTATTCAAGGGCAAATGAAGAGTCCACCTCCTCAACCTTTAATGTTTTACTGCTGTTAAATGCCGTAAGAATAACATGAAGTCTGAGGCTATGTCAGGTGAACAGTGACGGTTGCAGCTATTGCACTAGTGGCTAAAGAGTCCTGAATGTAACCTGATTCACAAATGCCACATCAAAGACAGAGCTGTCTCGGGCATGATTTGAAGGCTGCAGCCTCTTCTTGAACAGGAAGGACTGTCAAAGACAGGATTACAATTATTTTTCAAGGTGCTCAGGGCAGGACACCTCATCAATAAAAGGGACATACAACATGTTGCGCATTTGCTAAAACCTCAAGAAAGGTTTTTTTTGTTGCTCCCCTAAATTTTTCATTATTTGCTTTATCAAATCCTAGGTGTCTGAGCAGTGATTTTGATGCAAATTTTGTACCTATTGGTAAACTTTATCAGACTTATTGAAATTATGACTTAATCGGCCTCCGAGGGTGCTTGTCAGCCAGCAACCAAACAGCACAAAATAAACCATTGGAATTGCTATGGAAATACCTGCAGTTGGGGACAGCATTAGTATGGAGTACATTGTAAGGGTGGTTCTTCTCTCATTATTCTTAATGTCACAAAATAGATCCACATTACCTTTATTTTCAGAGCTTAATAAGTATAATAAGACATTTCTTCCAAGTGATGAACAAGCCTGCAGATGCTCTAGTCTCCTAATATACTCGCTGCTAATACACAAGCAGGAGAAGGACAGGTGGTTCCAGCTTCATATCTCGATCCAGAGAAGGGAAGAGAAAAGAGGATTCCTAGAAACTCAGAATACTCCATTCCATTTTGTAAATTAAAAAATAAGAGGTCAATGACTAAAATAGAAGCATTCACTTCTCTCTATTCCCTATGCTAACCCACCACTCCTCAGAAATGATGGTGCATATTTATGAGAGCCTTGCATCACTTTTGCACCATGCAAAGTGGTACATGTGTGATAAAGGCTCTGAGTCAGATTTATGAAGCCATCCAAAGCCACTTTGCGTGGCTTTGAGTGGCCTCATAAATCTGGAGTAAAGCAACACAGTGCAAATCACTGCGTTGCCTTACTCCGCGCAACGGAAGCGTTCCATGGGCATTGCGGTGGGTGTCCCCACGCAAACCCCATGTTTTTTTATGCGTTCCCAAATTTACCAAACCTGGTAGACCTGGGAAAGTGCCAAAAAGATATGCCTCCCCAGGATAGGCGTAACGAGGAGAAATATCTTTATTTCTCTGCGTTTTTGGCTGTAGGAATCTGCACACTTTACTCCTGTTAATCAGTGGTAAAGTGCTTGTGCTCTCCGTTCCAAACACGATTAAAGTGGCATATACCTATTTGGCACATTCAAAAACATGTACTCAGAACCTGTAAATCAAATGCTACTAGTGGGCTCCAGCACTCAATGACCCACTAAGTCAGTCAAAACCTTTTTATTCGGCAATTGCCATAAAAAGAGGACCACATTATAGACAAGAAATACTAAAATGCAAGTTAAAAACAATAAAAACTTGGTGCACCAATGATAGCATATATATGTAAACAGGAATACAGTTGTTCAATAATACAGTATCTTAAAAACATTTAGAGGCCCATGCATAAAACCTTAGTAATAAAAACTGAATTCAGCACCAAATAAGTGCCTAGGTACCATTTCTATTTCTAATTCTTCATTCCCCTATAATGTAACTGATAACTGCTTGACAAGTGGATTGCAGTTCTAGGTGCTGAAGATACTGCAGGCCTAACTTGTAAGATGTGAAACGTTTGGCACGCAGAATTGAGCATAAAAATTGGTTTCTAGGAGTATTCTAAAGATTACAAAAGAACATAAAATGAGCAGTTGACTGTAATGATGTATTGTTACAAGTGCAACAGGGTACTGAGTGAAACCACGAGCCCATCTGTGGGAAAGCTGTCAGAAAAGCACAGTGCTTAAACTTAAAATGACAGAGATAGACTCTATGAAATGGGTTAGCTATCCATGTTAGGTAAGGTTCCATCCTGTCTGTTGTCAAGATTGATAAATGACACAACACAGTGGTCATGGATAGTGCTCTTGATATTCTGACATCCTGGCTTTGTCTAAAGAATAAATCTTTCACCTGGGACTTTGAGTTGTTATCAATCTCATTAGGGAGATGGAAATAATTTGGGGTTCCAAGGTCAAGAAAAGCCTGCTTGATGTAGGCTAGCCATGGAGTCAAGACCATATTATCCTGGTTTAAAGAATCCTTTAGTACCAGTCAAGAAAGTTTGGCCTCCAGAGTATGCCACATCGTTATCCATAAAAGTAATGGTGCATTTATCACCAAATCTTCCAGTAGCAAGAGTCCCAGTTCTCATTGGGCGATATAACTCGTGGTGCTTTTGGGAATTCCCAACAACCTACAGGGAAAGTTATTTTCTAATGTTTGCAGTTTTCCTGGGTAAGTATAGCCCCACACTCCTGCCCCAAATCTTCCAACAGGGAGGCATTTGCTTTTATATAGTGAAATAATTTCCTTAATGGGCTTATGACCTAGTTTAGTCGCAAATGTAAAAATTGCCTTCTCTACCCCTGCAAAATTTTGTGCTCTTTTGGGTCAGTATTGTTACCAAATTTAGATTAGCTTCAACAGTGATACTGAGATAATTAAAATTCTTACCTTAACTATTACTGTCCCATCAATGTGGTATTTTCTTGAACGTGTATTTTTGGGATTGCTGGTCATGATAAAAGATTTCTGATGATTCAATTTTAGTTTAAGATTCCCATAAAATCAATAAAAGCATAAAGCAAAATCTGTCGGCTGCTGGCGGTGCAGGCACGTAAAACAGTGTTATCAGCATAAAGTAAAACTGGGACTAGGTGGCTCCCAACCTTGGGTACATCTTTTCCTTTTTGCACTGAGTCCAAAGCATTGATATAAAAAAGGGATAAAAATGGGGCAGGATATAACCCTGCCTTACCCCTTGATTTGTCCTAATATATGGGGTGCATTCACCACCTAGACATAATATCGAATTTGTGTGACTGTACCCAAGTGCAGGCACTTGAGGAGGTCCGCCTCTCCCATCAAGTCCCATAGTTTCCCTCTGTCTTCCATGTCAAAACTACAGGAGAGGTCCATGAATGCCATGTGTAGAGAACCTCTTCTGGCTTTGATGTATTTTCTGGCTAATAAAAATAGGTTCAGAGATTGTTCTACTGTGCCTAAGCTTGGGAGAAAGCCATAAAGCATGTCTGAAAAGAAGTTAGTTGATTCTTCCCAGTCTTCCAATTTTTGAGGGATTAACCTCCTTAGAACTTTTTCGGATGAATCCAGGAGGGATCTGGGGCAATAACAAGTAGGGCATTTCCTATCCCCTTTTTGAAAAATTGGAACAACTGTATATTCGCTCCATGAGCATGGGAGTTCATCCTTCATAGCAGCTCAAAACACATTAGTTATTATAGGTGCCCCAAACCCAGCATTCTATGTAAAATTGGACATCATCTGTTCCTGCTGCTCTACCCGCAGGCCATCTTGAAATGTCATTGATACGTCATTGCAGTCAATAGATTTGCTCAAAGTGAGAGTGCTGCTCAGGTTGAGATGTAATGAATCTATTGAATCTGTCTGGGATGGGGGTTGTTCTGTTGAACAAAGACTTTGGAAAAATGAAGCACCCATTGGTGTGCAGGAATTTGACATTCTATTCTGGGGTTGTTGTGCTCGGAGAAGAAAATCCTGTTAACAATTACCCAGAAAGCCCTGTTCTCTTAAAAACTGAAGCAGCTTCCAGGTCTTCCTAGGCCCTCCTTCTTATTTCGTCCTTACGCTAGGAAAGAGTCATTTTGTACAATTATCTAGCTGCTCTGATGTTACGAGGAATAATATTGGTTACTGACTTGAGGTTCTTTAAAGCAGCTATACAAGCAGGCTTAAACCATTTGTGGGTGTATGTTTTCTTGCGGGTTGGTTTGAAAGTCAGCATACGAGACATTGTTTTACAGATGTCATTAAAATAGCCAGTCCGTGAGACCACTGCCTGCTCTTAGAAAAAGTTTTTTGCATACATTCACAAAGGGGAAGTGGTTTTTTGTGGACCCCTTTCCATTTGTCGTTGGGTTACCACCTACTTGAAGTAGGTGGTAAAATGTGAATGTTTGCGACCGCAATTCGGTCACAAAACATTCTTACATACCGATGCGATTCGGTATTAGGAAGGGATGCCCTAAACACACCCCTTCCTAATAGCGAATCACTAACCCATTTTGCAAGGTTACCGAATCGTAAAATAGGGTTTGATACATTGGGAAAGCATTTTTCCGGTCGCAAATGGCTCGATTCTGCGAATCGGGCCGTTTGCGGCCTTCAAAAAGGTACATATATGTGGCCCTATATTTGACAATGATTTTATTGAGCACCTCCCCATAGGGTGTAGATAAAAAGTGTGTCATGTTCCCTTCATGCCAAATAATGACTCTGCAAACACGCTTTCCCCTTAAGTCACCCATCCACATTATGATGACTTGATCACAACTTCTTTGGGCGTGAGCTGAGATAAAGAGATGCAAATCTTCTATAATAGAAACAGGTTGTACAGTGATAAAGTTCAAATAAAAATGAATTGACAAAATGTCAAAAGCCTTACAAAGACAATTTCAAGATCTGAAAACAAGAAGCACATGTTAATACCTCAGCTATAATTTTTTGAATATTTAAGCAAGATCAGAACTGCAAGATCTCCCTGTGGTCTGACTGATATAGAGGGTAATGCTGACGTACCAAATCATTGAAATCCATCTAAATTAACATTTTCTTTAGCCCAGGTCTCTTGGCAACATAACACATTATAGTCAGCTACTGTACCCAACTAATCCTCGTTTGTCAGATTCTGAAAGATTTCCGTAATATTCCATGAAAGGAGATGAAGACCCTTCTCCTCCCTAACAGCTGCATGAGCAGTGACTAAATTCAGCATCTTGCCCTGGCCTTTCTGTCCTCCTGCTCCTCTGGGGACATGAAACACTGCTTCCTGTCCTCAACCTGGGCTCTCTCTCAGTGAACAGATGGTTTCCCTCCTTAGGAACTCCTGCTCAGGGTCCACAGCCAGGCCATCCTCTACTCCTAAATCAAGTCCTTCCTCATCAGGATCTTTCTCATTAAGATCCTCCTCCTCAGGCTCCTCAGGATTGGATTACATCCTTGTGACGTCAGAGGGAGGCACGGAGGGCTTTGTGGCCTTCTTCCTTGCATGCAGCCCCCTCTCCTTGCAGAGTTTCTTCCATTCAACCCTACTGAGGTTGTCCTTATTAAGCATTTCCTTCTCCATGTCACAAAATAAAGAGGTACTGATCTTACATTTGGAAAAGGGAAGAATAGCCAATCAGAAAACTAGAGAGAATTTAAAAGGCTCTATTTGGTCTCTGATTAATTAATTATCCGGGATTTTCAGTGTAACAGAATATCGCAGTATGGCACTACACAAACGCAAAGTGCTAATCTTACCGCTGAACACCAATGAAGGAAATGATGTTACTGGTTGTAGGGGGGTGAAACCATCTTAATAAGGACTACAATCTGTGTCAGGGTGAAGCACAAGCAAATGCCAAATTAACCTGTGCGTAACCCTCTGATAGCTGGGCACTAAAGCAGCCAGTCTTACCTTAGAGGCACAACACAAGAAAAATCTCAACCCAATTTAGAAAAATACAGTGAAATGTAATAAATAATTTTACACCAAAATGCCAAAAAGTAGTAGAACCAGAGATATGCAGTTTTAAAGATTTAGGTAAAAATAGTGCTTAAAAGCATAAAGTGCCAACTGTGTTTATCTGGTCAAGATGGTTTGCGACAAAGTCACAAGATCAGGCGCACCTCGATGGAGCGCTGGTCAGATACATGCATCAAGCGAAGACCACTGAAAAAGAATACCTCAAATCCTGGTTGCGGAGCATTGCGAGATCCAACGTTGAGGATGCTTCATGCAGCAGTGGTTTTGAGTAGCTGCAATGACAGGTCCTGCATTAAGGATGTGCTGTGCAGTGGTGGTTCCGAGGAGTTGCAGGGCTGTGATGCGAGATCCTGCATTGAGGAAGTGTTGTGCAGCGGCCGTTCCACACAGCGGCAGAGTCCTGCGTCTGGGATGCATCAAGCAGCTGTGGTTCCGAAGCTGGGCTGCTTGGAGATGCGTTGTGCTGCATGATTCTGACCAAAAGACCACAGCTGCCAGAGCACCTTCAAGGCCAACCAACCCTTAAAGCCACACTGGTGTCCTAGGTTCAAAATACAGGTCCAGTTTGTTGAATCTGACCCTCTATGCAGGGTCATCCCCAAACCTTTTGCCTTCAACCCTCTTATTTTTGCTGAATTCGTTTTTGCTGGCCTTAGGGCTCTGTGAACGTTTCCACAGCTAATCAGTGCTAAAGTGCTTGGGCTCTCTCCTTTAAACATGGTGAAATTGGCTTACACCCAACTGGCACATTAAATTTACTTATAAGTCCCCAGTAAAGTGACACTACATGTGTGTGTGCTGCAGAAATACTTTGCACATAGCCTCTAACTTAAGCCTGACTGCTCCTGTGCCAAGCTACCAGGGGGTTAAGCACAGGTTAATTTGCGGTTTGCTTGGTTTTCACCCTGACAAGAATTGTGGTTGCTGCTTGGGTAGGGTTTCATCCCCCTCAACCAGTAACCCAATTTCCTACACTAGCTTTACCCTATTGCTGAGAGTCTGCACAGAGTCATTCCTTGCATCATAGAGAATGCAATAATGTATAGCCCAGGTAACTCCAACTCGAAGCATAGGAAATATGTGTGTATGTATGTATGTATGTATGTATGTTTGTGCTATTTGAACCCAGCCAAAGAGGCATCAGAGTAGGCATGTAGACATGTTCAAATGGAAGGATACTGAAAAGAACTTTTATTAAAGTCAGTTCTGCTCTGAAACACAGACATTGGTGCTGATCTTCCGAAGAGGTCCAAACTGAGGCCACGCATCATGTAATGAAAAAACATCTAGTGCTCCTTTGGTCAACAGTGGCAATATTTATTATAGCAAAGCTTTAGAGATTGAAAGGGGTTATGAACATAGACCAATGGGTTGATAAAATGTATTGTGTTTATGTAAGTGCTGTATTGTAACAGTACTAGAGATTTAAAAACAAATAGTGCATTACATGAGAATTATGTTTTATTTTTCTTCTTCATCTGTGTAAGAATACGATTCACAGGTTCTGAAGCTCATGAGACTTGTGAGGACGCTTTAATGAATGTGTGTCTAAGATGTCTGAAGAAAGTTAATACTCCAAGGGCCCTATCACATAAAGTGAGCTCTGAAAGTGCTAATTGAATGGTCTCTGCCATAGTTTTGAGCTGACTAGTGTCTTACAAAGTTGAACAACTGGAGCAGAGGTATTTTTCCACCTTAGATGGTGATAAATGGTTGTCAGTGAATGGAACTTTAAAGGAAAGTGCTGTTATGGCATGAAATGTAGCATTATTACTTGACATCTCTAAAGTAAACAACTTAACACAACACAATAAGAATGAAGAAACATAACAACTAAAATAGGACATGACATAGCACAACAAAACATATCGCAAAACAAAAAATACCACAGTACAATACAGCAACACAATACAATAATGCAGCACAAAAACACAACAGCATAAAAAAGCAACTCGTTACCACCATAACAAAACGCAAGTAAACAAAATGCTTGCCACACGTTGCCACCGGCACAAACCTCCGCTCATGATGCTGTGGTAAAAAGTCTTTGCATAAATCACCGACTAACCTACCCCCAAGGACATGTTATAGCCAGCCAAAAATGTGCTGTTATCTGGGCCCATTACTCTAAATAAGCTGGATGGATATCTTAACTATGAGGCATACATTTAACACATTTTGCCATGAAGGCTGAAGGGTTTTGTTACTCCACATTCATGTACCACATTTAGTGACATTTTTGATTTACCCATACACGCTGATTCGAAACCAGTAAGTAAGAAATGTGTAGAGTCATTTAATACACTAAATCATTATTAAATTACATACACAGCGATTTGAAGGTTAGGTGGAAAGTTAAAAACAACAAATTCAGAACAAAACTTAGAAATAATACAGGGCATATTATCAAGAACGGCGTTAAAATTATCGCCGGTTTAGCGGCAGAAAACTGCCGCTAAAGCGGCGATAATGGGCTTGATAATATGCCCTGGAGAATTCCAATAGAAGCCCATGTTCACACCAGAACATGGACTTCTATTGGAATTCTCAAGGGCATATTATCAAGCCCATTATTGCCGCTTTAGCAGCAGTTTTCTGCCGCTAAACCGGTGATCATTTTTAACGCCGTTCTTGATAATATGCCCCACAGTTTTACACAGCGAATGGAGCTCGTGTTCACGAAAAATATCAAGCTATTAATTCACAACGCACTAAACGTTATATGCATAGAAATAAAATATTTTTTTATCATCGCATCGGTTTTTAATGATCAAAGATAATTTATAATTAAAATTCCATGAACAAGGAGAGCATTTGCCGGCACAATCATTCAAACGGTTAATATAAAGTAATGCCCGAACGGAGGAATCACGCCTTTTTACTACTTTGCTAAACCTTGTAATTTCCTAAACAAAGACTGTCCTTTCATGTATTTGCAGACGTAAAAGCCAAGTTGATCAAGCATCCTATTTTCTCATCAAGTAGAATATGAGAACATGGAAAAAATACTTCTTTGATTTAATGTTATTTTTATGTTTTTTAAAGTGCCAACCAGAGGAGCTTCATTAAGGCCTATATAATACAAGGAGCCTCATAGACTTGATAAATGAAACATATTGATATCACATCGTGGGCGGACATTTAAACCACTGGTGTCGGTACCCAAGCAAGACCTGAGAGGACAAATGGTGAGCGCAGGTTTAATAAGGCAACAAAGACAGTATCAAGGGCAGCTCCCAAATAGCATACAGTGTGCTGATGAAACGGTAAATACTTATGTGATGGGGGAGGGAGAGAAAGCAGGAAACATCAAAAAAAAAACATCGCTCCGTCTGCATCACTAGCCAGTGTGTCTCTAGGTCTGGCCACCGTCCTAAACATTGAAAACATTTGGGGGCATATTTTATCGCCCTATTACCAAGCGACAATTTTTAGGTGAAAACGTACGTTGTAAAGCGATAATTATATGCAGGAGAGGCGTTCCCGTGCAAAAACGGCCGCAAACACCACTACTCCATATTCACAAGGGGATCCTTGAACTGCTGAAGACTAAAAAAACTGGCTCTAACTGCAGTTAGAGCCAGTTACTTAAGACCAGAAAATAGCTGGTCTTAAAAATGGGGATAACACTTGGGGCCACATCTCGGCAGGTTTTGGTGCTGGACAGCGCTGCAAGCAATGTTGCAGCGCTGCCCTGCGACAAAACTACAGTGCAGGAATGCGCACCATCAATAAGATAGTGCGCATTCCTGGGCCCCAGTCATGAAAAGTGTTGCAGCGCTGCGACAAGACAGCGTTGCAACACTTCTCACTACGCCCTTCTTGCGACAGCATGGATGCGCTGTAATCACTGGACAGCGCTCCAGGATGCAAGTAATGACAGATACGTCAGGAATCCTGACATATCTGTCTGCGCTAAAGTCACGCATTGCTGCAGTCGTGTCACAACCATGACGCAACTCCAGCAATGCATGGGGCCAGCCTATCCCTGTGGCACTGCGTCACCCTCACGCCTGCCATCAGGCAGGCAGAAGGTACTGACGCAGTGCCATTCATGAGGGGTGCCAGAATGTCGGCGCTGTTGGAGATCCATCGGTGGTGGTTGCGCGCTGCTGTGTCATCGTTTGGAAGCATTGGTGGAGTGTTGGTGCGGAGGGAGTTGACGAGACGTTCTTCGCTGGCCTTGATCCAGCTGCGAGCGGGTGCGATGATGGTGGTGGCGTCCGTTGGGCAAGGTGAAGACGTGATGTTACCAATGATGGTCGGTCCAGGAGAGTCCGGTGTTGTGGCTGTAGTTGAAGTTCCCGCTGGCGTAGGTGACGTGCTTGACCGTGTGTCCTGCTATGTGGATTGTTGAGGTGACTTGCTGCTTGCGTCTGATGTTGGGGAGCTTCCCCAGGAGGGGGTGGTGTTCTGGTCACTGGGGTTGTCCAGTTGGAACTTGAGTTCACCGAGTAGGATGTCGTCGGTGGATAGGAGAGCCTGGGGTGCAATGAGGTCTACAATGGTATTGGAGAATGGGGGGCCATGGCCCTGGGGGCCTGTACATGAGGGTGCCGCAGAGGATGTGCTTGGGTTTGGTCCAGATCTGGGAGTTGAGGTGGTCCATGGTCACCCTTGGGTCATTAGAGTGCGTGGTCAGTCGGAGTGTGCTTCTGTAGGTGATGGCAATGCCTCTTCCTTGATGGTCGGGGTGCTCCTTGCGGGTGATACTGCAGCCGTCAGTGTTGGTGATGGCGATGTCCGGTCCGGAGCAGAGGTTGGTCCTGGCAGGTGAGGTGGCGTCCAGGGTTGATGGCGAGGAGGGTGCTGGTGTCGTAGCGGTGGAGTGTCCAAGAGGAAGGCTCCTTGGTGCTGAGCGCGGTCCAGGGGCTGACGGATGCAAACGGCATAGCCTATGGGTTGCCTTTGGCACGGGAGACGACCATTACAACGCAGGCAGTACATCGTTAACAACGCAACTCTGACAACGCAGGTGCCTTTACATCGCATTTGATTACAACGCATTGTGAGGTCAGAAATGGGGTAATTTAAAGTTTTTCAGGTGTGTATGGGTTTCGGTTGTAAAATATAAAAATTGGGGTGTGTTTTGGGGTAAGATATGGAATTTGGGGTGTGTTTTGGGGTAAGATATGGAATTTGGGGGGTGTTTTGGGGTAAATTATGGAAATTGGGGTGTGCATTTGGGTCAAATTTGATTTTTGGGTGTGTTATGGGGGCTCAAAAAGGAATTCCAGGGTGCACGGTTGGGTTTGGGGTGCAAAGCTTAGTTTTGGGTTGCACTCACTGAAGTGGGAATAGTGATATTAATGTCTCCGCTATGCAACACCTACTCTACTGTTGCAATGTGCCTAGTAGTAGTATGCATTGGAATGGAATGCTATGTTATGGCATGCGTCGCAACCACTTATGTGCCTTTGGCACACGAGTGGTACGCCCGCTGTGCATGGGCGCACAGTGGCCGCCATTGAGAAGTGCTGGGGGGGGCGCTGGACAGCTGTGAGGTGGTAAACGCTGGAAAGAACACTGGATGGGGCGTGGACGCGGGGATGTGTGTGTGAGCGGGTGTTGTAAATATTTGAATAAGGGAAGTCTTACCTCGAAGCTGGGTCCCGTGTCTTCATTGCTCCTGCTCTCCTGCGTCTGCTTCCAGGAACAGGAAGAAGGCAGCCAGGCTCCCTCCCCTGAGCCAATCAGAATGCTGCAATGCGGCGGTGGGATTGGTAATTGGCAATGGGACAAGGCATGCAGCCAGAGGCTGGAGGGGTGTGCATGTTCTCCATGCAGGCTGTAATGCAGCCGGCATTACGAACAAGGAAGTGCGCATGACTGCTTTGGGCGGCCTGAGTGGGCCGACCAAACAGTCATTGCGCACTTGAGTGGGCATGCCAATCCGCCCATGCCTTGCCCCGTGCTTGGAGCAGTCCTACCCACCCTCCCACCCACAAAGGAAACATAGCACGGTTACATCAGTAAGTTATTATCATGTGATGATTGTTCATCTTCTGCATGGCTTGAAAGCAGTGGGGCAACGCTCTTCCGCCAAAGCAGATGAGCCGCCACTGGGGGTGCGTCATCTACGTGTGCTAGGCCTGGGCGACTCGACCCCCAGGCATCCTGCGCTACGCATCCCACTTTCTCCTTACCTGGGCATTGACACTGTGGCGCAATCCGCTGCACTCTCTCCAAATATGTGACTCAGCCAGCAGGAGCCTCAGCCAGGTGGGATTTCACAAGCCTGGGTACAGCAGTCACCGCAAAGTCCGCTGGTGAACCTCCCGATGCAGTTGATGGAGCAGGGCCCCCTTAGGCGTGAAGTTGCAGCGCTCCCGCCACACAAGTTCGGCGCAGCTCTGGGGCCTCACCCTCCACAGCGTCCGGCCAGCCCAACATCATCAGGCCTGTGATGCAGAGAGGCGGCACCCACTGTTGGTAATCCCCTCCGTGCACCCCGGTGTAGTGGTGGATCGTAGTATGCGATGCAGACCTCCCTACATTGGGGCACAGGAACGCCTCTACTATTAACAGCTCCAAGGTGCGCAAGGCGGTCTTCTCACACAGGTCAGCAACGTGTCTCCATGCGACCTGCTAGACTTCACCACCAGGTTCGGGCGATCGTCGCTCCTCAATGTCTACCACCACAGCTCATCGACTCCACAGCTCCTCCGCATCCCACTCTAGGCTCCAGACGCAGGTCCAGCGAGGCATCCAGGCTCCAGACGCATGTCCAGCGAGGCATCAAGGCTCCAGACACAGGTCCAGCAAGGCATCCAGGCTCCAGACGCAGGTCCTGCAAGGCATACAGGCTCCAGACGCAGGTCCAGCGAGGCATCCTGGCTCTCATCCTGGTCATCCTGGATGTTGGGTGGCTTGCAGGGGTGGTTGATATGTGCTGCACTTGGCCCAGGCTGCTCCATTCTGCATTTATTTGGTTTTTATGCCTATTTTCTCTTGGATGTTGACTGATAGGCTATTTTTTGCACTAGAGGCAAAAAAAACTCACGTTGGGCTGACTAACGTGAGTTTTTTTTGCCGCTAATGGGCCTATCGGTAGTTTTTGCCCGCTAACGCCGGATTTCCTATCGCCTTCGCGCTCATGTTAGCAGCAGCTTTCACCGCCGTTCCCTGATACTATCGCCATGTAGTGACGGCTTGGTAATATGCCGCTAACATGGTGATAGTTTTCAGGGTCAGGAGGTGATAAAAAAACTGCTGCTAACTGGCCTTTGCGATAGGTATTGCCGGTCCTTGTGAATATGCCCCAGGGTATTGTGGATATTCAGCATACATGGGTCCAGATACATAAAACTGAGCATTTGTGGGGCTAGAGGATATAGGTGTCCTAGTTACCCCAACCTACTCTGCCTACCCCCTTGTAGCGTAACACGCGCAGTGGGCTGGCTTCTGCCTGCGCCCAGTGCAGGAGTGTACATAGCCACTTCCGTGTGTGTACGGTACAGAAGCCACCTTCCAAGTCATAGCTATTTGTCTCTTAAAGAGTATGACTGCAAGCTCAATGAACCAGTGTAGATGTTTGTCTTCTTTGACTTTGGGGCGCAGACCCAATAGACAAGATTCAGAAGTGGGCAGCACTGTGTGATCTGCGAGTTCCGCTGTAGTGGCCGTGACCTCGAGCCATGTAACCTGTAGCAGTGGGCACTCCCACACCATGTGCTTGAAGCTGGCATCCACCAGCTTACATTGTGGGTGCTCCAGAACCGAATAGGACAACATGCGTCTGATATGATGGGTAGAGAGGTAAGTGTGGTGTGTGTAATTAAATTGCATGAACCGAAATCGAGGGTTTCTGAGCGCTTCCTTAACATGTTGTAGTGCCTACGTCCATGAGTTGGCCATGAGCAGTTGCGGGACCACATTGATCCATCTGGCCAGCTCTGCCCCTGTGTCGCCCATCGTGCAAGTAAGCAATGTTGAATATAAAGTGTAGATAGTATGTCTCATGTCCCACATGTAAGCAGAGCATGCAGGACAGGTGATGGTGTTGGTTTTGCTGCTCCCGCGCCCCAGGTGGCCCTTGGATGGTGTGATATGACAAGAAATTTCATGGAAAAATGACTCCTTAGTACACAACAAGGTTTCAATATTTTCCAAAGGCATTTTGATCCATTAGTTGGCAGTTTCTATTTATTCTGTTGCTTTGTCACAAATCTGAATATTGCGGCCCTACATACAAAAGCAAAGAGACTTGTCAATATTGCAAATGTTTCGCTCAGCACTGGCTTGAGTACAGCTTTCAACTCTGGAAGGGACCCATTCAACAAAAGCTGAATGTGTTTGATAGTTTCAGGTCACTCTCCACAAAAATTGCACCCTGTGAGAGGAATTTGTGGCTTCCTGCCACAGAAACATTGGAAAAGGTGACTCCATATCTACCTTTAACTTCTGTCACTGGCTCCTGAATTAGGAGAGAAAGATTCCTAATGTACGGCCATAGGGACATTTGAATCCATCTACTGAGGCAATCTGTCAGCTGGATAGCATGCTGACAGAAGCCTAGGTGCAGAGAAATTATAAAAAGCTTGTTTGCTGGAGAGAATTGTCTGCTGGAGTAATCTGCTCAAAGAAGTTTCGTTGCAGAGAGACTAAAAAAAAACTATTGAGTCCATGTTCTGTTGCTGCTCACCGAGACTGCATTACAAAGCCTGGGTACATTGGAACCAGAAATGAACTTGTATTTGAATTTTTTTTTGCAGGTTTTTTTTCAAATGTTTATATCAATGTGCGCATTTGCATTGAGTCAGTGGATGATCCCAGACATACCCGAAAACTAGCATTGACCCAGGTTAGCCAGAGATTGCTGCTATAAGAACAACATTTCTGCACAGCATCTCCTACATTTCTGATCATTCGAGCCACCTCAGTCCAAGTTTGATCTCGCCTCAGCTAGCATCTCTTCATGGTTCAATCCGATCGAGCCCTCCACAGTTGATGATGCAGGATAGTTGAGCCAGGCTTCATACCATCCACCTGCAGATGTTCTTCATTTCCAGCCAAGTGACTCCAAACACTTGAAAGACCAGTTAACCACTTTGAGCCAGGGGTCTGGGCCTCTACATAATTTGAAATGACGCCCATAACCTGAACTGAACTCCGATAATGGAGCGTGTTTGTTTGGCTGCAGCTCAAGTGCTTCTACCCTTTGTCTTTGAACTATGATGCTAGCTGTTAGTCATAAAAAGATACTTTATTGAGACAACATGGTTTGATCTGCTGAACTGATTTGAACTGAACTCATACTGTAATTGACAGATTTTGTTATTTTTAGACTCACTTACTTTGTTTATATTTTTACCACTTTTTAAACCCACTTCTACATAATGTGTTATGTATGCTATTTTATTACGTTTTTAAATAACTTAATTTAGACTTTTGTGCTCTATATATCATAATACTGCTGTTGTTTATTTGGTCTTGAGCCCCATAACACTAGTTTTCTTTGTAGAATGTGTTACAGCTCAGGCCAAGAATCACATGTGGGCCTAGGACTGCTCATTGAAATCAGTCTACCTCTGTGGGCCAGACTGTTTGGATCTTGTAGTAGCTCAGTCAGAGCTACAATCCAGAATAAGACCTCCCTTCCACATAACATAGTATTTCAGTTCCCCATTGATGTCTATGTTTGTTTAATTGACATGAAAGACATGACATTTAGATTAGAAATGCAAAAAAGAGGACAAGTTATGTTATGTTAATTGGAGCTTCTAAAGCGCATATCACCAACTGGTCTCTAAGCGCTGTGAGAGAAGGCACCATAGCAGCTCTACTGAGTAGTGCGCCCTAACTAGGCCAAGATTGTGCCCCAGGCTTCTATGAAAAGGATGGTTTTTAATTTTTTTCTAAAAGGGAGAAGTGCTGGTTCTTTGCGAAGGCCTTCCGGCAACTTATTCCAGAGCTAGGGAATCAATGTAGAGAAAGCTCTGCCCCCCTTGGAGGAGCTCAGGAAGCGAGCGCAGGATAGTAACCCAGCATCTGAAGACCGAAGGGAGCGCCCTGGTACATAAGTTACCAAGCGTTCTTTAATATATGCTGGGGCCTGTCCATGTATTGCTTTATGGGCTATACATAGCCCCTTGAATCTGGTTCTCTGCTTCACTGGAAGCCAGTGTAGCTGCTGTAGTAGCGCAATAGCATGGGCCCTCCTAGGAAGCCTGAAAATCAGTCTGGCAGCGTCGTTCATGACTACCTGAAGTTTTGTTAGCTCCTTCTCTGGAAGGCCAACATACAGTGAATTCCCGTAATCTAAACGAGAGATAATCAGTGCAGTCACTGCCATGCGAAGTGCGGTAAACGACAGAAGGGGGGCAAGTTTGCGTAACAATCTTAGCAGCCCCACACATGTTCCCACCACGGCAGAAACTTGGTGGGACATGGAGAGTTTGGCATCCAATTTTATCCCCAGACTCTTTACAACTGGGGCTGGCTTTGGAGTAGGGCCCAGCTCTTGAGGCCAGAATTGGTCACTCCAGGGGTTAGTATCTGTGGTGACAGCCAAAACCTCAGTTTTATTGGGGTTAATTTTGAGGAAGTTGGCTGTCATCCAGTTTATTGTGAACTTCAGGATGTTCTGTATTCGAACATGGGCCGAAGGGGAGTTAGCAATCTTGATGATGATTTGGGTGTCATCTGCGTAGTTAAAGACTTGGCACTCCATACCAGATAAAGCCGCCACCAGGGGGTAGAGGTAGGCGTTAAAGAGGAGGGGAGACAGTGCCGATCCCTGAGGGACACCGCACGTCAGCCCACCAGAATCAGAAACCTGGTCAGCAAGTTGGATCCTTTGCGATCGGTCTGATAAGTAGGAAGTGAGCCATTGGAGTGCTACCCCCTGAACTCCTAGTTCCCCATCCGCGACAAGAGTAGGCCATGGTTGACCGTATCAAATGCCGCGGACAGGTCTAGCAGAAGCAAGGCACATGGTTTTTAGTATCTGCCATCAGCCTGAGTTCATCCAGAACTGCCAACATCACTAGCTCTGAGCTGTGGTGAGCCCTAAAACCAGCCTGTTTTGTGTGAAGGAGCTGATTGCTCTCTAGGTGGTGAGTGCAAGTACACAGCATGAATCACAGTTGAGGTGAGAAACACTAGTCAGAGTGGATGGCTTGGACATTGTACAATGGTGCTGGTGTGAAACAACTAAACATTGAAAACCAAAAAATAGTATATAGATAAAATACATACATTGGGCCCAATTCGCAAACTGCATTTTGTAGTATTTAAATTAGCACTACAGTGGTACTACTTACTACAAAATGCAATTAAAAAATCTACAAGTGGAATTTGCCACCTCCACATCTCCTATATTTTCTATAGGGATATTTCCACACATGTGAGTTTACTACTTTATAGTAATTATGGGAGGGTCCGTGGGAGAGGTGGGAACATGGAGAATATCTACTACAAAATTGGATGGGTCTCGAGAGGAATAAGCAGGTGTTTAGGGAGTGTTAAGGAGGGATTTGGGGCGGGACAGACAACTACAAACACTCACCCACAAAAGCATAATGCCATTCCTATTCATAAAGTGCACTTTTAAAGTGACTACTGCCAAAAAGCCCACAAAGCTGTTATAATTATACTCCAAACAATATGCTAATGTGGGAGGGATTTTGATTAATTTTATTTTTTCAAAATAATATTTGTATAAAATAAATGAATACATTTAAACTATTTAAAGATTTAATAAAGATTTACTGTGATGAATAAATGTGCTATAAGATTTTATTTTATTAGTTATAGGTTATTATTAATTATTTTAAATTAGAGTAAACATTTATTTTAGATTACATTAATTTCTAATAGTAACACACTTTATTTTCCCTACAATTACCACCAGGAGAATTTCACGCAGGTGGCAAAGATATTGCCTACATGTGAAAAGTTACAAGTAGTAAATTTACATCATTTCACCAGGTTCCATGGGGTGGAACATGTAGGTCTGCACTTATGGGGTAAATTTACACTCAAAAATGGTGTCTAGCGCAAAAATGAAGATTTACACCTATATGTAAGAGTCAATTTAGTGGTGCTGCTCCTGATGCTAGGAGTAGTCCTGGGGAGCACTTATTCACTCAATGCCCAACATCCACGGGCTCAATTGACATTCAAATGAACAACGGAAAAATATTCAAAAAAACATTTTAAAAAAACATAACCTTGCAAATTCAAAAGTTTATTTCGATCTTGTTTTGGCACCTACGTTCATCCGTCCAATGTGTATGCAAATAAGAAATCCATTTTTCAAATTCACAATTAAAAAATGGTACAATCTATAATAAGCATCCCATCTGTGGTGTTCTTGAACTGGACAATTATACTTCAGATTTAAAAGGTGAACTCTATTGTTAAACCCCAATGCATTTCGGGCCCAAAGGGCCTTCTTCAGGGGAACATCCGTGAGGTGTAATTGGTTTATCCACCCCCTTCTCGTTATCAACTCAAACAAGAATGAATTTAATCATGAGTAAATTTACACATTTGCCACTGTGAATGAGCACAGGTGTGCATTCTTCACAAACCTATTTACAATCTAGATATGACGCGTGACCTTAGTTATTCTATCTCTCTGATCACATGAGATGATCCTGTTAGACTGTTTTTAAAATCAGTGAAGGTATGACGGACTCTGCTGTCCGTGTGTAATATGTTTTGTTTTCTGTGACTTTTCTTAAAGTATAAGAAACGCCAGTCAGAGAGGGCTGTCATTTTATCCTCGCGCATAAGTAGTGGGCTTTTTTTTAATGCAGTGTTTTATACTTTTAAAAAAAGCTGTTCAAATATGGCTATTATGTTGGTCATCATTTAATCTATTTTTGTTATATGTTAAGAAACTGTATAAGAAGATGGTTTCATACCTGCCAACTCACACTGTGACACACGATCTCCCGGTGAGGAGCCTATATCACATGGTAGCAGGGAAAACGAGCGGGAAACCACTGTAAATAGTGGCTTTCCAGTTCGTTTTCCAAGGCTTTGAACTGCTGACGTCCATTAACCCCTTGACCGCGATCGGAATTCCGCTTGTGTGCTGGACATTCCGATCGCGGGTGTGGTCGTGATGAGCTCAGCTCGTCATGCGCACAGCGCTACCGCGCAGCATGACGAGCTGAGCTCGAAGGTTTGAAAACACCCCGAGGACATTGGCACCAGCCTCAGCAAGCTTTTTTTTGGGGGGGGAGAAGTGGGGTTTGGGGGCGGGTGGGGTTCAAAAGTGCCTCGTAGGTAGCTCTCTTCACGAGGCCCCGCCCCTTTCAAGGCCTCGCCCCCACCTCACAAGGTGAGATTGTTCTTCAAGTTGGCAGGTAAGTGGTTGCCATAAGTGCGCCTGCATTCAAGGCGGCCATTTATGCCACAAAAAACGAGCATTGACAAACCCACTACGTTTCACATGCGAGGCATATTGGTTCTGCCACTACTAGCTCATGGATTGGAAGCAAAACACAAGCTTGCCATGATTTAGGCGTTCTCCCTGTATTCTCCCCTTGCTTTAATGTCATTCTACAATTAATCCATATATCTGGTTTTCATTTGAATGTGGTGATAGGGATAACGTCTTGTCCGGGAGCAATTGAGGCCTTTACAGAAGTGATTAATGGAGTTGTGTCTTTAGTATTAGCATTAAGGTGAGATGTTTTATACATCTGAGTATCTCACTGGGTATTATCTGTCACCCATAACAATAAGTACCAGTCTTTCCTTTGGCTCGTGCTAGTCGTGTTATCAGGAGTTCTCTGTATGTTTTCTGCACCTCTTGTTACTAGAGACCACGGCCTACATGAAGCATTGGCTTTAACAGTCTTGTGCGCGGTTGCCCATGCACTTAAATGCTTTTTTACTCATAGCTTTTTGTGATCTCTATGGTACACCCTAATATATACGACCTTTGTATTTCCAATCAGTTATCAAACTTCAGCGATGAAGTGATGATTCGAGCTCTTAATATTCATGTCATTTCAAGGTCCTGATTTAGTTTCCCATTTAAATAGTTCAAATTTTAGAGTATCTCCGGAGAGGAATTTGAATTTTCTTGGCATTAATTCGCAAATTTAGGCTCTGGAAAAAACCTATGTGATCAATATTTTGCCTTGTAAAAATATATCCAGAGTCTCTTTTGCTTACACTGCCATTTTCCTGGCGTGTTGATCCCTGAAATTGGTCGTGGGTGACCTATGAATGTTTAAAACCTGGAGATTCATCAATTATTTTCGCTGCGAATTTTGAGTAAATCTTCTCATTGGGACTATGTCTAAATGAGCATCAAGTCCTCTTTATTGTTACTTGTCATAGAAATTAGCATTATTCAACCTAATTTAGATAGCAAGTGGTTCAGAGCCAGGAAAAAGCATTGAGGAAAATTTACCAACATTTTGCACTGGGTTTGCATCACAAATGTGACACAAACCAGGTGCAAAGTGTTGTGTAGAGATTAACTATCCATTGCAAATCCTGATTTGCATTGGAAATTTCCTGAAGTAAGGAAAGTGTCTTTAGGCACTATTTTTAGCTACTTTACTTCATGTGGACATTCCATGGTGGTACATGGGTGTTCCCATGCAGTCACCCATGACCTTTGACACAAAGCTTTACCTACTAATAAAGGTGGAAAGCACTTTGCGTCAAACATTTACACCTCCTCGAATTAGGCTTAAAGTTTGGTAAAAGTTTTCTTTTCTCAAGACATTTCCAACTTTGTATGTGTACTTCACATTATGACACATTTGCTAAGTGGGAAAAGTATTACGCTATGTCAAAGCATAGGTTTTGGCAATGGAAGGATACCCTTCCTGTACAAAACACATGCTTCACACTAACTTCAAATCTTTAATAACATTTGCATTAAGTATAGTCATAAGAAAAATTCTTTGAATAGAAGTGCTATACTGACATCCAGATTAAGGATAAAAATACCAACAGGGTTTCTCCAGCAATTAGTGAAAGTGCAGTCTGCCACATTTATGCACAGCAAAAGAACTAGCGCTAATGCAGTTTTAATGTAAGTGCAGTCTGGAGCTGTGATACACTGCAGCAGAAAAAGTGCAAGTGCAAACTGGTGCATTGGTGTGCCATAGAAGAGGCAGTGCACATGCAATCTGGAGCAGAGATACACTACAGCAAAAGTAGTTCAAATGCACGCTATAGCATTGACACACTTTAACAGAAGTAGTGCTAGTGCAGCCTGGTGCACTGATGCACTGCGGAAGAGCTAGTGCAAGCAGTCTGGAGCTGTGATTTGCTGCAGCAGAAGTAGTTCAAATGCAGCCTGGAGCAGTGAAGCACTGCACAAGAGGAGGTGCAAGTGCAGTCTGAAGCAGTGATACAGTTCAGCAGAAGTAGTGCAAGTGCAGTCTGGATCAGTGAAGCACTGCAGTAGAGGAAGTGCAAGTGCTGCTGAAGCAGTGATACAGCTCAGCAGAGGTAGTGCAAGTGTTGCCTGGAGTATTGGTGTACTGCAGAAGAGCTGATGCAAGTGCTGCCTGGAGCAGTGATAGACTTCAGCAAAAGTAGTGCAAATGCTGCCAGGAGCACTGATGCGCTGCAAAAGAACTTGTTCTCCCTCAATAAGGAGCTTCGTTCTCAGGGCCCCACCCTCAATGAGGTGCCTCATTCTCAGGGCCCCTCCCTCAATGAGGAAACCTCGTTCTCAGGGCCCCTCCCTCAATGAGGAGCCTCGTTCTCAGGGCCCCTCCGTCAATGAGGAGCATCGTTCTCAGTTCCCTCCTTCAATGAAGAGCCTCGTTCTCAGGGCCCCTCCCTCAATGAAGAGCCTCATTCTCAGGCCCCACCTTCAATGAGAGCCCTGTTTTTAGGGCCCCTTACTTAATGAGGAGTCTCGTTCTCAGGCCCCTCCCTCAATGAGGAGCCTCCCTCTCAGGGCCCCACCTTCAATGAGGAGCCTCATTCTCAGGGCCCCTGCCTCAATGAGGAGCTTCGTTCTCAGGGCCCCTCCCTCAATGAGGAGCCTCGTTCCCAGGGCCTCTCCCTCAATGAGGAGCCCCGTTCTCAGGGCTCCACCTTCAATGAGTAGCCTTGTTCTCAGGGCCCCACCTTCAATGAGGAGCCGCATTCTCAGGCCCCCTCCCTCAATGAGGAGCCTCGTTCTCAGGGCCCCTCCCTCAATGAGGAGCCTCGTTCCCAGGGCCTCTCCCTCAATGAGGAGCCCCGTTCTCAGGGCTCCACCTTCAATGAGTAGCCTTGTTCTCAGGGCCCCACCTTCAATGAGGAGCCGCATTCTCAGGCCCCCTCCCTCAATGAGGAGCCTCGTTCTCAGGGCCCCTCCCTCAATGAGGAGCCTCGTTCCCAGGGCCTCTCCCTCAATGAGGAGCCCCGTTCTCAGGGCTCCACCTTCAATGAGTAGCCTTGTTCTCAGGGCCCCACCTTCAATGAGGAGCCGCATTCTCAGGCCCCCTCCCTCAATGAGGAGCCTCGTTCTCAGGGCCCCTCCCTCAATGACGAGCCTCGTTCTCAGGACCCCTCCCTCAATGAGGAGCCTCGTTCTCAGGACCCCTCCCTCAATGAGGAGCCTCGTTCTCAGGGCCCCTCCCTCAATGACGTGCCTCTTTCACAGGGTTCCACCTTCCGCTATCTCTGCTCCCTCCTGGCACCACATACTCGACTGAACAGTTTCGGTGCTGAAGTCTCCTGAACATAGGAAGGGGTAATAAATACAGCAGCGGCAGTGCACCAGCAGATGTCTTGAGGACACAATACAAGTGTAGACCGTAGAGGTTTCGAAATACAGTTTAATACTGGCATCTCATATAAAATGCCTGCACCCACGGCGTAAACATATTGTGTCACAATCCGCATCACTTTTTCCATCTCTAATTAGTGTTCGGTTTCTTATTTCAAGAGTAGATTGCATGCTGGTCTTGGTCCCCTTTAGTCTCGTGCAAGGAGGGGCACATATCACAGTAACACAAGGCGGACCAAATCTGCCTGCCCATCTAGCGACTTATAAGAGATATTTGCAGCCCACACATCCAGCCAGATTGAAGGGTGACCTTATGTATTGACCTTTTATCTATGGGATATTATGTATTCATTGCATTCTAAAATGGTTGCCCATCAACCTGGGATGACAGCTTTCAATTCTCGGTGTTGTGCTGCCACGGGTAGCACCGATTCTGATGCAAGGAGGTATGCGCTGGAATTTCATTTGAAGCTGTCCATACGCATTATTATCATCACTTCTGAATGTGACACATTTTCAGCAGGCAGTGGGGAAAAGAGTCAACATGGCAGTATCTTAGGTGTCAACGGAAGATCATTTTAAATATAAATAATGTGAACATTGATTTGCTTGTTAGTTGAAAACAGCAAACTGTGCAACTTTCCATCTTCTCACAAAGTTGTTTAGTTTCTTTTTCACCCGCAATGCAAATACTTTGACTCAGATGCTTTTTGTGTTCCTTACATCACGTGCATGTAGTTCCTAAAACAGTACCTTTTGTCAGCTCTGTGGTCTCGGCGGTAGGCAAGGAATGCCACTGAGACATGGTCTCCCACCTTTGTAAGAGGGGCTGCCTCGTTATGAAGTCGCTCTGGTGAACTCTTCAATAGAGTGAAAACTCGGTGAAAATGCTAGCAACGTCGTCGCATAGGTCCTCTCAGCATGTTATGGATTGTTGTGGAAAGCCCTGAGAATTATAGCGTAGGGCGGTCTACTAGCCGTGAAATCTACAAATTTAACTCACAAGCCTTCAAGTCGCCTTTATCAAATTGCAAAGGAGCCATCTTGTGCAGAACAGAAAATGGACCCATTGTTAAACTATGAAGTAACCTTTTCTAATGGTACGGCCGCAGGTAAAACCAAATTTGGCGCTTCTCCTAATCTAACCCCCCTCAATTTCCCCCCTACCCTGCCTTCTGCCCTTACTTCTGCCTTCTAACCTTCTGCCTCTTCTAACTGCTGTATATTATAACCATTACTATGGCACAACTTAACACTGCTGCTTCTGCCTTCTGTGGTCTGACACTGTTTATGTTTGCATGGGACACCTTCCTGAGCGTGACTGCGTGCTTTACAAATAACATTAATTCATTCATGTGCAAAATATATATTGATGCTAATTTAACTGCTAACACACAGAGCCAGAATTACTAACAGTTCACGCAACACAGCGCAGCAAGGCACTAGCTGCGCTGCATTGCATGAAAGGGATATATCAGAAATGTGCCATATTTACAAAGATGTGGCGCTTTTCTACTTCATCCTCGTTTCTGATGCACTGTGTGCTTCCTCGCCCCAACACGCACCAGTGCACCATGGTGCAAGGATGCCTGTGTTAAAGGCATGATTGTTTTTGTGCAGTAAGGGACGGGCACCTTCCGGCCCAAAAACAATCCTTAAAGGCATTTTCCTTTTTCTATGTGTGATGCAGGATGCATCACACAGAGAAAAAGGAAGCAATGAGGAGAAATAAAGATATTTCTCCTTGTTACGCCTGGGAGGTTTGCCATTTTGACTCATTCCCAGGTTCACAACACTTTGTAAATCTGAGAATGTGTCAAAATCCATGGGTTGATGCGTGGGAACACCCATACTCTACACATGGAATGCTTTTCTGCTGCAAGGCAACGCAAGATACTGATTTGTGCTGCCTTGTCTTACTTTGGATTTACTAACCCACACTGAGCCACACAAGGTGACTTTGTGTGGCTTCATAATTCTCACTAAAGGACTTGCTGTACACTTGCGGTACAATGCGATGACCTGTGTCACACAAGGTCAACGCAAGTCCTTAGTAAATCTGGCCCTAACTTTATCAGATGATCCCTAGCAATGGATGTTGTGGAGCAAGCCTGGAGGAGAAAAGTGGCAATGTTGCCAGCTGGTGATAAGAGTTATGAAAAGTGTGTACCCTACCATCTTCACTGCTAATACTGACTTATTTCCCCCTGGTCTTCTTCTTGCTGCTGATTTTAGTGGGGAATGGGTGGGGGCTCTTGTGTTGACAGGCCAGATCCTGGCTAATCACTTTAGCAATACTGGTGAGTGAACACAAGTTTCCCCCTCCTCCCCTTCACCTGAATCACATATTCACCTAAATGATGTGTAGTGAAAATTAACAGGTGCTGCAGCCTGAAATAAAAAAAAATGAAGCAGCTGACTAGCTCAGCTCATTGTGTGCTCCCTAAATCCAGGCGCCCTGGGCCTGAACCCAGCTCGCCCATGCATAAGACCAGCCCTTATTTCAGTGTTGTAGGTCTGGTAACTGGGAGGATGAATAGGGAAAGAGATTATTAATATGCCAAAAAAATATTTTCATTATATTTTAATATTAATTGAGTCATCCAAGAGCACACAACTAATCTGTTTGATTCCAATTCACTTGCTTGAAACTCACTGTCATTTGTTCTCAGCTTTTATGTTGTGTAGCATTGCTTCTGTGTCTGTTGTACACTGACCTGCGGCCGTACCTTGGTGCTGCTTGTGGTCTGAGGTGCTCTTCCAAAGGGTTGCTTTTTTTCCCTTGTACACTTTCGTGGATTCTTTCTCAAGAGCCAGAGAGGACTGCCATCGGTACACATCTGCTCTTCCTTCCTCCCACTCCCTGTGTGTGAGCAGTTACAGACACCGTAGTGAGGGGAGCACCTTTCCCCACCCCGTTTGCACGTTCGATGAAAGAAGCTGCCATCTTAGGCTCACAAGCTTCTGCACAGACTTGCAAAATTACTCGTAACACTGACAATTGAAACCATTTAGCAGTTCTGGGTATCATGCATTCAAGAAACCCCCTCTCTTTCTGCCCTGGTGTTGGCAGAAATAACTCTACTAGAGACACTGGAACAGACAACTTTGGGGACAGATATTCTACTTTTTCAAGGATGGGCTCCTTATTGCAACATTTCTCTTTCTAAACATCGATGGGAGATTTACAAGCTTTTAGATGATTCTTGTTTGGATTTTCTATTCATCTCTGAGACTTTAGCTGAGCAAATGTTCCAACACAACCTAAGCTATAGTTTTCTTCTTGAGTTAAGAATTGTGCACTAAGACGGAGAAATGAAGCAGTGTGGAGGTATCAATATGATCTTTAAATCAGTTTGACTTTGTGGGACACATCTCAGTGTTCATTGCACAAAACCAAGGTTTGTAAAGTCACTATGTCCCCTGCTCTACCTGTATATTGTTCTTCTTTGTCTTTATTCGGCAAATGCTGTGATAAAAGTTCACATAAATACAATTGACATTAAAAAATTTAAAAACAGTAAAACCAATACAATAAAAAAATAAAAGCTGTCATTAGGCCATTGTGAACAATGCTTAATCAATAGACATTGCTTGTCTTAGGATTTCATAAAACACGCTACAGTTATATGCCTTATACTTCTGGATTCTAGTGAAGAATTAGCACCTTGTTAAGGAAGGCCATTGGGTTTACAGGTGCAACTATCAATCAATCAATCAATCACGGCATTTATAGAGCGCGCTACTCACCCGGGAGGGTCTCAAGGCGCTGGGGGAGGGGGTAAGTTACTGCTCGAACAGCCAGGTCTTGAGCTGCTTCCTGAAGGAGAGATGGTCCTGGGTTCGCCGAAGGTGAGTGGGAGGGGAGTTCCAGGTCTTGGCTGCCAGGTAGGAGAAGGATCTTCCTCCGGCGGTGGTTCTGCGGATGCGTGGTACGGTGGCGAGGCGTGGCTGGTTGATCGTAGCTGGCGTGTGGGCGTGTAGAAGGTCATGCGGTCGTTGAGGTACTTTGGGCCCAGGTCGTGGAGGGCCTTGTGTGCGTGGGTGAGGAGTCTGAACGTTATTCTCTTGCTGACGGGGAGCCAGTGCAGGTCTTTCAGGTGTCCGGTGATGTGGCTGTGTCGGGGGATGTCCAGGATGAGTCGTGCGGAGGCGTTCTGGATGCGCTGGAGTCTTTTTGAAGTTTGGCTGTGGTTCCGGCGTAGAGGGTGTTCCCATAGTCCAGTCGGCTGGTGACGAGTGCCTGGGTGACGGTCTTCCTGGTTTCAGTGGGGATCCATCTGAAGATCTTGCGGAGCATGCGCAGGGTGTTGAAGCATGAAGATGAGACGGCGTTGACTTGTCTGGTCATCGACAGGGAGGAGTCCAGGATGAAGCCCAGGTTGCGTGCGTGGTCCGTTGGCTTGGGCGCGGTGCCCAGGGCCGGGGGCCACCAGGAGTCGTCCCAGGCGGAGGGTGATGAGCCCAGGATGAGGACTTCCGTCTTGTCTGAGTTCAGTTTAAGGCGGCTGTTCCTCATCCAGTCGGCGACGTCTCTCATCCCGTCGTGTAGGTTGGCTCTGGCGGTGGTGGGGTCGTTGGTGAGGGAGAGGATCAGCTGGGTGTCGTTGGCGTAGGAGATGATGTTGAGGTTGTGTCGGCGTGCGATGGCTGCGAGGGGCTCATGTAGACGTTGAAGAGGGTTGGGCTGAGTGAGGATCCCTGTGGAACGCCGCAGATGACTTCGGTGGCTTCGGATCAAACGGGGGGAGGCGGACTCTCTGGGTTCTTCCGGCGAGGAACGAGATGATCCATTCCAGTGCTTTCTCTCGGATTCCGATGTTGCTGAGGCGCTTCACTAGGGTGCGGTGGCAGACGGTGTCGAACGCTGCGGAGAGGTCCAAGAGGATGAGGGCAGCTGTTTCCTAGAGCATTTCTCTAGGTCACATTGGCAACAGCAGCGGTGGGCAGTGTAATACAGTATTCAGGACCCTACACTGCCCTGTCTGATTCTCCATACTCCTATTAAGAAGCTCTACCTGTATATACATTGGGACAAATACCGCCCACCTCTCCCCGGATGCAGCTGCGCACTAGCCAGACAGTTTGTTGCTCTTGTAAGTTAAGCTGCTGTTTCTTGTAGTCCCTTGGTTGTGCTTTAAAACTTTAACTTTCATGCCGAGGACCCTTTGACACGGTCTATGCCAACTTAGCCGAGTTTTTAACTTCTTTTGAACTGACACAATAAGAAGTAGCGTCCACCCACACAACAAATCACACTCTAGACATTATTTTATGACAGCTCTTAAGATAGGTTCTCCCAGAATTCTTCATACAGAATGGTATGACCTCTCTCTTATTTTGTTTCAAGGGCTTTCTGGCTCTAAAAGGTAGACAAAACAGACTGACTGCCTCCACCCGAAAAACGAATTTCACAAGTGCAGCCAGTTCAAAATTATAGTTGTCTTAGATGATCTATGTAACTTCAGTTGTACTACCAGTGAAGCTATAGGACAAATGGCAGGTATGTCTACTCAGTCAGAAACGAGAGATAGTTGGCAGCTATCCTCCAGTGACTTTGCATCCTGCTAGATCCTCAAATGGCATGCTCATCAGTTGCTGGTTTACAGCAACTGAAGAAGGCCCATCTGGCAACCAGGCAAGTCAAACGAAATTGGAGAAAGAATTACTATCCATACACCAGAGCAAGATATAAAGTACAACTCTGGGATTGTATTCGTGCTGCCAAGATGGACGTCTTTGCACCACACATTCAGATTTCTCACTCCAACAGGCATAAGACACATATAAAATTGTTTTTTTTCTCTATCTCAGCTCGCTGGTGTAGATTTACAATTTAATCAGTTATTTTAGAGCTAACTCCCAGAACACAATGTTAGGGAGTTGCATATCACATCATAGCCAGACTGATAACATAATAGATTTGTAAATGCAAGAGGCGACAAAAGGCCTTTGCTATTTCAAGTGAGGAACCCTTATGAATCCCTGTCAAGTGGTGATCCTGAATTCAATAGCACCAGAACTTTCTCACCATGTAGCCCATTCCATCAGCACTTCTTTTCCACATAAATATGTCCCCGACGTCTGAGTAAGGCCTGATAGAAATGACTAATTTATAGATCCATTGCTCTCCCCTAAACACTAGCCAAGCTTCTGGAGAGAAATCTAGCTAAGTGGCTTATTACCACTCTTGGGCTACATGAGCTCCTGGTTGGTCTCATGCAAGTTTTTGCCCGGTCACATTACAGAGGCAGTTCTGTTGCCCGCTCATAACATCCACTGAGTGATGACAGACCAAAATCAGACCATTAGTCTCCTGGTCCTTAGCCTATTGGTGGCCTTTGATACTATAGTTCACATCATGCTCTTAGACAGGTTACTCAACCTACCCCTGACTGGCTCCAACTTAAAGTGGTTTAATTCCTTACTTACAAGCCACCACCAGATAGATTCTCTGTTTTGTTCCATTCCAAGGAAATTATTATTGGCTATGGAGTTTCTCATTGTTCTGCCCTCTCCCCTATCCTATTTAATATTTATGTCCAACTGCTAAGGGAAGTGATTAGGAAGTTTGGGTTTCAGGTACTCATGTACACCAATGATACCAAATTGCTCCTGAAGCCCTACTCCATCAGCAGTGTACTCATTTCTGCTCATAGAGTCAGAACATAAACACCTGGTTCAATAAACATCTTTTCTTTGACTTTCATTTGTAAAAAGATCTGACTTTCATTCCCAGCTCATTTGGACCTTGAAAAGTATTCTGTCTTTTCTCCTACCGGGTTCTCATACTCTCGTGGTCAGATTCCTAATCTTCTCTTGCTTAGACTATGTGAGTTCTATCTATGTTGAACTTTCAGAGGCCCAGATTTATAAACTAAAGAGGTTTCAGAATATGGCAGTTCAAGTTGTCAAAAGCATGTGTAAATTTGACCACATTTTTAATGCTTGTCCTAATCTACTCTGACTTTTGGTCAAGCAACATATTCATTTTCAGTCCCTTTGATCAGAGGAAAGCCAAAATACACTCCAGGCACCTGATGATGCATGCTTCTCCAGACTCCTCAGATATAGCTTTCTTTTACCACTGTATATCCTGTACTACAGGAAGGAACCTAATAGAGGTAGAGCTTTCATGGTCCCAGACCACAAACTTTGGAATAGCCTCCCCACAAAATTGTGACATACCCCTCATTGTAAGCTTTTTGCAAGGTGTTCCACCTAAATATCAACTTAAATATATTGTGTGGCCATAATATCATGGTCAAAACATCATGACTACAGAAATATTGTGGAGAAAAATATCAAAGTACCTTTTGTGTTTTTTCCTTTTTTATAATAATATTAAAGATGAAAACAGTTTTCTGAACTGTTATTTTTTTATTAGATTTTATTGCATTATATTATGTTGTATGTATTATATTTTCCTTTCATTATTTATAATACTATGAGTTTCATTTTTAATTACTTGTAAATAATATTATGGCAGTATCATTATTTATTCTGGTTTTATTGTGGGAGTGTGGACAGTGTTTTTTTACATTCTATAATGATCAATCTTAATTGATTAATATGATATATTTTATTTGTAATTTAATTGTTTGCATGTTTAATAAAGTTTTAAGTTGCTCATTAAGTTATAATTTCAGGTTTTGGCAAATATTGGGCATGGGTGGGTAGTTTTTTTCAATGACTTTTAAACTTACTTTTTTAATAAATATTTATTTGTTTACATATTTAATACATCTTTTAATCTTTTAAAGCATTCACATTTAAGGTTCTTGGGTTTATCAGTGAATTTGTTTGGCAGTGTTCAAATCATATATATATATACATATATATATATATTATCTACTGGCGGTCGCCAGTAGATAGTTATAGTTAGGACCTATTTTCCATAGGAAATTCACAACATTCTATTTCCAATAACTTTGGCGCCGGTTGACGAATCTTCGCGAAATTTTCAAAACTTATGGCCCGCTCCGGTCCGCTCCTATCCTGAAAGGTTTGGGGTGATTCGGCAAGTGGGGGCCGAGAAAAAAGCGGGTCCCAAAACATGTTTTCCCCATGCAATTTTCCATAGGAAACTTTAGACACGGCTACAGCCCGAACTGCTGAACGGAATTACACCAAATTTGGCAAAGAGGTAGTTCTTGGTTCAGAAAGAACCCTTTTGTTAAATGGTGTAAATCCGTTCAGTAGTTGCTGAGAAAATCAAAAGTAAAATCACATATATATCTGGGCGGAGCCTAACCACACATGTCATCGTGAGATCTGATTGGCTGTCAGCACTTCATCCTGGAATTGCTGGCAGCCATCTTGGGACCAATATAAATGATAGTACCCCATTGAAATGCATTGTAGTGAATCAAAGATTTTGAGGGTTACCAAAAGGAGAACTATAAAGGGTGATAACAGACTTTAGTTACATTAGAATTCATTTGTTGATGGTACCATACTAATTTCAGGAATTGTGGTGTGTTCTAAGGTGATTTTACCCTGTGAAAAACCTTCTGCTGGGATATCATGAATCATGTTTGAGAGAAAACTATTTTCACATGCTTGTCCCATAGAGTTTTGGAAGGTGCTCCAGAAGCTAAAATGAGAGCATATTTTCTGTAAATTCACATTATCTTTCTCAGTCATGTAAGAATGAAGTCTGACATTCTCAGTAAAACATGTACATCCAACAAGGGCAGAGACTGTCAGTTGATTCCTTTGTGTTCTACTGCAGCTTCCCAGAGTGTTCTAAAGAACAACTAGAGTGCTAACAGCCTTACTTATGACAAAAGTATGGCACACCTGAAGCCATCTTGATTGGAATAAACTGGTAACACTTAAAACATTTAATTTAAAAAGGAACAAAATGATGGGGTTCATTTTGTCATATAAATTATGGTTAGTGCTGTAGAAAGAAAAATTAGGACATGTTTCAAGTGTGATCTCAAATATCTTCCTGTTATATTTCAACAGGAGCAGCCTGCCAGTTGATGCCTTTGTGTTCTACTGCAGCTTCCCAGAGTGTTCTAAAGAACAACTAGAGTGCTAACAGCCTTACTTATGACAAAAGTATGGCACACCTGAGAGCCATCTTGATTGGAATAAACTGGTAACACTTAAAACATTTAATTTAAAAAGGAACAAAATGATGGGGTTCATTTTGTCATAGAAATTATGGTTAGTGCTGTAGAAAGAAAAATTAGGACATGTTTCAAGTGTGATCTCAAATATCTTCCTGTTATATTTCAACAGGAGCAGCCTGCCAGTTGATGCCTTTGTATTCTACTGCAGCTTCCCAGAGTGTTCTAAAGAACAACTAGAGCGCTAACAGCCTTACTTATGACAAAAGTATGGCACACCTGAAGCCATCTTGATTGGAATAAACTGGTAACACTTAAAACATTTAATTTAAAAGGAACAAAATGATGGGGTTCATTTTGTCATAGAAATTATGGTTAGTGCTGTAGAAAGAAAAATTAGGACATGTTTCAAGTGTGATCTCAAATATCTTCCTGTTATATTTCAACAGGAGCAGCCTGCCAGTTGATGCCTTTGTGTTTTACTGCAGCTTCCCAGAGTGTTCTAAAGAACAACTAGAGTGCTAACAGCCTTACTTATGACAAAAGTATGGCACACCTGAAGCCATCTTGATTGGAATAAACTGGTAACACTTAAAACATTTAATTTAAAAAGGAACAAAATGATGGGGTTCATTTTGTCATAGAAATTATGGTTAGTGCTGTAGAAAGAAAAATTAGGACATGTTTCAAGTGTGATCTCAAATATCTTCCTGTTATATTTCAACAGGAGCAGCCTGCCAGTTGATGCCTTTGTGTTCTACTGCAGCCTTCCAGAGTGTTCTAAAGAACAACTAGAGCGCTAACAGCCTTACTTATGACAAAAGTATGGCACACCTGAAGCCATCTTGATTGGAATAAACCGTTAACACTAAAAACATTTAATTTAAAAAGGAACAAAATGAGTTTTTTTTATTAAATAGAAATTATGGTTAGTGCTGCAGAAAGAAAAATTAGGGCATGTTTTAAGTGAGATCTCAAATCCTCTTCTATTTCATTAGAAAATTCTGACATGCAGACTGAAACAATCACTTTCAATACCAGCAGCAGACTTCCAGTTAACTCCCTGGTGAGCAGTAGCTTTACTACAGTGATCTAATGAGCAACTAGAGTGCTAACATTCTGAATTTATGGCAAATGTGAGACACATCTGAATGCCTTCTTGATGGAATCAAAGTAAAAACTGAAAGCATTTCCTACTGAGCAGACTGCAGTAAATGAGGCAATTAGGAAACTTCATAACAAAGAAGTCTTCCAATATGGCCACCAGAGAAAAAAGAGCCCAAATGTAGCACAAATATTACCCAGATGTAGCCCACATATAGCCCAATGACAAAAGTGTGCAAAACACTTTTTATTTTTAGTTTTTTGCAGTTTTATGTAGTGCAGACTGGTCAGGTATTGGAGCGTTGCATCTTAAAACATGACCCGCTACACTACAAAAACACCACTGCACTACCCTAAACCCTAAAACACTACCCCCAGCACAACCCCCTACACTACACAAGCACCACTCCACTATCCTAAACCCTAAAACACAACCCCCAGCATGACCCCTACACTACACAAACACCACTGCACTACCCTAAACCCTAAAACACCACCCCCAGCACGACCCCCTACACTACCCAAACACCACTGCACTAACCTAAATCCTAAAACACTACCCCAGCACGACCCCTACATTACCCAAACACCACTGCACTACCCTAAAACATGACCCCTACACTACACAAACACCACTGCACTACCCTAAACCCTAAAACACTAACCCCAGCACAACCCCCTACACTACACAAGCCCCACTGCACTACCCTAAACCCTAAAACACTACCCCCAGCTCGACCCCCTACACTACACAAACACCACTGCACTACCCTAAACCCTAAAACACTACCCCCAGCATGACACCCTACACTACCCAAACACCACTGCACTAACCTAAATCCTAAAACACTACCCCCAGCACGACCCCCTACACTACCCAAACACCACTGCACTACCCTAAAACATGACCACCTACACTACACAAACACCACTACACTACCCTAAACCCTAAAACACTACCCCAAGCACGACCCCCTACACTACACAAGCACCACTGCACTACCCTAAACCCTAAAACACTACCCCCAGCACGACCCCCTACACTGCCCGAACACCACTGCACTGCCCTAAACCCTGAAACACCAGCCCCCGCACGACCCCTTACACTGCCCGAACACCACTGCACTGCCCTAAACCCTGAAACACCACCCCCAGCACAACCCTCTACACTGCCCGAACACCACTGCACTGCCCTAAACCCTGAAACACCAGCCCCAGCAAGACCCCCTACACTGCCTGAACACCACTGCACTGCCCTAGACTCTGAAACACCAGCCCCAGCAAGACCCCCTATACTGCCCGAACACCACTGCACTGCCCTAAACCCTGAAACACCACCCCCAGCACGACCCCCTACACTGCCCGAACACCACTGCACTGCCCTAAACCCTGAAACACCACCCCCTGCACGACCCCCTACAGTGCCTGAACACTACTGCACTGCCCTAAACCCTGAAACACCATCCCCAGCACGACCCCCTACACTGCCAGAACACCACTGCACTGTCCTAAACCCTGAAACATCACTCCAAGCAAGACCCCTACACTGCCCGAACACCACTGCCCTAAACCCTGAAACACCACCCCCAGCAAGACCCCCTACACTGCCCGAACACCACTGCACTGCCCTAAACCCTGAAACACCAGCCCCAGCACGACCCCCTACATTGCCAGAACACCACTGCACTGCCCTAAACCCTGAAACACCACCCTCTGCACGACCCCCTACACTGCCCGAACACCACTGCACTGCCCTAAACCCTGAAACACCACCCCCAGCACGACACCCTACACGGCCCGAACACCAATGCACTGCCCTAAGCCCTGAAACACCACCCCCTGCACGACCCCCTACACTGCCCGAAACCCTGAAACACCACCCCAGCATGACCGCCTACACTGCACGAACACCACTGCACTGCCCTAAACCCTGAAACACTACCCCCAGCAAGACCCCCTACACTGCCCGAACACCACTGCACTGCCCTAAACCCTGAAACATCACCCCCAGCAAGACCCCCTACACTGCCCGAACACCACTGCCCTAAACCCTGAAACACCACCCTAAGCAAGACCCCCTACACTGCCCGAACACCACTGCACTGCCCTAAACCCTGAAACACCACCCCCAGCACGACCCACTACACTGCCCGAACACCACTGCTCTGCCCAAAACCCTGAAACACCACCCCCAGCACGACCCCCTGCTCTGCCCAAAACCCTGAAACACCACCCCCAGCACGACCCCCTACACTGCCCGAACACCATTGCACTGCCCTAAACCCTGAAACACCAGCCCCAGCATGACCCCCTACACTGCCCGAACACCACTGCACTGCCCTAAACCCTGAAACACCACCCCCAGCACGACCCCTATACTGCAAGAACACCACTGCACTGCCCTAAACCCTGAAACACCAGCCCCAGCACAACCCCGTACACTGCCCGAACACCACTGCACTGCCCTAAACCCTGAAACACCAGCCCCAGCACGACCGCCTACACTGCCCGAAAACCACTGCACTGCCCTAAACCCTCAAACACCAGCCCCAGCACGACCCCTACACTGCCCGGACACCACTGCACTACCCTAAACCCTGAAACACCAGCCCCAGCAAGACCCCCTACACTGCCCGAACACAACTGCACTGCCCTAAACCCTGAAACACCAGCCCCAGCAAGACCCCCTACACTGCCCGAACACCATTGCACTGCCCTAAACCCTGAAACACCACCCCCAGCAAGCCCCCTACACTGCCCGAACACCACTGCACTAAACCCTGAAACACCACCCCCAGCAAGACCACCTACACTGGCCGAACACCACTGCACTGCCCTAAACCCTGAAACACCACCCCTGCACGACCCCTACACTGTCCAAACACCACTGCACTGCCCTAAACCCTGAAACACCACCCCTGCACTACCCCCTACACTGCCCGAACACAACTGCACTGCCCTACACCCTGAAACACCACCCCCAGCACGACCACCATACACTGCCCGAACACCACTGCACTGCCCTAAACCCTGATACACCACCCCCAGCACGACCCCTACACTGCCCGAACACCACTGCACTGCCCTAAACCCTGATACACCTCCCCAGCACGACCCCCTACACTGCCCGAACACCACTGCACTGCCCTAAACCCTGAAACACCACCCCCTGCATGACCCCTACACTGCCGGAACACCACTGCACTTCCCTAAACCCTGAAACACCACCCCCAGCACGACCCCTACACTGCCTGAACACCACTGCACTGCCCTAAACCCTGAAACACTACCCCCAGCACGACCCCCTACACTGCCCGAAGACCACTGCACTGCCCTAAACCCTGAAACACTACCCCCAGCACGACCCCCTACACTGCCCGAACACCACTGCACTGCCCTAAACCCTGAAACACCACCTCCAGCACAACCCCCTACACTGCCTGAACACCATTGCTCTGCCCTAAACCCTGAAACACTAGCCCCAGCACGACCCCATACACTGCCCGAACACCACTGCACTGCCCTAAACCCTGAAACACCACCCCCAGCACGACCCCCTACACTGCCACGAACACCACTGCACTGCCCTAAACCCTGAAACACCAGCCCCAGCAAGACCCCTACACTGCCCAAACACCACTGCACTGCCCTAGACTCTGAAACACCAGCCCCAGCAAGACCCCCTACACTTCCCGAACACCACTGCAATGCCCTAAACCCTGAAACACCAGCCCCAGCATGACCCCCCTACACTGCCCGAACACCACTGCACTGCCCTAAACCCTGAAACACCAGCCCCAGCACGACCACCTACACTGCCCGAACACCACTGCACTGCCCTAAACCCTGAAACACCAGCCCCAGCACGACCCCCTACACTGCCCGGACACCACTGCACTGCCCTAAACCCTGAAACACCAGCCCCAGCATGACCCCTACACTTCCCGAACACTACTGCACTGCCCTAAACCCTGAAACACCAGCCCCAGCACGACCCCCTACACTGCCCGAACACAACTGCACTGCCCTAAACCCTGAAACACCACCCACTGCACGACCCCCTACACTGCCCGAACACCACTGCACTGCCCTAAACCGTGAAACACCACCCCCAGCAAGACCCCCTACACTGCCCGAACACCACTGCACTGCCCTAAGCCCTGAAACACCACCCCCGCACCACCCCTACACTGCCCGAACACCACTGCACTTTCCGAAACCCTGAAACACCACCCCCAGCACGACCCCCTTTACTGCCCGAACACCACTGCACTGACCTAAACCCTGAAACACCACCCCCAGCACGACCCTCTACACTGCCCAAACACCACTGCCCTAAACCCTGAAACACCACCCCTGCACAACCCCTACACTGCCCGAACACCACTGCACTGCCCTAAACCCTGAAACACCACCCCCTGCACGACCCCCTACACTGCCCGAACACCACTGCACTGCCCTAAACCCTGAAACACCACCCCCAGCATGACCCCCTACACTACCCGAACACCACTGCACTACCCTAAACCCTAAAATACTCCCCCAGCACGACCACCTACACTACCCGAACACGACTGCACTGCCCTAAACCCTCAAACACTCCCCCAGCACGACCCCCTACACTACCTGAACACCACTGCACTGCCCTAAACCCTAAAACACTCCCCCAGCACGACCCCTACACTACCCGAATACCACTGCACTGCCCTAAACCCTAAAACATCTCCCCCAGCACGACCCCTACACTACCCAAACACCACTTCACTGCCCTAAACCCTAAAACACTAACCCCCGCATGACCCCCTACACTACCCAAACACCAATGCACTACCCTAAACCCTAAAACACTACCCCCGCACGACCCCTACACTACGCAAAGACCACTGCACTACCCTAAACCCTAAAACACAACCCCCGCACGACTCCCTACACTACCCAAAGACCACTGCACTACCCTAAACCCTAAAACACGACCTCCTACACTACACAAACACCACTGAACTACCCTAAACCCTAAAACACTACCCCCAGCACGACCCCTACACTTCACAAACACCACTGCACTACCCTAAACCCTAAAACACTACCCCCTATACTACACAAACACCACTGCACTACCCTAAACCCTAAAACACTACCCCCAGCACGAACCCCTACACTACCCAAACACCACTGCACTACCCTAAACCCTAAAACACTACCCCAGCAGTACCCCTACACTACCCAAACACCACTGCACTACCCTAAACCCTAAAACACTACCCCCAGCAGTACCCCCTACACTACCCAAACACCATTGCACTACCCTAAACCCTAAAACACTACCCCAGCAGTACCCCTACACTACCCAAACACCACTGCACTACCCTAAAGCCTAAACCACTACCCCCAGCACGACCCCCTACACTACCCAAACACCACTGCACTACCCTAAACCCTAAAACACTACCCCCAGCACGACCCCTACACTACCCAAACACCACTGCACTACCCTAAACCCTAAAACACTCCCCCAGCACGACTCCCTACACTATCCAAACACCACTGCACTACCCTAAACCCTAAATCTACCCCCAGCATGACCCCCTACACTACACAAACACCACTGCACTACCCTAAACCCTAAAACACTACCCCCAGCACGACCCCCTTCACTACCTAAACACAACTGCACAATTTGTTACAGGCGTTGCAACGCAGGCCTGTGGTGCTTACTGGAAGTACCTGGTGGGCTAGTTGGGCCCCAGGGACCCTCAGGATTCAAGGTGACCTAATCCCCCAACTTAAAACGCGCCACGGGGCGCGTTTGCACAGTGGTGAAGGGAGGGGCGGGGCCTCAGGTGACATGTGCGCAAACACGCCCTGTGGTGCGTTTTAAGTTGGGAATTAATTCCCCTTGAATCCTGAGGGACCCTGGGGCCAACTAGCCCACCAGGTACCTTCAGTAAGCACAACAGAGTTGCGTTGCAGAGAGGTGAAAAAGGTGTGTGGCCTCGGAACGCCTCTCTGCAACTCAGCTCTGTGGTCCTAACTGTAGGTACCTGGGGGGCTAGTTGGGCCCCAGGGACCCTCAGGATTCAAGGGGACTTAATCCCGCAACTTAAAATGCGCCACGGGGCGTTTGCACACATGTCACCTCAGGCCCCTTCCCTTCACCACTGTGCAAACGCGCCCTGTAGCGCGTGTTAAGAGGTAGTTTTAATCCCCTGCCCTATTATGTACTAGGGACTTACAGAGGAGGTCATGCTAATCACAGGGGTACCCCAACGCATAGTGTTCCCTAGTGTATGTAGGTGTTTTCACTGTATTCTAAGTGTCTTTTAGCATAGCACTGACTCTGGTTAGTCAGAGTCAGTTACCACCAGTACCCGTCTGAAAAAGTTGTGGGCACAGGATGATTTTGCAACAAGGCCTCTTTCTGCTCCTCTGTTGGTTCTTTCTGCACATCTTTTGCTTCTTCCTGCACTTTTCTTCGTCTTTGTGGACTTCTGTTGCTTCTTTCTGCATTTCTTTTGCTTCTTTCTGTGCGTTTTTTCTTCTTTCTTCACATGTCCTACCTCTGTAGGCATAGTTAGAAACTAGCATTTAAAAAACCTTTGAAATTCACTTAAAAATCATAGGTTTCAGGCACGTTATAGTTAGAAATTAGCATTTAAAAAACCTTTGAAATTCACTGAAAAAACCATAGGTTTCAGACACGTTATAGTTAGAAATTAGCATTTAAAAAACCTTTGAAATTCACTGAAAAAACCATAGGTTTTAGGGACAGTTATAGTTAGTTGGACATTTCACTCGTACAAAACCATAGAAATTCCCCGTTATAGTTAGTTCAGCTAACTATAACTCGCGCCCGCAATGCACTGCTGATGACGTCACATATTACATCACTCATGACATGGTCAGTGACATCACTGATGACATCACTCATGACATCTCAAATGACATCACTGATGACATCATCCATGTGATAATTTGATGCATCTTCTCACACCCTAATATAACTTTTGATACACCCACTCTAAATTACAGACTGCCATTCTCAAAACCATACACACTCCAATACCAATAACAACATACCCACTCACTGATTCTTAGGTCTACACACACACATCTACTCACTCACCCGTACAGTCACTCATACTTACAGTCACTCAGTACAGGACTATCGTATGCACTCATACACCTATATAAACACTCACACACCGCCACTCATCCATAGAGGTACTCACACACCTAGTCAGTCATGCAAAAAATTAATCACACACCCATTTACTCACCTATACAGTTATACACACACCAGCTCACTTACTCATACAAATACTAGCACATTCTTACGCTCTTATACAATAACTGATACAAGCACACACGCATCCATACAGCCACTCTCACAATCACACACTCTCACTTATAGCCATTTAAATACTCTAACACACATATATACTGCCTTTTACATATGTAGTTACTCGCACATGTACCATTGAGATATACATTCACTCACTAACACACCCATACACACACTCACCCACCCAAGCAGTCCATCACAGATGCACTCTTGAAATCATGCACCCAGGGAATCACCCACTCACACATCTATGTACAGAGTCACACACACCCCACCCACACAAACACTCAGGCAGCCATACAGATACTCAGAGAACCAATAAATAACCCATATAGACACTCATGTAGCTATTCGCAAATCCATGCATCCACTTACACACCAACAAACAGACGGATACAGACATTCACACAGTTTAGTCACTAACCCATGCAGTCAGTAAGATACGTTTAATCACTCACTTGTAGAGTCAGTCACGCACGTACTAAATCATCCATTCAGACACTTATACACCCACTCATTCTTCAATACGCCTTTCCCTATATATATTAAACATATTTAAACTTTACAGAAACACACAGTCACTGGATGATGTCATCAGTGATGTCATCAGTGATGTCATCAGTGATGTCATTTGAGATGCCATCAGTGATGTCATCAGTGATGTCACTGACCATGTCATGAGTGATGTAATATGTGACGTCATCAGCAGTGCATTGCGGGGCGCGAGTTATAGTTAGCTGAACTAACTATAACGGGGAATTTCTATGGTTTTGTACGAGTGAAATGTCCAACTAACTATAACTGTCCCTAAAACCTATGGTTTTTTCAGTGAATATCATATATATATATACTATATATGTAGCCAACTTGTCCGAAGCATAAACGCATTTTTCGGTTACATATATATATATATATATATATATCTACTGGCGGTCGCCAGTAGATAGTTATAGTTAGGACCTATTTTCCATAGGAAATCCGCGACATTCTATTTGAAATAACTCTTGCGTCGGTTGACGAATCTTCGCGAAATTTTCAAACTTTATGGCCCGCTCCGGTCCGCTCCTACCCTGAAAGTCTCAGGGTGATTCGTCAAGCGAGGGCCGAGAAAAAGGGGGTCCCAAAACGTGTTTTCCCCATTCATTTTCCCACAGGAAACTTTAGACACGGCTACAGCCCGAACTGCTGAACGGAATTACACCAAATTTGGCAAAGAGGTAGTTCTTGGTTCAGAAAGAACCCTTTTTGTTAAATGGTGTAAATCCGTTCAGTAGTTGCGGAGAAATTAAAAAAATAAGAGTCAAAAATCAATTTCCCATAGGAAACTTTATGCAAGGCTACATCCCGAACTGCTGAACGGAATTACACCAAATTTGGCAAAGAGGTAGTTCTTGGTTCAAAAAGAACCCTTTTGTTAAATGGTGTAAATCCGTTCAGTAGTTGCTGAGAAAATCTAAAGTAAAAACACATATATATCTGGGCGGAGCCTAACCACACATGTCATCGTGAGATCTGATTGGCTGTCAGCACTTCATCCTGGAATTGCTGGCAGCCATCTTGGGACCAATATAAATGATAGTACCCCATTGAAATGCATTGTAGTGAATCGAAGATTTTGAGGGTTACCAAAAGGAGAACTATAAAGGGTGATAACAGACTTTAGTTACATTAGAATTCATTTGTTGATGGTACCATACTAATTTCAGGAATTGTGGTGTGTTCTAAGGTGATTTTACCCTGTGAAAAACCTTCTGCTGGGATATCATGAATCATGTTTGAGAGAAAACTATTTTCACATGCTTGTCCCATACAGTTTTGGAAGGTGCCCCAGAAGCTAAAATGAGAGCATATTTTCTGTAAATTCACATTATCTTTCTCAGTCATGTGAGAATGAAGTCTGACATTCTCAGTAAAACATGTACATCCAACAAGGGCAGAGACTGTCAGTTGATTCCTTTGTGTTCTACTGCAGCTTCCCAGAGTGTTCTAAAGAACAACTAGAGTGCTAACAGCCTTACTTATGACTAAAGTATGGCACACCTGAAGCCATCTTGATTGGAATAAACTGGTAACACTTAAAACATTTAATTTAAAAAGGAACAAAATGATGGGGTTCATCTTGTCATAGAAATTATGGTTAGTGCTCTGGAAAGAAAAATTAGGACATGTTTCAAGTGTGATCTCAAATATCTTCCTGTTATATTTCAACAGGAGCAGCCTGTCAGTTGATGCCTTTGTGTTCTACTGCAGCTTCCCAGAGTGTTCTAAAGAACAACTAGAGCGCTAACAGTCTTACTTATGACAAAAGTATGGCACACCTGAAGCCATCTTGATTGGAATAAACTGGTAACACTTAAAACATTTAATTTAAAAAGGAACAAAATGATGGGGTTCATTTTGTCATAGAAATTATGGTTAGTGCTGTAGAAAGAAAAATTAGGACATGTTTCAAGTGTGATCTCAAATATCTTCCTGTTATATTTCAACAGGAGCAGCCTGTCAGTTGATGCCTTTGTGTTCTACTGCAGCTTCCCAGAGTGTTCTAAAGAACAACTAGAGCGCTAACAGTCTTACTTATGACAAAAGTATGGCACACCTGAAGCCATCTTGATTGGAATAAACTGGTAACACTTAAAACATTTAATTTAAAAAGGAACAAAATGAGGGGGTTCATTTTGCCATAGAAATTATGGTTAGTGCTGTAGAAAGAAAAATTAGGACATGTTTTAAGTGAGATCTCAAATATCTTCCTGTTATATTTCAACAGGAGCAGCCTGTCAGTTGATGCCTTTGTGTTCTACTGCAGCTTCCCAGAGTGTTCTAAAGAACAACTAGAGTGCTAACAGCCTTACTTATGACAAAAGTATGGCACACCTGAAGCCATCTTGATTGGAATAAACTGGTAACACTTAAAACATTTAATTTAAAAAGGAACAAAATGAGGGGGTTCATTTTGCCATAGAAATTATGGTTAGTGCTGCAAAAAGAAAATTTAGTGCATGTTTTAAGTGAGATCTCAAATCCTCTTCTATTTCATTAGAAAATTCTGACATGCAGACTGAAACAATCACTTTCAATACCAGCAGTAGACTTCCAGTTAACTCCTTGGTGAGCAGTAGCTTTACTACAGTGATCTAATGAACAACTAGAGTAATAACATTCTGAATTTATGGCAAATGTGTGACACATCTGAATGCCTTCTTGATGGAATCAAAGTAAAAAACTGAAAGCATTTCCTACTGAGGAGACTGCAGTAAATGAGGAAATTAGGAAACTTCATAACAAAGAAGTCTTCCAAGATGGCCACCAGTGAAAAAAGAGCCCAAATGTAGCACAAATATTACCCAGATGTAGCCCACATATAGCCCAATGACAAAAGTGTGCAAAACACTTTTTATTTTTAGTTTTTTTGCAGTTTTATGTAGTGCAGACTGGTCAGGTATTGGAGCGTTGCATCTTAAAACATGACCCCCTACACTACAAAAACACCACTGCACTACCCTAAACCCTAAAACACTACCCCAGCACGACCCCCTACACTACACAAGCACCACTGCACTATCCTAAACCCTAAAACACTACCCCCAGCATGACCCCCTACACTACACAAACACCACTGCACTACCCTAAACCCTAAAACACTACCCCAACACCACTGCACTAACCTAAATCCTAAAACACTACCCCCAGCACGACCCCCTACACTACCCAAACACCACTGCACTACCCTAAAACATGACCCCCTACACTACACAAACACCACTGCACTACCCTAAACCCTAAAACACTCCCCACAGCACGACCCCCTATACTACACAAGCACCACTGCACTACCCTAAACCCTAAAACACTGCCCCCAGCACGACCCCCTACACTACACAAACACCACTGCACTACCTTAAACCCTAAAACACTACCCCCAGCACAACCCCCTACACTGCCCGAACACCACTGCACTGCCCTAAACCCTGAAACACATACCCTAGCACGACCCTCTACACTGCCCAGAACACCACTGCACTGCCCTAAACCCTGAAACACCACCCCTTCACGACCCCCTACACTGCCCGAACACCACTGCACTGCCCTAAACCCTAAAACACCACCCCCAGCATGACCCCTACACTG